>CM057453.1:1202386666-1203001111 GCA_016271365.2 Neoceratodus forsteri | reverse complement strand
ATGAGAATCTGACCATGAACATGAACAACAGACTGCAAACAGTGATAATGAATATTATGACTAGGTTGTGTACAAAACGAATGGAGCCATCACCACTGCCACCATGCCAGTCACGCCTGCACACTAGTACTTCTTTTAGTGTTCTTTGTTAGTCATCAGTTTATATTACGACGCTTGATTGATGCCTACCATGGTGTGTGCATTTTTTAAAACAGCAGCAGGCTCACTCACAGCAGCTGCACTTCTCGTACCTACCTCAGCAATGCCCACCATGGGTGTGCATTTTTTAAAATGGCAGCAGGCTCACTCACAGCAGCTGCACTTCTCGTACCTACCTCAGCAATGCCCACCATGGGTGTGCATTTTTTAAAATGGCAGCAGGCTCACTCACAGCAGCTGCACTTCTCGTACCTACCTCAGCAATGCCCACCATGGGTGTGCATTTTTTAAAACGGCAGCAGGCTCACTCACAGCAGCTGCACTTCTCGTACCTACCTCAGCAATGCCCACCATGGGTGTGCATTTTTTAAAACGGCAGCAGGCTCACTCACAGCAGCTGCACTTCTCATACTTACCTCAACAATGCCCACCATGGGTGTGCATTTTTTAAAACGGCAGCAGGCTCACTCACAGCAGCTGCACTTCTCGTCCCTACCTCAGCAATGCCCACCATGGGTGTGCATTTTTTAAAACAGCAGCAGGCTCACTCACAGCAGCTGCACTTCTCGTACGTACCTCAGCAATGCCCACCATGGGTGTGCATTTTAAAACAGCAGCAGGCTCACCACAGCAGCTGCACTTCGTGACCTACTCAGCAATGCCCACCATGGTGTGCATTTTAAAACAGCAGCAGGCTCACTCACAGCAGCTGCACTTCGTACTCATTTCAGCAATGCCCACCATGGTGTGCATTTTTAAAAGCAGCAGGCTCACTCACAGCAGCTGCACTTCTCAATTTACCTCAGCAATGCCCACCATGGGTGTGCATTTTTAAACAGCAGCAGGCTCACTCACAGCAGCTGCACTTCTCAGATTATTTCAGCAATGCCCACCATGGTGTGCATTTTTAAACAGCAGCAGGCTCACTCACAGCAGCTGCACTTCTCGCATTTCATTTCAGCAATGCCCACCATGGGTGTGCATTTTTAAAACAGCAGCAGGCTCACTCACAGCAGCTGCACTTTTGTGACTCACTCAGCAATGCCCACCATGGGTGTGCATTTTAAAACAGCAGCAGGCTCACCACAGCAGCTGCACTTCCTCGCATTTACTCAGCAATGCCCACCATGGTGTGCATTTTAAAAACAGCAGCAGGCTCACTCACGCAGCTGCACTTCTCACGCATTACAGCAATGCCCACCATGGGTGTGCATTTTTAAAACAGCAGCAGGCTCACTCACAGCAGCTGCACTTCTCACTTCTCAGCAATGCCCACCATGGTGTGCATTTTTAAAACAGCAGCAGGCTCACTCACAGCAGCTGCACTCGTGCATGCATTTCAGCAATGCCCACCATGGGTGTGCATTTTTAAAACAGCAGCAGGCTCACTCACAGCAGCTGCACTTCTCGCATTTCATTTCAGCAATGCCCACCATGGTGTGCATTTTTAAACAGCAGCAGGCTCACCACAGCAGCTGCACTTCTCGTACCTACCTCAGCAATGCCCACCATGGGTGTGCATTTTTTAAAACAGCAGCAGGCTCACTCACAGCAGCTGCACTTCTCGTACCTACCTCAGCAATGCCCACCATGAGTGTAATTTTTGAAACAGCAGCAGGCTCACTCACAGCAGCTGCACTTCTCATACCTACCTCAGCAATGCCCACCATGAGTGTAATTTTTGAAACAGCAGCAGGCTCAATAACAGCAGCTCACCTCTTGTACCTCTACCTCAGCAAAGCCTGCAATGGGAATATTTTTTAAAACAACAGTAGGCTAAATCACAGCAGCTGCACCTCTCATACCTACCTCAGCAATGCCCACCATGGGTATAATTTTAGGACACAGCAACAGGCTTGCTAAGATAGTCTACACCTCTCATACCTGCCTCAACAATGCCTGGCATGGGTATAATTTTTGGACACAGCAGCAGGCTCACTAAAAGCAGTTGAGCCTCTTGTACCAGCCTGAGCAATGCTCACCATGGGTATAACTTTTGGACACAGCAGTAGGCTTGTGAAGAGCAGCTGCAGCTCTCATACCTGCCTCAGTAATACCCACCATGGGTATACTTTTTGGACACAGCAGCAGGCTTACTAAGAGCAGCTGTGCCTGTCATACCTGGCTCAACAAGGCCCACCATGGGTATCATTTTTGTAAACAGCAGCATTGTCACTCAGAGCAGCTAGGCCTGTCTTACCTACCTCAGCAATGCCAACCATGGGTATAATTTCTGGAAAAAGCAGCAGGCTCACTAAAAGCAGCTGCACTTCTTGTACCTGCATCAGCACTGCCCACCATAGGTATAATTTTTGGACACAGCAGAAGACTTGCTAAGAGCAGTTGCACCTCTCATACCTGCCTTACCAATGCCCACTATGGATATAATTTTTGGAAACATCAGGAGGCTCGCAAAGAGAGCCTGTGCCTATTGTATCTGCCTCAGCAATGCCCCATGGGTATAATGGCTCAGGGCACCTAACAGACAGTGTAATTGTCCCCATAAAACAGTCTTTTTATAGATTTTTGTTATGATCAGTGTCAGGTAATCAGGTAGTAGAACGGGTCAGGCAGTGACTACCCGATCTGATCCAACCCAACTACACAGTTTTCATCCAGTTTTATGGGGGGTACTTTTGGGGTACCCACAGGTAGTCTTGGTGGTTGGGTATTTTAGTGCCCATCCATCCCTACTCATAACACACATCTGCACATGCATTAGTCTATGTATATTGCACCTGAAATACAGATCAATAATAAGTAGATAAAATATTCAGGGCAACTAAGCAATATTATTCAGGAACTTCATGGTAGTGAGGTAGCTGAAGAGTTATGGGAAAATATATAAGTAGAAACAGTCCTTTATGTAATTGAGCCTGATATAATGAACATTTTAGCTACTGCATTCCATTTTGTGCACTGAAATTCAAATGGTTTGACATAGTCAGATTAATAGTTGGTTTAATAATAAATGTTAAGACAATACACAACAACTGAGTAACATTATTGTAGCAGTAAAGAAAAATCCTTCTAAAGAAAATTTTAAACATCTAAATAAATGCAGAAAATCACATAAAACATTTCTGAAGAACAGAGGACTGCATAATATAAAGCTGTATGGCATCAAAAGCTCAGTATATTAAGTGGTATTTAAACAACTTGTTATATGTGGCTTATATTGATTTTATACTGATTTTGATCCTCTTCAAAGAAATTTAAATATGGAATACAATACAAGGGATGGATATAGAACATTTCTTAATAAGAACCTTAGCTAATTTAAATGAGGCCAATTTGCGCAAATTGAAATATTCACTTAATGGTAATTGTACAAATAAATTCACTGTCAACAAAGGAGCTGAGCAGGACTGCCCACAAGACCTTCTCCAATTGAATCTAATGATGGAAAAATATTGATAAATTTAGATGATGCTACATTTCACTCTCCTACAATTCATGGACAGTCATGCACTACAAGGGAATATGCAGATGATCTGGTTCTTGAATTTTTATTTACTTATTTATTTATTTATTTATTTATTTATTTCAATCTAGGATTACAATACCTTTGAGCTGAGGCTCTTTTACAAACGTTCCACGTCAGCGTGTGCAACAGTCATCATTTTTAGTTACAAACATATAGTCATTGACTTACAGACATATAATAACCAGTACAAAGACTTGAGCTATGAGCAAGACAAATGAAGGGGGTGGGTAGTGGGGAAGTGAGGGTAGGAGATCAGGGGAGGGAGGTGAGGGGTAAGGAGTACAGGGTAGGTTGGGCGGGGGCAGGAGTGGAGATATGGGGAGATGGGTGAGGGTGGGAGACAGTGCAGCCAGGGGGCTTGTCGAGGGAATATGACAGGTAAGGTGCTAGGGGTGCAAAGACTGATTGTAAGTTCTGGGTGCTGGAGCATTTGCAGCTGGAATGGTGGAAATGTTAAGATGGGCAATTGTAGGATGCAAGCAGTAAGAGGTGCAGCTTGGACTTGAAGAGGCTGAGTGTTGGAGCAGTTGCTATGTTGCTGCCAAGACAGTTGAGCCAGTTGGATGCCCAATAGGTGAATGATCTTTGTCCCTGGGTCGTACGACATTGTGGGATATGTAGTAGATGGGAACTGGATCTCTTTGTAGTGACGTTCCTATGTCTAGGTTTAAGGAGGGCACAGACACCAGGTGGGGCCAGACCCATTATAATTTTCTTGGCCATGATGCAGGTTTGGTATTTTATACGTTTGTCCAGTTGAAGCCATCCAGATTGGAATAAAGGTCACAATGGGGGACCATGATGTGAGCCAGTGATGAGACAGCAGGCCTTATTCAGGGAGGTTGCAATACATTTGAGAGCAGAGATAGTTGCAGACCCATGTATGATAAGACCATAGTCTGTGATGCTGATGATGGAGCTTTGGATGGCCACTGCCAGTGCTTCTGGGGTTAGGTGATTCCTGTGCGGAATAATATGCACTAACCTCGCATTGGCAGACTTTTACAACATTACTGATATGGACATGTGAGAGGTGGGGATCAAAGGGTGATGCAGTACTTGAACGATTGTGTTTGCTCTAGGATGGCTCCTTGTTTGGTTGCTATGGAGAGGTGGAGTTGTTTGTTTTGTTGTGAGGGCTGCAGAAGACCATAGACTTGTGTTTTTTCTGATTGAGAGGCAGTTTATGATTTAGAAACCAGGATTCGTTGGAGGAGAAGGCCTGCTGAAGTTTATTTTGTAATTGGATTTGATCAGGGTCCGAGATGAGGATCACAGCATCATCGGGTAGATAATTATTTGTTCTGGGCAGCTGTCTGGTGTTGAGTTTAAGAATAGGCTGAAGAGGTGTCCCAGAATCGAGCCCTAGGGGACTCCGAGCAGACCGGTCTAGGGCCCAGGAATGTATCAGTGATTCTTACTGTTTGGGACCATTCTTCAAGGTAGCTCTTAAACCAGCCAATGGAGTCGGTTGACAGCCCAGTGTTCTGAAGCTGGACAAGCAGGAGGCGGTGATTGATGGTGTTGAAGGCTTTAGTTAAGTCAATGTAGTTTGAGACTAGTAGTTCACCGGAGTCAAGTACATTGTGGATTGTGCCGGTGAATTCAAGTAGGGCTATGTAGTTGCTGTGACCTTTGTGGAACCAGTGTTTGCTTGCACAGGATGTTGTACGATCCAGACATTCTGTGAGCTGGTCTGAGATGATGCATTCTAGTCCCTTGGAGAGTGGGGTAGTAGGGAGATAGGTCTGTAGTTAGTGGGCAGTTTTGTCACTACTTTTATGGATTGGGTGACAGTGGCAGATTTCCATCTGTCCAGGAACTGGCTAAGGCTGAGGGAGAGGTTGAAAATTCTGGTCAGAGGACTAAGCACTTCATCAAGTGTGAGAGACAGGATTTTGAGATCGAGGGAGTCATTACTGAATCTTGATTAACCAAGGGCTTTGGTTACATATTTGCGTACTTGGTGAGCCTTGACTGCTTTGAAGTAGAAGTGGGGGGAGCTGTTTATTTTGGACAGAGGGAATTCGCCATCTTTGAAGCAGTCCTGGGGTTGGACAGCGTTGAGGTTGGTAAAGGCTTTGTTAAAGGTATCCGCAATGGTTTTTGGGTTGAAGGTTGTGGTTCTGTTGATGTTGAATATTGATGGGGGAGTTTTGTGGATTCCGTGAGTTCCTTTATGTTCTTCCAGAATTCTGACCATTGCCCCAGGAGTTTGTGAGGGCATGCTTTATAGTAGGTGGACTTCATTTGCCAGTTGGTTTTAGTGCAGTCATTGTGGGCACATTTGTAGTTTTGGATGTCATTTTGCCTTCCAGAGTTTCTGGCCAGCTCCCATAGGTGGTCTCTTGTTTTAGCATCCTGAGGAGTTACCTGTGAACCAAGGGTTACTGAGTGATTTGACTTTGTGTTCCTTAATAGGAGCATACATGTGACAGGCCACAGTGAAGATGTTTATGAAGTGGTCAAGGGCAGTGTTTACATTGGTTGCATTGAAGATAGAGGACCAGTCTTGATGGAGGAGGTGGGATTTGAGTCGAGGAAGATGACCACTTGGTAGAACCCTGCTGGTGATAGTTTTTGGTGGTTGTTTGATGAATATATTTGACCAGGTGCAGCTAACAGGGGTGTGGTCACTGAGAGAGTCAGGGAGGACATTAGTGTTAGATATCTGCGATGGGTGACTGGTAAGGATCCAGTCCAAGAGTGTGCTGGTGCCAGTCCTGTAATTTTTCCTGGTTGGTGAGTCAACCATTTGTGTAAGGTTTGCCGCAGCAACAGTATCCCTGTGTGCACCAGCATTGGCCGCAGGGCCAGTTGATGTTGAAGTTGCCTAGGAGGATGGATTCGGTGTCCAGTGGGAGTGACTTTACAGAGTCAAAAACAGCTGTTAGACCAGTTCCCTGTTCTTTGGGAGGGATGTAGATGGTGGCAACAGTGAGGGTTTTGTTTTGGGCTCTGAGGAGGATTCTCACTGGCAGTATCTGAGCAGTTGTGGGTTGGAGTGAGGTAATGATGTGGTGCCCTGTATGGATTCTTTTAGGTAGAGAGTGCAGCCCTCACTTCTTTTGGAGAGGTTATCCAGCCTAAAGACGTTGTAGCCAGGAAGGCTGATTGCATGGTCCGGTACTGATTGCGTGAGCCAGGTTTTGACAACCGCCAGGATGTCAGGGCAGTGCTGGCTGGTGAAGGCCTGTAGGGCATCCATTTTAGGAAGACTGCAGATGTTGATTGTTATGAATGAGAGGGCACCTGAAGGCTTGCTCTGATTAATGGCTTTAGAGCAGAATGGGCCAGGGGTTTGGGTGCATGTTGCCTGACAGCATTTGGAGGAGGAGGACTAGCCTCAAGGAGCTGTAGCATATTTCTTTAAGGGAATGTTTGCCTGCTAGCATCTTGGGAAATTACCGAGTATCGGCAGATGGGTGAGTGTATGCGTGAACAGGGGGACCAGAGTGGAGGGCTAGGACCAGTGTGGGTGTAGGACAGTTTCATGGCAGTAGGATGGACCCTGGGCAAGGGCAGTGACCAGTGTGCAGTGTGCCTAAGTGGAGGAAGGATGTAGGAATGTGGAAGCTATGGGGAGGGATGAAAAGCAGGCTTTTGGGGTGTACAGTAGGGGATGATGACAGGTAAGAAGAAATAGACTAGGGGGTAGAGAATGGTGAAGGTGCATGATTAAGGCAGGATTCGGGGTAGGTGGAGGGAAGGGGTTAAGATAGGCTGGCAGGGCTAGGAGAAGGGGGTGAAAGAGCAGTAGCTGGATCAGTGGGAAGTGAGGATACAGCCAGGAAGGCCAGGCAGCCAGGAACTGTGTCTTTCAGAGGGTATACTTTTTTTCTTCTTTTTTTAATGAAAGACCAAGAATCCCTCTAGTGGCAGGTCTGTATAACCTGCTAATGGAAAACTAGCCAGGTGGCAGAAGCAGGGGAAAAGTCCTGGCCAATCAGAGTGGGTTTGCTGGAAGTGGCCACATTCCAATTGGCTGCGCTGTCCCGTACCTTCCAAGGAGCTGCAGGCGGGCGTCTTGGTCTCGGTCAGTGGCTGGCTGGGTGCTGGCCGACCGTGGGGGAGCTGAAGCAGCCCCGTTCAAGGGCAGGCAGCTGGAGAGAAGAAAAAAGAGCATGACTTATATAGCATAGAGGTAGGATGGGTTTAGATTTGAGCAGCAATATCTACTATGAGTCTAAAAAAAGCTATCACATTTGAAAGAATTATTACAACACTTAAAGAATGTCTGACACCATTGGAGAAACTTTGAAAAAATGTGATATTTAGATGCTATCTGTTTATAATTGAATAAGTTTTTATAATTCTTTCTCCTTTCCCATTATTAAACAAGTATTTGTCAATACCGAAAGTTGTCTTGCTGGTGTTGGCATTGGTAGTGCAGGAGTTAAGAGAGATGCATAATAGGAATAGCACTGAAGTATAGAACTGGTGTCAACCCCACCCCATGCTGCAGTGAGTGACAGGCATTGGGGTGTGCGTTTGGGTCACTGGCCATAATGCTCATGCTATTTCACCTCACCCTACCCTGCAGAGTCTGACAAGTGCTGCATTGTTCCTTGGGGTCATCTGGCCTTATGCTCATCCCATTTCATAAGGAAGTACATTGAGATGGGTGCAACATAAAAGAATGGGTTGAACTTTGGGGCTGAAGAGTCCAGGGCACACCTTGATGCCTGTCAGTGGCTGCAGGGTGGGGTGGAGGACCAGTAGCATGAGCAGTAGAGCAGATAATCCAAAGACACACCCTGATGCCTGTTAGTCTGTACAGGGTGGGATGTAATGATTAGAAACCATAACGCCCTGGGCATGTGTTGGTATTTCCTCCAAATTTTAAAACATAGCCTTTTGTGACCCCACCTCATGAAAGCATTTGGGACCTCTGCTCATGAACAGTATCCCTGTGATTTTGTTAACCTGTCTTGAACATTGATTTCCCACAGTGACTGCACCATTCTGCACCACATTAAAATTTCAGCTGCACCATTGATAAGTAGGTGTGAAGAGATGACAATGTTGAAAATCTGAAGTGAAAATAATAAACATTCTCAAAGTTACTAGCATGTATGAAAACTTTGCATCGCACATTCGTAACACTGTCATTTAGTGGAATTATTTCATCAAACTTTTAACACAGCCATTTTGGGACCTCTGCTCATGAACAGTGGCACTATAATTATCTTAATCTGCCTCGAACATTGAATTCCCACAGTGACCGAGCGATTGTGTGCCAGATGTGTGAAGCTACATTTTGGGCAGGATGTGACAAATTACAGCTGTACTGTTCATAAGAAGGTGTGAAAATGACAATGTTGAAAATCTGGAGTAAAACTGTAGCAAATTCTCAAAGTTACAACTGTGCATGGACACTCGCAATACTGCCGCTTATAACATACTCATTTCTGAATTTTCACCAAATTTTCAACATAGGCATTTTGAGAGCTCTGCTCATGAGCAGTGTTACTGTGACTTTCTTATTGTGTTCCAAACATTGTTTTCCAACAGCGACTGCGCCTCTGCATGCTGGATGTGCAACACCACAGTTTGGGTGGAAGTGGAAAATGAAAGCTGTACTGTTTATAAGAAGGAGTGAAAAATGGCAATGGTGAAAATCTGGAGTAAAACATTAAAAATGATCTAAGTGGAGCAGTGTAGCACAGTGCTCTAAGGCTCTGAGCTGCTAACCTGGAGACCTGGGTTTGAATCCCACAGTCCCCACTTGCATGCTGTGTGACCCTGAGCAAGTCACTTAACTTCCTTGTGCTTTCAGTTTGCACCTGTAAACAAGATTCAGCTTAGTCTGTCTCTCTGGTTAAAAAAAGTAGCGAGTGTGCTTGGAAACTGCACAATGCACGTTTATAACACAGTCATTTTATGGACGTTTGTCACCTAATTTTCAAGATAGGCATTTTAGGACCTCTGCTCATGAACAGAGTCACTGTGATTTTCTTAATTTGTCCCAAACACTGATTTCCCACAGTGACCGTGCTATTCTGCATGGGACATGCGAAAACACAGTTCGGTCAGGATGTGAAAAGTGACAGCTGTACTGTTCATAAGAATTTGTGAAAAACTGCCAGTGTTGAAAATCTGGAGTGAAAAATATTACAAATTTGCAAAGTTACGAGGGTGTGTGGAAACTGTGCAACGCACGCTCATAGTAAAGTCATTTAATGGACTTTCATCACCAAATTTTTCAACATAGGCATTTTAAAGGACCTCTGATCATGAACAGTGTCACTGTGATTTACTTAATCTGCCCCAAACACTGATTTCCCAGGCCTTAGCGCTATTCTGAAACTGGAAGTTCGAAAACACATTTTGGATAGGCTGTGAAAAATGACAGCTGTACTCTTCATAAGGAGGTGTGGAAAAATTGTAATGTTGAAAATCTGGAGTGAAAATTTTACAGATTCGAGAAGTTACGAGCGTGCGTAGAAACTGCGCAACACAAGCTCATAAAACAGTCATTTTTTTTATTATTTTCACCAAATTTGCAACATAGGCTTTTTGAGATCCCACCTCATGAACAGTGGCACTATCATTTCATTAATTGGTCCCAAAAGGTGATTTCCACAGTCACTGTAAAATCACCTTTTGGGACCGATAACCTCATGACAGTGCCTGAATTAAAGAGGAGGGGGTCACAATAACCCCATGTTGAAAATGTTGTGCCAAAATTCCCAAAATGCCTGATATATTCACCAAAGTTGAAAAAACTATTTATGCCATTATACAACTTACTGGCATTTCTTCAGTTAAGTGGTCAGCTTTGAAGAGTGCAGACGTGTTCCCGATCCACAGAAGATCATCGTGCCGGGCTCCAGAGATAAGTATGGGGTGAGGGGTGTGTAAGGAGGTGGGGTACACAATGTGTGGGCACAAGTTAGGGGAGGGGGCCGCAGGCAGCCAGCGAGGAATTGTTTTCTACTTTACAGGGTTATAAAAAAAAAATAAACATCACGGGAAGGTATTTTCTTTTAACAGGTACTTTTGGCTTGCTGGGGTGGGCTCCCAGTGTGCCACCTGCATGTTTTTGGGTGAGGGACTTGAACTGATGGGGATTGGGCACCCTGTCAACAAATGAAAGGTTTTTTTTGAGGGGATGATGCTGAGGGGGATTGGGCACCCCCTTTGGCAAACAACTGGCACGGACATGATGCTGGCGGGGATTGGGCTCCCCTGTCAGCAAATAAACTCAGGAGGGGGGCATGATGATGCTGACAGGGGGATTGGGCACACCCTACATTGGCTTTGGAGGACTGTGCGAGGCGGATGGCACAGTCGCCATGTCTGAGTAAAATGTTACACCAGGAAAGGCACGCCCTGCAATGAGATGTCGCTCCCTCACTGCAGTGGCTAAAATGTTTTAAGTTGGTGGCATGCTATTGCTCTGCTCTCATAGACAGCGTACAGTCTAATTCATGCCACAGAGCCCAGCACCAAACAGCAGTGGTGCCACTGGCCATAACAAGACCACGCCTCCAAAACCTGCTATTCTAAAGTTACCGCAACATGTTTCTTGTGCACGCACAAGACAACATAAAAAAAGGGGAAGGCTAAAAAGGTAAAGGCTAAAAGGATAGCATTCAGATGGTATAAAAAGATGCAGAGGGAAAGAGCCAGGTTGTTATATTGGGGAAACAGCGGGAAGCATGGAAAGCAGTTAGGAGCGCAAAGGTGCAAACTGAAGAGATACAGTAGCAGCCACAGACACTGCCAGCTAGTTCCTGAAATTTCTGTGATATTTCCAGTTATATGTCATGCTTTCTCCATTTCCACAGTAGGGGCAGCAGAGAGAAACTCTAGAAATTTCACAAAATATCTGGAAATAGCTGGCAATGTCTGTGGCTACTACTGTAATAGCCGAGGAGGTAAGGAAAGGTGACAAAGCATTTTTTTTAGGTATGTAAATGAAAAGAGGAAGACCAGTGGTAAGATTGTAAGGTTAAAAAGGGAAGGCAGGACTGTGTGAGGGAAACCAGAAAAAATAGCTATCCTGAACAAATACTTTGTTCAGTGGGAGGAGCCACAAAAAGTAACAGAAGCTTTGGAGTGAGAAAGGTAGACACTAGTCCTTTTTCAGAGGAAAGAGTCCTAAAGGACTCATTAATCTGAAGTGGACAAAGCAATGGGGCCAGATGGGGTGCATCCAAGGGTACTGAGGAGCTCAAGGATACACTGGCTGCACCTCTGATGGTTCTATTTAACAGCTCAACAGGAGTGGTTCTGGAGGACAGGAGGAAGAAGGCAGATGTAGTCCCATTACACAAAAGTGGTAGCATGGAGGAGGCAGGCAATTATAGACCAGTCAGCTTAACAGTGGTGATGGGAAAAATAATGTAATCACTGCTGAAGGAAAGGATTGTGGAATATCTTGAATCCAGTGGGTTACAAGACTCAAGGCAGCATGAGATCACAGGTGGGCGGTCAAGTCAAATTAATCTGATATAGATTTCTTTGACTGGGTGACAAAGGGTTTATATTGGGGTGGAGTACTGGACATGGCATATCTAGAGTTCACTAAGGCTTTTGTTATTGTTCCATATAGGACAGTAGCTAGTACTGAGGCAGTATAGCACAGTGGTTTAAGGCTCTGAGCTGCAAATCTGGTGACATCCAGCAGACCAGCCCTGGGTTTGAATCTCACAGCTTCCACTTGCAGACTGTGTGACCCTGACTGTGTGACCCTGAGCAAGTCCTTAACTTCCCTGTGCTCCCAGGTCATACCTGTAAAAAAGCTTTCAGCTTAGTGTGCTAATCCTAGTTAAACAACTAACAAGAAGAATGATGGGTAGCTTAGGAGTGGGTCAAAGGGTGGTAAACCTGATAATAAATTGGCTAGGGGATAGACTTCAGAGGGTGGTGGTAAAAGTTGTCCACTCTGAAGAAGGGAGGGTGACCAGCGGTTGGTCTCAGGGATCAGTGCTGTAATCAGTCCTTTTTAATGTCTTTATACATGACATTGCAGGGATCTGGAAGGATGGTGTCCCAATTTGTGGAGGATACCAAAATGTACAATTGGGTGGACACTTAAGAGGGTTTGAAAGGTTAGCTGAGACCTCAGAAAACTAGGGAGAGGTCAAGGGTATAGCAGCTGGATTCAATGTGAAAAGTGAAAAATAATGCATTTAGGCACAGAAACCCAGTGCGGACTGCTGAATGGGTGGAGTGGTATTGATGACCACTAATCAGGAAACAAAAAGGGGTAATCATGATGGTGACCAAAAAGTGGCCAGGCAGTGTGACAAGGCAGTCAGAAAGGCTAGTGGATTGCTGGGGTGCATATTGAGGGTATCACCAACTTAAAGAGGGAGGTGGTGTTGTCACTGTATAGATCACTGGTAATACCCCACCTAAGTACTGCAGTTCTGGAGACTACATCGACAGAAGGACATAGATAGAGTGGAGGCAGTCCAGAGGAGGGCAAAAAAAATGGTGCAGAATCTGAATCAAAAGACCTATGAGGAGAGATTAAAGGACCTTAATAGGTACACCCAAGAATAGAGAAGGGTTCTTTTGTATTTTATCACCTGATCTTAATTTTTGATATCATGTTTTGTTCTTTTAATTGTTTTTATGAATTGTACAGTGCTTGATTTTAGAGATTGCGCTATATAAATAAAATTATTTTATTATTATTATTATTATTATTATATCATATAGACCTTAAATACCTTAAAGGGTAAATAAGCTACAGGATAGAAGCATTTTTCAGAAGAAAAGGTGCTCAAGAAGAAGGGGACATGCTATGAGGTGGAGGGATAGAGTCAGGAGAGATGTGAGGAAGTACTTTTCACAGAAGAGTGGTGGAATCCTGGAACAGCTTTCAGCCATAGTAGTGGGGTGAACACAGTACTTGGGGTCCAAGAATACATGAGATAAGCACAAGGAAATCCTATTGGAAAGAAAGGGGGGAGAAAGAGATTCAGATTGGGTGCAGTCTGCAGTAAAAGTGTAGGGAGGGAGGAATGTGCAGACTAGAAGAGCCAAATGGTCCTTATCTGCCATCAAATTCAATGTTCCTATGTTATATATTTCTGAGGATAGCTGCATAGAAACAATAAATCTGTCCCTTGAACTTTATTTACTTATTTACTTTATTTACCTTGACTACTTGTCTACACACATCATAATCACCAGTTCATGAAATCAGAATTGTGTTCAAAGCAACAGATTGTTATGTCATAATCAAAACTGTGATTCCATCTATAGGCAAGCAGCAAGAGTAAGACAAGAAGCAAGTGCAAATAAGGCAGAGATCATGTTTTCATTCAAATGTTCTTGATAATAATGAAAAAAAGAGTGACAATTACATAAACAGTATGCAATATAAGCAAAATTGTGTCAAAATATTATGTATTTTTTTCAGAGCTGTCCCAACAGTCAGGGGCTCTTAAAAACTGATTATAAAGACTGTGACGAGTAACATTACAATGTGTGGCTCTAATAGACTTTACAAACATAGATGGCTACTAGCAGGACAGTAAATTAAACTGGTTGCAGAGTATACATAATTGGGAAGAACACTGAGCAATAATAGCAAATGGAAACAATATTTTGCCTATATGATTAGATAATATAATTTAATATATATAATATAATATTATAATAATTCAGGGAGGGACACAGATGTAGTGATAGAGGAGGATAGAGTTAGAGAGGGTCTGCTGGCATTAAAGGTGGACAAATCACCTGGCCCAGACAGAGCACATCCAACGGTACTAAAGGAACTGGCTGAGGAGCTAGCAGGACTACTGGTAGATCTATTTAATAGTTCACTAGAGTCAGGTGCAGGACTGGATAACAGCACATGTAGTGCCCCTCCACAAAAATTGTTCCCAAGGATGACCCAGGGAATTACAGACCAGTCAGTCTGACCTCCATCGTGGGCAAGCTCATGGAGACCATACTAAAGGAAAGTTTGGTGGAATACTGAGAGGAGCATGGTCTCCAGGATGAGAGGCAGCATGAGTTCATGGGGGGAGATCGTGTCAAACAAATCTGATTGACTTCTTTGACTGTGTCACTAAGACAGTAGACAGGGACCAAGCAGTAGACATCTCTATCTTGATTTCAGCAAGGCCTTTGACTCTGTGCACCACAAAGGTTGATCAGGAAGTTGGTGGATCTTGGAGTTGGGGATAAGATGGCCAGGTGGGTGAAAAACTGCCTGAGGGGCAGAACCCAGAGGGTATTTGGGGGGAATAGTTATCTGACACCAGAGAGGTAACCAGTGGGGTTCCACAGGGCTCGGTGCTGGGGCTGGTGTTGTTCAATGTCTTCATCAGTGACATTGGGGATGGCTTTAAGAGCTAAATGTGCCTTTTCGTGGATGACACCAAGCTCTGTGGGAGAGTGGAAACAGTTGCAGGGATACAGGATCTACAGGAAGATCTGGAAAAGCTAGGGAGGTGGTCTAGGATCTGCCAGCTTGGCTTCAATGACAAGAAATGCAAAGATATGCATGCTGGAGCCAAGTATCCCAGGACAAGGTAGTACCTGGGTGGAGTCCGAATATCTGCATCCGAGGAGGAGAAGGACCTGGGAGTAATGATCACTAGTGACCTGAAACACTCCACTCAGTGCAGCAAAGTGACAGCAAAGGTAAACAGAATGCTGGGGTGCATAGCTAGGGGGATCAGTAGTAGGAGAGAGGAGGTTACACTGCCTTTGTACAGGTCACTTTTAAGGCCGCATCAAGAGTATGGAGTTAAGTACTGATGCCCACACCTCAAAAGGACATTAACCTGCTAGAGAAGGTCAGAGGAGGGCTACAAAGATCATAGCTGGTCAGCAGGGTAAGGCATCTGAGGAGAGGTTGAGGGCACTGAACATGTACTCCCTGGAAGACAGGAGAGAGAGAGAGAGAGGACATGATTGGGACCTTTAAGTACTTGAAAAGAATAAACGGTTGAAAAGGAGAGTCTCTTTAAGATGAGTGGCAACCATAACACAATGGGGCATAGTCTTAAGCTGGAGGTGGGAGGATTAGGAGGAAGGTCAGGAAGCACTTCTTCACAGAGAGAGTGGTAGACTCTTGGAATGTAGTGCTGGAGGACGTCATCTGGTTGAAGACAGTGGGCAGATTTAAGAGAGGCTGAGATAGGCCTAGGGGGGAGGTAAGGATCATGGGTAGGGAGGATGGGAGGAGTGGGGAGGGAGGGCAGGGACATTAGCTCAAGCTGTGGACCCTGCAGTACAAGCAGACTTGATAGACCGAATGGCCTTCTTCTGATGGCTTCTTCATATGTTCATATAATTAATAAAGGTGCAGGTGTAGGTGGTGGAAGATTTAATAAACAAGCATTTGTCAATGCGGACGTTAGCTTGCAACTATTTGCAGTGGTGTTTGCACGTATGGTGCTTACCCTAATGCCTGTGATTGCTGGTATTTGACACTACAAATTTTCAGCATGACCTTTGTTACCCCACCTCATAAAAGCATTTGAGACCTCTGCTTATGAACAGTACCACTGTTATTTTGTTAATCTGTCCTGAACGTTGATTTCCCACAGCGACCACACCATTCTGCTCCACATGTGCAAAAACACAGTTCGGGCAGGATATGAAAAATGACAGCTGTAGCATTCATAGGGAGGTGTGAAGGGATGGCAGTGTTGAACATCTGGAGTGAAAATACAACAATTTCTCGAACTTACGAGCATACATGGAAACTGCGCAGTGAACACTCATGGCACAGTCATTTTGTGGACTTTTGTTACCAAATTTTCAACATAGGCATTTTGGGACCTCTGCTCATGAACAGTGTCACTGTGATTTTCATAATCTGTCCTGAGCATTGATTTCTCACTGTGACCACACCATTGTGCGCTGGATGTGCAAAAACACATTTCAGCCAGGATGTGAAAAATGTCAGCTGTACTGTTCATAAGGAGGTGTGAAAAATGCCAGTGTTGAAAATCTGGTGAAAATATTTCAAATTCTGAAGTTATGAGTGTCTGCGTGAAACTGCATTGCCGCTCATAACACAGTCATTTTCACAAATTTGCAACATAGGCTTTTGGAGCCCACCCTCATAAACAGTGACACTGTTTAGTTAATCAATCCCAAAAGGTGATTTTGTGCAGTGACCATGAAATCACCTTTGGGGACCGAATAACTCACATGACAGTAACTGAATTCATGAGGTGGGGTCCCAAGAACTCCTGTTGAAAATGTGGTGCAAAAATTTGCAAAAATGCCCGAGATAGCCACCTAAGTTGAAAAAAAAACATTTATGCCATTATACAGCTTACCGTCATTTCTTCAGTTTGCTTTCGGCTTTCAAGAGTGCAGACGTGTTCCCACTCTACTGAAGATCATTGCGCCAGGCTCCGGAGGTAAGTATGGGGTGAGGGGGAGGGGTATGCAGAGGGTGGTGTGGGTTTGGGAGGGCACAAGACACAGCGAGGGATGGTTTTCTGTTTTCACAGGTTTAAAAACAAAAGATGTTGCAGTACAGTTTTCCCATTTACAGGGACAATGGGCATGCTGGGTGGGCTCCCACCATGCCACCTAGGCGTTTGTTGGGGAGGGGCCCTAGAGACAATGGGGCCTGGGCACTCCGTCTGCACATACAATGTGTTTGGTGGGGCAATAACAAGGGAGCAGGGTGAGGCGGCAGCAGAGGGAGGAAGTGGGAGGATTTATTAGCAGCCAGAGGAAAAGGGTGACTTCAATATGTTAAATACACATATTACCACCGCTGATTGTAGTGGTGCTTTTCTTTTAACTGAAGACCACTGCAGCCAAACTTTTGTCATAGACAGCTCATGCATCCATTGGTGCAGTAGGGTTGCATACGTTACACTGAGCACTGCATTGGACAGGAGGGTCACACACCTTCAAAAAGTCATACTGTCTCAAAACGTTCCTTGCACATGCATGCATGCGAATGCAAAAATAAACAAGCATTTGTCAATGCCGAATGTTGATTGCTTCTATGTGCTGTTTAGGTATTTGGAAGTCATTGGAGTGCAAATATTGAAAATTCGCGAACTTACGAGCGTGCGTAGGAACTGCGCAATGCACGCTCGTAAAACAGTCATTTTTAGGAATTTTTTCACCAGATTTTCAACATAGCCATTTTAAGACCTCTGCTCATGAACAGTGTCACTGTGATTTTCTTAATGTGTCCCATACATTGAGTTCGCAGACCGACTGCGCCATTGTGCGCTACATGGGCAGAAACACGTTTGGGTGAGATGTGAAAAATGACAGCTGTACTGCTCATAAGGAGGTGTGGTAAAATGGCAAAGTTGAAAATCTGGAGTGAAAATATTGAAAATTCGCAAACTTACAGCGTGCATAGGAACTGCACAACGCACACTCGTAAAACAGTCATTTTTAGGAATTTTTTCACCAAATTTTCAACACAGCCATTTTAAGACCTCTGCTCATGAACAGTGTCACTGTGATTTTCTTAATGTGTCCCATACATTGAGTTTGCACACCGACAGCACCATTGTGCGCTACATGGGCAGAAACACATTTTAGGCAGGATGTGAAAAATGACAGCTGTACTGCTCATGAGAAGGTGTAGTAAAATGGCAATGTTGAAAATCTGGAGTGAAAATATTGAAAATTCACAAACTTACGAGCGTGCGTAGGAACTGCGCAACGCACGCTTGTAAAACAGTCATTTTTAGGAATTTTTTCACCAAATTTTCAACATAGCCATTTTAAGACCTCTGCTAATGAACAGCATCACTGTGATTTTCTTAATGTGTCCCATACATTGATTTCGCACACCGACTGCGCCTTGTGCGCTACATGGGCAGAAACACGTTTTAGGCAGGATGTGAAAAATGACAGCTGTACTGCTCATGAGGAGGTATAGTAAAATGGCAATGTTGAAAATCTGGAGTGAAAATATTGAAAATTCACAAACTTACGAGCGTGCGTAGGAACTGCATAGCATAGCTAAATAAAACAGTCATTTTAGGAATTTTCCGCAAATTTTCAACATAGCCATTTAAGACCTCTGCTAATGAACAGCATCACTGTGATTTTCTTAATGTGTCTCATACATTGATTTCACACACCGACTGCGCCATTATCGCTACATGAGCGAAACACGTTTTGGGTGAGATGTGAAAAATGACAGCTATACTACTCATAAGAAGGTGTGGTAAAATGGCAATGTTGAAAATCTGGAATGAAAATATTGAAAGTCGTATTGAACTTACGAGGCCTGCGTAGGAACTATAGCATGCGGCTAAATAAAAGCGGTCATTTTAGAATTTTTCCACAAAATTTTCAAAATAGGCTTTTGAGCCCACCTTATGAACGCTGGCAGTGTCATTTCATTAATTGGGCCCAAAAGGTGATTTCATGCGGTGACTCTTGGAAATCACCCTTTGGCGAATACGTCATGACAGTGACATCATTCATTAGAAGAGTCCCAAAAACCCATGTTGAAAATTTGGTGCAAAATTCAAAAACACTAGATATATACAAAAGTTGAAAAACCCCATCTAGCCCATTATACAGCTTACAGGCATTTCCTCAGTTCAGCGGTCGGCGTTGAAGAGTGCAGACATGTTCCGGTCCAATGGTACGTCAATGCCGAGCTCTGGAGAGAATAGTATGGGGTGAGAAGTGTGGGAGGCAGGGTGTGCAGTGGGTGAGTCGGGTTGTGGGGGCAGGGAAAAGCTGTGGGACCGTTTTAATACAGGTTTAAAAAAAAGGCAACATGGGGACGTTTGCCACGCTGGGGTGGGCTCCCAGTGTGGCAGCAGGGAACTCTGTTTGGGGACGTGGAGTCGGGGATTGGGCACTTCGCTGGTCAGTAAAATAAGGTTTGCCATGCTGGGTGGCCCCAGCGTGGCACCAAAGCTTTGGGGGCTAGAGGCGCTAGCAGCACAGCGGTGGTTTTGAAGTGAAGACCACCGCTGTCATACACAGCACCCATATCCATTGGTGCAGGACCACCATGCCTGCTCACGGGCAGTGGATTGCACAGGACAGTCACACCTCAAACTGTCCTATTCTCCCAAGACGCCCTCGGCGCATGTGCGCAAGCGGACGAAAATACAGAGGCTCAAGTTTAGAACCCGGAAAAGTACTGTCCAAAGACACTGCACACTGATAAAGGAGGTGGTGCAAGCAAGGGGTAGGCAGCCCCAACACAAACATTCAAAAACTCACAAAATTGTTGCACTCTGAAGCTTGCAGAAGATGGTTGTTTGGTTCCACCAGGAATTCACCAAGACACGTCCATAAGTAAATATACATTAGAGAAGAAATTAGGAAAGTAAAATTAGGAGTTATAATGACCATAAGATTGCTATCATACTGGTTAAAAAAGTAAGCTATGCATAAAGAACATCTACCATATACCTGTTTACAAGAAAAAAAATGCTACTGTATATGCACAAAAAGGCTTTTTCTTGGCATATTCAGACACAGTTAATGAATATTAAGTTATACATGTGGGATTTAAACCTTAAAGTGACAGTCGTTCATCAGGACTACTCTAAAGTATTCAAACCTGATTCATGAATCTAAAATGAATGACTACAAGAAACTCAGACATCTAAAGTGTGGTTATGGTATTCAAATATTAAGATGTGTCATACTTTTGAAACACATCTATACCTATTAAAAATATAGAGGATGGAATAATATGGCTAGATTTGCATCTAACAAAAATTACTGAATCAAGGTTCTGTGAAGAAAATGCAAATATTATTAACGTAAACTGTAATTGTACATTGAATGACCTGGAAGATATTTCACATACAGTATAAAACTGAGATGTGCTTGGTATACAAGAAAAAGGATAGATACATGGGCTCAATGCTCCAATAGTTTGATGATATGCAGCATGCCCAGTACAGTCTCTGTTAAAGCCACAATCTAAGGAGATAGTGACAGAGATTGGCACTTTTCTGAATGATAGCATTAAAATAAGGAAAAAGAGAATGATTAAATGAGTGCAATACTGACTTTTAAGACACCATTTGTAACATGGAATTATATGTGAGTTATTTATAAGTGTCTACATTTTTATGATGTACCTATTTGTAAAACATTGAAAAGACAAATACTACATGTTGATCAGCAAAATATTTGATGTGATGTGCAAAAATGGTAGCCAGGATGAGCTACAATACCTCATTCCCAATAGGATCCTGCTATTAAACAGTGTGGTACATTATTTATCCAGGATAGCAGATTTGAGATGCAAGATCTCATTTTCAATGGATCTTGCTATTACACATTTTAAGTATTCTGACCAGCATAACCAAGCTCAGAAGCATTATGTCATTTAAAGTAGGGGCTGCTTGTACACATTTTGCTATATATTTACCCAGGATAGCCCAGCAGAGATGCTATATCTACTTTCAATGGTGTCATCCCTTTACACATTTTAGACTGTATTTACCCAGGAGAGTGCAGAAAAGATGAAACATCTCATTTTTAACGTAAGTTGTGTTTTTACCAATTTTTACAGTGTACTTATTTATTTATTTACTTATTTACTGAATTTTGTTGACTGGGTAAACCCACTGGGCTTCAGAGAGTCCCTTTTTCTGGCGTGATCCAGAATTAATTGCAGAAATTGTTCAACAGGAATGCAATTACAGAGTAGAGTTGGACGTAGCGACTACCTCAGAAACAGGTTAGGTTTTATTTAATTATGCATGTATGTATTTATTTATTTTTTAAAGTTTCACCAGGAAAGACATACTGAACTAACTTGAGCTCATTTCCAGATGTGTCCTGGGGGAAGAGATGCATTTGTTTGAAACAGTAGACGTACAATAAGACTACAAATGAGTTTACATCAGTGTACACAAGAGTTTAAGTTTTTGTCTCTGTGAATATGGGGACAAGTAGCAGTGCTGTATGGCACAACCATTAGTATACTGTAGCAGTAAATTAGGCCTTTCAATGGTAACAGTTGCAGATTACTCTCTAGAATATAGGCTTTTAGGCCCTTCTTAAATCCACCCATGGAGAGAGCACCTGCAGAACATTGTGAAGGGCATTCCAATTGGTGGTGACAGCATTTGCAAATTCAACCCTTGCCCTGGTCAAAAGTGGCATCTTTCAGCTAAGACCCCCCCCCTTCCTTGTACACATACAAGGCAACAAACCACAAGTTGGCATAAACAAAAGTATCACCCCTGGCTTTAGGGTAAATACCTGGCTCTGCATCTAAGAGGTTGCGGGGAGGGGGTTAGAGTGCAAAATAACATTTATATTTATTCCAAGTTCTGGGAGAGAGGTGCCAGGACTATGCTATGTCTCCTATTTGATAGAGCCCATAAACATTTTGCCCTTGGACTCACAGATGGACTGTCCACACAAGAAAATTGTGATTGTATTGTATGGCTTTATTTTCTAACAGATGGTGGCAGAAAACAGGTGGTCCCCCAAGTTTGGACACTGTCATTGCAGAACACAGAACTTTGCATCAAGAACACTTTGCTTTCTCCAAAACAAGCAGTATTGGCATTTCACATCTACTTTTTCCCAACAATGAATAGTCCATCCCTCTTTCCCAGGAATCGCTGGACTTACTCTACATAGTGTCTATTATGTGGGTTGCCACACACTTTAAATTCAAAATCCTCCTGATGAGATGGGCTGAGTTAACACCTGCAAGGCAAACTGTGCCATTCAGGTAACCAGTTAGCCTTAGCTATGACTCCAGGTGAGGGACTGCCCACCCTGTCCCCAGCCAGCCTCTGCCATTCCTTCCCAGACACACATTGGATCCTTCAACCCTTCATGGACTGCTAAAGGCCTCTCATGAAAAATGCATTTACATTTAGCACAAATTTGTGGTAAAAATTTGGTCCTGAGTGATGTGATTCAGCCTTGTCATGGGCACATCCATCACCAGCCAACTTCCAACATCCTGCCCATGTTACTGCACCCGCTGTTTGTTTGTCCCTATGTTAGAGACATCAGGCTTTACTGAAGCCACCTTTCTTCAGTCAAAACCATAGCTTTTCAAATAGAACACTCTCTCAATCTCTGCTCTGGGCAGCTGGGAAATCTTTTAGTTCCTCAGGGGATTGCCCCTTGAACCTACTGAATTCTCAGTCACATTTTACTTTCGCAGAAATGATCCACTGGTGTCCTGTTGACACAGGTCTCCTCCATGTGTTGTAGCAGTGCTCTTGTTCCACTCACTAGGGGGGAGAAAAAGATGGCCAGAGGTCCTTCACCCAGCACAAGGTGGGCTGACAGACACCTCTACGCTCAGAGCTCCACTTTCCACTCTGGACACTATACAATTGCACCCAAGATTCTAAACTGTCCCCTGCAGCTGAGTCAAAGGTGGCTCAGGCTGCTGCGAGAGTTCTAAGTGACACCACTCTTGTTCTACTTAGCCTTGCTAAGTAAACAATGAGCTTTCTGTAAAGAGCTTCTAATAAACTTCCTACCAGCTGCCCAATATCTTCCTAGTCTAACACTGATGGGATTCTAGTAACCCCAGGGGACTGGGTGGTTACACAAAGGACCTACAGCCTGCTGTGGTTCCAACTTTAGGGACCTGGAGGAGCATTCTGCTGGAGGATCTAAGGCATCATCGCTCAGGTTGCTAATTATTAGGCTGTGTAGATCAGGGGGAGTATTGGGGCCTTTTAATTTGAATGCAAGGCATAGGGGTGCATATTCCAGTCTTTTGGTGAGTGAGGGCCATTTAAGGGAATCAGGTGCTCTACAATGGTGTTCTTTGGGTGAGGCACCAACTGCAAAATGAGCTATTGTATGAAACAATGATTTTATTTTTATTTTTTTAATTCAGAGCTTCTAACTGAGGGGAGGACAGGAAAACCATACAGGAGGGTGAATAGAAGGGCTGAGTTGACAATATGTAAGCAGGACACTTAGGTAGGGGTTATATAGTACAAAAGACAAACTTTTTGGTGAAGAGTTTTCACAAGATGTTCTATATTGACCTTAAAGGAGGTATCCTGATCAAATTGAATGCCCAGATAGTTCATGGAATTGATTGTCTCAAAATGTGTTCTATTTGAAAAGGTAGGGGTTAACTTGTACCTCATTTGGGGTTCTAACATTTTGGGCTGAAGAGGATGGCCTTTGTCTTTTTACCGGTAAGAACCAGCTTGTTTGTTAAAAGCCAGCCCTCTAGTAAATGCAAGCCAGAACTAAGCAGTTCATTAATTTTAGTGATTTTGTTAGAGCTATGGTATAGTACCATGTCATCAGCATATAGTAAGAGTTTTGCTCCACCACAGTTTACTGGCATTTCCTTGATAAAAAGTGAAAAAAGGAGCAGACCCAGTATTTACCCTTGAGGGACACCATTACAGATGGGATGACTATCAGACAAATCACCCTTCTAGTTAACAAACTGTGATCTGTTTGCTTTGTAATCTGAGAACCATTGTAAGAACAGGTTATCTAGGCCTAAGGATGTTAACAGTTAGCAATATCTGGTGGTTTACAAGGTTGAAGGCCTTAGTTAAATCTATAAAGACTGTTCCTGTTGTCAAACAATTGTCTATACCATCCAAGATATCAGTGGTCAGATGGATTAAGGCGGTGTTTGTTCCATGTTTTTAAACCACGCCAGTTTGCATGAGTAAATTGTGCTGCTCTACATAGTCTGTGATCTGTTTGTAGACTAACCTCTCAAGTAATTTGCTTAAGATACAGTGGATTGAAATTTGGTGGTAATTTTCCACTAGTGCTTTTGCCTCACCCTTATGTACTGGGGTTACAAGTGCCTCTATCCAGATATAAGAAACTACCCTTCCTGGATGAATCTGCTGAAGAGTTGCATAATAGGATATGCAGTTATCAGGGCTCCCAAACTGAGGAGCTTGGGGTCAAGTTTGTAATATCCTGCAGTAACTGTAGTTTTAAGCTTAGAGAGAAGTAACAGTACTTCTTTACTTGTTACAAGCCTAAAGTGGAAGTTAGGGCATGGGAGGTTAGCGACAGTAAGATCATGGGGTAACGAAGAGGAGGGCCGTGGAAGATTCTTGTACCTATCAAGATTGGTAAAGAAGGTGTTTAACACAATAGCCATGTCTCTGGGACTTTCACAATTCTTCCCATCAATTTCTATGTTGCAGTCACTTTCTGATAACCATCCATTTAAGATGGCATTAATTTGGGGCTAAATCTTTTTTGGGTCTTTTAAGTTCCATTTCTGTAGATTTTGTAGGTAACTCTGGTTAGCATTTTTTTAACTCCTGTTTACATGTGTTCTTTTTTAAATTAAACAACAACTTTATTAGTTTTATGCATACATAACTAGACATGAAACTGTGATACTTCGAAATACATTATGTTCCAAATAGATAAAAGGTTTCATGTTCATCCTTCCCTCTCCCCCTCCCTCCCAATCCCCCATCCCCACCCCAAGGCTTTGGCCTGGGGTAACCTATATGGTCACCACTTAAGGGAAAGCTGACTAAGAGAATTCTGTCAGAGACGAAAGATGGGGAGATCTAATCTATTCTAAAATACTGACTTCAGGATCTCCTGGGCTCTACTTGAGATAAATATAATGTGTGCATACCCTCCCATATCTTCTTGTAAAGGGTAAGAGAACCCCATAGACTGAGTTTAAATTGCTCAGTCCTCAAGTTGAAAAGCAATTCTTGAAGCCTTTCTATGTAAGTTATTGGATTCAAGTCCTTCCAGTGGTGTAGAATCACTTTCTTAAGGGACAGAGAGATCAAAGCCATATAATATCTAAGCTGTTTAACAGTTATGTTAGCAATGTGCCCAGCCAGGCATACTTCAGGTGTAAAACAGTCAGTGATACTGAGTAGAGGGTCCGCCTTAATCTTAATGGTGTTCCAGAGAGATTTGATAGGAGGGCAGTCCCAGATGATATGTGTAAGGCTGCCAACTGCCTGTTTGCATCTAATGCAGTTAGGTGAGGAGATTCTGCTCAATTTAAACAGCATAAAGGGGGTCCAAAACATGTTATTTAAAAATTGAAATTAGGTTAATCTGAGTTTGTTTTGCATAGTGAACTTATAGGTACCACTCCATATTTTACCCCAGTTAACCTCTAAGTAGGAAACTGTTCTCTCAAAACTGTGGTGTTACATCAGGATTAGGAAAGGCTCTGTCAAACAAAAGACCATAAATCCTAGAGACTGCATGTGGTAATAGAGTGGAAAGGAGAGGGTCTAAAAGAAAACTGCTTTGGCCTTACCTACAGTGCGCAAATCTTTTGCACAGGTTACCAAGTGCCACAATTGGAAAACCTTGAAGGTTTGCCCATGTTCAATATTAAATCTGTGGAGTATGGTCCCTACCAGGCTACAAGCCCCTTCTGTTAGGATGTCGTCAAGTCTGACCCCTTGTAACTGGGGGATCCATTGGTTGGAGATGATTTTCCCTACAATTTTAAAGTTAGGATTTCCTAGAATGGGTTGGGCCATATCCATTTTATGCTTATATTTTAGGAAAGAGCAATGCTGTCCGTGTACTTTAATCGATGTAGCAATAGGGGTGTTCAGCAGAGACCAAGGGAGATCCTTTGCTAAGATGTGTAGAAGCGCCTCCAGGGAGATATCTAATTGTGCTATTAGTTCCTTTTCACCTTCAGCCATGGGGGGATATATGAGGAAGAATGTAACAGTAGTTCTAGTGATCCATTTCTGGTATTTGCAAGCATGGCAGGCCAAATAATATAGCCCTTATTGCAATAGACATAGCCCACTTTCGTTTTCAGGGCAGCCAGCTTATAAAAGGCCCATCTTGAGGTTTACCCTCCAGAGAAAGTCAGTGAGTTTAGAATTAACTTTTAAACCAGCTTTGGGGAGCCACAAGTTCAACATATTTAAGGGGTACAATATTCTCGGTAAGATATTCATCTTTATTAAGCTAATACATCTCCAGAGGGAGGTTGGGAGATTTTTCCATCTATCCAAGTCATGTTGAATTATCTGTATAAGGAGGTCCAAATTGAGTTTAATCATTTTAGCTTTACTTCCAGCTAGACTAATGCTTAGGTTGTGTAGGCCTTGGAGATTCTGTTGTACTCCAAGATGAGAAACATCTTGTCTAAGTAGTTTATTATTGAGTGGAAATTCATTAGTCTTTTCTAGGTTGATTTTGTAGTTGACAAACTGGCTGTATTTGTTGATAATATCAGAGCCACTGGGAAGGATTCTCTGGGGTGAGCTAGATGGAATAAGATGTCATCCACATAGGCCAATTGTTTAACTTCTTGGGATCCAATGGAGATACCTCTTACCTCTGGATTATTTCTTAGTTTAGTTAATAGGGGTTGTAAGTAGATATTGAACAGAACGGGGGACAAGGGACAGCCTTGTCTAGTGCCCAATTGTAAAGCAAAGGATTCAGTAAACACTCCATTACAATACAACAGAGCACTTGGGCTTTATAGAGAGGTGCGATCCATTTGACAAATATGGGGGAAACCAAATTTGGTCATTGTATGAAACAAGAACTGCCAGACCACTCTGTCAAAGGCCTTCTCTGTGTCCAGGGACAACAAACCTGCAGTACAGTCTGGGTCCCTGGACACAGAGAAGATGTGGCTTAACTTCCATAAGTGGTCAGAAGAAGTTCTGCCAGTCACAAAGCCCACCTGTTCTTGTAATATTAGGGAGGGGAGTACTTTTGATAGTCTGTTTTCAAGAAGTTTAGCCAAAATTTTAATGTCATAATTTAATAAAGAAATAGGCCTACAATTACATCTTTTCCTGGTTTGTGAATAACAATAATTAAAGCTTCTAGAATACTTTTGTCAAGGTTTTCTGATTCCAATACCCAAGTAAAGAGCTTGAGCAGCCAAGGAGATAGTTGTTCGGTAAAAATTTTTAAAAAATTAGGGGAGAAACCATCAGGGCCCGGGGCCTTATCTAAAGGTAGAGACAAGATGATGGTCTGAATCTGTCCTTCAGTTAATGGGGCTGTCAGGAATGGCTTTTGATCCTCTTCTAAAGATGGCAGCAGGGACAGTGTCCAGGTACTCATCCACCTCTGAGAAATCCTTGTCGGTTAGGCATAATACTACATAAGTTTTGATAATAATGTGCAAACTCTTTGGTATTTGACTTAGGATTTAATTTAATGGCATTATATATTAGGGACTTACCACTTTAACCACCCTGAAGGATTCCTGGTTCTTTAAACTAAGGGCCAGGAGCGTCCCTCTTTCTCTCCTTGATCTAAGTATACCGCTCTGGTTTATACTGTAGCATTTTCTGCTTTCTCTCATAAAAGCTCATTATACTGATCTCTAAGGCCTATCAGCTTCCATCTGTTTTCCTCTGATGTGTTGTGGGGATAAAATAGTTTCTAGGTTATGCATTTGAGATAATAGATCCTGGGCTTTTCTCTGTCTGCTTCTTTTTCTAAGGGAGATTAATCGTATGAGTTCTCCCCAAACCACGCATTTTAAGGCCCCACATTCCATATCTGCTCGGGTGTATTGATCAATTGTGTTAGCTATGTGCTTGACAATGTTCTCCTCTTTAAGAAGCTGATTATTTGTTTTCAATATTATTTCCTTCTGGGAGTCGGGGGAGATATTTAGATGGCACCAAATAGCCAAGTGATCAGAGATACCACAGGTTCAATGTGGCAATCCATGATATCTGGCAGAAATGATTGACTGAGCATCAAATAGTCTATCCTGGAGAAGGAGTTGTGAACTGTGGAGTGAAAGGTATACTCTATTACATTCGGGTATAAGGTTATCCAGGGGTCCTAAACTATCTCCTAATTCTCAAATTGCCCACTGGGCGGGGATAGACCACAACATCTCCTCTCTGATTTATCTACAGTATATCCAGGAAAGGGAGGTTCCAGTCCCTCCAAGAATAATGGGAATTGTAGTGAAAGGTGTGAGAATAGATATAAGGTCAGTAAAGAAGGCAGGGGTATTCACATTAGGCCCATATATAGTGCCCAAAAGGATTACAGTCCTATCCAGTGCACCCTTTAACAGTATATATCTGCCCTCATGATCTCATCTCTAATGCATTGTTCACATACAAAGGGGATGCATCTCAAAAAAACTATGACTACTCTCTTGCTCTGTGTACCGGTCCCTGCAAAAAAAAAACCTGCCCCATGTGCTGTCTCCTAAATAAGTTACCTTCAGAGTCCAATATGTGCGTCTCCTGAAATAAGGAAATATTTCCCTTTAGAAGCTGGATATGTTTCAAAATTTGGTATTTTTTTGTTTTAGAATGAGCCCCTTTTACATTCCACAAAATAAATGTCTCGGTGTCATCCATTCCCAATATCAAAAAGTGTAATTGTAACCCCCTGCATTGGACTTTCTCCTACTTGCATAGTCCCTGGTAATAAAAGAACTTTATTTTCTTGGGTGCCTCCAGACGAATCTCGACCCAGCCAAAGTCAACCCTCCCCCATTGCCCCTTCTATCCCCACAACAAGACACAGTAACCAATATAATCTCCCCCTCAAACATCCCAGAACAGACCCACTACAAAATACCTTACTGAGCAAATAGTTTGATAAAGTTGAAATGCACATTATATCCCCCCATCCTCACAACAAAACGGTCTCTGGTGCATGATGTAACCCACACGCAATAGTGCATCCCACTCCACCTGCTCTCCTTCAGAGAGCTAGTGCTTTCCAGGCCACCCTAGTGGGAATATGTAGAGGAAGAAGTATAGTGTATACTTACTAGGGTAATCTCAGGAGCACAAAGCTGAAATCACCCCAGACTCCCAGTAGTTCCCTAAACAGGGACTAATTTCCAGTATTAAAATATTAAAGAATTTAAACCTCAACACTGCATCAAAATTAACAAAAGGAAATAAGCTCTTTTGAAGTGAGACTGTGCCAACGGGCGTCACTGAGACAAAAGGCCAAATATAGTGGTACTGCGTTCAAGGCAAATTCCAAGGAAGGCTGCAAAGTCAGGGTGGTAGAAATTAAATAACAGGTCTCAGAGCCCCTGGTACTTCTACTAGGCCAGTGGATCATGGAGAGGGCTAACAGAAAGGTCTGGTGACAGAATGACCCTCACAGTCCTGGGAGCCTGAAGGAAGGACTGTATGAAGGACCAGGAGGGGCACAGGGCTCTGTTGTTCTGCACTGTTAGGCAGCCCGAGGCTCTTGCAAGTCCAATAAAGTTCTTCTATTATCTAATTCCAGTGCATGTAATTGACCAGATTTAGGGCAGCTCGAACAGTACTGGGCTGTTCCATAGAGGAGTGAAGAAGAACACAGCCCAGAGTACGAGACTGGCCTAAGGTGTGGCAAGCCATCAAAATACCCCTGGTAAAAACAAAGACAGTCCCCACCCACGGTGAAGCTCTCCAATGTAGATATTGGTGTTCAGAGTTTGGGGCCTATTTTAAACACTGCTCCGAGCTGGCAGAGCCCTAGGAGGGTGCGTGATACCTCACAAGGGGGCATGAAGAAGACACAAAACAGTGTGAGGCCTAAATAGTCTTACAGTTTAGTGAGACTTTGGGGAAGAGATCTCAATCAGTTGTAGCCCTGGGAACCCACTGAGCCATAGAATAGTTCAAAGCCATTGGAATCTGGCAGATAACAATAATACTGAGCCCTGAATACAGCACTGATAAGGCATGTGGCTGGCTCGGGATTGTAGGCATTGTGCCAGCTGAGGTTCAGGAGAGCAAGCCATGTAGGAAGTAGACTAGGTCAGGGGTTGTTAGAGAAAGTGGCGATAAAACAGAAATAGAGTACCTCCATAACTTAGCGTTTTTCCTAGTGGATGCAGCTTGGCATAGTCCATCTGTCAGCGGTCTGTGAAGAGATCAGGCAAAGCTTCCTTTAGGGCATCTTCTGCTCCCTTTGGATCCTCATACTTGTGCCGAGTACCCGTAATCAGGATCTGTAACTTCGCTGGGTATCCCATTTTAAATTTAATGCTTGCCTGTATAAGCTTAACAACCAATGGGTGGAAGGCTGATCTTTTCTGTCTGACAGATAAGGGAAGATCTTGTACCACTCTGATCTTGGAACCCTCCTAGGTGATTTCTTGTAAATCCTTCAGCTTGACCATGAAGTGCTGCTTCTCCAAAAAATTGAGAAACCTGAAGATCAAGATATGGGGTGCCCCTGGAGGTGGCATGGGGTGCAGAGCATGATGCGAGTGCTCAATAATGTAGTTAGGACCGAATGGCGATTGGCCTACCAACTTCGCTATCAATTTCTGAGTGAACAGCAATGGGGCCGGAGCCTTCAGCCTTCTCCGGCAGCCTTATAACCACCACATTGTTTTGTCTGCTTCGCTCCTCTGAATCCTTCACTTTGCTCTCTAGCTTCAGGATGCGATGTCTATTAGTGATGATTTCAGAGTCTAATCTGGTTGTTTTTTTCTCCTTAAAAACTGCACGAGCCTCCATGTCCCCAATGCACTTCATGACTTTCTCTAGGGCCTCGGCTATGGATTTAATCTCTGTGTTGATATTGTGAACTTCTTCACAGAGCGGCTGAAACTCTGCAAGAAACCTTTCAATTGTGAGTATGTTCTGATCGAGGATCCCGATGATGGTTTGAGGTGGTGGCTACCTGAGTTTTTTACTCAATTTCTCAGGAGTTGGTGGCAGTGTATAGTGAGGTGAGTGTCGACCGCATTTCGGACTCCATCCCTGCAGTATAGAGATTATTTTGATTTTGGAGGCTGCTACAGTACTTCTACACAAAATTGTAGAACTTGATGTCTTAAATCTCGGTGGTCATTAATTTTAGTAAGAATGTAGAGAGAGGTAGGCAGGAGCACTCCAAGGAACAGCTACTTGGTCGGGTGCATCACGTGACTCCCCGTTTGCATATGTTCTGTAATTCCCTGTACTTTTGCCAATCATGGAAGAGGTCTAAGGATTTAAAGGACTTCCTTGCTCTGTCCCTGGTTTTCAGGAGCTTTTTGAGCTCGCTGCATATCCACTTTGATTGCTGCCCTCTGACTCAGATTTGCTTAAGTGGGGCATGTTTGTTGGCTATTGAGAGGATGCTATCAGTCATCTTTATATCAACAGTATGTCTGTACGAGTTCATTCTAGGGCCGAGAGGTTGGCTTGTCTCTCCAACATACCCTGTTTGTGGACATCTCTTGCATTGAATTAAATAAACAACATTCCATGATGCACAAGTATAATTCCACTGTACCCTGAATTGTCTGTTTTGTGATGTAACCACACGATCCGAAGTGGAAATGAGCTCACAAATCTTCCATCTGAGTTGATTACAGGGTTGTGTACCATTTAGTGTCATGCTATTCTTTTCTGGTCCAGGTTTACTCCTAATAATCAGATTGGCTAAATTAGGTGGTTGTTTAAAAGATAGTCATGATAGTTCTTGAAAAATACAAGTTAGGGTCTCATCCTCACTAAGTATTGGGTGGAGGTCCTTAATAATCTTACGTAGAAGTTCAAGGTCAGGATGATATGTGACTACTAAGGGTATTCTGTTAATAGTTGTCCTTTCCTTATACTGAAGTAGTCGTTCTCTTGTTACCTGTGTTGCACGTTCTACTGCTCTCTCAATTTCTCTGGAAGTGTCCCTGCTCAGTAAAGCTGTTTTTCAACATAGCCAAATATGTATCTCTGTTTTCCTCATTTAAACAGATATAGTGATACCGAAGTGTTTGATTCTACATGACAGTTTTTTTTGGTGTGGCTTGGGTGATTACTGTTCCTGTGTATCTGTCTGTCTGTTGGCTTGCAGTAAATACATGTATGTAAGATTCCATCACTAATGGTGACAGTGGTGTCCAGAAAATTAACACTAGTGGCAGAATATTCCAGGGAAAGCTTATTCACTATGTATGTGAACTAGTTATCTTCCCCGGGGGTGGGGTTAATTCCATTGGGTTTTTATTCAGATTCCTTAGATGGTTACTATACATACAGCAGTTTTATTACATACTGTTACATTTTTGAACTCTGAACATATTGGGATGCATTATCTCATTTGCTTAGGGGTCCTTGACAGATTAAATTACATTTGGCAAATATTGTAGTGATTGGTGAAAATGATAGTATGTTAGGACTCTTGGCTTGCATACATAGTGAATATGTACTTCCTTCTAACTAGCTATCTTCCTCGGGGTGCTGTGGAGGTTTTATTCTATTGTGGTTCTATTCAGATTCCTTGGACTGTTACTGAACATATAGTAATTTCATTATATACTCTGTCATTGTTGAACTCTGAACATATTAGGATGCATGATCTCATTTACTGGGGGGTCCTTGACTGGTTAAATTCCATTGGGTAAATATTGTAGTGATTGGTGTAAATGATAATGTGTTAGGACTCTTAGCTCATATACATAGTGAATATACACTTTCTTCTCACTAGTTATCTACCCATGGGGTGGTAGGGTTTAATTCCATTGGGTTTTTATTCCTAGTCCTTAGACCGTCTCTGTACATATAGTAGTTTGATTATATACTGATAGATTATTGAACTCTGAACACGTCAGGATGCACGGTCTCATTTACTTGCGGGTCCTTGACAGTTTATATTTAATTCAGCACTTATACTGACAATTGATGTTACCTTGTATAAAATCCTGTTACAACACTGAAGGTGTTAGGTTTATGGAATATAATAACTGGTTGAGTGGATAGTTGGAAAAATGTCTCCAGATATGTTTTAAACTGTATAGTGGTGAGTAATAGTTGCTCACAGTAGGTTAACTTTATTTTAAACCCTCTTCATGCCATATATAGAAAATTTTGGTTATATAGTTTGTTTTTAACATACAATAATATCACATTTTAACATGTACGTAAGTGAGAATTGAATCAACTGTTCATTAAGAATGTATTCACTGCACATGCTGAAACATTTAGAATTTATGATAGTTGGACTTTCTGCTTGGAAGGTTGTTATCTTATGCAGATGACATTTGACCTTGAAGGCATTCAGCTAATAGCAGACTGGTGAGGTCTGGTTCAACTGTTTCTATCTTCAGTGATGGTTTAAATGAGTATTTTAAATCAATGAGAATTCTTTTTTTTTTTTTTTTATATGTATGATCTGGATGTTAATAGTATGTGAGTTTCTGAATAACTGTCATAAGCTCCTGAGGAAGGACTTTGTTATTCTGAAAGCTTAAGTACTTTGTTCTTTTTGTAGCCTCTATGTTGCTCCAGTGAAAGGTATCAATCCATTTGCTTCTGAATCTGTAGAAACATAGAAGCAGAGATACTGATGGCAGATAAGGACCACTTGGACCACCTAGTCTGCCCTTTTTTCTACATACTTTAGCACAGCAGATCCTACTTTATCTTTCACTGTACCCCACCTTTCCTTGCCTCTAAGGTTCCTTTATGCCTACTTCATTCATTCTTAAAGTGCGTTACCATTTTTGCCCCCACCACCTTCATTGGGAGGCTGTTCCAGGCATCCACCACTCTTTCTGTGAAAAGTACTTCTCACATCTCTCCTGAGTCCTCCCCACCAGCATCACAACCTGTTCCCTTGTTCTTGCATGTCTTTTCCTCTGAAAAATGCTTCCCTCTTCAACCTTATTATGCCCATGTGGTATTTGAAAGTTTTTGTCATATCTCCTCTCTCTCCCTTCTTTCTTCCAGGGTGTACATATTAAGGTATTTCAGTCTCTCCCCATAGGGCTTGTGGTGCAGATCCTGCACCATTTGGGTTGCCCTCCTCTGGACCACCTCTATCCTGTCTATGTCCTTCTGGAGATGTGGTCGCCAGAACTGCACATGGTACTCTAGGTGAGGTCTCACCAGCAATGTGTACAGTATTAACACTATTTCTCTCTTTCTGCTGGTGAAACTCTTCCCTATGCAGCCTAGCATCCTGTTAGCTCTCCCTACTGCCTTGTCACACTGTCTGGCCACCAATAGGTCATCAGATACGGTCACCCCCATGTCTATTTCCTGTTTGGTGATGACTAATTCCACTCCTCCCATTTTGTACTCTGCTCCTGGGTTTCTGTGCTCCAGGTTCATTATTTTGCATTGCTTCACACTGAATCTTAGGAACATGTGTAGAAATGCCCTATCAGTCCCTCCCAAAAAACAAGTCAGACCATGTGATCCTTTGCAGTCAGAGCTCCCGTGGTTAAATGAACCTCTAAAATCCCTGGTGGGCCTCCCAAAATAGCCCAATTTAAGAGAACTAAAAAGGTCCTTACACTGGAATTCAAAACAATTGATACATCTGTATTTGTAGACTGCAGCTGAGTTTTATGATCACAGAACACTAACATGACATGTTTTAATGTGAGTCTGAATATACATGAGTCTAATGTTCTTGACAATGCTTCAGTTTGAACTTGCATATTCATGCTTGTACTATTCTTGACAATGCTCATATGGGACTGCTCCCTCTTGTAATCTAATTGTTAATTTCTCTGTATACTTTGTACCTGATGTGGAACCTTTGTAACAGAGCACTTGTGCTCAAAGTTGTATTTTCAATTAAATAAATACATACATACATATATAAATAAATAAACTTAGCTGCCACACCCCTTGACCACTCCTCTAGCTTTCTTTGATCTCTATTCATTTTCCACATACACCCCAGAGTGTCTACCCTGTTACACATTTAGTGTCATCTGCAGAGGCATACCTTCCCTTCTAACCCCCTGCAATGTTGCTAAAAATACATTAAAGAAGACTGGTCCCAGTACTGATCCCTGTGGCAACCCTCTGGTCACCCTCCTTCCTTGGAGTGAACAACATTTACCACCGATCTGTGTTTTCTGTCCCCAACCAATTTCTCAATCAGTTCACTATCGTTAGACCCACGACCACACTTCCCAGCTTGTTTTTGAGTCTCCTGTGTGGAACAGTGTTGAAAGCATTACTGAAATCTAGGTACAGTAGGCCACATCCACCACTCCACCCTGATCTACTTCCCTGGTCACCCAGTCAAAGAAATCAGATTTGTTTGATATGACCTTACCCCAGTGAATCCTTGCTGCCTTGGATCCTGTAGGCCACTGGATTCAAGATACTCCACAATTCTCACCTTTACTATTGATTCCATTAATTTCCCCACCACCGAAGTCAGGCAGACTGGCCTGTAATTTCCGGCCTCCTTTTTGTTTCCACTTTTGTGAAGTGGCACTACATCTTCCCTCCTCCATTCTTCCAGAACCACTCCCGTCTCCAGTGAGTGATTAAATAGGTCTCTCAGAGGTATAGCCAGCACCATCCTCAGTTCCTTCAATATCCTAGAATGCCCCCTCTCTGGCTCCATTGCCTTGGCCACTTTCAGATTTGGAAATTCCTTCAGAACGCTCTCCTCTGTAAATGGACTGGTGCCTACATCCCTTTCTTCCATGCTCCTGGCCCTCATCCGTGGTCCCTCACCTTCCCCTTCCTCTGTGAACACCGAACAAAAGTATAGTATTTGTTCAAGATGTCTGCTTTTTCCTGGTCCCCCTCCATGCCTTCCCCTTCTTTACTCCTAAGCCTTACTATCCCTCCCCTGGTCTTTCTCTTTATATTTACATAAAGTACCTGAAAAATACCTTGTCTCCTTTCTGTACTGCATAAGCTGTTTTCTCCTCTGTTTGTGCCTTTGCAAGCCTAATTACTTTCCCTGCCTCCATCTGTTTCTCCTGATATACCTTTCTGTCCTCCTTTCTCTCTGTCTCCTTATACCTCCTAAATGCTAGCTTTTTTGTTCTTACCTTCCTGGCCACCACTTTTGAGAACCACAGTGGTCTCCTTTTCCTCCTGTTTTTGCTTATTTGTCTGGCACAGAGGTTTGTTGCCTTCTCTATCCTTCCTTTTACATTGATGCACTGTTTCTCCTCTCCTTCCAAGTCCTCCCTCCAACAGAGCATCCTTGAGGCATTCAGCTATCTTTTTAAAATTGTCCCTTGTGATGTCCAGGAACCTGGCCTTTGTATGGTTTTATTCTACCACCGTACTTATATTAAACCATACCATATGGAGATCACAGGTCCTCAGCTGGCCACTCATCATGATGTCTGCAACACTGTCCCCATTGATGAATACAAGGTCCAGTATTATCCCCTCACAAGTGGATGCTATTACTAGTTATCTGAGGAATGCCCCCTGCAGAGAGTCCGGGATGTCCCTGCCCTTAGCTGAAGCTGCAGCTGGGATGCTGCAATCTACATCCAGTAGATTGAAGTCCCACTCCAGCAGCATCTCTCCCTTGCTCGGCATCTTTTGGCTGGCTTCTACCAGAACCTTATCCAACCCCTCCCCCATGCTGGAGGTCTGTAGATCAAATCAGTGTGAACAGCGGTCCCCTTCCTTGTTTCTAGGGTGACCCACAGTACCTCTGCCCCCCCAATGTCCCTGTATCTCATCAGCTTTTATGCTATCTCTCACGTAAAGAGCCATTCCTCCCCCCTTCCTTTCTCACCATGTCCTTTCTGAACAGAGTGTAACCTGGTATAGCTACATCTCAGTCATGGTTCTCATTGCACCATGACTCGGTAATGGCTACTATGCCCAGGTCAGCCTCTGTCATGATGGCCTCTAGGTCCCGGATTTTGTTTCCCAGACTTCAAGTATTTGCACACATAGCCTTCCAGAATCTGCTACCACCCTGTTTGTCAACATCCTCTGTCAACTTTTGCCTTCTCTCCATACCCCCTCTTTCCCATCTCTCTTCACTTATCCCATATTGTTGCGGTGTACCATTGAGGATTTCTCTCCCTTAGGCCTCTCCCTACTGCCTACTTCAGTTTTGGGGTGGACAGTTTGTGTCTTCCCATTTACTTCTGCCATCCTCCTCAACTAGTTTAAATGTTCACCAATGTAACAATTAAACCATTTACTGAGGACTGTGGTTCCCCTCCCAGATGGATGCAGGCCATCTCCCCTGTATAGGCTCCTGTCCCTCCAGGTGAGACCCCTGTCCCCAGAGTAGCTGAACCCCTCCTCCCTGCACCAATCCTTCAACCATGTGTTGAAGATGATGGTGCAGAGTACCCTATCCTTCCCCCATCGTGCACAGGTGGCACAGGTGGCACCTCAGAAAATGCTACTGAGCATACTATCTGCCTAAGACCCCTCCCCAACTCCTTGAACTCATTCTGTACAATCTAAGCCTCATCCATAGCCAGGTAATTGGTCCCTAGATAGATAATGACATCCATCTTTCCTCCCATCCTGCCATCCTAGCAGTCTGTAGCAGATGTAGCAGACTACAAATGAACAAAATGGCGGTGGAGTGTGAGCTGCTTGTGTGAGCTGCTGCAAATTGCATTTGGATTGAGCTCTGTAGGGTTAAGTTTTATTTATTTTTATTTATTTTTGTATTTTAGTTTTGGTTTTATGTTTATTTGTTTTCTTTTGACTGGTTCTGTGCTCGAAGTCAAGTGTTAAATCTCTAAGACATGGCGCTACAGAAGGAACGCTGATTTGGACTGCAGTTTAAATGGATTGAATTGTTGAACTACTAATACGCTGAAACCATTGAAGGTTGATTAGGATTTGGACAGCGGGAATACTGGGCAGTCTGCGTTCATTCTTTTGGCTTTGCAAATAGTGTATTTTTTCCTGCAATACTTTGGCAGTACCGGGATTATGAGGGTTTTGTTCTCTCTCTGAAGGAGAAGTATTATTCCGGTCTGTAGCACTGGCGTTGGGACTGTCAATGAACTGGTGAATGGGTAAATTATTTGATCCTGTGAAAGTGGCTTTGCAGCGTTACAGCGTTCGACTATCCCTTGAGTTTGTGAGGAACTTTAAAGGAGAATTGCATGGTGATTCGTGCAGGAATTTATAGAATATATGGACTTCCCTGAGCTGGATTGTTTCTGAAAAGACTGGCTGTAGAAGCATCTTGCCATAAGGAGCGTTGGCTGTGAAAAAGCAGCTGGTGTGGTGAGGTGCATCCAGCGGATGCTTGGAGTTCCTAATATATAACAGTAGCTGATGAGGTGTGTGGGAGGGTTCCTCTAATATCCTTGGGACAGGGTTGGGAGCTGGCCTCCCGATGACGAGGGTTACTCAGCGGCGCTGAGGGGAGCCTGGGGATGTGCTGGGTTCCCTTAAACCTCCGGTGGAGTAGTGCCGTGGGGCCTGTCCTTCTGGGGCTGTAGTTGTGGGCTGTGGGGGCTGGCTTCCAGGACCTAAAATTGTCTTCTTGGGAGGACGAGCCCCCTCTGGACCCTGTTTAACACACCTCTTGTGTGCTGTGTTACTGGGGATTGTCTATATTTTTCTAAACTATCAAAACTGGCAAGACTATTAGACAGTTATGGCTCTGGATAAGATCTATTCCTCAGATATTATTGTTGTATTCACTGATAAATTAGTTCTAGTGAGAGAAAAAATAAGGACTGAGCAATCTAATTTGGACATCTGTAGAGACTGCTTTATGTTTATTTGTTATATACTCTTCTCTGATTCTGGTGAGAGCAGAATCAAGGAGTGAGCAATTTATCATCGTACAGATTTAGAGTTTTGATATTATGTTTTTTTTTCCTTTTTCTTTTATTATTTGATATTCAGTTTAGGTTTTCTCTGTTGTTTTGCTTTAATTAGTATGGTCTGGTGAGAACAGAGCTAGGGATTAATAAAGCATTGGTATTGCTCAGGGGAGGTTTGAGCTGTCCTGGGCTATTTAAGTTCATTTTTTTTTTTTATGATTAGAGTTTTGGTTAATTTTCTTTTTAAAAGTTTGTTTGAATTAGATTTATGTATTTTGTAAGAGCTCTGTAGTAATTAAATACCTGTTTAAGTGCATGTAGGATGTGTTGTTTGTCTGCCTCCATGGTTGTGGACTACTCACCCTCTGCTCTTCATGCCCTCCATCCTTTCTTTTCTCCTCCTCTGGAATTTGGTGTTTACCAATGCTGTAGAGCACTTGGTATAGCACGGAGGAGGATGGGGGTGGTGAACAGTGGAGGGTGAGTGAGTGGGGTCATCCAGTCGGGGTCGTGGGAGTCAAGAGACACCCTGGGGTGAAATGGAAATCAGATCATGGTCTGCCATGTCTGGTTCCCATACCCAAGGGCACGACTGAATTGAGTTGGCAAGTAGTTCAGGAGGCACGAGGCATTCGTCCAACTTGGACAGTGTTATGCAATGTCAGGTTGGTCAAAAACAAGACAGCAATTATCGCTGATCTTGTGGCAATGGTTGACCTGGCTTGCATTACCGAGACCTGTCTGAAAGAGAATTATTGCCCCATTTTGGAGGCTTTAGTTCCGGCCGGGTACTCGGTAATACACCGTCCGAGATTGGACCGCCGGGTGGGGGTGACATTCTGTGTCAAGACCAAACTCAACCTCACTAGTGTATCGATTGGAGAGACTGAGTCATTTGAATGTGCCATTATAGCAGGTGTAGGTTGTCAGATCATTCTCCTCTATTGTCCACCCGGTGACGAGAAACGTTTCCTTTAGGAAGTGGCAGACTTCATCATCGACGTGGCATTGGAGTCGCCGAGACTGATGGTTCTCGGAGACTTCAATGCCTGAGTCAATGATGAATTCTCTCAATTTGGACAACACTTCCTCCAGCTGATGTCTTCTCTGGGCCTGACACAGGTGGTTACCTCTGCTACTCATAGACATGGCCACTCCCTTGACTTAGTCTTCCTCCTACGGATAGAAGCTTCTGATTTGGAGGTGGATCCAGTTGGGTGGTCCGATCACTGCACTGTGGGGTTTAGTTTTTATACGCCCCCAGTAGGCTTAACCCTACGGAGATTGTCAGGTACCACTCTTTATGAGATGTGAGTTCTCAGAGCCTAATGGCAGTTCTTGACCTATCATCCTCCTTGTTTGCCAGCAGTGATCCTGAGAAGCTCGTGACAGCCTATAATTTGGCTGTATCAACAGCTTTGGATTCTATTGCCCCTGTCCACATTCAGCCTCTCTCCCTTTGCCCTCAATCTCCCTGGTTTGATGGGACTTTGAGGGAGATGCGGAGACTAGGTCAAAGGTTGGAGCATTGCTGGCGGAAGTCCACCCTTGATGCCGACTGTCTTAGATTGTTGGAACATTATTAAGTTTACCAATCTGCAATCTCCCGTAAGAAGGCAGAATTCCTGTCCAGGGAGATTGCAGTTGCTCAGAATTGACCAGCTCAGCTTTCCGTACTGTGGACAGACTGTGCAACCAGCCTGTCTTCAGGTGTGGAGAGCTTTTTCGCAATTAGAGTGCAATGAAATTGCTCAATTCTTTGCAAATAAGGTATGGCTGACATTGGGCGGAATTCTAGCGGTACACTCTATGGGCGCTGCTATTGATCAGTGTGAGGTTACTACACCTCGGTTGTCTTGGAGTACCTTTGGCTGTCCGGAGTTCACGGATGTCATGAGGCTCATCCAGAGTGTGCGCCCCACGTGCTGTAGATTGGATCCTGGACCTACTGCCCTAATTTTGGGAGGTATTGAGGTTATCGGTCTGGTCCTGGCATGGATTGTCTGGTGCTCCTTGGAGTCTGGAGAGTTTCCGAGCTCTCTGAAAGAGGCGGTGATGACACCTCTCTTGAAGAAAGCTTCCTTGGATCCAGATTGCCATGCCAACTACAGACCTGTCTCTAACCTTCCTTTTATAGGGAAGGTTATTGAGAAAGTTGTGGCTGCACAACTGGAAGACCATTTGACCATCCATGACATCTACAAACCACTCCAGTCTGGTTTTCATAACAGACATAGTAGCGAAATAGCACTGGTTTGCATGCTTAATTATCTCCTGATGGCTAGAGATCAGAAGAACCCTTTCCATCTTGGTCCTTCTAGATCTCTCTCTTCAGCTTTTAACACCATAGATCATGAGGTGTTGGATCATCTGAGGTTCATCTGTGGACTGTCGGGAACAGTCCTCAGGTGGTTTTCATCTTTCCTCATGGGTAGAACTCAGAGAGTGGTGTCAGGGGTTTATTCCTCAGACCCTACTTCTCTGTCATGTGAAGTCACTCAGGGTTCGGTCCTCTCACCCATGTTGTTCGTGGTGTATATGCTACTCCTCGGAGACATTGTAAGAAGGTATGGGCTGAGGTTTCACTGCTATGCTGATGATACCCAACTCTACCTATCTTTTACACCCGACCAGAATGGAGTTGTATCGGTCTTTAACAACTGTCTGAAAGAAATCCAAGACTGAATGGATTCCAGCTGGCTAAAGTTGAACCTTGACAAAACTGAGGAGTTGGTTATGGATCCAGGTCGTCGTATGGAGGGGATTGGGGGAGGGTGCACCCTTGGGAATTTTTCTGGGTGGCACCTCACTCCCGCCCTCTGAATGGGTGTGTAACCTGGGGTGAATTTTTGATGAAGGGCTGACCTTGCATTCGCAGGTGTTGGCGGTCAGCAAAACTTCCTTTTACCATCTTAGTAATATCACCAGGATTAGGCACCTTGTTCCATCCGATGACCTTCCGACATTGATCAACGCCTTTGTTTCCTCTTGCTTAGATTATTGTAACTCCCTTTACCTAGGGCTTCCTGGGGTAGAAATCACACCTGCAGCTGGTGCAGAATGCAGCAGCCAGGCTTTTGACGGGTCTTCGTGATCTTGTCATATTTTGCTGGTGCTGCGCGAACTGCACTGGCTGCCAGTTCAGTGGCAGATCACCTATAAAGTCAGTTTGCTGACTTTTAAAGCCCTATACGGACTAGGCCCGGACTACCTGAAAGAGCTCCTGATTCCCTACCAGCCCAGTCGATCACTCTGCTCATCCAGCGAGGGGTTGCTAGAGGTTCCAAGGGTATGTTTAAATTCTTCCGGTGGAAGAGCTTTTGAGTTTGTTGCACCTACCCTTTGGAATTCTCTACCCTGTTGGATTCAGGAGTGCGCAACTGTGGAGTCATTCAAGCAGGCTTTAAAGACTTACTTGTGGCTTCAGGCTTTTAATAATTGAGTTTACTGTTTATATTATGATATGTGTATGATTTTATTGAATATGTTATAATTTTATCATTATTGGTGTTTTAAAATGTGAGGTGCCTTGGTTTTGGATAAGGCGCCATATAAATACATTTTATTATTATTATTATTAATCTCCAGGATCTGCCTCCCGTCTCTCTGAGCAGTTGTGCCACATAGGCACCTAACCTCTTCTCCCCCTTCCTTCTTGTCCGCATGTCTATCCCCCTAACAATTAAGTCCCCAACCAGGAGTTGCTTCCTCCTCCTCCATGGTCCTCTTTCACCCTCCTTGGGGTCTCCACTATCGAGGACCACACATCCTTCCTGGTCACTACAGTGAGTGCCTCCATGGGGAATCCCACCCTGCCAGAGTGGTGAAGGAGTTGTGTAGTGGTACCACATTGGGGATGGGCCTCTGACCCTCCATCATTCCCCCTCTCAAGTCCACCACAGTTCAGCAACTTCTCCTCCTTGGCATCTTTAAGACCATAGTGGCAGACTTGGTTGTCCCTGGGTATGGGAAGAGGCACTCTGAATCCTAGCCAACTCAGCCTGTAGTCTAGCAACATCCCCTCTCAGCCCAGAGAGGTGCAAGCAGATGGGGTAGCACCATCGTCTCCAGAATGTTTCCCTGAAGACTGCCAGCCCACATCCACGGCACGGTAATAATCCCAGCATATCTATGTGCTACAATTTTATGTTTTCCTGTTTTGCGTCCCTTTAGACCCTCTTTTACCCCTTCCCTAGATGGTATGTTTCACCTATACTGAAACTATTTCTTGACACTAACTAAGCCTTTACCCTGCCTGTCTTTGGTGCCATCATATTTGTACTGTGTCTTTAAACACTACTGTACTTCAGGGAATGGAGTTTGGGGAGTTGACCCCCATTATGTTTGGCTGAAGTGCTTGATAACTTGCTTTACTCTAGTCAGCATCTGGGACATGCTTTCAATAAAAGATTAATTTCCGGCAGGGTCGTGACTGGGGGGTGCAAGAGCTGCAACTGCAGTAGGGCCTGCATTGTCAGAGGGCCCACTACCTCAGAGGTCAGGATTAAGAAAACCTTTAATTGTCAGACTCAACTTTGTAACTATATTTTTATGCACTGTTTATCCATTGGAAATTGGGGCTGTCAGAAGTGGGGTCTGTGATGCAGATTCCAACTCCAGTTTCAAGGGGTGTGGAGGAGTACAGAGCAAGGAAGTAATACCGCCTGTTACTCAAAATATCTGATTTTGTAACCAGTGTCACCAGGAAGAGCTGCGCTAAATTACATTGTTCAGTTTTGTAATTATGGTGCTAGGAAGGGGGCAGCATGGACAAACTATGGCTGCTTAGCCGGATGAATACAAAAGAACCTGTGCTATAAATATTTATATGTGCTAACAGTTATTTTATGCTTTTTGGTGGGGAGGTAGGACCCCATCAAATATTTTGCAGGGGGGCCGTTAGTGTCATTGGCAAAGCGCTGATTTCTGGTCATGCATTTCGGTGAATTTAATTTTTCCACAATGCATCCAGAGTGCAAGAATTTTGTTCTTTGTGAATGCAATGACTGGCCTCCCCTCCAGTTTGCTTGCCCCCCCCCACATAGCTGGCAATGTTGTGGTGTCCACCCCTTGTACCCCTAAAGAGTCTGCTGCCACTGTGGTGAATTTCCGTGTTAGTCCAGTCCCCATGAAAAAACAGAGCTGTATGTCACAAGTCTTTGTTTTTGTTAACCTGAAAACGTTCCTTCATAAATATATGATCCCCCCACCCCCAACCCCACTTTGAACCCCACCACCCCACACCACCTCACTCATCTACAGAAGGTCCTGAGGCATAGATCCACTCTCACTGAGAAAGATGTCATTCTAGTTAATGTGCAGCCACAAATCAAAGAAACAAGGTATTTGCTGTCAATGTATTTTCAATGTATTTTTGAAGTTTTACTCATAACTTTTTTATTTATTCATTCATTCTTGGATTACAATACCTTTGAGCACATAACAGCTCTTTTACAAAGGTTCCACATCAGTGGGAAGGGTGCCAGACATACAATGGATGGTATTACATAAAATATTGACAAGAAAGTATTTAAAATAACAATATGACATTAATATTGCAACTAAAATTAAAACTATGAATAGGTAGGAAATCAAAAATAACCTAATTAAAGGAGGCAGTGCAAGGTGCTTTGTCAAGTAGGTATAGTTAGATTTGAACAAACTAAAGTTCAGGTAAGTGAAGATAAACAGTGGAAAGAAGGTGGAGGGTGAAAGGGTGAGGTGAAAGACAGATCGGGAAGAAGGCAAGAAATAAGGCAGAGCCGTTAGGATGAAAGTGGTTATTTCCAGAGAAAAGGGGAGAAGTAGGTACACAAGGATGTGTCAATATTGCTGAAGTAGTGTCATGTCAGTTGAAACAGTCACAGGAACTGTCAGCTGTAAGATGCTGATGAAGAGTGACTTTAAATGGTCCCAACTTTGGTAAGGAAGAGATATCTCTGGGCAGCGCATTAAATCATACTGGTGCTGTATATGCAAATTATCATTACCCTTGTGTAGTCTGGCATCTTGGGACAGAGAAGATTTGGTTGACTGAGCTACGTGTCTTCTGGGAGCTGCAAGATGGGTTAAGTAAGTTTGTAACACCAGAAGGCAGGAGCCAGAAGTGCCTTTTTAGTTAGCAAACAGGTTTGATAGTGAATCCTCCCATTTAGCTGAAGCCAACCTGATTGTGCATACAGTTAACATGTGTGGGTAAGGTGTGCTGTTCTAGAAAGAATTTGGCATGCTTTATTGAGTGCCGCTGATATTCTGCGGAGGGTGGTGGTGGAATCTGAGCCATAGATAACCAGACCATATCAACAATGGATACTATGGAGCTATAGATAGCTAGTATAAGTACTTCAGGCATTAGATTGTGTTTATGTCTATGGAGAAACCCTGTCTTGATACTGGCAGACCTGGCAACATTCTCAACATGCTGGCCATATGATAGTGAGCTATCCATAGTTACCCCTAGATACCTAAAATGTTGAATTTGTTCAAGCGGGACGCCAAAGGAGTTCCTGATGGTTAGGGCACTGGATCTGTGTTTACTGCGAGCACCGCTGAACAACATGGCTTTGGTTTTTTTGTAGTTCTGGATCAGCTTATGTTTCCTGAACCAGTCCTCTACTTCCTCAAAGCTGAGTTGAAGTTGGTGTTGCAGTGGTTCAGGGTCAGTGCTGCTAACGTATATGACCGCATCATCTGCATAGAGGATGATCTGTTGGTGACAGGAGCAAAGGAGATTGTTAAGAAAGATGCTAAAGAGAAGTAGACCCAGTATGGAGTCCTGTGGTATTCCAGAGTGGATTTGTTGATGGTCAGAGGTGACATTAGCTATCTTCACCCGTTGGGAGTGGCTTACAAGATAGCTTTAGAACCAGGACACAGTATCTGCCAAGAGACCAATTGAGGACTGTTGCTTGAGAAGTAAAGCATGGTTCACTGTATCAGAGGCCTTTGTGAGGTCTATGAAGGTCACACACACCAATCTACCTTGATCCAGAGATTGGTGAATGAAACCAGTGAATTCTAGCAGTGTTGTGGTAGTGCTATGTCACTTTCTGAATCCATGGTGCTGGGGGTACTGGATCGAGTATTTTTCCATATACTCCACCAACTGATCCGCAGCTATGTGCTCAAGTGCCTAAGACAGAGGTAGAAGAATAGAGATAGGTCTATAGTTTGTGTGTATAGTGTGGTCTACACTTTTGTGAACAGGGGTAACAAGGCCTGACTTCCAGATTTGGGGGAATTGTGCCAGTCTCAGTGAGAGATTTAGAATCTTTGCAGTGGGCATCAGTATTTCTTCAAGGGTAAGGGCAACTAATTTGACGTCTAAGGAATCACTGCTATGCCTCGACTTCCCAAGTACTTTTATTAGGTATTTCTTGACCATGTACAGTGGGACCTCTTTGAAGTAGAAAGGAGGTAGTGTAGAAAGCGAATCATCTGCCCACTGTGGAAGAACACTGCCCAGGTCAGTGAATGCAATATTAAAAGCATTGGCTGTGGTCAATGGGTAAAGAGTGGGGGCTCCATTAATATTTAGCATGGTGGGTGCAACCTTTGCATCTTTACCTGTTATATCTTTTATATTGTTCCAAATGTTCTTACTGTCACCCCAAGCGTCAGTAAGCTGTTCCCTATGGTACTTGCTTTTTTCGATGCGAATAGCCCAGATGCACTTATTCCTGGCAGTTTTATATTCTTGTACATCTGCATGCTTGCCAGTAGCCTTTGCATGACACCAGAGGGGATCTCTGTGATTCATCTGACTAATGAGGTCAGTGGATAACCAGGGATTGATGGTGCCTTGGATTTTCATCCTTTTCAAGGGGCATGGCTACCACAAGCTTCATTAAAGTGCATGATGGAGGGATTTGTGGCTTTTAAATATTTTTTCACCCAGTTTATTTATTTATTTAGTTAGTTGTTTTTGTTGACCTGGTAGGGTGCACTAGCCATAGCAATGACTATTTTCAAGCACGACCGGGAGAATACAGAAACAAAACATTTTAACAAATGACATAACAATCATATTAAGAGTAGGTGCATATAAAATAGCAATACAGTGCAAGTAATGGGAACAAATAGATACAACTGATTCTGCAAGACAAACATAACAATAGAAAATATGAGAGGACAAAACAGTAAAAATCATAAGCAACATTGTTCTGGCCATCAATTAAGCTAAAACTAGTGAGAGTGTCAACTGGTAGTCAAGGAAGATGGAATGCAAAAGAAAAAATGAGGAGTAATTGAGGTAGGGAAGAAGTGTATGGGGATGAAAGGAAGAAAAAGGGGTGAGGTAAGGGATTATAATTAAAGTTAGATTGTAACATACTAAGAGACAGGATAGTACTGAACTAGTTGGTTGAGTAAAGGAGCCCTGAATGACTGATGGGTTAGAGGATATAGTGATATAGTGATGGAGTGCTGTGCTAAGGGGGTTTGAAGTGGGAGCAAGAGCATGAGACAGCAAGATGATCGCTCAGCAATAGTTTGAAAGAGGCATGAGATGATGTCTGATGAATAGTTAGTGGGAGGTAGTTCCATTTTTTGGGGGCATGGCAGGAGAAGGTGCTAGCACCTTCAGAGGAGTGATGTCTGGGATGGCGACATAGGCTAGGCAGCTGACCGTAGTTCATAGCTGTACATCTGGTTAAGGAATAGTTCTGCCAGAGGTTTTGGCATCTGATTTTGGATGATATTATCTATGATGGAGCAGAGTGCATAATCATGGGAGGCTGCCAGAGAAAACTATCCTAGCTCAGTGTAGAGGAGGCAGTGATGTTTTAGTCGATTTGAGGAGGACGATATCTACAGATACTGTTGCATGCAACATCCACTTCTGAAAGCTAGTCTTACTTGATGAGGCATGTGCTGCCAACTCATACATGAGTGATGGAAGTAGTATGCCACGAGCTATGGCAAGCCTAGCTGAAGAGAGTGAGTACGTAGCTAGGGCAGTATGTCATACCGAGTTTTATGTTTGTCAGCTTGCATGTCTGCTAGATATGAAGATCAAAATTGAGAGCAGGATCAAGTATGATACCCAGATACTTAAAAGAGGGTACAACCATGACAGCCAAGCCCTTTTTAGTGGAGACATTAAAGGTGGGTTGGGCAAGTTTACATTTAGCATTGGAGCCAAACAGCATGACTTGAGTCTTTGAGACATTTAGGATGAACCTCTTTCTTACCAACCATTCTTCGATTTGTATAAAATCTTGTGAGAGTAGTTGATTGATTTGAGAGATATTCTTTGAACTGGTGTAGAAAATGATGTCATCAGCATATAGCAGGGAAGCAGTATTGGGGATGATTGAGGTAATATCATTTATAAAGTAGGAGAAAAGCAGGAGTCCAAGGATAGATCCTTGTGGCACACCAATATTTATAGTAGCATAATCTGACAAAGTGGAGTGAAATTTAATGAGTTGCTTGTGATCTGTCTGGTAGCTGTCAAACCAGGCAGTCACACCCTGTGAGAAACCTAGTGATCTTAGAGTAGTGAGAAGAATTGGATGATCCACAAGGTCAAATGCTTTGGTCATGTCTATAAAAATTGCCCCCGTCAGGAGACCTGAGTCCATGGCTGCTATGGTATCAGAGGTAAACTTGAGTAAGGCAGTGGTGGTGCTATGACCCTTGCAGAAGCCATACTGCACTGATGTGAGAAGGTTTAGTTTATGTAGAAAGTCAATAGTTTGGTTGGCTACAAGCTTCTCAAGGATTTTGCTCAGAGCAGGTAATATGGCAATGGGTCTGTAGTTTGAGGGATTTTTATGGTCCCCTTTTTTAAAAATGGGTAATCCTGGCAGTCTTCCAGATAACAGGGACATAGCTATGACAGAGGGAGAGGGAAACATTTTTTACAAGAGTTGCTGCTATATGAGGGGCTGCTAGCTTCAGGAGTTTAGGCGCAAGGTTATCCGACCCAGCAGCGTTGAAATCAGAGATACTATTGAGCAGTCTTAGAACTTCAAGGCAAGTGACAGATTTGAAAAGAAATTTGGGCCCAGCAACATCAGTCTGGTCATAAGAATGTGGTCTGGCTGGGAAAGTTGAGGTATAATTAGTGAGGTCAGAGAACTGGGTATTGAGAAAGTTAGCAATAGTGGAGGGATTATTACAGTGGACCCCACTGAGGGACATATCAGTTGGAGTGGGGGCAGGAGTTGATCCTAGGAAGCATTTTATATGGGACCAGAATTTTTTGGGGTCACCATATGATTTAGTTAAAAGATCTTTGCAATATGCACTTTTGGCCCTTTTGTTTTCCTTCTTACATGAGTTCCTGAGCGCTCTGTAGGAATTAAAGTCCACTGGGAGTCCCGTTCTTTTGTAGTGGTGCAGGATTTGTCCCGCTGTCTCAGTTTGGAGAGAAGGTTGGACTTTAGCCACCAAGTATGTTTATTTTTTACCTGACGAATAATAAAGGGGCAATGCTTGTCCTGGACCTCCAGAAAGTGTGTCAGGAATATGTTTAGAGCAGTCTGCAGGTCATTAGAGTTAAAAAAGAGGGGGGTCCAGTCAATAGTGGCAATGTCCAGCAGGAAGGATTGTGGGTCAAGATTTGAATAGTTACGAAAAGTGATAAAACGGAGCTTATTTATTTATTTATTTATTTAGTTTTGTTAACCGGTAAGTGCGCTAGTCAGCAAGTGACTGTTTTCAGGCACTACCCGGGAGGTACAATTACAACACACAAAGAGTACAGCCAGATTATTAAGACAACGAAGTACAAAAATGCAGAGAGAAATACATATGGCAATGTAATATACATTAGTAAACAAAAATATACTTTAGCACTTGATCATGGAACATACTCAAAATGTGAATAGTAGAAGGCAGAAAATAAGAGAGATAGGCATCAGTAGAAAAGACACAAGGAAGGAAAACTGGCAAAAGGATGGGAGGAGATTAAGTGGAAGGAGGTGCGGCAGATCGGCAACAGCGGGGTGAGGTACCAACCTGCGGCCGGGCCTATGGAGCCGAAAGACGGCAGGCGAAGAGAGGGTGGTAGGGGGGGAGCAGCAGTAGACAGCAACAGTGGTAGGAGGTAGGAAAATACAGCCGGGCTGGTGGAACTGATAGACGGCAGGGCGAGAGGGAGGATGCTGGTGAGAGGGGGATAGAGGCGGAGGAGTTACGGCAATAGCAGCAAAAGTGTCAAAGTCAAGCCGAGCCAGTGGAACCAAGAGACGCAGGGCAGGGAAGGGGGTCAGTAGCGGTGGGAGTAGGCGGTAGTAGGTGGAGAGAGGTGACTAAGCACAGCCAGGAGGGTGGGACTAAGGAGGGCATGGATGAGGTAGGAACAGGTAAAGGTGAGTTTGGTGGGAGTGGCAAAAGGGGAAGAGGATATAACAGAAGAAGGGGAAGAGAGCAGCAGTGGGGTTAGAGAGAGAGGCTGTGAGTGAAGATAAGAATGTCATGGAGTAGAATAGCGACTTACAATTGTCAACAGCTAACATTAGGCTTATAAAGAAACAGGTTAAGGCAACATTAATTACAAGGCACAAAATAAAACATTAATTACAAGGCACAGTATAGAACACCCATTTGGACAGGCAAAAGTGCTAGCAATGAGGAAACAGTACAAATGCAGCGGATCAGGTAGGGTCAAAGCAAACACATTTGTCCATAGTAGTGAGGAAAGTCCTGAGTTTGCTCTTAAAAGTCACATGAGTGGAGACATCTCTTAGATCCTGAGGTAGTAGGTTCCATAGGTGGGGGGCAGCATGATGGAAGGAGCCCATGCCCTTTTTAGTCCGACAAAAGGGGATGGATAAGGAATCTGATCAGCCGATCTAAGATTCCTTGTGGGAATGGCCGGCCTGAGGAGATCAGACAGGATAGCAGGCTTGGACATCCTTAGGATGGAATCAACTAAATTGTACAAGTAGTACTGCCTGGTAGAGGAAGGAGAGAGCCAACCAAGGTCCTGATATAAGAGACAATGATGCTGCAGCCGAGGTGCTTTGTTGCATACCTGCACACATTATTGAAGGTAGTATCCCATAGTTGCAGTGAAGATTTGGTGGCCAAGGACAGGATGGGACACCCATATGTAAGGGTTGGCAATAGAATGCCTCTGGCTATCACCAATTTAGCAGCAGGGGTGAGCAGGTATTTGGTTCTATAGGCAGCCCCAATTTGCAGTTAATTGACTTGCAGGTTTCTGTATATGTGCTTTCAGGTCCAAGGTTTGATCCAGGTGGATGCCAAGGTAACGAAAGGAAGTGACAGTTTCTATAGGGTCCCCATCGATATCAGAGACAGAGATGGTCAGAGGACAGGATCTAAGCTTGTGATTGGAGCCAAACATCATAACTTTTGTTTTATTTGTATTTAAAACCAGGCGTTGAGAGTTCAACCAGTGTTGTACAGCACGAAAATCTGCAGTGAGGCAGCATTTAGATCCAGGACCTTATCAGGTGATAATAAATTACCAGATCATCCGCATAAAGAAGAGTGACCTGTGGTGACCAGCTCAGGAAGTTTATTGACTAATAATGAGAATAGAAGAGGGCCAAGTATAGACCCCTGAGGGACCCCAATGTTGATAACAGCACTGTCTGACATGGATGAATTAAACTTAAAAGCTTGTGTTCTGTTGGAGAGGTAGCTTTTGAACCAGGTAGTGACTGGGGAGAGAAGCCCAAGGTACTGAGGGCGGATAGTAGCAGAGAATGGTCAACCAGATCAAAGCTTTGGTTAAGTCAATGAAGACTGCCCCTGTTAACTTTCCTCTATCCATATTGGTAACGATATCTGAAGTGAATTTTGCAAGTGCTGTCATGGTGCTGTGATGCTTTCTAAAACCATGTTGTGCTGAGCTTACTAAATTGAATTTCTCAAGGTATTCAGTGATTTGCATGGATACTACTTTTTCCAGGATTTTATTCAGAACAGACAAAATAGCAATAGGCCGGTAATTTGATATGTCATTTTTACTGCCTTTCTTAAATACAGGAGTGACTCTGGCTGCCTTCCAGACTTCAGGGACAATGCCATTGGAAGAGATAGGGTGAAGATGTGTGCCAGGGGCCAGAGATGTAGTAAAAGCCATTTTAGTAGTCTTGGTTCTAGGCCATCTGAGCCAGTACTGGTGTTTTCAGAGAGTGACCTGGGCAGCTTTAGGACCTGATGCCTAGACACTTCCCTGAAATAGAAGGGTTGGTTAAGTTTGGGGGTCCTTCAGATGCTGTGGGTTAAACTGTGAAGCAGAGGATTGTGATGGGAGGAAGCTGTGTAGGCAGATAAGTCAGAAAATTGTTGGTTAAAAGCATTTGCAATGGTAGTAGAAGCATTACAGTGTACACCATGTAGGACCATATCTGAGGGAGTGACATCTTTAGCAGAACCTAAGAAGGACTTAATGTGACCCCAAAACTTGCAAGGTCATTGGAAGAATTAATCAGCAGGTTTTGGCAGTATTTACTTTTGGCCTGCCTGATGCATCTTTTACAGTCATTTCTGTATTGTTTATACAGAATGAGATCTGACTGCAGTCCAGTTTGTTTGTACTTTTTCCATTGATTGTCTCTAACTTTTAACTTCAGCAGGTCTTTTTTCAGCCACCTCGAATGCTGGCTCCTTACCCTCCCTTGACTGTAGGGAGGTGCTTTTTGATGTTGCCAAATTCAGTCAGAAATGAATTGAGGGCAGTATCAACATTGGTTGCAGTATAAATGTTAGACCAGTCAACACAAGAGAGGTCAAATAGGAAGGCTTGTTAGGAGAGTGTCTAGTTTTGCCCCATATACAAAATGTGGGGGAGTGGTCTGTGATGGCATCTGCTAGTATGACAGAAGAGATAATATTTTCCGGGTAGTTGGTCATTATCCAGTCCAACAGAGTACTAGAGTTGGATTGTAGGGCAGATCTAGTGGGTTCACTGATCACCTGGTAAAGGTTGAAACTTTGAATCTTGGCCTGTAGCACATGAAGAGAGTTTCCGAGCCAGTTTAGATTGAGATGGCCAAGTAAAAGAACCTCAATTCTTCCAGACAGAAGAGAGGTCTGATCAAGCAGTTCTTCAAGTCCTTTCTGGCTACTGGATGGGGGATTGTAGGCACAGACAATATTTAACTTTTTTCAGTCAAGTGTAAGGAGGACATGAAGCACTTCACAGTGGATTTGGAGAGATGAAGGGATAGTGGAGAGCTGTAGATGATCTGTAAAATAAATGGCAGTGCCACCTCCTCTTTTAGGAGCAGGTCTGTCAAATCTCAGGAGATTGTGGGAGGGAAGTGAGCACTGAGAGTCCTGGACATGAGGTTTAAGCCAGGTTTCCATAAGGCAGATTATATCTGGTTTGTATAGGGCGACCCAGGCTTATAGTTCATCAAAGTTATGCAGTATGCTCCTGATGTTAAGGTGCACAATAGGCCCATGGCACAGGAGAGGGATTCTGTATGTTGGTGCTTGGGTCCAGGATTAGGATATATATCTCCAGAGAGCAGCAGGGCAAGTATGATGAGATACCAAAGTTTATGTCACAGGAAGAGACATAGGGTCATTGTGTTTGGGGACATTGCTTAAGTACATAGGTGACCAACTGGAGCTAGGACCTGTTTAATAGAAGCAGAGCTGGGTCATAACGGAGAGAGGGCAGCTGGAGAAGGTTAGAGAAAATGTAATCATCGGGCTGGAAAAGTGGGGTAGTCATGGGGCAGAAAGAACAGTGGATAAGGATAGGTGGAGTAGAGCAAGACAGGGTATAAGAAAAGACAGTAACATGGTTAGTTTCATGGTATTAGAGAGTTGTAGGTACTGCCTAAGAAAAATGCCAGGTCAGGACTGAAACAGGGAAAAGGAAGTGACAGATCAGAGAAAGATAGTGGTGCAGAAAAGGGAGCTAAGATTGAGGTTTTGTGAGAGTGATATGAGAGAGCAATATGAGACTGACAGTAAAAGGAAGGAGGAGCTTCAGAAGCCTGAGCAATGGGAGAGGAGAGGTAGACAGGGTGGGTGGAGCAATTGCATATTTAATGGAGGCCTGGGAGAGGTGGGGGGAGGGAGAAAAATTACAGCAGGTTTAACACAGGAGAAGAGCTTCAAGTAGTAGCCTGCTTGGATCAAGGAACAGTGCAAAAGCCCATAGAAAAGGCACCAATCCAAAGAGCTGGAAGGCAGAGAGTGGACCAATAAGGACCCGCCTGTAAAAAGGCACACCAATCAGTGGCTTCAGTGCCTGAAATCAGCTAGTGGCCATACCTGGGGTTCAATCCAAGTCAGAGGACTGTGAGAGTGGTCAGGTTTTGTCCTGGGAGTCGGGCGGCTGGAGATGGCAGGTGGCTCACCTCATGGTCTGGAAGTGCTGCTTCTAGCACTGATCCCTGGGAGGAAGAGGAGAAACAGCGATAAGTAGGGGACTGGAGAGAGGCGTGGGCAGGTGGCTGGTGACAGACCGACACTGGGGGGAAACTGGGAAGCAGATTACAAAACAGTAGGACAGTAATTAAGATGAGACAAAGGCTAGCAGGAGAGTGGAGAAAACCACGAGCAGTGGGGATGAGATAGCCAAGTGGGGAGGGTTTAGCAATATGAGTGTAGGGGAGTTTAAGTGAAGAGATGGGGGGGTTAGGTTTGAAAAAACAGGAAAAGCACAATTGTTGAGGGTGTTAGCACAAAAATAGACTAAGATATCTTAAACACTCTAGGCAGTTTAGGCAGTGTTAAAACAGCAAAACAGTCTAAGATACCACGAAATTCTAGGCAGTTTGGTAGGATATCATAGAAACTCTAGGCAGTATGGTAGGGTACAAAGAGAAAAGTATAGACAAATCTAAGTAGCTGTAACAAGTAAGAAAACAGGCAAGGTATTTAACAAGCATGGCACTGGTTTGAAAAATTACAGCAGGTTTAACACTGAGACAAAGAGATTCAAGCAGTGGCCTGCCTTAGACCCAAGGAACAGTGCAAAACCAATAGAAAAGACACACTAATCCGAAGAGCTGGAAGGCAGAGAGCGGACTAATGAGGACCTGCCTGTAAAAGGCGCACCAATCAATGCCTGAAATCAGCTAGCGGCCATGCCTGGGGGTTCAGTCCAAGTCAGAGGACTGCAAGGGTGGTCAGGCTTTGTCTGGGGAATCAGGCGATGGTGGCTGGAGGCCCATCTCACGATCTGGAAGTGCCGCTTCTGGCGCTGATCTCTGGGGGTTCGATCTAAGTCCGAGGATCGCGAGGGTGGTCAGGCTTTGTCCGGGGAGTTGAGCGGTGACAGGTGGCCCACCTCACGATCTGGAAGTGCCACTTTTTCAACATGCCTTTTTGGGATCTAACGCCATGAACAAGGTAAGTGACATTTCTCAAATCCTGGCCAAAAGGTGATTTTTGCATTCACTCTACAAAATTACCTTATGTTCAGGATTTTAGCATTTTCACTTAAACTATCTTTTTAATATGGTGGGATCATAAGAAGATTATGTTCAAAATCTGGGGTAAAAATATTAAAAATGTACAAAGTTATGAATGTACATTGAAATAAAATTTTTGTCACTATTTTATAAATGCCATAGTATTTTTCATTGGCCTCCCTGGTGGTATTCTGCTAGAAGTATAGCATTTTACATATCAGTAAGTCTTTATGGAAGGCAGGAACCTTGTAAAGATGCCAGGCAGACTCGAGGCTTTGAATCAATTGCTGAACTCTGGAGATATCCAAGGAAGTGGGCTGAAAGACAAAAGATCTCCTGAAGTGGCCATGTTTGTCAGAAAAGTTGGAATAAATTTAAATTGGGAAAAGGATAGTGCATCATCTACATAGGAGGATATAGACCAAGGGGATCAGTCAATGTTAAGAAAGTCTTCCAGAAGGGAAGACAAGTCAAGAGACCTGAAATACCTAGACCAGATACACATGAAGGGACATTTTGAAAGTTGGATCTAGCTTGCACAGTAGACCATATTACGGTCCCTGAATACATCATGGAGTGTTCCAGCAGAAAGGATATGATTGGGGAGAGGAGAACACCCAGTCAGTAAGAGAGTTCTTTGAGTATTGATAAATTTAGTAGAGGGCAGTCAGTGATGAGTTGATTGAGTTCTAGAGATTTAATTTTCTGAGTGCCAATTTAGAGCATGGGTAAAGCCAACTGACATTCAGGTTGCCAAGAATCAACTGCTTACCAAAAGACAAAAGGGAGAATATGGAAGAAAGAATATCCAGGAGAGAATCAGGCTTCACCCCCCAGCAACCCCCTAACTAAAGATTCTCAACTCCAGGGGGATGCATGTTGGGGAGGGGGGCACAGCCTGGTTTAAAAAAAAAATAAAGTCCTGGAGCTGTGGGATGCAGCAAAATTGTACCCACCCCCAGTCCCAAACCTGCCTCATCAGAGACAACCACCCTACCCAATACACCACATGGTTGGCTCAGTGGAAGCAGGCACACTACAGGATCACAACCCTGTTCCCCATCTCTCAACATCCAGTCGCCACACCCTACCCTCACCGTCACAACCGTCGCCATCCCCCTACCATTGCCCATGATGATAGTGCCCTCATATGGGTCACCGTTTTGACAGTCGCCCATATGCGGTCGCTATCATCATGGTATACAGCTAGGGTTTACCTCACTGTGTGGGTGGATATGATCTGACTCTAGTGAGCACAGCTCAATGGGGTGATAACCAGTATACTGGTGAAAGGTGCTCTTTGCAAGCACTCTGAACCCTGAATTGTACTCTATTTTAGAATGCTTTTTAGAGACTCTACAGGAAGCATTAAGTCAATCATGGCATGCTACAGTATTGTTGCACCAAACTGTCACACTGTCACATGATAAACAAGCATTTGTCAATGCCGAATGTTGTCGTGCTGGCATTGGCAGTGGGAGTGGCGGAGCTAGAGACGCATAGTGCTGTGATTTTGTTAATGTGTCCCAAAAGGTGATTTTGCACAGCGAGCATGCCATTGTGTGCCACAGCTGTGGAAAGATATTTTGGATAGGCCGTGAAAAATGTCAGCTGGACTTTTGATAAGGAGGTGTGTACAAATGCCAGTGGCGAAAATGTGGCATGAAAATATTGCAGATTGACGAAGTTATAAGAGTGCATGGAAGCTGCACAATGCACGCTTGCAACACAGTCATTTTAGGGACTTTCGGCACCAAATTTTCAACAGAGGCATTTTAGGACCTCTGCTCATAAATAGTGTCACCGTCATTTCCTGGAACTGTCCTGAAAACTGATTTCACACAGCGACCGTGAAATTCTGCGCCGGACATGCGGAAACACATTTCAGCCAGCTGCATTGTTCATAAGGAGATATGGAAAAATGCCAGTGATGAACAGCTGGAGTGAAACTATTACAAATTCACAAAGTTACAAGTGTGCATGCAAACTGTGTAACACACGACGTAAACACTAATTTTATTGACTTTAGTTCCGAATTTTCACCATAGGCATATTAGGACATCTGCCAATGAACAGTATCACTGTCATTTTCATAATGTGTCTCGAACACGGACTTTCCACAACAACGCTCTATTCAGTGCGGAACTGCAAAACAGATTTTGGTCAGGATGTGAAAAATGACAGTTGTACTGTTCATTAGGAGGTACAGAACAATGGCACTGTTGAAAATCTGGAGTGAAAATATTATAAGTTTGCGAACTTACGAGCGTGTGTGCTCATAACACAGTCATTTTATGGAGTATTGTCACCAAATTTTCAACATCGACATTTTAGGACCTCTGCTCATGAAGAGTGTGACTTGCATTTTTGTAACCTGCCCAGAACACTGGTTTCCCACAGTGACTGCACTATTGTGCACCGGAAGTGCAGAAACACATTTTGATCAGGATGTGACAAATGACAGCTGTACTGTTCACAAGTAGGTAAAGAAAAATTTCAATGTTGAAAATCTGGCATGAAAATATTGCAAATTCACGAAGGTACAAGCATGCATAGCAACTGCGCATCGCATGCTCGTAATAGTCATTTTATGGAGTATCGTCACCAAATTTTCAACATAGGCATTTTAGGATCTCTTCTCATGAACAGTGTCTCTGTCATTTTTGTAATCTGCCTCAAACACTGATTTCCCACAGCGACCGTGCTATTGGTGCGCTGGAAGTGTGGAAACACATTTCGGCCAAGATGTGAAAAATGACAGCTGTACTGTTCACAAGGAGGTGTAGAAAAATGACAATGTTGAAACTCTGGTGTGAAAATATTGCGGATTCGCGAAGTTACGAGCGTGCATAGCAACTGTGCAATACACGCTCGCAAAACATTTTTTGGAGTTTTTCCATCAAATGCAACATAGGCTTTTTGATAGCCCACCTTATGAACACTTCCACTGTCCTTGAGTTAATCGGTCCCAAATGGTGATTCCAGCAGTGACTGTGAAATCACCTTTGGGACCGATTAACTTCATAACAGTGACAGAATTCACAAGGAGGGGTCCCAAAAACCCCATGTTGAAAATTTAGTGCAAAAGACCAAAAATGCCTGAGATATGCACCAAAGTTGACAAAACTCTATCTATCCCATTATACAGCTTACCGGCATTTCCTCAGTTAGCAGTCGGCTTTGAAGAGTGCAGATGTGTTCAGGTCCACTGAAGATCATCGTGCGAGCTCTGGAGGTAAGTATGGGGTGAAGGGGGTGGGGAGGCAGAGTGCGCAGTGGGTGGGTGTGGGTAGTGGGGAGGGAGACTCTGAAGGACTGTTTTCTGTTTACAGGTAAAAAAAGTTAGTGGGACAGTTTTTTGTATTTCAGGGAGATTGTCATGCTTGTGTGGGCTCCCAGCATGCCACCTAACTGTTTTTTGGGGCCTGCAGCCGGCGGAGATTAGGGCACCCACAGTCGGCACAACCGGGGGTTGGGATTTATGCCGACGGAGCATTGGGCACCCGTCGGCACACAATGAAAGAGGCGCCAAGCCGAGGGGATTAGGCACCCCTCGGCATTTCACTAGCAGGGGATGGGGGTTCTTTTATGCTGACAGGGAGTAGGCTCCCTCGGCATACAAGTAAAGGGGAGTGTTAGAGCCGCGGGGGATTGGCCACCCCCTCGGCATATAACAAATGGTAGGAGTTATTTATGCCAATGGGGAGTGGGCTCCCCCATCGGCAGTACAGCGGCAGGGCAGGGGTAACTGACAGGGGGATTGGGCACCCCCAAATTCAGCAGTTTGGAGGCCTGTTTACCGCCATGTGCATAATGGCGGCGAGCATGGCAAGAAAAAGCCTGCTGCGTCTGAAGATTTTTGCTTGGATTGCAGCGGACTTTTTCTTAGATGTGCTCACCACATTATGTATGCATGGTGTGGTGCCCGCATGCAGGCAGATTGGGGAATGAGGGACACACCTACTGATGCATGCCCTGCATTTGCCTAACAGTGACTGCACCTCCAAAGCTGCACTGTCCCAAGATGTTAGCTGCGCAAGCGTGCCAACATAAAAAGAGAGCCCAAACCTCTTTGTGAACAAAATGAATGCATGCTGTAGGACTTTCCAACTTCAAGCACAGCTGGCAGGGAAATCCTAAAGCAAGCATTTAATGGCTTCTGCAGAAAAACTGGAAGCAAGGAGCAGAACCTTTCTACAACTTGACAGAACTTCCTGCAAATCTATAAATAATGCTATATCTTTTTTTTCATATAGCTGTTTGGCCCCGACTACCACCTATACATCCCACCAGACATCCTGCCAGTCTCCAGCCCCACTGCCACTCCCTCCATCATCAAGCTGGGGGATTCACATGGTGCAGAACCCAAGGATTGCAGGGCCATCACTCTCAGCGGCTGTGCACATGAGTTTTTCTCCTGTGTTTCTCCCTTGGTCCTGCCTCCATCCCAGATGTCTGGCATAGCCTTTAGCAACCTCGGAAGCAGTAGTGCACATTGGGCATGTGCCACCCCTCATGAGGGAGCAAGCTCCTTGGCTCACCATAAGGGGCTGCTACTGTGCCAGGTCTGGGCCTTCTCCCTTCCCCAGCTGGCTCGCGCACCCATGAGGAGCACTTTCCAGCCTGGCTGCCTGACACTTGCAGACCCTGGCTCACTCCTGAACCCCAGCCTTTGGTGTGGAAGTGCATAACGCTACCACTGAACCATTAGGCAGCACAAAATGGTGCTCTGTTTAATGGGTTTTGATTATTCCAAACTTCTCTCATCTCTAAATTGCCAGTGTTAATGGGAGATATGAGTGTAAGTGTGTGTGTGTGTGTGTGTGTGTACATAGGTGTGTGTGCATGCATTTGTGTATGTGTGTGTGTGTGCAGATGCCAGGGAGAAAGAAAACAGAGGTGTTCAGTGTTGCTTGAAGCATGGTCTAGTTTAACAAAGCTTATTTTAGAGAAAATCCCACTGTTCAATTCAGAGTCTGACAGGAATATGTATTTTCTCACAAAAGCAAATTACATACTTTTTATTTTATTTTACCAGGAGAGACATACTAAGCTGAAAGTTTGTTTACAAATGCAACCTGGGAGCAGAGGGAAGTTAAGTGACTTGCTCAGGGTCACACAGTATGCAAGTGGGGGCTGTGGGATTCAAACCCAGGCCTCCAGTTTTGCAGCTTAGAGCCTTAGACTACTCTGCTATACTGCCTCCATACTGTTAAAAGGTCAGGCTGAGCAATAAGTACATTTGACTACAAGTGTGTAGCCAAGGTCCTGAAAGCATTCTGCCCTCTTCCTTCAGTATGTCAATACCAGTTTGCAATAAAAGGGTGCAACTTTATGAAAGAACTATTCAGAACTATTCAGATGAAGACATATACAAAAAAAAAGAAAAGCTCTGAAAATTATGCTTAATAGAAGATTTTAGATAGTGTTCTTCAACTGCTCTGTAAGTATTCATACTAAGCACCCCAGATTCTCAGTATTCACACTTGCCACCCCTAGATTTTCAGTATTCATACACAGCACACTGAGATACTTGGCATTATACAATAACAGAGATCATTTCCACGAATCTTGTTAGTCCATGGCCACCTTTAACAGTGATGTTATCCAGCACATTACTGTATCAAGGTGAGAGCACACATGACTGCACTGAAAGAAAATTAATCACTCCATCATGTCCCCTCACTATATCTGCCACCCAATTTAACCATCTTGTTTATTACAAAGAACAACAAATATACCAAACGTCTTGATTTTCCCTCTGTAATGCACTAATCAATGCCAACCCAAACCTTAACTTTTTAATAGAGCTGCTGCTGCAAGTGCCTTTCTCTCAGGCATAGTTCACACAGTCCTGTGCTCGGTTTCTCACACTCATTCTCTGCTCTACTTACCAGTCTGTCTTCTGTGATTGTGGCACACCAAAATGAAAAAAAAGATACATGTTTTATTTCTTTTATAAAGTCATACCAACCTCTGCAGTTGCAAACAGCATCTCTGATTGGCGGCATCCCAGCATCCCTTGCATTTGAATACTGATTGATGGCTTCAATAGACAGCTACTGAAATGCATATTTCTCCTGGCACACTGTACAAAGGATCATTTCAACACACAGTGCTAGGATAAAAACTGAAAGACTGGGGAAGCTAGAATAATTGGTAACAAAACTGGGACACAGGGCTATAGAAACTTAGAAACATAGAATGTGCCTGCAGATGGGGTCCATGTGGACCATCTAGTCTGCCCATGTATACTACCCCCCCCAAAAAAAAATCAGGCTTCTGTGTTAAGTTTTCCACACTGTCTGTCCCATGCCAGCTCGAATTCTCTGACAATCTTTGACCCCACCACCTGTGCGGGGAGGCCATTCCAAGGCTCCACCACCCTTTCTGAAAAGAAGAACTTCCTTGTGTTGCTCCTGAACCTACCTACCCCCCCACCCCAGGCACATGTCATGACCTCTGGTCTGGGTACAGTTGTTTACCTGAAGGAGATCCTGTGCCTGTACCTTGTTGATACACTTCAGGTATTAAACGTCTATATCATGTCCCCCATCCCTTCTTTGTTCTAGTGAGTACATGTTGAGCTATTTTATTCTTGTATCATATGGCTCATCATGCAGACCTTGCACTATCTTTGTTGCCCTTCTTTGTATAATCTCTAGTCTTTCTATATCTTTCCTAAGGTAATATCTCCAAAATTGGACACAGTATTCCAGGTGAGGCCTCACCAGAGACCTGTACAGTGGCATAATCACCGCCCTTTTTCTACTGGTTATGTTCCTCCCTATGGAATACAAAATGCTGCTGGCCTTTTGTGCCACCTTTTCACTTCTTTTGCCAACCTTCAGGTCATCTGTGATGATCACCCCAAGATCATTCTCGTGTTTTGTTACCATCAGCTGTACCCCATTTAGGAAGTAATTTCTCACTGGGTTGCCTCTTTCTAGGTGCATAACCTTACATTTTTTGATATTGAACTTCAACTGCCAATTCCCTGGCCATTCCTCCAATTTCCTAAGGTCTGACTCCATCTTTTCAGTCCCTTCAGCTGAGTCAACCCTATTGCAGAGCTTTGTGTCATCCGCATATAGGCACACCTTCCCATTTAGGTTATCAGCTATGTGCTAATCAATACATTGGAAAGTACTGGTCCCAGCAAGAATACCACTTGCAACTCTACCCTCATCTGATAGTTTGCCACTTATCAAGACCTGCTGGTCCTCCCATTGAGACAGTTTTGGATCCAGTTTACAAATTTTGGCCCAATACCCCTGTGCCCCAGCTTGTTTATTAGGATCCTGTGTGGAACAGAGTTGAAAGCCTTGCGAAACCTAGGAACACCACATCTACTGCACCGCATTGTCCAATGTTTTGTGACCCTATTTAAAGTATTTAATTAGGTTAGTCTGGCAGGACCTTCCTGACGTAAAGCCATGTTGCTTTGGGTCCAGCTGTCCACTATCTTCTAAGAATGTCAACATCCTCTCCTTTAGTAGGGATTCCATCAGCTTCCCTACCAATGAGGCATGACTGATGGGGCGATACTTTCCCGCTTCTTCCCTACTGCCACTTTTGTGCAGGGGTACTACTGTATGAGACAGGAAGTGACAGAAAGTCATAACGTCAGCACATAACTCAGTCAGAACAACTCCACTTAGTGGACAAGCAGTTACAAATACTCTTTTGAAACCAAATATGCTTCCACATTAAAACAGTACAAAAAAAAATTGAAAACAGTATTTATTCTATTTTTTTATTCTGAATGTGAACAAACTATTGCATAACACCAATAATGAATTTCAGGGTGCATGTCATGTGGGATAACATCAATTTGTTGGTGCTGAACTCACTGAGCCTGTGGTCTCGATGCTATCCCAGCATAACACACACCCTGTTGTGCATTATTGCTTAATTCATACTCCTGTCCCCAGATACACAGTATTCATACTCCACCACAGACACACACTGTTCATACTCAACACCTCTAGATATTTAGTATTCATGCTCCCAGTCCCAGATACTCAGTATTTATACAGTATGTGCCACTCTAGATACTCAGAAGTCATACTCATCACCCTAGATACGTAGTAGTCATACTCATCATCCTGATATACTCAGTATTCCTACTCAGTATCACCAAACACTTAGCATTTATACTGATCACCTCAGATACTCACGATGCATACTTACCGCCCATAGATACCTGGGACTGGATTTGTAAAGCACTACATCTGATGCAAGGTGGTTGCATCAAACTGATGTGATGCAACTTGCACCTTGCATCATACTTTGCAGCATTCCCAATTCAGAAACATGGTCTGCATCTGAAACTGGAGCTACTGCACCCGTGGGGATCTGCACCACCCTTTAAGCCAGAATGAGCGTGTGCCATGCAGCAAGGGTGCCTGCGCCACAGTGGGGCTGTAACATCCCATTATATGGGAATCAAGAAGCCCTGCCATGGCTGCAGCAAGGGTCTGGAGCTAGTCCAGCAAAAATCTGGTCTAAGCCCCTTGGGCCACTGCAGAAACTGTGGCAGTGTGTGGGTAGGGGGTCCTAATGGGCATGTACAGAGTAGTATGGGCAAAGGATGGTATTGTGGCATTTTGGGAAATGGTGGGTGAGCATGTCATTGTGGTTGCACCCAGTGGGGGTTCCGCTTATGGTACAATACTGGCATGGACTCCACATGAAGAATGGAGGTACAGTGACACACAGTGCCAGGGCCCCATGTAGGCATGGCCCAAGCAGCAGTCCCAGGGCAATGCCCACATGGGGCTCTGGCACTGTGTCACTATACCCCACCATTCACCATGTGAGTCCATGCCAGTATTGTGCCATAAGTGTAACCCTCACTGGGTGGGAACCACAGTGACATGCTTGTTCACCCATTCCCAAACACCACAGTATCATCCTGCTCCCATGCTGCCACCCAAACCCACTTCCCAGCTATTTGTGTGGCTCCATTCCTGTCATCCTGGCACCTCTTCTGTTGCACCAGTAGGGGTGGCCAGATCCCTATGGCATGACCCAAAGGTGCACCACTTGCTTTGGCACATGCCTACAGGTGCAGTAAATTCAGAATTTCTGGCAGAGGAACCCTGCTCTTTCTGAATGTGGTGCAGGGTCCCTGACACAGCTGGGATGCAGCAAAGCCCCTAGATCACTGCAAAAAGGGGCTCTTTGAAAATCCAGCCCCCAGTATTTATACTTAGCACACCCAGATATACAGTGTTTATACTCATCACCCTCAGTTGCTTTATATACATACTTAGAAAAGAAAATGTGGAAAAAAGTTATCCCTCCCCTGGGCTGATTCCTTCAACCACTCCTCCCCATCTTAGTTATTTCTCCCATCCCCTTTCTCTGTTCTCCCCATTCCCAAGAATATAAAATAATACATATGCCTGACTTAGCAGTAGCCCGGGAGTGAATATTATTTTAACACATATTCACCATCCCTAGATCGATCTTCACATCCTTAAAAAGTCATTGCCAATCTGGGGGATCTCTCCTGCCTACCCCATTGAAGGTAATGAGTCTGTCTGAGTGGGCAGGCTGTATGGCGGATAATTTGGAAGGGAGCAGAGAAGTTTTCATCACCGATTATGCTGGTCAGACAGGTCAGTCTACCTAGGATTATAGCTGACTTGCATTTTCTTTGTTATTTACATCATGTTGATACATTTATGAATCATGCTTAATAACTGAAAAATAATAATAATGACACCCCAACCTCTGACTGCTGGTCGTATGCACCACTCCTTCAGAAGACTGTATCACTTTTAACAGAGCAAGAGTGTTGTTCAATGGGAGGATGACAAACAGTTTGCCAGAATTATAAATATAGTTACCACAAAAATCATGGATGGGGGCAGGGTATCTGCAGTTAAATCATTAGATTTTGGGGACTGGAGTGGTCAAGATAGGAGGGAATAAGTATTGCAATACATTGTTGGCTCCAGGAATAGTGGAAGGAGGCCAGGATATTTTTCTAAACATGTGTAGGGGTAGCATGGGGAATCAAGAGAGATGGTGGGAAATGACTGAGATGAAGATGGAGTGGGTACTGAGTATCCTATTGTTTGTGATACCTAGAAATTAATACTGGTTGATCACACAGCAGTAGTATTTAATGGGGAAAAGTAAGTACTAAGGGCACGGGGTCATCTCGCTGTGAACAAAAACCATGAGGCAATGAATGCCACAAGCATAAGGGCATGCACTGAAAAAATATCTGATAAACCAGCGACAACCACAGAAACAGTGCACACCCTCAGAAAACATGGCCTTCCTTGGTTTTTGTGGGGGACTTCACCCCCAGCACCTCCCAGAATTTAGATAACAAACTCTGGGGGGGGGGTGGACTTCAGGGATGGGGAGAAACTCAGGAGGGGTAAATTATTATTTTTTTTTAAACTGCAAAAAGTTGTAGCTTGTAGAGTCCTGGAGGTGGGACTGAACCATGGTCCCAGGTCTCCCATTCCCCTGTTTGCTGGTGCCTTAGCAACTTCACCATGGGAGTGGCTCAACCAGGCATCCAACACACGATAACTTTATCCCTCGCAAGGCAAGCATACAACAACAGGGGTAGCAGAAATTCCCCACCGCCGTTATGCAACTGTCACTGTAAAACTGTGTGCTCTCTACACAGGATGGTTAATACCACACTGTCTTTCTTGCACGATATTGACCTGGTACCAGCATGAAGAGCCCTACAGCCAAGTCAGGGGTTGGTTTCAATTTGCACCTGCTGTGCAAACAAATTTTTTTACTTATTGTTTACTGCAGTACAATAGAGCATATCTGGGTGAATACTACCAACTCCCACTCCAACCTTTGCCCGATGAGAAATCTCAAATCGTCCATGGCTAGTGTCAGACCTGGGCTGCATCTACAGGAGACCAATTGCCTGCAGTTCATGTTAGAGTTTTTAAAAGCTCTAATCAGCTGTTTGCTAATCCAGCTGTACACTTGGAGCTAGGTGCAGCTATACATGGCTCTGGGAAGATAGTGTGACCAGTAAACAGCTGATCAGAGCTTTAAAAGCTCTACCATGAATTTCATGCTATTGTAGCTCCCACTACTGCATCCTGAGTCTGACATCAGCTGCAGGGAATTCTCAGATTGCTGATTTGGGCAAATGTCAAGTCAACAGGATCAACTATAATCTAATGTACCACAGTAGAAAGTAAGTAAAAAATAATTTGGGGCACAAAAAAATGTAAATAAAAAAAAAAAAACAGTTGCGTTTGAGGGTCTTAGTGCTGAGATTGCCCCTTTAATGACACTGGCAAAGGAAATCTAAACGTGTCCACCAAAGTCTAATGAGGACTGGTATTCAGCAGGACAGTTTTGCACTGAGATTATGAAATGTTCCTTTAAGAGCTAAGCATGTTTTGATAAGCTGCCAGCTGCAGAGTTATTTATTTAGTCTAGCTTCTGGAAAATGCTGAAGGCCCATTCCATCACTGACTACCAAAGGTTAGACCACGTCTGAACTGTGAGCAATGAACCTTTACAGTGAAGATGTATTGAACTATAATTTGTCATTTCTCAGACAAATGTGCCTATTACAAGGAATGGATTGGTCCTTAATTGTCTCACTTTAGCTGTGCTAGAGCAGACAGTCTGACACTCTGAATCTGCACTCAGCAAGGCATGTTTTACAGTCTCTTGAAAATGTATTTTCCCTACACGTGATAAAAATCAGGGGGTTTTCTTTCCATCCCCTCCTAAAGATTAGGTCCTTCAAGCTGTGTAGTCCTGCTAAGCCTGTTTTTTTGTTTTGTTTTGTTTTGATTGCAACACTTGTATATCTTTAGACTGCCTGTTATGTAACCAAGATTTCTCATAAGCATATTGCTAACATTGTTTTACTTTCTAATACTAATTGTTGGTCTATCTCTTATCTAGCTATCTGTCTGTCTGTCTGTCTGTCTACCTATCTATCTATCTACCTTTCTATCTGTCTCTTTTTTCCTGGAAGGCCGGCAGATCACTAGCCAGCCGCAGCTGTACAATTGTGATGCAAGTTAATTAGGTTTTCCTTGCTTGGATGGATTCCTCAGCGGACAAAAGCAATGTCATTTCCTTAATGCCAAATTTTCCATTCCTTAGTACGGTGGTATTCTGTCATTGTTTAAGAATGATTTCAAGAACATTTTGCTGATTAGATTGAATGCAGTTCTCTTGAGCTAGAACTTTAGTATGGGACTGAGCTACAACACTATTTAAGATATGAAAATGAAACTGCTTTGGGCTGCATATGCAGACCATAGTAGGGACCTAATAATGACACACACCTCAAAGCAGGGTTGTTATATTCTTCTCTGTAATGCTGAGAACTGTAACCTGAACAACTTATATTCTAATAATCCTTCATACTATGCATAGCTATGACCATTTCTAGTTTATGTGGTATATTTGTTTCAGTACTCCATACTGTGAGATTGCAGAACGGATGGCCAGGATCCATAGCCTCCTCCCACTTGTCAAAGGAATACAGACACAGTATTTAATATCTGTAGATCACTTTTCATCTACGTGTTGGAGAGAAAAAAAAAACAACAGTGCATGAATGTGGTGACAATTTTGACCTATACTTTTTGGTTCTATTTTAGATTGTCCTTTATCTATTGACTCGTACCCTTCTTTCTCCATTTTGAGTCTGCCTTAGTACATTTTTCATATTTGAAATAATAACAGGAGGATTCATTTTAATATGGGTTGGATCAGGTTTTCATCAGTATTATCAGCTGTTTTTGAACACCTACTGTTCCATAAGGTCAGGGAGCACTGCCTGCTGCATTATATTTTATTTTAGTCACAACAGAAGTTATTTTAAACAATTGATGTACAAAAACAGGTGAGAATATTATTATTTCACATGTGAAAAAAGTACTAATGCAGGCTTAGATTGTGGAAAGAAGGGTATCATACAAGTCAGTAGATAATGGGCAATCTAAAATCATATATCATCATACCGGCGACCCAGGTTTGGAAAATGAGGTCCAGCCAGGGGAGCAGGATGAGCATCTGTAGGACTGCTCTCCTGCTCTGGGGAGGGGGGCTGTGTCCAAGCAACATGGACCCCAGTATAGGCTAGGGGTATGTAATGCTATCTGGCACCTGAATGTAAGGGGGCGGGGCAGACGCTGGTTGTCATTGTACGGCTCCGCACCTGAAAAATAAAAGAAAAACCTATGCCGGCTCCCTGCTAATGAGTCAGCTCCAGAGCCGACCCCTCTGGCCTCCTAATTCCACCACTGGTGACCCCATTTGGGGGTGTTTGCCCCAAGCATGTGGGGGACAGTTGCTGGAGAAGGGCTAACCCGAAGGGGTAGGGGAAGTCAGGCAGCAAAAATAATACAAAAGTAAATAAATAAAAAATGAAATAACATAAAAAGGTATAGGTCACCATTTTCACCACATTCATGCACTGCTGCTTCAACCAGAGCTACAGTATACAGTGTTTATTGCTGGCACATTTCAATGAACTGAATATAAACATGAGTGATGCATGCAGCTGAGACTCCTGTCCTCCCTGCACTACCCCCTGATGCCGGGACCAGTCCACAAAACTGCTAATTCTCCTCTCTCTGAGGAGGATCTCCTAGTGGAGGGCCACCAACTCTGGGCAAACCAAAAGTGGGGCCAGCTGGGAATATGAATGGACCCTTCCTCCCTCTAAATGCTGTCATAGGTAATAATTGCCTCACTCATTGCCATGAGAGGATTTATTTCTCCAGGTGGGAGTCCCAGGACAGGAAACTGTTTGAGACACATCTGGCAGTCTTTGCTTTCCTATCAACATGATACTTAGAAGAGTCATGTTGACACTTTCTGCTAAGCATGTATTTCATCTGACCCCTCCATTCACCAAACTGTGGGTGGACTAGCCCAGATGAGGCCCAGGTCCCTCTGCCCTACATGATCTTAAGCATGCCAGAGATTGCCATGCTGTCATCTTTACAAATAAGTGTGATGTTTGTTCTTATTCTCAGTTCTTAATTATTCTACTCTCATTAACCTCGTGATATAGGTGAAATTCAGTTAAAAATCCTGTTAGCAGGAATAGCTTAGAAATATTTTTCTACTACCACTAAGGCAGTCCCACTGACTTGCATGAGTTGGGTCCCATCTATACCTCTAGACCAGCATTGCCAATGAGTCCTCCTCATCAAAGGAAGGGATGGAGCGATGTTAAAATTTTAATCAGGAAGGGAAAGAAAGAGGATGAGGCTGCTCTGTACTTCAGCTTCTAAGCCTCCTCGCTTCCTTCTAATTTTCTGGACACTTGATAGACTCCATGGGCCAGTCCCCCCTCATTTTCTAAACTCCAGCCTCCTCCTGAGCCCACTGTAAAATTTTCACCTTCTGTATGATGATAGTTCCATTGCCTGGAAACCCAGCCCAGCTGGGAGTTAAGAATAGAAGAAGGAAGGAGGGTGGCATTGAGGACCTGATCTCTGAGTCCTCTTTTTGCAATGCTTTGCATAATGGACATTTGATTGATGGGCTCAGTAGCCTTGGGGCACAAGAATACAACCACAAGGCTGGAGTTAAAATAATCACTGCCATATGTTTATTGCTGAAATTACAATGAGATGAATATAGATATTCTTGACATGCATAGTAGGGCGTATCGGTTCTAGACCCAAATCTGCTGAACCTGTTCCCTCTGAAGTGGATCACCTGGTGAACCCACAACCAGTGGCAACAGTGGGGAGCAAGGATGGACCTCACCATTCTGCTTGGAAGATTGTGGGTCAGACTTGCCTTATTTCTGACTATTTCTAGTTTATGTGACCTATTCCTTACTAAAACCTATGTAAAAGCATCAGTTAGCATTGCACTATGATGCCGCAAAATTTAGGAAATGAGATATTAGGATAAAAAAAAGTTTCCTGAGTCTTTGTTACTCTGCTGCATGTTTTTTCTTGGGCTTTGATGATCATGTGTTGCAGCATTGTCATTTTCATAACTTCAGCAGTCTTTCCAGGCACATAAAAATATTCACACACGACTTCCGGTGATGCAACAAGCCTAATGGCAGCCTAGCTTCTCAGCTCCCGAGTCTTGGATCATTCACATAAATAATCTTAAGCCATCCAAGTGCCTATAAATCAGTTTGGCACTACACACAGTCTTGTTGTGGTCTGGGAAGATGGGAAGGATGAAAAATAAATTTTTTTCCTCAACTCCTAAATGTACCATGACACAGACTGAAACACGGCCTACCAGTCCTTTTCCATTGTGGTCCTCTATGTTAACAGCCTCCGGAGAGGATGACTCTAACTCGGAGACCACTTCAACCTTTACCAAAGCTGATGGAAAGAGAATGTTTAGTATTTTACATCGGATCGACTCAAAAATCTCCTGTCTGCAGACAGAATTAAGAAGCTAGAAAATTGCACCACTGCTGTAGAAATGCACATAGATACCCTTCAGAATGAGCACATAGCATTTGGGTGATCACTGGCCTTTCTGCACCGGGGAGAATGAGAGCTTACCCAGAGAGCAGAAGACGCAGAGGCAAGAGCTAGACGGAACAATTTCCGAATTTTTGGAGTTCCTGAGGGTAGCGAACAGGATGACATGGTTGCCTATCTGGAGTCCTGGCTACAGCAAGAGCTCTCCCTGCCAGAGAATTTTGAGTTTGCCATCGATAGGGCTCATAGAGCTATAGCCCCTCTGCCCAAACCAGGGGCCCCTCCATAGTCTATAGTGATGAAATTCCTCAAGTTTCCAACAAAGGAAAAAATCCTTCATTTGGCCTGGGGTAAAATGGATCTGAACCATGACTGGCAAAAGGTATACTTCGATCAAGACTTCCCTTCCCCAATGCATGATGGCCAAGAGGAAGAAAGTTCTACAGGTGGTTAAGCTGTTGAGAGAGAAAGGGGTCAAAGCGTACCTTCAATACCCACCATGACTGTGGATGCAGGATGCAGAGGGTATACAGATCCATGAAAATCTGCTGCAAGCCACTCCAATGCTGGAATGATTGGGAACTGCCCTTCCTGACATTAGTGAAGAAAGAGCCGAACAAGAGATTGAACATCTGCTGTGGGGTTTGGCACCGGGGGGATGGCACCCTCAGATAAGAAGACAAGACTTTCTCTTACCATTGCACGCTGATGTAGCCCACTGGATCCTCCCTCGTTACCCACCTCCGTGAAAGCACATTCGGGGCTGCAGGCTGTGAACATGCCTTCGGGATCTGTGTATCAGTTGGGACTTTCCTCTTTCTAGGCATTACTGAAAGTCGAAGCAGTTATGCTGTCCAAAGCCATGGTTAATATTACACAAGATCAGGAGGAACTCTCTTCTGACTTGCAAGATGCGGAACTCAATAATCCAGGTGCACATTTCCACAGGGGGAACTGATAGGAAGGACCTCCCTTTGTGGTACATCTTTATTAATGTTCCCAGTGGCTGCAAACTAATCAATCACACAAGCAAATTATTTTAGTTGGAACTCTGACTTCCTAGCTGAAACTCTAGTTTTATTTAAGGTTCATCCTCCTTTGGGGGGAAGGGTTTGTTTTCTTTTTTATATTGCTGTTCAGTATCTCGTTAATGTTAACAGCTGAGTCTAGGAAGTAGCCGCTGTAAAAAATTTGCAAGAAGATTTCTTGCTACTGTGCTCTGGATTCATTAAATAATGTCAATGAGGCCATCAAAATGAAAGAAAAAGCCACTATGGTACTCAAAAGAGGTGGTGGGGAAGGTTAGGGAGAAAAAGATAGCATTTAGTAAGTATAAGGAAATACAGAAGGAGCAGGGCAGAGAACTGTACCAGTTAAGGCAGAAGGAAGCAGGGAGGGAAGTCAAAATAGCAAAGGCCCAGACTGAGGAAAAGATAGCCAACTCGGTTAAGAAGGGGGATAAAAACTTTTATAAGTACATCAGGGAGTGTAGAAAGACAAAAGGAGAAGCAGTGAGGCTGAATAGAAAGGACAGTGGGTGGGCAGAGAGGGACAGTGAAAAAGTAGGGATACTGAATGAATACTTCTGCTCAGTATTCACAAAAGAGGAGGAGGGGGAGGTGCCTGATCCAATTAATAGAAGCACTCTGGATAGGTGGACAAAGCAATGAGGTCTGATTGAATTCATGCCAGCATTCTAAAAGAATTAAGGGGAGAACTAGTGACACTACTGACTACCATTTTTAACTAATCTTGGGAGGATGGTGTGGTACCTGAGGACTAGAGGAAGGCAGATGTGATTCCCCTTCTCAAAAGTGGGAGCAAGACAGAGGCAGGAAACTACAGACCTGTCAGTTTGACCTCTGTGGTAGGGAAAGTGATGGAATCACTTCTGAAAGAAAGAATTGATGAGTACCTAGAGGCCAGTTGGGCACAGGACCCAAGGCAGCATGGGTTCACAGTGGGAAGGTCAGACGAAACTAACTGATTTCTTTGTCTGGGTGACCAAAGTAGTAGACCAGAGAGGGGGCTGTGGACATTGCCTACTTAGACTTTAACAAGGCACTTCATACAGTCCCACACAAAAGATTAATAGTTAAATTAACCATCCTGGGACTGGGTCCAAGGGTGGTAGCCTGGGTAAAACATTGGCTGGACAACAGGACACAGAAGGTAATTGTAAATGGAGTAAACTCTAAAGAAAGAGTTGTTACTAGTGGGGTACCGCAGGGTTCAGTACTGGGTCCAGTCCTTTTTAATGTCTTTATAAGTGACATTGTAGAGGGACTGGAAGGAAAAGTATGCTTCTTTGCAGATGATACAAAGATCTGCAACAGAGTTGATACACAAGGAAGTGTGGAAAGGAGGAGAAGGGACTTGGCAAGGTTGGAGGAGTAGTCAGAAGTCTGACAGCTTGGACTCAATGCAAAGAAGTACAAAATAATGCACCTGGAAAACAAAAACCCAGGGGAAGATTATACAGTGGGGGGAGAGGTAGTAACAACAACAAAAATGGAAAGAGACCTGGAGGTAATCATATCAGATGACCTTAAGGTTAACAAGCAATGAGCGAAGGCAGTAGTGAGGGCTGTTGGGATACTGGGATGTATAGGGAGAGGCATCACCAGCAGAAAACAGGAAGTTGTTATCCCTCTGTACAGGCAGTTGATGAGACCCCATCTGGAGTACGGCATCCAGTTCTGGAGACCCCATCCCTGCAAGGACATAGACAGGATGGAGGCAGTCCAGAGGAGGGCAACTAAAATGGTGCAGGGTCTGCAAGAAAAGCCATACGAGGAGAGACTAAAGGAGCTTAATATGTATACCCTTGAGGAAAGGAGGGAGAGGGGAGACATGATAGAAACTTTTAAGTACCTCAGTGGAATCAACAAAGTCCAAGAAGGTAGCATCTTTCAGAAAAAGAGATGTGCAAAACAAGGGGACACAATTTGAAGATAATTGGGGGATGGCTCAGGGGCAATGTGTGGAAGTATTTTTTCACAGAGAGAGTGGCAGACACATGGAACAGCCTTCCTGAGAAGGTTGTGGTGTCTAAAACTGTGGGAGAATTCAAGAATGCATGGGACAGACATAAGGCAATTCTTGTGCGGGGTAGGAAGAAACAGGCTGTTGGTTAACTAGGATGTGCAGCTTATTCTGTAGGTAGGGAAATGGGCAGACTAGGTGGGCCAGCATCCTTATCTGCCATCAAAGTCTATGTTTCTATGTTTCTATTAGGGAAGAAAATGGAGGAAAGGTAGGGGCAATCTTTAAAAATGTAATGATTTCTGACCTCTTTATGTTTAATGAATCTGACTGTGGGTAAATATGGTTATTCTCAAGTGTGATGAAGCTGAATCCTTTATTTTCACCAGATTTTGAGAGGTCAAAGCGTTACTCCATGGCTTTGGATCCCAGGAGTTTCAGCCTAGCTGAGCAAGTTCAGGTGCCCGGCTCTACCGAGGCTTGTCGGGTGGGCTGTCGCAACTTCCTGGTGCACATCTCCTTCGGATGGGGAGCAGAGTTTCGCCCCCTCCCCATCCTCCCACATTAATTAAATGCTCTCTGGCTCCACCTTTGCCACACCTACCATATCAGCATTGGTTGTTATTTGGTGCCTTACCTTCATCTAGCTACTGGCTGATAGGTGCTATACCCTTATTTCGTGTTGCTGAAAGGTCTTTGATTACTCATCTTGCTGTTTTGTTGCAAGGTCCTCATACAGCTTTCTTTTGGCTTCTGTTCTACTTTCTTATCTTGCAGTTTGCTGCCTGTAGCACTTGGTTTCTTTTTGTATGGTGATTAACTCCTTTCATATCTTTCCAAGTCAGCCCTCTGTACTTCTCTGACTTTATTCTTTTTGGCCTGTGCCTCATCCCATCAGCATGGGTTTCTCTAGGTGGGTATTTACTCGATCTGCCTCTCCATCTTATGCTTGCTGACCAGTTTACTGCAATAGCCTTAGGTCACCCCTCCTCAGGCTCTACCTCTCCACCCCATCCCCAGTTCTGCCTGGGAATCAACTCTGCCTACTTTTACCGTGTCTTCCAGATCTTGACACAGTGCCTCTGGAGTCCTGGCTTAGCAGATGCTTGCATGCTCCCCTCTGCCCAATAGTCCCAGCCACACTGCTTTCATGTGCATGTGCATCTCTTCATGTTTCTACTCTTCTCCTGTTACTCGTAGGGGACATTGACCTCAACCCTGGGCCCTTCTGTCCCTCCCCAGCTTCTCACCATAGTGCACCTGCTCTACCCTCATTGAAGGGCCTAAGAATTTCTCACATGAATGTTAGGAGTATCTGACCCAAGATGGCTGAACTTGAGGCTTGGGTTACTCGGAAATCTCCTGACATCCTCTGCATATCTGAGTCATGGCTCAAACCTACTATCAAGACACATGAGGTAGCGCAACCTGTGTATACTTGCTTCAGGAAGGACCGACTGGGAAAAAGGGCTGATGGTGTTATGATATACACCAAAGTTGCCCTGGTTGTAGCTGAACTGCCTGTACCTGCAATGGAATCCCCTTCGGTGTTCGGTGGAAGCCCTGTTCCTCTGCCTATATCTTGGCAATGTCAAGAAGTTAATTATTGGTTGTGCCTTTCTGCTCCCCAGTACTTCTTCCTCTAGCCTTCCTCCTTTTATCTCCACTCTTGTCAACCTCTCCCAGCACAACCTTATTCTGTGTGGTGGCTTAACCCTACTGCTGCTGATAAAATTCGTGGTACCCTAGCTGACTCGAACCTAGTACAACTCATTCAAGACCCGACACACTACAATAAGTCTGGCAAAGACACCCTATTGGACTGTGTCATTACCAACTGCCCACTGAAGGTCAGATATGTTGGCATACCTCGGACAGCAAAAGTGATCACTTTCTCACTATGTGTGTCTGGAGGAATAACCACCCCAATCCCCTTCCTAAAATTACTGTCGTCTGGGATATGTCTAAGATCGAAGTGAAAAGCTTTATTGCCTGCATCCATAGCACTAACTGGAGCCCCATTTTGACTCTCCCTGATATCAACCAAGCCTTGGACTTCCTTATTGCTGCCTTTATCCATGCTGTTGACAGCCATGCTCCCCTAAATAAATGCAGATCCAAGGGTATTAAAGCTCCTTGGCGGAACAAGGAGCTAAGGATGCTCATGTCCTCTCGTGACCAGACTTGGTGGGCCTTTAAGTGGCCAACCCTCGGACTGGATTCATTATAGGCTGCTTAGAAATCAGTGTAAGAATTCCCTTCACAAAGCTAAATGCCATCACTTTAAATCTTTGCAAACTGAACACCTTTGTAACCCTAAAGAGTTTTGGCACCAGGTTAATTCCCCAGTTAAAGGGAAGGCCTCAGAACTACCTAACTGTATCGTTGCCCAGGGCTCCCCCCTCACTGAGCCCCTCTCTTTTGCCAATGGATTTAATGAATGTTTTTCTGATTTATTAAAATATACCTCTTTGTTCCCACGGTCTCCCGAACCTTCCTCAGCACCAACTCCTAAAGTCTTTGTGGGATCTCACCCTGCCTTCCATGAAATTGGCCACTTGCAAAGAGGTCCAGAGTCTCCTCACTAACCTCAAGGCTGAGAGTTCTCTTGGTCATGACTCCTGGAACCCAAATTCCTAAAATTGATACTCCTGCACTTGCTCACCCCATCGTGACTTATTCAGTTGTTCTGTCCTGTCCAGCACTGTGCCAGACAGGTAGAAAGTTGCAGTAGTTGTATCAGTGCACAGAGGAGGGCCTAATACTGTTGTTGAGAACTTCCGACTGATCTCAATTCTCTGTCCTCTTGCCAACATCCAGGAGCGCATTGTTTACCATCACCTACAGGAGTACCTACAGAATTATAACCTGCTGTCTCCATATCAGCATGGATTTAGGAAAAGACATAGCACCCTCACAGCCCTGTTAAAAGTAACTTCAGATATCTATCATGCCATGGATCAAGGGTCTGCTACTGGTGCCATCTTTGTTGATCTGACAAAAGCGTTCGACCTTGTGAATCATGATCTACTACTACTAGAGCTACAGTCAATTGGTTTGGATCCCACTGCCCTACTCTGGGTCCACAGCTACCTCTCCTGCCATTCTCAAGGTGTCCGATGGGCTGGTGCTCTATCTGATTTCAAACATATTACACATGGTGTCCCACAAGGCTCTGTTTTGGGTCCACTGTTACTGTCTCTATTTATAAATGATCTTCCTAGGTATGGTGGAGGGGCCTCTGTGCATCTCTATGCAGATGAAGCCATTATTTACCATTCCTCTCCTGATGCTCCATGATTACACAAGGAACTTGCCTCTGACTTTAAGGATCTTGAAGACTGGTTCCGTGTAACTGACTGTGAAGTGTGCTGTTAAACCTCCAAATACCTGTCTAATTCTGTTTCCCAAGTCTACTGCAGTAGCACTCTCTGAATATCTTTACTGTCCTTTCCTTTACTTTCCCCCTTTTAATTCCTTTTTCCAGGCAGGCCACCTGGATAAGAGCCCCTTTCTATCACTTTCATTTCATTAAAAAGACAGGTATGGAGCTTCAGTACCCCTCCCCATGATAGGCTACAGTGTATAGACCTGGGGTTTAGCATATTTGGGCTAGTAGTTCCTCTTTTCATGTTTAAGCAATGCCCAGGAGACAAATGTGTATGCCAAATATAGGGGAATTCTCCTCACAGTGCAAGCACTTAGTTTATTTAGGCAGACAAGAAAAATAAAGATAGTAAAAAGATTCAGAGTCTGCCTGCTGGTCACCCAATCCCTTAGTGTGTTGTTGTAAGGTTCCCTAGATATGCCTTAACAACACTACTTTGACCCAAAAACAGTTTACTTTTCATTACTGTTTAACTTTATTATTTTTGGTAAGGTGACATGGAAAGGCAATATGCCAGCAGCACAAATGGTTTTAAACATAAGCAGATTTGAAATTAAAGGGACTGCTTTTGTTTGCTTGTGCTGCAATGTGTTTGACTCCCAAAAAGAAACTCCTAAACAAAATGTGCAGTATTTCAGAAATTGTAAGATAAATGATGGACTCTTTTCAGTTTTACTCCTTTTCATAGTAGTCTGGCTCCTGTTAATATTAAAGAGTAAAGCTTACCAGATAATGAGTATTCAGGCCTTTAGCCAGAGGTAATCCTTACAGCCATTTGCACTTGTTGCTCTTGTTGTTTCCCTAGGAGGCAGCCCCCATTTCTCACTATAGTCATACTGTGGATAGGTTGAGGGAGGGCTAAACTTGCAAGAGTACTGTTTTAGTTAAACCTGTATTATATTTCATTTCAGGGATGTCAATGTTTTGTAACAAAGATATATTGAATGTCCCTTTACTTAGAATGAAATAAAAGTGTTTTATAAATGAAAATCTGTATTGAAGAGTATAGGGGGAGTCTGAAGTGATCACCTGATGATTCCCTAGGATAGAAGGAGACTCATTCTTGTGATACCTTCAGATTCATTTTGGGATCAGCCAGTACTGATCCATTTGGGAGTCTGCACTTACAGACTAAGATAATTGAAATCCCAGGCGGCCTTTTCATTTGCTGATATTGCCTGTGGGAAACATTCATTTATTTTTGTACCTTTTATGTTTCTTTCTGTATTCCTGCAAAGTTAATAGTTTTATATTTTCTTTTTGCTGTTACTTTAATAAAGCTTTAGGCTTGGCAATTTTTTTTAGCCTTGGCGCATTACCTTTTTGTGTCAGTGTCCATCATTACACCCACAGCCTATGACAGTATTGTCCTCAATACTAAAAAAACTAAATGTATGCTCTTTTCTCACCGTCCTCCCACCTCTATGCCCCCCTCCGCTCTAAGTATCTTCTCCCATAATGGTGACATTCTCGAGTCTGTCCCCACATTTAAGTATTTGGGTGTCACCCTTGACACCTCTTTATCTCTCTCTCTGCCCATGTTTCTACCCTGGCCAAAACACTGAATCAGAAGTTGGGACTTCATTACCGGATCCACCCCTTCCTCACCTCTGCCTCTCGCATCAAGATTGCCTCTGCGTCTTGTCTTCCTTTACTTACTTGCAGTGCACCATTATTACTGTCATCCAGCATGTCTAACATGTCACTGCTTGCACTGGCTTACCACAGGGTGGATAGGTTTGCACTTGGGGTCAATAGCGGCCACCACCACTGTGATGTCCTCTCTCTGCTTGGCTGGCTCCCTTATGAATTGAAACTAAGGTACTCAACCTTGAGCTTTGTGTATAAGCTTGTTCACAAATTTACACCTCCCTGCCTCAGAGAGATTGTTCACCTCAGGATACCAGCACATGCCCTCTATTCCTCTGCTCTACCTCTCCTTGAACGGCCTAATCTGAGGCTTGCAGTCAGCCGTAAGTCTTTCTCCTTTGCATCAGTAACTGATTGGAACTTCCTGCCTCCTCCCGTACTTTTCTGCACATCCCTGTCCAAGTTCCAAACCACTTTACTTACCTTCCTTTCCTCCTCTGGTAAGTGCACCTGTTTACAATGATTTTCTCGCTCCTCATTTCCCTCATCTTTACTCTATCCACCAGTCCTCTTCCCACTATACCCTCTGGTCTATCTCCCTTCTTTGGTCTGTTCCCCCATCTCTTCTTTGTCCATTGTCTTTCCTGGTTCTACTCCTCCCTCCCTCTCTCCTCCCTCATGTCCACTCCCTATGTCCTCTCTGTCTCTACTGACATCAATCCACACTGGTGTTCCCCGCTCCTTCTCCCTGTATCATTTTTGGGGTTTTGACCCTAATATCATGGTACCTTAGGAATTAACCTGATTGTATTTACCCACTTTACTTATTTTATTTGATGTCTGTGTATACAAACATTGCTTCCTACCAGAAGACACAGTACTCTCTGTAGAATTATGTATATAATCAATGTACTCTATTGTTTTTACTCATCTCATATTGCATATATTTTTTGGAAATCTTTTTTACATTTTGCACTCTATTCTTCATGTGTTTCAGCCCTTTGTACTCATCTGTTTTACAGTATTGTTCATACAGAATGGCTCTTGGAGCATTGGCTATTACTGTATCCTTTTGTGAATTGCCATGCTCTAAGTAGACTCCTAGTTGCTGTCAATTCCCAAGTGCATGCAATTATCTTCTGTATCTCATAAGGTGTCTCTGTATTGTTCTTTATTACTGTTCTCTCCCGGGTCACCCCTGAAAAAGGGGCTGTAATTGTCTCAGTGGACTTACCCGGTTACCAAAATTCAAATAAATAAAATACTTCCTCTCCTGATATAGGCACTGAATAGAAAAGTTGCATTCACACGTATGATGTAATTTTAGGATAGCTGTCCTTTTTTGAAGAGTTTTGATCCAGGGCTGGCAGCTGGGTCTAGGACCCACACATAGGTCACCTCATTAGAAGGGAAGGTGTATTTCTGCTGACGGTGGTCGGATGAAATCCCTTGGCACATTGAGTGCTGCACTCTTCTTCCACTTCTGAAGACTATTGTCTTCGTGACCCGCCTTGTGGCTGCAGGGGTCACAACTGGGTGATTAAGTTTGTCATTTCTGGGCAAGATCCATTCCCCCATGTCCAGGTCCTAGAGGACCAATTTCTGTTTCACTGTTAGTAGTTTCTGGTCTCCTGTTGAGACTATCATTGTTAAATGTGTTATATGGGGTATTTGTTTTTGTTGATTAAATGTGTTTCTGAGTTTTTGACTTATCTATTTTATGTTGTTGGAGTGAGTACCAAGAGGGAGGAGGGAAGGAGGGAGGTTACAAAACATGTGTGTACGATTTAAAAATGGGTTCACTTAATATATGTATGGTTAATGTAAAGGAGATTAATAATGTCATAAAAAGAGCCAGAATTTTAAAAGAGTTGAGGGCTCTAAAATGTGACCTTGCATGCCTACAAGAAACTAAGTTGTCTGCAAAAGAGCACGACAGAGTAAGATGGTTGTGGGTGGGTTTGATATTATCAGATTCTCACCCAACATCAGCTAAAGCCAGCACTGTAATCCTGGTTAAGAAAGGGCTGTTTTTTTTTACATCGAAGACAGTTCTAAGGGCGGGATCTGGCCAATGGTTTATTGTTTTGGGGAATTAAAAGGCTCCTCCATAAATATAGGGTCTGTCTATGATCCCACCCCACCCTCAGGAGAATTTTTCCGAGAGTTGTTCTTGACTCTGGAAAGTCTCCCCCAGGGCACCTTGTACTGGCAGGAGACTGGAATTGTGTAGAGAACCCCCATTTAGATAGAACTCCACTGGGGCAGAGTGGGGCAGGGACATGCACTAGGATTCTCTAAACTTTAATTGCAGAGGCTGGTGTGGTAGACTTGTGGAGGTGGCAGCACCCTGCTGTAAAAGATTTTACTTTTTATTCCTCTGCCACCAATACCTATTCCAGGTTGGACTGGATCTATATCTGGCATTCAGAAATGCATCCCTTCAGACCAGTCCAAATATTACCAGTATCTTTCTCAGACAATGCAATAGTTCAGACATGGGTGGAATGGGAACCACCTATGAACAGGGGACAGTGGTGATTAGACCCCGGGCTACTAGCTGACAAGGCCTTAGTTACTGCATTTAGAGATGAAATAAAGTGGTATTTAGAGGAGAACCTAGAATCAGATACTCAGTTGAAATTTATTGGGGACAGGCTCAAGGCAGTGCTAATGGGCAAATTCATCAGCCATGCAGCACGTAGGAATAAACTGCATAAAGCAGAAATCACTAAGGCTCTCAGCGTCATTACATCCTTAGAGACTGAAAATAAGCTAACTCGTGATCCTCTAGTATATCAAAAGCTACATGAAGCCCGGGAAGAATACAATAAATAAATGTTACACCATACTCTAAGATACACTTATCAAAAATATTATGAAGGGAAAGACTGGGAAGGGAAATTACTGGCTATGCTCCTTAAAAAGCAAGAGATGGACAGGTTTATCCCCAAAATCAAAAGTCTTAGAAAACCAGGGGATATGTTAGTCTGGCCTTCAGAGATAGTGGGGGCTTTTGTTGATTTTTACTCTCAGTTATACACCAGAGAGAGAGACAGGCAGATCACGAGCAGAGAATAGACACATTTTTAGCTTCGGTACAACTCCCCATGCTATCCAGGGCTCTAATCCTTAGCCTTGAAAGACCATTCACAGAAAAAGAACTAGACTCAGTGATTAAATCGCTGAGCTCTGGGAAGTCCCCCAGCACTGATGGATTCATAGTGGAATTCTATAAGACATTCTGAAAGGAGTTGATCCCGACCCTGTTGAAAGTATGCAAGCAAGCACATGAAAAGGGGTCAATCCAGAAACTTGGAAGGAAGCTATCATTTTGGTTTTCCCAAAGCCAGGGAAAGACCCCACTGAAGGTGCCAGTTACTGTCCAGTATCTTTATTAAATGCGAACACAAAGGTTTTTGCTAAACCTACAGAAGAGACTAAAGGGGTTGATCCCATGTCTTGTAGATGGTGATTAGATGGTGTTTATCCCTGGTCGACACATGCAAGACAACATTCGGTTGTTATTAAATGTCTTGGCAATGGGCCCTTCTTTCTCCCCCAAAATCTCAGAGCAGTTATTGTCATTAGATGCTGAAAAGGCATTTTATCACCTTGATTGGTCATTTTTAAATAAAACTTTAGCCAAGTTTGGATTTGGAACCAAATTCGGGATTGGATTGCTAATTTATATAGTGATCCAGGAGCTCGGGTCAGAGTAGATGGAATTTTATCTGATAAATTTGACATCACACGAGGCACAAGGCAGGATGCCTGCTCCCCAGCTGCTGTTTGCCTTCAGTATGGAACCTTTGGCGCTAAAATAAGACAGTCAGGGTGATACAGGAGGATTTGTTGGAGGGAGGGAGGTCCGGATCTCCCTGTATGCTGATGACACCTTACTATAGCTGGAGGATATGGAGCATTCAGCACCTCCATGCCCCTTGCTCTGATACAGGAGTTCGGGTTTCATCTCTGGGTTTAAGGTAAATGAAACTAAAACTGAGATGCTCCCATTCCCAAGCCAGAGTACCTCTCACAGCCCCCCCAAAACACACACACACACAGGCATGGGTATGTGGTGTGGATCAGATGCATCACACCAGTGCACAGGCACAACTGGTGCAAGACAGCCATCATCACGCTCATGCCACATGGCCCAGTGGCTGGACAAGCATGCACACAGTAAGCATGTGGCATGACACACAGGCACCACACCAGAGGGGAGGCACACACACACCTCCCATGTGCGCACTGGGCAGCAGGTGGGGCCGCCTGCACATCATATCTGCTGCATGGAACCATGGTCACCATGGCCATGGGGTGGCCGCACCTGGACCGGCAGCCACAGGCTGCGCATCAGCTATGGCAGGGTGTGCAACAGCCCCCAAGGGATGGAACCACAGTACCATGACCGTGTCCACACAGGGGTGTCAAGGCACCCAAACAGACCAGCCCCGGGTGTACCTAGGATGCTGACATCAGAGCCCAATGTCGACTGTGCTGGGGTTGCCCGACACTGGGTACGCAGGGTGGATAGCGTACCTCGGGGCATCATCTGTGCCAGGCCATGCCCTGTGGCAGCCAGCAGCACAAAGCCATCAGAGATTACAGTGGCATTGTGATCCAGTGATGCAGTCATGGCCTCCTGCATGCGCTGCATCCCTACCAGGATCTGTGCAGTGCCCCTTTCCTGCTGCTCGGCTAACTGGTGCACCTCCACATGCAGTGCATGCACCCCAGTGATGAGCAGCACCTGTTGCTGAATGGACACCCACAGCAAATGGGTGTGCTCTGCCAGCAGGTCAGCATCCTGGGGCTCCTGGGCTGGAACCTGATCCCCACGTGGTGACTGGCCATGCTGCACAGCCCCCATCACTGGTGGATGCTGCACAGTGGGGTCTGCAGGGGGACTGGTCACAGCAGGCTCAGCGGCGGTGGACCCTGTGTCCAGCCACCTGGTGGCACCCACAGCTTGCTGCTGTCACCCTTCCAGCAACTGCACACAACCCAGTACCATGCGCCACACCAAATCCACTGCAGGGTACAGCCAGGGCAGCGCACACCGCTGCACCTGCAGTGGTGGCAGGCAGCTGTTCCACCACTGGCAGAGTGCTGGGCATGCTGCCTGTGTCAGTGGCCAGCAGGGATGTCTCCCCCACAATGGTGTCCATGCTGTCCAGGATCAGCGTGACGTCATCACTGGTGTTGGATCCTGCACCGATCTGTGTCTCTGTGCAGAGGACACCAAGGCTGGCATCCTGCAGTAACACATCCAGGGCCTCATCTGACCCCAGATCCAGGACATCCGCCTGCACAGTGGTGGTGAACTGCAGCCTGTCAGGCCCCAGATGCCCATGGAGGTGGAAGTCTGGTCCTCTAGGGCTGGTCCAGCAGCCATGGCTGCTGCCACTGCCGGCTCCCCATCATCTGCACAGAGGTGTGCTGGTGCTGCAAGAGAATGAGAGGATGTTAGTGATGCATTGGCCACATGTGCCCCCATACTGCCACTGCATGTGTCCTGCAGCGTGACATGTGCGTGGGTGTGCAGACATGCACATGACATGCATACCAGCTGTATATACACCAGCATGGCCATGACACACCCTCCATGCCCCAGCTGCATGTGGCTGACATACTACCATGCAGTGATCAGTTGCCCCTGTCTGGAATCCACTGCCAGGCACACCCTCCACCATGCTGTGGTGCATGGTGGCTGCTATCAACAACTCCTGCACCGTGAGCCATGGTGCATCTGCAGGCCCCCCTCCGGTGGCATTCTGGGATGCACGGATGGCTGTCACCTTCTCCTTGATTCACCTTTTGTCCGTGCCCACCTTCTTCCTGCACTCCTGCATTGACCACTGGTGGCTGCCTTGCTGGTTACATCTGGCCACTACCTCCTCCCAGACCCCAGCCCTGGCCTGTGGTGTGCCCGTGGCGCCACTCAACAGGGGCTCCCTGTCAAGGTAGGCATCAAACAGGGCCTCTTTCTTCACCTTTGTGAAATTGGGCCTGCGCTTGCAGGAGGCCCACACTCTTCACCCTCCTGACATTCTGACATATCGTTTTCTGTGGACATGGACAGCACAGTGTGTCAGTGGCAGCATCACCATGTTCAATCCCACCCTGCTGTGCTAGCTCCTCTGAGTGAGCTGCAGCAGCATGCGCAACATACCCTGAAAGGATGCAATTCTGGTCCATGGCCTATGCTGTTCCATGGAGCTTATATAGTGCAACGCATGAAAATGAGGTTGGGCACAATGGTAATGACATGCTAATGCCCCCAGTGCACCACACTTTGGCTGATGAGCTCATTTTCATGTGGCTTCTGAATATCACGACTTTGCTCTGTGCGCAATGAGTTTGCTCTGGAGCAAATCACGGTGCAATGCACACACATGCACACTGTGCAGGCCTGCAGTGTGCATGCGCCGAACAGTATCATGGTGTCAGTCGGACATTGTGCACTGACTGTGCAGTGGGGGCATGGCAAATGATGCACCAGGCCTGCTATCATGCACGTGCACACTGCGTAGAGGTGCGGTGACCCCTGACCCCTGCTGTGATCCCTGACCCCGGGGTCTCTCCCCTCACCTGGTGACCCTGCCTAGCTTTGCCCATGCCGTGCATCTCTGAGACTGCACAATGGGCGGACACAGTGCATGTTCCCTCACATCGCGCATCTGGTGCATGTCGTGTCCACGTGCATGTACCGCTGCCATTTTGGTTCCCGGCTTTGTTTTGCAGCATGGCGCAGCGACGACTACCACGAGCACAGAACTGGACACAGGTTGAACTGGTCAACCTGGTTGCCTGTGTCCAGTCCCACGCCCCACAACTATTTGGCCAAGTGCCCCTGCAGCAGCCCAGGGCCGCGGTATGGCAGGGGATTGCTGCCACACTGCAGCAGAGGACCAGGGTGGCCAGGATAGGTGAGCAGTGCCACCACAGGTATAGCAACCTAGCATGGAGGGACCCAGAGTGTCTGAGGAGGTTTGAAGCACGTGTCAGGCATGGGGCATGTGCCACAGCCAGGTGAGTAGGTCCATATTGCATGTGTGCCCTGGTGCTGTACTCTGTGATGTTGGCTAGGCTGCCTGGCATGCCCTGCATAGTGGTGCATGTCCATCATGCATATTGTGGGGTGGCATTGTCAGCCGCTGCTTGCATTGTGATACAGCTGTGTGGGAAGTGTTTGGGAGGGCTCACCCTGTGCACGGGGGTGGGGGTGGTGGGCAGCTGCTGTGGATGTTTGCTGAGTGTACCTGTCTATGTTCCATTCCCAGGGCCAGAGAATCACCGAGGGTGGCGGCAGCAGCAGCGGCAGGACAGCAGGCAGCAGTGGGCCATGGAGGTGGCACAGGAGTGGCTCCGGCACCAGCAGGGCCATGGAGGGCAGGTAGGCACTGTCATGGACCTTCACACATTACATGGGGGGTGGTGGGGGCATCGGTGTGGGCATGGCTGCCTGTGCCATGTTCTGTGGCAGCTGTGTGTGTGTCACATTGTGTTTGGTGCTTGCCAGTGTGGCACATCCATTGGACACATGTGCTAGCTGTTGGTTGGGCTGGGTGTGTGCCTGGCTGACACTGATGTTGCAGTGGTGCTGCCGGTGCACTGTGCCATGTGACTGCCATTGCGCAGTTGGGTGGCCATTGTGCAGCAGGGATCACCTCTGTGCACTGTCATGGTGTGCCATGTTGCTGGCAGGCATTGGTCCACCCCCCCTTGGGGTGGCCAGTATGGGCCCTCCTGGGGGGGTGTTCCCTCTGCCCATTGCATGCTGTGGGTGGGCATGGTTTCTTGGGACATTGCACTGATCACCTGTCCTGTCCCTTGTCATAGGTGTCCAGTGAAGAAGACAGAGGTCTGTCTACTGCAGGCTGCTCCGGCAGCTGATCCTAATCATGTTGACAACAGTGGAGGCTCTGCTGGTTCGCCACCTGCTGCTGGAGGATAGGAGGTGGTGAGGGCACCAAAGGGCGGCAGGCTGTGGCTGCTGGTGAATGGGCCCCCAGCATTCCCCTGTTTCCCCAGGTCCACCTCAAAAATGAGCTTACTCAACAGTGATTGCCTGGTTAAATAAAGACTTTGATTGATTGATGGTTTCCCCTGCTGTACCTCCCCCTACAGTCCCCATCCCACTGTACAGTCCCTGTTCTCTGTCCCAATCCCTCATTTCCTACCCTTTCCCACCTCCTTGCTGATGTAAATAGTTTGTTTTTACAATATATATTTTTTGATTTACCTGCCTGTGTCAGTGTCTGCTTTGCAGATGGTGTGAGGAGCCATGCTGCAGTGTTCCAGTGCCTGTCCATGAGGTGTGCATGTTTTGGGGTATGTGTTGTGCTTCTGTGATTCACTGCTGTGTGCTGTGGTGTGTTCCACTGTGGTGGTGTCCCTCCCCTCGGTCAGTGGCTGTGCCTTGTGGTGCCCATGGGGCAGCTGTCATGGGTTTGTGCATAGTAATGGCACACGGCCATGGTCTTTGGCCAGTTACTGGCCACACGCTGTGTTGGGGCCCCTGCTTGGCATTGTGCATCCTGTCTCATGTGGTCTGCAATGCTATGTGCCTCCCGGTGCATACCATGTTTACTGTGTGGCCCACCTGTGTGGTGTGTGTGTATGTGTGTGTGTGTGTGTGTGTGTGTGTGTGTCTGCTTGGCTGCATGGTCCTGGGTGTGGCCTACCCTGTTCTGGATGTGTAGGGAGACACAGCCTGCAGCCTGCAGGGAGGCTCCTTGGTGGCCCTCCATTGCCATTGGCACCTCCTGTTGCCTACAATCTGTGCCACTGTTGTGTTCTGGGGGATCTGGGTACCTGTGCACCCTGCTGTGCCCTGCTGGTGGTGGCCTCTTGTGACCTGGCTCTGTCCCTTGGTCTCTTCTATGTGCCATGCCCCCTTCTGTTGCTATGCTCCCACAGTTGCACTGGAGCATCTGTTTTTGCACCATGGCACAACTGTGTTTGCACCATGGCGCAACCCTGGTTGTGCCATGGTGCAACTGTGCCATATTCAGCTGGGTTGCGCTGGCACAGTGCGGCCAGCACAACCTCTGAATATGGCTCCTCTTGCACCACGGCTCATCAGATTTGTGCTGTGTTTGACTTGCACTGGCCTTTGGCGCATTTCTGAATATCTGGGCCATAGTGTTTTGTTGTTGTTTTAATAAGGGGAAGGATATTCTAGAAGAAATGAAATATTAGAAACAGAATTGTTGAAACTAACACAACAGAATAGGAAGATGTAAATGTACCCACAAGACTTTAATTATTTACATATTTTTTCAAGAGTACAACATAAAGAAATAACACTAAATATAGATTGAACTATTGCAAAAACTGTAGAAGCATTACAGCTTTCCAATCTGGACACCAGTGATTTTTTAGGAAAGGGACTTTAAGAACTGTAAATAACATGAAGTACTGATAATTAGTATTGTATATTTTAGGTGTTACAAAGTGGTTTAAATAATATGGTTTGTTCATAACATGTACTTAAACACTTTTGTATATTGTTCTACTAGATCTGAGATAACACTGTGGCCTGATGAAGTGGCTTAGGTCATGAAACATAGCCAAATGAGGTGTATGACAAAATAAAAGAATAACTGAAGATTTTATGTGTGGCATTCATCTTTACCTATTCATTTATGATGAGAAACCTTCCATCACTACCCACTGCATCCTGCCTGTCAAAAAGGACAAACCAGCTGATGACCATGCAGGTGAGTCCACAGAGCCTTCTCAGGTGATGAAGTAGCACCATGTGATCTACAGTGTTAAAAGCTGAGGAGAGATCGAGGAGAATGAGAATTGACCATTCCCCTCCATCTCGTACCCTGAGGAGATAATTCTGCATGCTAACTAATGTTGTTTTGTTGCTATGCTGCTTTCTAAATCCAAACTGGAGTGACTCGTAGAAGTCAAAGGCCACCAGGTGTGCTTCAAGCTGTGATACCACCACTTTCTCCACAACCTTCCCCAGGAATGGAAGCTTGGAGACTGGTCAATAATTCACCAAGATGTCATGGTCAAGTTATGGTTTCTTCAGCAGGGATCTCACTAATGCCTCTTTCAAGGCATCAGGGAAAAACCCATGCAGAGAGCAAACACCAGATATACTCAGTGAACAATGGACCAACGGACTCAGCACCTCCCACTAGGAGACTTTTGGGCCTGGTTTCAGTTCACAAGAAGTGGGTCACAGCTTCAAACTCACTCTGGATAACCTCAACCACTCCCACCAGCCAAACTTCATCCCAGAAAATCAGAGTGCTTCTGTCCCCATCAGGATCAACACTGTGAGTCAAATCATACTCCACAGGGGGTTATCCCAGTCCTAATGGCCGACACCCTGCCAGAAAAGAACTGAGCAAACTCTTCACACTGTGCAATTGAAGTTGCTATTTTCTGTTGCAGACAGGCTGGATGTAATAATCTGTCTGCAGTCCAAAAGAGCAGAGTTGGCCTGTTCCTTCCTGTAGCAGCCTCCCTGGACTGGAACTCTGCCTTCTTAAGGTTCATTGCCCTTTGATACTCACCATAGTGAGTCCTCAAAGCCAGTCTGTCCTCCATAGTCCCGATCCTCCTCCAGCAATGCTCCAACTTCTGACACCTGGTCTTCATCTCCTTGAGAACCTCATCAAGCCATGGAGATCTCAAGTGAGAAGACCTGGCTCATATACGAATCAGTGTGACAGTGTCCAGTGTCTTGGTGACAGCATTATTATATGCTGCCACCACCTCACTTAACCTTGCCCCACATGTAACACTCACACCAGAAAAATCCATTACTGCCATCAGTCCCTCCAGGGATAAACCCCTAAAAGGGCAGTAGCAGACCATCTCAACAGGGGAAGGGCCCGAACAAGGATTCTACCATGCAGTGATCCAAGCAGGAGGCCAGATCAATCTTGAGATCAGTGATCTCAAGCCCCAGCGAGAATACCAAGTCCAAGGCGTGGCTGTGGGTATGGGTCGTGGAAGCAACTGCTTATGCAAGGCACAAAGATGTCATTATCTGGAGGAAGTCCTTCCCAAAATGTGAGAGTTCATCATCGTTCCAGGCATTGAACGCTGAAGCCTCCCATCATGGATAAGCTCCTGGTGGTCACATTAAAGCAATAAATAGTGTGAAACTAAATTGCAGAGGGGTGGAAAACTGGGCTACCAGAGATAGGCTTCTCATAGCCACATAAATGTTTTTACATTTGGGACACCAAGGTTAGTGTCTGGATGTTGTCAGCCAATTTGAAGGGGGCAGAAGTGCAATACTGGAGAAGTGCTTCCAGTGGCCCATATAGTTTGTAAAAAGAAAAACTGTGAAAGCTGACACCTGATATGGCTTCAGAATGACTGTATCTAAGCACAAAAAAACTGACCCTGAGTGGGTCTATAGTGTTGATAAGCAAAGGGAGTCCCAGTATCGGCTACCAAGGAAAGGCTCACAGTGGCCACATCATTCTTCATATTGTGTGTGTATATGTGTGTGTGTGTGTGTGTGTGTGTGTGTGTGTGTGGGTGTGTGTTTTGTTACAGGTTTATGAAATTAGAAGGTAAAGATCTATTATTAGATGAGAACACATTGTTATGTCCTCTTTTGGATGTGCAAAGTGTAACAGCGAGCCCATGTGTTAGGGGGTTGTGTATGCATTTGCCTCAGTCAAAAAAGAAAAGGTTTTCTCATTCTGCACATGTTCAGACTCCATTTCCTCTTGAGACAGGATCTAATAAACCTGCAAGTTTCATGTTTCAAATGCTTTCCATATTTTAATTACTGATTAGCAAAAAACAGCCCTGTTTTTCATATTTTTAACATAACTGCCATTCCATAGCACAAACACCACTTATCCTAATTTGATCCAAATTAGAAAACTTCAGGATCCTACCCCGAGGGTGTACCTTTCAAATTTTCATGTCTTTAGGTCTAAAGATGACTCGGTTATAAGCAGATGGATATTGGTGTTTTGCATGGAATTGCCTTCTCAATCCTAACTATAGTGACACTGCCATGCCCATATAATTTTATTACTGCATACCATGTGAATTTTGAGCATTCATGTTGATCACTGTAAAACAGAGGTCTGCTGTTTGTTGCTTCCACCAAGTCACCACTGCAAAGTGTTCATGGACCGCCACAATGCCAGAGTCCCTTACTGTTTGTGGGGGGCTTCGCGCCTGCACCACCCCACAATTATAGATTACCAACTCCGAGGGAAGGCTGATTTCGGGGGACAGTGGCCAACACCGGGAGTTGGTGTATCAGCACATAGCTCCGACAACCCACTTGACACTGTGAATGTTGAATGGGTTGTGTCACTGAGATGGTTTCGCTGTTGGGGGTTCGCTCTCCCAACATAATACCCTGTTTGTTATTGTGAAATAGTAATGGGTCATCAATTTTTTTTAAGATGATGACCAGTTATTATTGCTATAATAACTGCCCAGTTATTATGACAAACACACACCAACAGTCACAGCAGCTGAACTCAAGACTCACTGAATAGCTCTGTCTCAAGCACAGTAATACCTAAAACAGTCTGTTTCTTTCACTGACAGAAACACTGATTCAGTGACAACTATAAGAAACAGTTTAATAATTATACAAACCAACCTGAGAACAACTTCCAAATAATCCCTGTCATATTTATAAAGCAATCTGATTGTCAAATTATTTTAGATTTATAAATGAAAGGGGGTGCAGCTGATATTGCAGCTAATAATGGTAATGGTGCTCCAGAGCCCCCCCCCCAAAAAAAAACAACTATTGCAACTAAAAGTAATTGAAGCACATTTTGACAGGGGTCATTTCTGGAATTCCAGGGCTTCATAGAGGAACAGGAGAGCAGGAAAACAGGAATAATGTGTATTTTTGGAGGATCAGGAGAAAAAGAAATCGAGGTAAAGAGTTTATATAAAGAATGAGATAGAGTAATTACTTGAATTTAGTACAGTGTAGATGGATTTATTATTTTCTTTGCCAAGCCTATCTCCATACACTATTTCCTGAGCAAGCTTGGGTGCTTATCTCTCCTATCACCTTAGGTGAGATTCTTAGGAGTATTTATTCATCTAAAATGGAAAAATGCCTGGGTATCGATTGTTTTCCATTGGAATTCTATAAGTCCGCTTCCATTGGTAATCTTACGCCTTTGCTTCCTAATCTTTTTTGTTCCATACAAGACGCCTCTCTACCTTTTTGACAGTATGCCATTATTACTGCCCTTACTAAGCTGGGTAAGGATCTCAATTCACCAGCTTCATTCCTCACTATCTATATCTTAAATTTTGATTATAAATTCGTTATGTCTATTTGGGCTTTACGTCTGGAGGGTCTTCTCCCCCCCTCCTTGCTAGACTGGGATCCGTTTGGACCTGTAAGATGGCATCAAGTCCATGATAATGTTTGAAGAACTTTGCTCTTTTTAGATTATGTTCATCAATGTTCTATACTGCTGGTCCTGGCTAGCTTGGATGTGAAAAGAGCCTTGACCGCTTGTCCTGAACTTTTATAGGTCACATTAACTGCATTCGGTTTCCTTTTGGATTTTGTTATAATGATCTAATATTTTCATCATTCACCTGTTGCTGTTATTAAAATTAATTGGATTATTTCTCAGTCTTTACATTTAGGTACAGGCACCCAGAGGCTGCCCTCTTTCTCTGGTTTTGTTCACTCTGTATATAGAGCCTTTGCCTTCCCATATCCAATGTTCTCAACATATACAAGGAATTCCATTAGGTGGGCAAAGTTATAAAATTGTGTTGTTTGAGCATGACATTTTGCTCACAGTTACTAACTCCTTGGAATCTCTTCTAACAGTATTTGAAATGTTGGCTTCCTTTGAAACAGTGGCTAGTTTTCATTTGAACAAGCATAAGATGGAGGTGCTAGGCTTTCATTATACTCCCCCTTGTCATATTAAGGACTTACTTAATGTCCATTAGAATTGTAATTTTTTGAAATACTTTGCAGTATATCTCACTAAACACCAGGATCTTTTAGAGCTACTTAACTATGAGCCCTTGACAGTTGCAGCGGCGGAAGACTTGCAGCGTTCGTCACAGTTAGATTTTTCCTTTTTGATGAGGGTTGACGTTATCTGCCTAAAAGTATTACCTCAGATTTTATTTTAGTTGCAAACTCTCCCCCTTTATCCTGCAGGTTACTATTTTTGAGACTAGCACAAATTGATATCTTGTTTTTTATGGAAAGGACATACGCCCAGAATCTGCTTCTCTCTACTTCACCAATCCCCTGCTCAGGGTGGGATAAACTTTTCTAAGCTTTGGCCCTATGCAATGCCCTTTTGACTTCATTTAATTTGTCTTTGGACCTCGTTAAATTATTAGTCTCCTTGAAAGGATATATAATTTGTCCTCAATGATCTTCATGATGTTGGCCACATCCTTTATTCTTCTGCCCTCTGGTTATCTTCTCTTTTCTGATGTTTTTCGCTGCACGGCAAAGACACTTCAGGTCCTGCATATGATCTGAACAAGGTTCCTGGAGGAGTGTGCACCACTTTTAGGTGCTATGGCATGGATACAATCTTATCAACTTGTTGTTTTGAATCCCTTCTTGTGGTGGTGGGCCCAATATGGTCTGACTTTTTGACATCAAATGTTAGACTGCCTGGGGTAAGTCCTTTTTCAGACTTATGCACTGAATTTTCCTTACCAGTTTCTGACCCCTATAGGTATTTACAGATTTGGTCCTTCATCCAAATGTTATCTCCATCACATAGACAACTCCCGGATTCACTTCCACCTTTGATCGCCTATATCCAATTTCACCAACAGGGTGGGATACAAGAGAACATGATTGGTAGTTTATATGCTATTTTTAGAGATCAATTCAAAGATTCTACTCTCTCCATTATTTATCACTGGAATAAAGACATGCAGATCTCTTGTTATCCCACCCTGTGGGAGAAATATTCCCTTCCCACTTATAAACTTTTGATGGCTCCTTACTTGAAGGAATTTGTTTGGAAGAGTTGGATGAGATTTTTTAAGACACCAGTGGTTTCAATTAAATACTTAGGGGATGGGGATGGCTCTTTTTGGTGGGCCTGCGGTGAGACCAGGGCAGATCATGCCAAGACCTTTTGGAATTGCATTTTCCTGCAAATTGGGCAGCTATTTCCAATTTTAGCCACCCCTTCTCCATTGCTCAAGCCCACACCACCTATTAGTGCACCTTTCCCTTAGTCATTGTCATCCCCTCCACCCCAGGAGTCGAATCAGCATCCTCTGACACCAAAGGAGTACACCCTAACACTGCTCAATTTCCATGGGCCATAAGTAACACTGCAAATTTGCCTCACTTATAGCTCCTGCCTGCCAGGAAACCTACCCATGTGTGAGGCCTCACCTCATCCTCCCCCTTGGACCCATAGGCCAACAACTGCTCATCTTTTGGGTGGCAGAGCCACAACTGCCCCACCCTCATGTACCTAAACACACCCCATTATGGGTCTACATAAGCACATAGCACCTATGTACCGACTCCCCCTCATTTTTATAGTGCTGCTCCCACCTTACAGCCTGCAACTAAATGTCGAACCCCAGATGAACTACCCCTACCCCCATGAGGGCCACCCCATGGCCTTCACACTGCTTTTGAACATCCCCTACATCTGCTGTCCCAGCTGACTCAGGCACTCACCTTGTAACACCTACTACTCCTCCTTCTCCAACTTGCCTGCCTTCAGTCACTATCAGTGCACCCAGGGCTAAATACAATAAACAACTACCCATGCTCAAGCTACTCAAGCACTTACTCTTCTGCTATGCACTACTGCTGCTCCTACTCTCTGGTAACATTTACCCTAAACCTGGGCCCACGCAACACCCGGCAGCACACTGGGGCACTATTAAACTGGTGTCCATTAATATCCTCAGCTTACTCCTGAAAATAGACATGCTTCAGGTCTGTGCTACAAAGCACAAGCCCAATGTGCTAGCTGTAGTTGAGACATGGATCTCACCTGAAGTACCGGACAGTTCTGTCTCATTCCAAGGGTACACTATTTTCTGGGATGATAAGTATGGGAAGAGGGGGTGACTGCAATTTACTTTAAAACTGCTATCCAAAGCCATGCCCTCTCTAAAATTGCCACTGGTCCTGCACCCAAGTACTCATTATTAAACTACGTCTTAGACAATTTGGCAAAGTCCTCACAATTCTTGCTATTTAAATACCCCCGCATGACAGTTCACTTGTTTCAACTTTATTCTCAATTACGTCTCTAATCTTCCTCACTTCCTTGAGGTGGTACTGCTAGGTGATTTTAATATTAATTGGCTCACTTCCTATGCTGCTAGCTTCAAAGACACTGAAACTGCCTCTGATCTGACCCAAGTTGTCAGCACCCCAACCAGACTTAACCATAAAACCGGCATCAGCGCCCTAATCGACCTAATCTTCATGAACCATCCGGAGCAGATCATTAACACTGAGATAGTCTCAGACTCCCTCAGTGACCACTCCCTCGTCACATGCCTCTGGTTGAACAAGTCCTCCAAGTGCAAAAACACTATCCTTCCAGTGTGTCCTAAGGAAGGGGCAGCTCTGTCAACTGAAAGCGGACCTCCAAAACACAAACTGGTCACATCTTGACTCGACCTCCAGTGTAGAAGAAGCCCTCTGCCTTTTAATAACATGGTTTAACTCTTCCTATGACTCCTTTGCTCCCCTTAGAAAGTGGAAGTTAAAGGCCATCGATAACCAATGGATATCATCCTCGCTCCTCAAATCTCTGGCCAACAGGGACCACCTCTGGACCTGAGCCCAAGCCACAGGCAACAGCACTGACTGGCAGGAATACCACCATGCTAGAAATTCCTGTATCTGAGCCTTCCAGAAAGCCAAGACTGACTACTGCAAGGAGGCCTGCACTAGCACTTGGGGAGATATTAGGAAGTTCTGGAGACCCTAAAAGAACTCTCTGGGAAAATGGACAAATCCCCCCTCAACATGCTCAGCGTGGATGGGGACACAATTCTAGATCCAAAACTTATCGCAGATACATTCAGTTTGGCTTTTACTGACCTTATGCTCCCCCCTGACTTTTTTGATAACCGCCCCTCACCCCCCAACTGCCTGCCTCCTATGCAAAACACCCCACCATCCTTCTACTTCAAGAAGGTCGCACTGTGTGAAACTAAATGCTACCTCCTTAAAGTACTTGGGGAAACCAGTTTCAGCAGTGACTCCATCAACCTCAAACTCGTTTGCCTCACCCTGGATGAAGTGCTCTTCCCACTCTCAAAAATCTTTAAACTATCTCTCCATCTCTGACAATTTCCATCTGTCTGGAAGTCTGTGGTAGTGATCCCCATTCGTAAAAATGATTGAGCCATGCACACCAATTACCATCCTATTTCCATTCTCCCTCCCCTCTCCAAAGTGTTAGAGTGCATAGTCTCTGATCAATTCACTGAATAGATGTCCAAGTACAATATCCCATACCCAGAGCAGCAGTTTCAGAGAAGGCCACAGCACAACAACTGCTCTAGTCATTTTCACAGACATCATCTATAAAGCACTCAACCATGGTCACCTGGTGGGATCAATGTACATTGATCTCACCAAGGACTTTGACATGGTCAGTTACAATCTACTACTCACATCACTCCTTGATGCAGGCATCTCCTCACTGGCATCCAACTGGTTTAAAGATTACCTGACTGGCAATCCCACATGGTCAAAATTGGGGATGCGTTATCTGTACCTCCAAACCTGTCTGCTCGAGCGTTCCAAAGGGCTCTATTCTTGGCCCACTCCTGTTTAATATTTTCCTCAACTCCCTCCCCCAAGTCTGTAACACCAACCTCCTCCTCTACACAGATGATACTGTGCTTTATACTAGTGATGCTGACCACACCACCCTTGGGCTAAGACTTCAGTCCAGCTTTGCAGCTGTTGAGAGTTGGTTCTCTAGTAAAAACTGATTATAAATTACAAAAAAAACAAGTCCATGATCTTTGCCAGCCCCAAAACAAACAAAAATCAACCACCCTGTCCATGTCAAATACTGCCAATGCCCCCATTGACTTGGTCCACACCTTCAAATACCTGGGCATTACCCTGGACAGTGCCCCTACTTATAAGGAGCATGTCAACAGCATCTCCAAAGCTGTCAACTCTAGAATCAGTATGCTATTAAGAAACAGACACAATATAATGCAGGATGCCCTCACCACAGCCATCTCCATTTCCATATTATCTATCATCGATTATGGCCTGATAATATATGGTTCCCCACAGATATCCTTAAGCAAATCCATACCACTCTGAACAAAGGATGCCAGTTGATCACTGGTGCCCTTTAACATAGATATACTTGCAACCTGTACTCCACCACGAACTGACTTAACCTCAAGAGTTGCATCTCCTACCACATCATTTTATTTGCTAGAAAAATCAGCTTGGGTCTCATCATTGTAGCCTGCCAATCTCTTCTCAACCTGGCCACTAATGTCCATGGCACCAGGAGTGGCACCAGAGACTCCTTCCAGACCCTGTTCTGCCACACATCCCAGGCCCAATGGTCTTTCAGGTACTGGGCTCCCAGCCTGCTTAATGCCATCCTCCCTGGTGTTCTTGATACCCCTACCCTAGGCCCCTTCAAGTGGATGCTTAAGGAGCACCTTGTGATGCTCTGCAGATGCAACTGTCCCACCTAGCCCACTATCCCCACCCTGTCATTAACAGTCAAGTCCATTCATCTGCTGACTACCCTTTAATGGTTATGCCCCATCCTGCACAATTTGCACTATTATGTCTGAAACTGCCTCCATTCTAACTGTTCTGACAAGATCAACATTCTATTGATTGCTGTACTCTTATACATTAGCCTGCACAAATGTACTCTGACAAGATCAACATCAATTGATCGCTTTACTTTTGGTTAAACCCTAGCTTGCACCAATGTAAACAATTCATTTGTAATTGCCAGTGTTCAACTCGCCCCTGCCTTTTTGTCCATATATTTACTGTCTCTTTTATACTTATTGTACTTTTGTTTCTCTCCATACCCTTGCACCACTATGTACTGTAATGTATTTTGTTAACCTGACATGGAACCTCTGTAAAGAGTCCTTCAACTCAAATGTTGTAATCTGAGACAATAAATAGACAAATAAATATCCCAACATCTCTCTTCTGTATTAGTTCTTCTATATTTACCTCCAGGCTCCTTCAGCATTTTAGGCAGACAATTTAAGCTTGTGTTGATTCTTCTGGATTGTGTGAAAAAGTTATCGCTATGTTATGGCTTCATCCCAGGCATCCTCAGGTGATCCACTAGTTGCATTACCAGATACTATTTATCAATTACCAAAACAAACACATTATTTTCTAAATCTTATGCTGGTTTTCAAGGAGACCTGGAGATGTTGGCTGCTTTATAAATTGCAAACTGAGTCTGACTTTTTGCTGTAATTCTTTCGGGACTTCAGATTCAGACTTCAGACTCTAACTAGTAACTAAACTAGGAGTCCCTTATATCTTTTAGTTATGGTTTTTATGAACACATGCTATCCTTTTGCTTTAGATACTACTTTATTATCTTTTTTAACTTTCAGTATAAAGATTTTTTTAAGTTTTGGTGTTACTTGCGAACATATTAATTATTTTGTAGTAACTTATATATTTGGTTGACATGTAATTCTGCCTCATTATTTGTTATGTCCAACCAGTTGTATTATTCAATACTTTGTTCAATGTTGATGAAATCTGTTACCATTGTATTATAATTGTTCATCTGCTTTTTTCTTTATTAATAAAGTTGTCATTTAAAAAAAAAAGAAAATGTTGATTTTTTTTACACTACATTGTTTCCCAAGATCTATGGCTCTGTTTGTGATACTTTTTCATTTTATTTATTTATTAAAATTTGGTAACCAGTTAAGTATACTGACAAAAATACCTTTTTCAGGTATGACCCAGGTGCATTAACACAAACAGTTAAAGTACATATACAAGTTAATTGCACAAAATAGGTTACACATAACAATCACAAACACTAATTGTATAAAAACAATCTTTCAGTTTCTTTCTAAAAGCAGAAATGGTTTTAAAATCTCTTATAGGAGAAGAAATTGTATTCCAAAGTATAGAAGCCCAATAGATAAAAGTGCACTGTCTCATATTTGTTGGGAGCAATGGAATTTTAACCTGTTTTTAGATGTTGACTGAGATGAAGGTATATTAACACACACAAGTTTATCAGAAAAGTAAACCAGATCCTTAATGTGTAAAGTTTTCTTTATGAAACTAACAAGTGTCAACTTAGATTTCAACTCTGGTTGTAACCAAGTTAAGATATTTAAAGAATGACAGTGATGTATTATATTATCACTTATGGGCACAAATGTTGTAGTCTTGTAATCAAGTGAATACTTCTGCTGTAATATTAATTTATTAGCAGAATCAGTGACCAGTGATCCATATTCCTATAAAGAGAGTGGATTTCCCTGTGTTATTTCAATTCTCATTTCAGATGTTAAATATTTTTGAAGTCTATATAAGGAACCAACCCTGTGGTGAACAAGATTAGTAGTTTTTGTATGTTAATATCAAAAGTAAGAGTAGAATCCAAGTGTACATACTTAAAACAATCAACCGTTTGCCAAACAGACACCACTGGTTGCTTCAGTCGTGGAACTGTTGGACCAATTTTTTCAACTGGATTGTGCTAGACAACATTGATTGAGGTTTTGAAGATTCAAAGCCATTTTTTCTTTGATGACCCATGCTTGTAAATTTTGAAGCTGTTACCCAAAACACAAATGATTTCATTAATGTCTTTGTGTGGTCATATACCACTGCACTGACTGCAAAGAAGGGTTTGCACAGGTCTGAAGACTACTGCAATACCATTTTCATGAAAATGCACAGCTCTGTTCTTGCCCAGTCTTTCATTCAGGAGAGGAAAGTGTTTTCTGTAGTTTATAATTGTTCTGATTTGCTTTAGCTGGTGCTGATAGTACAGATCTATAAAAGAATGAAATACAACACACTTGACTTTTTAAATTATCAGAAGGCAAATAGAACTTAAGGCTTAAATTTCAGACTTCTGTTTGCAGTGGTTTCTCAACCAGACAACACTGTGATGTGGGCAGAAGAAACTGATATTCAACTCACAAGTACATTCCACAACACAGTGTCAATGTAGGGTTCCTATCATTTATTTGGAAGAGAAGAATGAATCTGTAGTGAGTAATCAGAGCTGTCTGATAGTACTTTGTTTAAAAATATTTAAACAAAGTATATCATTTTTGACTGATGTTTAGCTTTGGGGGAAGGGCACTGGTGCAGTACTGAGCAGGGGCAATCGTATTTTTAAAAGAAAACTGCATGCACAGATTATAAAACACATGGTGTACACTGGGTTTTTGTTTCTCTGGTGGTCCCATGCATTCTGTTCCCTGTGCTTGTAGAAAGTTTTTTTTCCTGCCACTTTCATGGCCCCCTGGGATGTCTATGCAGGATTCTTTTATTTCCCCTGATTTGTTGGCATTTTTACAGAATGCCACCGGGAATTAGATCAGTTCTACCTAGACCTAGAACTAAGAGCCCAGGATCCTAGTCATAATCTAATCACATCATCTAGCAGCAACTGCTTGCAAAAGTTAATGGATTTGAAAAAGTTCTTGCTCTCTCTCCCCAGCCAAAATTAGAGTTCTCTAAGTGGCATCTGTTATTGTGCATGTGTGGCTATTCTCATTGTAAAGTGCTGTCAGTAGGTAATAATAAAGTCAATACACATTTGAAGGTCTTAGGCCTAGATGAGTTCATTCTCAGAGGTATGTTGGGAAAATTCCAACAGATCAAGGGCAATAAAAGAAGCCTGCATGGCTACCCTCAGGGACCATAAAACTGGCAAAGAAAAGAAAAAGAAATGCCAAAGTCACATGGAACAGAATCCCACGGATCATTAGAAAAAGCAAAAAACAATGCACTGCATGGCCCAGATATTCAAAGGGGTTGTGCATGGTGCAACCCTCCAATGTGCCCCGGCGCGATATTCAGACAGGCAATTTGTGCAGTAAAGATCCTGATGCACCTGGAGCATTGGTAATGTATGCAGTGCAAATGCAGGGGGGCATGCTCATGCATATGTGGCACATCCCATTATTCAGCCCGGGATGTGCTGTGCATATGCTGGTGCAACCCTGATGTGCACCACATTTGGGGGCGCAATGTTGAGCCTGTAAAAGGAGGAACAAATCCTGGCCACCCACAGGTGGGCTGCTGCAATGCAGGGCATGACACAGCTCCTGACAGCTGTGTGTGGCCATCCACCCAGCTGGGACACAGTCTGCAAGCACCCACACCCTCGTGGTGGTCCAGTGGAACCCCCCATCATGCCCGATCATGGGCATCTGTATGCAGTCATAGCACCCGATGTGCTAGTGGTCCCCCCGTTCTGCCTGATTGTGGGTGGTAGTATCCCAAAGCCCGAATCCTGTAGGTGTAGTGTCCTCCCCCCGTTCCACCCGATGGCAGGCATGTGATATATATATAGTAAACCTGGCAGCCCAGTAGACCCTCCCATCCCACCCACTGAGACCCAGCCACCCGGCTCCCCTTACCCTCATACCATCCAGCCACCTGTCGAATGACAGCGTATAGTATGTGCTGTATGCCTATTGGTCCACACCCTGAACCGATGGGCATACAGATTGACATTAGATTACAGGCACGGTTATGTGAATGAACATTCACATAACTGTGCCTGTGTAGTACACATATTGACTTACAAGACAATGGCCAAACCAGTCTGAGAAATACAGGGTGACAGTATATAGCAAATTATAGAAGAAACAAGGACTACTCCTGTAGATAAACTACTTGAGGGAGGATTTAAAGGATAATAAGGTCTGGGTTCACCAGGTGCTAGTTTCACTAGGTTAGTGCCAGTGCCAGTTTTGCATGTCTGTGCCCAGTGTTAATGTGGCTTTGCCAGGCCACTACAAAATGTACATTAACAGTTTTCACAGCTGTTAGAGTTTTTGCATTGCACACAATTGCCAGTTTTAAACATACTCAGAAAAGGATATGTAGGATATTTAATGAAACTGCCACTGTTATCTCCCGAACACAAATCTATTACAGTTTCTGGTTTTCCAGTCCCATTGGTTGAATTCATTCTTAAAATATAGCAAATCTATCCAAAATGATTTGTTCTATTGAGTTAATCCTGATCCTTTTTCAGTATTTTTATTAAGCCAGAATGTTATCATATAATATGCAAAAAGGGAACAGGGTACAGGCTGTAGCAGGAACTAGCTGCAGTGCTCCACCCCTGTTACCAAAAACCAACAGAATCCAGCTATAGTCTGGGAACGGGTATGAACTCATACATATAAATGACTGGCAAAAATTATAAACAGATATAAGCCTCCATATTCAGGTGCCAATTGTGCACACAAGCCAATGTTTCAGCTCTGCACATGGTGCACCAACAGGGCTGAGCTATATTCAAATAGTTAGCATGCCCTAATGGAACATGTTAATGGTCTTAATATGGAGCTATGCTTGCACAGTGCAAATTGAATATGATCTGCATATACATGGCCCAAGGAATGCTGAACACAGGATAGCACCGGGATTGATCTGTCTCCTCATCAGAAGGCATTCTGTCTAGAGTAAAATATCAGTTATATCAAAGAACACAAAATAAATGTGGCTACATTGGATCCACATTAACAGCAGTGATAGGGCTTAAGTTTCCTGCTACTCCAAATTGATGTCAGAGAACAAGTAGCTGGCCATGTGGGTGCTGCATTGATTCAAATCATCAGGTGCTGTCCTGTGAAAAAGAAACATATCTGGCAATTGCAAAAGACATGAACCAAATTTTAAAAAAGAAGAATCAATGAAAACACAATATATAGGTCAGAAATACATAGTTATTAACATAATTCATGCTTAAATGTAAAACAGCATTGCATGGGATCTTTAAATAGTGTTGTACCTTATTCTGCATATGATTAGACTCTACAAGTATATTAACCAAAAATTAAAATAAGGCTTATCAAATGCATACAGATAATCAGAAAGCTCTATTTCTCAGAACTTTTTGATAATTAGAAAAAACTGATGTTTATTGTGTGAGTTAATATGCCCCCTGGAGTCCTTTGTTGTAGTATAAGACGGGTTTCACACATGATCAAAGAGCAGCAAAGGAGAGTTGTTGAAGTGAAACCACCCATTCCACAGAGTATTGGTAAATTACATTTTAATTAAGCAATACAGTATGACAGGTTGTGCCTTACTATAAGATAATTGCACACCTCATTTATTAAGGCAGAAGACAAATCTGAGTGCCTTATGCATTTTGGAAGCCAGCCTCCTCTCATCAACCAATGTAATATAATCAAGTGCTATCAGTATAAAGGAAAAGGAGGGGCCAGGGATAGATACTGTAAAATGATGTGCACCAGTGCAAGAAGTCTTGGCTACAAAATACCAAAACTGTAGGTGATGATCACAGAAGGGAGACTTGACATGGTGGTTGTCACAGAGAAGTGGACACCATAAACCACAAATAGGACATGACCATACCAGGCTATTCAGTGTTAAAAAGACAGGCAACCTCAGACCACAGAGTCTACTCAATCAAGGCTGCACCCCAGGAGGGCTGCTGAACAGTGGGGAAAAGGTGTCAGAATCATCAACTCATGCCCCAACCTGTTTCCCTGTCAAAAGGATGGTTTCTATGCAGCCACATGCCACCAGGAAATGCAAGTTGATGAGGTGGGGCAGGACATGCTGACATTGGTTCCATGCAGCCCCTGTGCCCTGACGCCTTGTCCTCCACCATTTCAACAACACTGCCTCACTTTTCCTTTCCTTTCCTTTCCTTTCCCTTTCCTTTCCTTAGAGTTTATTATTATTTTTGGAAAAAGTAATGAGCTCCCCTTTGGCATGTTGTCTGAGAGAGCAGATGGGAGCAGGAGAGGCCCCCCCCCACCACTAATGGTCAGTGGCACAAGAAGCTCCCAGGTGCCTTAACCATGCAATCCAGTGACTCGGTAAATAGCACTCTTGCCTTTGGCGCCAGAAGATCAGATGGTCATGAGTTCTAGCTTCCTACTAGGTACTTGAGGTAATAATCACAACTGACACTGTAATGCAGTAAAAGGGGTGGGGGGGGGCTTGCAAGTTAGGTGCCATCCTTTGGATGAAATGTTAAACTGAGATCTCTTCTGCCCATCTCTGGTCACTGTCAAGGTGGAAGCACAAGATGCTGTTACATTTATCAATGAAGAGTAGGGGATTTTTTTATTTATTTAGAACAAAACAAAACAAACGGACATACACCAAGTGTATTTACAATAAAACAAGCAAGTGCATAAAAAGAAATCCAACTACCATGCATTCAAAGAGTCATAAGTGATCCAAGACTGAAAAAAAAAAAAGTAAAGCAAAACAAAACAGAGAGAGAACACTCAAAAAGAAACAGTACAAAGAAAAAATCCTATTCCATGAGCATTTTTATGTCATTATAAAGAAAAAAAAATGAAAAGCAATACAAATGAACATATTTTCCCCATGCAGATTTAGCCAGTAAACTACTCAGAGAGGTATACCCAATATTGCCTTACAACACCAATCTGCATTGAGTTTGTCCTGTTTCATGTGCACATTTTACTGCAGAGGAAGTAATTTGTTCTAGATTTATTACTGATCTAATACTGTATTTATTTGCTGAAGGATCCATTGGCCTCAAAGCTGCCAAATATAACATTTTATAATGGCAAAGTGTACTGCCAGGGAGTTGATTTAATACTTTGACCATTCTGAGCTTACATAACAAAACAAATTAGTTCATCATAAGAGATGGAAAAGAAACATTGGTTCTTCCCAGGCTTGTGTCACATATCTCTAAAAGGCTTGAAGGTAAGAGCACTGGAAGAATAAGTGCTTTTGGGTTTCCAGAATGAATTCACATTCTGATCTAGGGCAGTAACATCCTTCAGTCCCTTATGCATCCAGTTACTCCATACTTCGGAACTACTGTTACATCTCAAATTCTAGGGGAAACTCTAGGATCTAGTAATGTTTTTTTGTGCTGACATTTTTTTTCATTTTTAGGCCCTTCATAAAATAAGGTTCTGCAAAAAGAAAGTACATAGTAATGTTCCGACACAATCTTTTTTTTTTTAATTTGGTAAACTTTATTGTTACAACCATAACAAAACAACAAGCAAAATAAACAGACATCCAACAAACTATAAACACCCTCCCCACCCTACCCACCCCAGCGGAGTGACTAGAAAGAAGCACCACATTGACCCATGTGAACAAACCATCTAATAAAGAGAGCCAAACTAAGCATAGTACAGGTCATATGAGTGCAAATTATGACAAACAATCTTAAATTGCATACAGAGTATGTAATTTGCCCCATCGCTTATCAAATAAGACATAATTATGACAAAGATTTGCAATCATGCATTCCATTCAGAGGTTAAAAAGGAGCTCCTGCAGCCATTCTCTATATGAAATGGTAATCTGATCTAACCAGTGCCTTAAGACACCTTTCTTAACTGAAAGAAAAATTAACGCCATGAAGAATGTCCTCTCCTGCACCCCTACTGAGTTGAAATCATCCAATATGCAAAATTTCAGGTGTAAATAGTGCTTCCTATCCCAGAAGGGGATCTGCTTTGGCATCAATCAAACTCCACAGTGGTGGAACTTTAGGACAAGACCAAAGGATATGTAGGAGGGAACCCTCATCCTGCCCCCATCTGGTGCATAGAAATCATTGTACCCTACCCATTTTAACAAGCTTCCTAGGTGTAAAGTATAAATTATTAAGAATATTAAACTGGGTTATCTGTAACATGTCTTGAGTAACATAACAGTATAAGTTCTTCCAGACAGTTTGCCACTGAGAGGAGTCATGAAGGAACTAGCCATCCCAATGGGGGAGGGGGGGTCATCAAAATTCGGAAAAATAATTTACCCAATAAAAAGGTATATAAATTGGCAACTGTGTGTGACTTCTGAGCCAACTCTTTAACAGGATGGAGGAGCTCCGACAGATTAATCACCTGGTTGCCAGGCCCAAACCAATGTAATAAAGCATGTCTCAGCTGAAATATTTTAAAGACGGCAACAGTACCAAGATTAAATTGAGCTTGAATGTCCTGAGAAGAAATGAGAATCCCTTACCAAAGCAAGTTGCACACTCTGGCAGCAGTGATCTGGGGTAACCAATCCTCAGTAATGACTCGGCCCCCAATCTTGAAACTGGGGTTGCAACAAATAGGTTGCAAAACATCTTTAGCAAATGGATATTTTAATAAAGAAAAGAACTGTAAATTAATACATAGTGAGGTCCTAATAACATAATTTCTCAAACTCATTGGAATTAGTTTTAAGGGGGTGAAAAACAGGGATGGTGCAGAGATGCTGGCATTACCAATCAGTTCCAACTCTAATGCTAACCAAATAGGAACATATAAACAGTCAGCAACAGGAGGCAACAAAGAGATCCACTTGAAAAGTTTGCTAATATGACTTGCTAAATAATAAACTGTGAAGTATGGGAGTTTAAGTCCTTCATTCTGTTTAGGGGCAGTCAATTTTTTATAGGACTGTCTTGTGACTTTATTAGACCATAAAAACTGAAAAGTATACCATGAATACGTTGAAATCATGCAATAGGGAGCCAGAGGTTAAGCATGTTAATTGGGTAAAACAGCCTAGGAAGGACATTCATTTTAATAATACTAATACTCCCCCAGCAGCTGAGAAAAAGAGTCTGCAATCATTTTAGATCCTGTTGTATTGTGCTAACTAGGTAATCTAAATTAAGTTTCCGTGCAAAGGATGTGCTTTTTTGAAAGATGTAATTCTAAATATTTGATGGATTGTGGGGCCTATTTCATCCCAATAGATAAAATATCGGTTTTAGCAACTGTCATGGTTAGAGGCATAACTTCTGATTTACTTAGATTAAGCTTATAATTATATAGACCACCAAATTCTGTGATAACTGTGAAAGTCAAAGGAATCGTGACCTGAGGATGGGTAACATGCAAAAAAATGTTGTCTGCATATACCGACAGAAGAAGATTCTTGGAGCCTCCCAAAATTCCAGACAGACCAGGGGTAGCCTTCAGATTCCTTAATAAGGGATCTAGGTATAAATTAAATAACAAGGGAGGAGGGACAGCCTTGTCGAGTGCCAGAATATAATTGGAAATTTGAGGAAAAAACCCCATTACAATAAATTTTGGCACTCGGACAAGAATAGATAACCTTGATCCTGTGAAGAAAAGCTTCTGGAAAGCCAAATCTTTCTAATGTAAAGAACATAAATTCCCAATTAACTCTATCGAATGCTTTCTCCACATCCAGGGAGACCAATGCCATGGGAGTAATAGAATCCCTGGATGTGGAGAAAATATGATTGAGTTTAAGCAAATGACCCAACGAAGAACAAGCAGATACAAAACCTACTTGTTCTTGACTAATGAGCCCTGCCCACACTGCACCAATTGTTGAGGCCAGAATCTTAGTAAGAATCTTAATGTTTTAATTTAATAGAGAAATAGGCCTATAACTAGATACCAAATCTAATTTAAGTAAAAGGATGATCATAGCTTCAAGAATAGTGGGGTCTGAGCTGCCTGACTCATATAAATAAAGGAAAAATAGTGTAACTGGCAATAATTCCTTAGCAAACTGTTTGTAAACATTAGAGGTGAAACCATGAGGTTCAGGGGCTTTGTCTAAGGCCAAACTCTCAATAGCTGATGTGAGTTCAGACAGTGTCAGGGGTTGAACTAAAAAAGCTTGCTGGGCTTCAGTTAACTGTGGTAAGGTAAAGAAAGGCAAATTTTATTTTTCTGGCACCCAATCCCGGAGGCTCTGGGTGCCATACAAAAAAACACACTCAATTTATACAAGCAAGCCTATATCCTTATACAACTCTCATAAATATATAAAACCTCAAACATTAAAATGCACTAATAACCCTAATATCAAACAGTGTCTGAAAAAGCCTGATTAAACAAATAGAAAGTCAGGCGGGTCTTAAAGACCTCTACTGACGGGGCCTCCCTCACCAAGAACGGGAGCGAATTCCATAGGACAGGGCCGGCAACACTGAACGCTTGGTCGCCGGCAGTTTTTAATCTTGTCCTAGGAATCATCAGAAGGCCCCTTGAGGAGGATTGGAGGAGTCCTACTGAGGCAGTAGGTGTCAGAAGATCAGCCAGGTAACAAGGGCCTAATCCGTGTAGGACCTTATAGGTGAGCAAGCCCACCTTGAAGAGCACCCTCCATAATCCATTGTCATACCGCTGTCAAATATCACGCCAAGATTATGCACCTTAGAGGAAGCCTTCAATGGGACAGTCCCTAGAACAAGTCCAGAGTCTCCCCCAGGGGGCAATCCCACCTGCCTCCTGTTCGACTCCACCACCAGTACCTCCGTCTAATCGGGGTTCAGTCGCAACCAGCTGGAGGCCATCCAGTCATTGATCTCTACGAGACAGTTGTTTAATACATCTGCCGAATGTGATGTTTCAAGGGCAAATGATAAGTACAGCTGGGTATCATTACCATAACAATGAAATCCCAAGCTGTACTTCCTAATCATCTCTCCTAGGGGTAGCATATACACGGTGAACAACATCGGGGATAACACCAAACCCTGAGGTACCCCACAAGACAGAAGGCTAACTGTTGAGGAAAAATTCCCCATCACCACCCTCTGCCTCCTGTTTGTCAAAAAGGACTCAAACCAGTGAATGACAGTGCCGGTGAGTCCATAGAAGTCCCTCAGATGGTCCAGTAACACCCGATGGTCCACCGTGTCAAAGGCTAAGAAGAGATCGCGTAGAATGAGAATTGTCCCCTCCCCTAGATCTCGCGCCCTGAGGAGATCATTTTGCACCAGAACTAATGTGGTTTCTGTTGAATGTCCAGCACAAAACCTCGACTGGAGCAGCTCATAGATATCAAATGCCATGAGGTGATCACCCAACTGACGCATCACAATCTTCTCCATCCCCTTTTCTAAAAATAGAAAGCTGGAGACTGGTTGATAATTCCCCCTGATGTCAGGGTCCAATGATGACTTCTTCAGGAGGGGTCTCACCAGCACCTCCTTCAAGGCATCTGGGACAACCCCCTCCAATAAGGAACACCGGACAATCAAGGCAAACACTGGCCCAACAGCGTTGACGCATCCCACTAAGAAACACATCGGCGCTGGGTCCAGTTCACAGTATGTGTGCCTCAGTTTTGAGATCACCCCAATGACATCAGCCACCTCCACTGGTTTAAACTCTCCCCAACCAGGCGGAGTGCTTTGTCGACCATCCCGGCCACCACAGTCGGCCATGGTACGGGCCACTGGTGGAACACCCTGCCTGATGGCAGACACCCTGTCTTAGAAAAACCAAGCAAACTCATTGCATAAAGCCTCAGAAACTATTTTCGGCTGAAGACAAGCAGGATGTAATAACCTGTCCACAGTCTGAAAAAGCATCACTGGTTGATTCCTTCCAGCAGCAATCTTCCTGGATGGGAACACTGCCTTCTTATGGTTGATTGCCCCCGGTACACACCATAGTGTGCACGCAGGGTCAGTTTGTCTGCCTCCAAGCCAGACCCCTGCCAGCAGTGCTCCAACCTCTGACTCTTGATCTTCAAAGCCTTGAGCTCCCCATCAAACCATGGGGACCTCAAGTGAGAAGATCTGGGTCATACATGGATTGGTGCAAGGGAGTCAAGTGCCTCAGTCACTGCCTTATTGTAAGCATCAACTGCCTCACCCACACCTCTCCTGCATGCACTGTCCACACTAGATAGGTTCGCCACTGCCAAAGGACCCTCCGGGGTGAAACCACTCAATGGACGGTAGCTCACCATCTCTGTAGGGGGAGGGATCTCAGAGGAGGCCCTGAGCAGGAACTCCACTGTGCAATGATCGGACCAATCAACCTGATCAGTTCTGAGATTCTTGATCTCAAGCCCTAGTAAGAAGACCAGGTCCAGCATGTGTCCACCCTGGTGAGTCACAGTAGTAACTGCTTGAGACAGGCCCAGTGATGTCATCAACTGAAGGAAGTAGTAACTCAACCTGGATGACTCGTCGTTGGCCCAGACATTGAAGTCCCCCAAAATTAAACATCTGGAGGACTCCAATGTCTCACCGACCACAAAGTCACCCACTTCCTGCAAGAATTCTTCAACCGGCCCAGGAGGACGGTATATCAAGAGAATTCTGCAGCCTGTGCCCGGACCTCCACGGATGGCCACACATTCAAATGAACCCGGTGTTCTCACTGAGTGCATGGTGAAGCCTCACCCAACTCTAAAACAGATAGCCACGCCTCCGCCCCTGCGTTCCACTCTGGGGCATTGCACTACAGAATAACCTGGGGGGATGGCGGCCTCTAAAGTAAAGAAGTAGTTGCCAGGTTTGATACTGGAATTTGGAGGTGGGTTAGCCAATGAACCATAAAGGTCTTTAAAATAATGTTCAAACTCTCTCACAATTTCCCTTGGTAGCGTTTTGACCAAACCATTTGCAGATTTAATGCAAGAGATTATGCAGGATGCCTTCTGCTTTTGAAGGCGTAAAGCCAGCCGGTGGCCAGCCTTCTCCCCATGATCAATATATTTAGACTTGGTTTGTTTTCAAAATAGTAAATTTGGCCTTCTTTCTGAGAAGATCTGCATGTTTGTCTCTCAAGATCATCAGATCTTTATGGGTCTCCTCTGGGGTTTGGAGGGATAGGGATTGTTCAATCTCAGTAATACGTTGTAAGAGATCAGATGCTTCCTGCAACAGAACGTGCTTCCACTTGGAGGCTAGCCTAATAAACCCTCCTCTAAGGAGGCATTTAAGGGCACACCATTCAAGATTTCCATTATCTATGGAGCCGACATTATGTGAAATAAAAATTACAATTTGGTTTTTGATCCTATCAATAAAGTATTTATCCTTGAGGAGTTGATTATTTAATTTTCAGGTGTCTTTCAGGATATTGAGGATCAGAGAGAAAGTTAACTATACCAGGGCATGATCTGATAGGACTCTAGGGGCAATCCCCCCATCCAAAACCCTATGCAGATCTACTTGGCTAGCAAAATATAGTCAATATGGGATCTCATACCATGAACGGGAGAATGGAAAGTATATTCTCTGTCCTGTGGGTGCAGAACCCACCATGGATCACAGAGTCCAAGGGAGGAGAGTGTATCTCTGATAGAGCGTTGAGCAGGAGACAGGCATACTGCAGTGCTACGTGTTCTGTCTAGGTCTTACGAACATATGGAAATGCCAGCAGAAACACACCTCATGGTCTACAAGTCTGCTCAAATGTGCAGCTAGCTCTCTCACTGTGCAGCTGCCCCACCCTCCCTCCCTCTTCACCATAACGCTTCCTCACCCTGTTCCATCCTCTTAAAGTGGCCACTGTCTTGCAGGACACCATTTCCTTGATCAGAGAGTTCCATCTGTCTGTTACCCACTCAATGAAAAAATGTATCCTAACTTCTGTCTTGAATCTCGCTCCCTCCAGTTTCTGTCCATGCTTTCTCATGTTCCTCCCTCTTCTCAACTGGAAAATCCCTTCTGTACTCGTTTTGTTTATCCCTTTCAAGTACTTAAAGGTCTCACATCATATCCCCTCTATCGCTCCTCTCCCCCAAGGAATACACATTGAGCTTGCACAGCCTGTCCTAGTAAGATTTGCCCCCTAGACCCTGGATCATCTTTGTCGCTCTGCACTGCACACCCTCCAGCAGCCTGATGTCCTTCTCCAGGAATGGGCACCAGTACTGTATGCAGTACTCCAGGTGTGGCCTGACCAGTGACCTGTACAAGGGAGGGATCACCTCCTTACTTCTGCAGGATATTCCCCTTGCTATACACCCCAGCATCCTGTTGGTTTTTGCTGCTGCCTTCCTGCACTGGGCAGAGTTATTCATGCTCCCCATAATAAGCACCCTCAGGTCTTTTTTTCTCCTCACTGCAATTTAACCCCTCCCAACTGGTAACTCCTCCTCTGGTTCCTGGCTCCGATGTGTAGTACCTTGCACATCTTAGCATTGAACCCTAACTGGCATGTTTCTGACCACTCTTGTAGCTTAGTCAGGTCCTCCTGCCACCCTTTCCAACCTTCAATGTCATCAACCACGGCTCCCATCTTGTTATCATCTGCAAACAGTCTGATCTTACTCTGGATCCCGTGTGAGATGTCAGCAATAAATATCCCAAACAGTAGCGGTCCCAAAACTGATCCCTGTGGTACCCAACTTATCACCTCTCCAGTGGTGAGAGTCCCCCTCCCACCATCACCCACTGTTGCATTCCCTTCAGCCAGTTTGTGATCCACCTTGCCATTTTGTTCCCAACCCCACGTACTCCAGCTTCCCCCTAGCCTCCCATGTGGTACATAATCAAAGGCCTTGCGGAAGTCCAAGTATAGGACATCCACTGCGTGGCCTTTGTCCAGTTCCCTCATCACCCAGTCATAGTACACAATGAGGCTGGACTGGCAGGATCTACCCAAGACAAACCCATGCTGTTTACTGTTCTGGAGCCCATTGTTCTCCAAGGTTACCAGCCTGTCTTTTAGTATTGTCTCCATTAGCTTGCCTATAATTACTGTGAGGCTCACTGATCTGTAATTGCCTGGTTCAACCTTTGGGCCACTTTTGTGGATGGAAAACACATGAGTCATCCTCCAGTCCTGTGGTACACACCCTGTGTCCAGGGAAGTGTTGAACAGGTCAGCCAGTGGCCCCGCCAAGACCTCTAATAGCTCCTTGAGCACCCTAGGGTGAATGTCATCTGGTCCAGGTGCCTTGTCCACCCTTAATGCCTTCAAACCTTCCAGTACCCAGTCCTCTGTGATCCTTACATCAGTCACCCCCTCACCTTCCTTACCCACTCCCCTCCCCGAGGTATCTGCCTCCCTTTCTCTTTCGTGAATACAGAATAGAAGTACTCATTGAGCACCTCTGCCTGTTCCTCCACTTTCTTCACACACACCCTGTCCTTCTTGATCCTCACTATCTGGTCCTTGCTGCTCCTTTTTTCCTGATGTATCTGAAGAAGTCCCTTTCTCTCTGTTTAATACCCTGTGCCTGTCTCAGCCCCCTGGATGCCTTGGCCGCTCTGACAAGTCTGGTAACCATTCTGGACTTTGTATACTCCTCCCTTTGCTTCCCTCTGCCCGACTTCTTGAACCCCTGGAATGCTGCTCTCTTGCCCTCATCCCTTCCATGACCTCTTGTGTCAACCAGCTGGGTTTCTTAGCCCTTCCTTTCTTATTCTGCATCTTAGCACATGACCCGGTAGCTTCTGCCAGTCCCTTTTTTATGAAGTCCCATTTTTGGCTTGCATCCAAAAGTAGAAATCTAGATTTAGTAGTAGCCGTATTGGTCTTCAGAATTAGTTTAGAGAATGATTGATATTTTATGGGACCAACATAGATATAATAAGAACAGTGTTTGTTGATCAACCAGTCCTTCTTCAAGAAGGACTGGTTGGTCCAAAGCTAGAGCACTTTGTTCTTGTTTTTACATCTATGTTGGTCCATTAAAAGGTATCAAATCATTTGCTTCTGGATCTATCAAAAAGTGGATGAATTCCCACCAGATGCCTCTCCAAAATATCCCTCATTTTCTTAAAGTCCTCCCCCCCCTAAAGTCTATCACCCTGGTTCCTGCCCCTCCTGTTTCCCAACCCATGGTGACCGTGAACCAAAATGAGACATGACCACTCCCAGGGATCACTCCCAGCCAATGGGTCCTGCACCCTCAGGTCCCTTAAGGCCACCCCATTTGACAACACAAGGTCCAGCATTCTGTCCTGCCAATGGAGGTAAGCTCACTTGGCTCCCCTCCCCGGGCACCCTGCCTACCAGCTGTCTTTTCACCACCCCTTCTTAGTTTAAATCCACCTTTGTTTTTATGTACTCCTCTATCCTCTGCTGTAATACCCCCCTTCCCCTCCCTGGTCAAATGTAACCTGTCTTCTGCATACAGGTCAGTGTTGTTTCATGTTCTGCCCCAATCTCCCACTAGCCCACACCCCTGTACCAACACCATCCCCCCAATCCTACCTTTCCTCATCGTACTCACACAGGATACTGGGAGTACTTCAGAGAAGGCCATTGATCCACCCATCTCCTCTATCCCCCTTCCCAGTTCCATGCACCTTTTCCCATACCACCTCTACCATTTCCCCAGCCAAGTCATTCATACCCACATGTACCACTGCATGAGGTTTCTTCCTTCCCCTCCCCATGTACTTGAGCAGTGTCTGCCCCTCCCTGTCTGTAGTCAACCCAGGTATGGCCTCGACCCAGATGCCACTACACTTTTCCCCCTTACTGTCTGACTGGATCCCTTTTAGTATGGAATCACCCAGCACTGATACACCACCCTCCTCATGTTTCACCCCCCCCCTTGTTTCACCATACCTGTTTCTAGGTTCAACCCCTTCATGCGGAGTTGTAGTTTTACCCTCCTCTATTGTTACACCCCAACCTCTAACCCACACTTTCCTTTCACCCTGGACCCTTCACCCTCTACCACTGCATCTCCCCTGTCCACCATACCATCCGTGCATTCCTCCCTTTCATCCTCCTTCCCCCTCCCTTGCTGACTAGGTCCTCCTCTGCCTTCCCCTCCTGCTACTTTTCCCTTCCATTGCTGGCCACATCTATTCCCCTTTGTCCCCGCTTGTTATTTTTTGTTTGCTTCAGAATAATCCCTTATGCTTCTATCCTGCATCCCCTTATCGAGATCTGCCCTGACATCTGACTTTGTCTTTCCATCTTGACCCAGCTCTTTGTCTCCTTTTACTACCCTTCCATCTTCTTTTTCCTGATCTGCCATCTACAGTAATGGCCATTACCACTTTGAGGATGTTGTGTATCTACTCCCAGTTCTGTTTCCACTTATGCCCGTTTCGCCCCGTCCCCACTCCTGGTACCAGTACCCATGGTCCCCAGAGTGACCTGCTTCTTCCACCTTCTATTGCTGCTGTCTTCCTGTCTCCTTCCCCCAACCAGTTTTCCTCTTTGGTTTTCCTTTCCATGTCTTTCCCTTTCTAAAATATTTCCTTTCTTAGCCTAGATATCTCAGCCTCTAGCCCCCCTAGCCATTGAAAAACTGGGCACTCCCCCAATCTCCACAGAGTGCTCATGAATGTGGCTGCCCCACAACTACTACTACACCTCATGATCCTCCCCCACCCTTACTCCTTTTACTCTGCCCCCGACTCTGCCACTGGCCCTCCCTGTGGTATGCTCCCCCCCTCTGCCCTTTCCACTTCCTGCCATTATCCCTCTTGATACATTCCAACCCCTGTCCCCCATGTGCCATGTTCCTGATCTTGCTATGAGAAACCTTATCCCAGTCTTAGAACCAAGCTGAGCCCCAACCTTCACCTTAGGTACCCAGCTGCTAACCTTATCATGCAGTTAACCCTTTTCAATCCAAGATTGTCAGCACTAACAATGAAGCCTCCAACAGATAGAATGTATAACATTTACATGTTGTTACCCCTCCCTAATGCAAGCTTATCTGCTTCATTATAAATGTTGTCCATTTCACAATTCATTAAACAGAGTCCCTGATCATTTAACAGTCACTTAACTCTCCCATTTCCTTGTTTTACTGAAAGTGGTGCACAGTACTGTACCTTAATCAGCCCCTCAGAGCACTGTTTTGCTGACTTCCCAGTCCTTCTGAATGTTGGACAAAAAAAGTCCCAAATTCTAGCATTACAGTACCTTGTTCCCAGCAGAGCCCACATTCGGCCATCTGTGTCCATGCCTTCTATGCTTCAGCTTCCAACTTCACTCCACCTTCTAATATTTTCTATCGGGTCACAGAGAGTCCAGTACCCCCCAATTACCAACAAAATGGGCAGAAATGGTGCCAGAAGGCTGGCCTACTCCATAAAAAAGGAGAGATCATCTGAACTGAGGCCATAAACACTACCCAACATAACAGCTACCTGATCAAGTACCCCTCTGACAAAAATATACTTGCCATTAGGATCTGAGAGGCATTGAGTACATTGGAACGCAACATTTTTAGTTACCAAAAGTGCTACCTCATTACTAGTCGTGTTTCCATCAGCTGCAAAAACCTGACCTATTTACTGCCTATGGAATAAATTCCCTTCTGCTATCAGCAGGTGGGTTTCCTGCAAAAAGGCAATATTAAATTGCCATTGTGACAAATGTTTGCGTATTTGATAAAATTTAACCTGAGACCTGGCTCCCTTAACATTCCAAGAAGCATGTGATAAGGAATTATCCATTAACATCTACATCAGAGTGTAAATAATACCAAACTTCTAACACAGACTGTACATCTCTCAATCCCCTGTAAGTCCACTCCTCCACCCCCTTCCCCAACCCAGGATAAAAGACAACCATCCCAGCAACACTGGAATTCCCCCAGAAAAAGCAGCATCCCCCCAAAAATATTCTCCCAAACACAGCTACACCATTTAAACAATAATGAAAAAAGACCTGATCCCCTGAAGTAGGCTAAAGGACCCCAGTTCCACATGGAGCCATCCCATAAGAGACAGGAGGGGACAGATGGAAAAAGGGGATCAAGAAAGCAGGTAAAAGCCAATAACCCCGTATAATGCAACACTATCCTGACACCCCAAAGAAAAGGAAATGTGATAAGACCAAGAGTTCAATATCTACAACCCACCCCTCCAAGCTACAGACCCATAACCTCCCCTCCATGCTCAGGCGCATGATGTCCTTGCCCATTAATTGCCCACTGCCCCATAGTCCCTAGCTCCCACCCTCCACTTTAAGCAGCATGTGTCTATAAATATGAACCAAACTATAGGGCTAGACCCCATTACTTAACAGTATTATAAACAAAGCAGATAATAAATATAACATCTAGAAAACACTAGAGACTAACTCAGTAAATAACATAGAAAAACACATTAGTAACTAAGCCAGAACAAGGGTAGCTCCAGTGACCATGGTGCATTGTAACAACCAAGAGTTCAATAATTGTGGGAATCAAGATTAGAGCAAGTTAGATATCGCCATAACTTAATACTAATGAAAGCACATACATGTAGCAGTTCTCCCCCACCACACACAGACAAAACATTTGTGTGTGTGGGGGATGGATACATGTATGGCTTTCATTTCCTATTAAAGTTATGACTTTATGCAACTTTGCTCCTGAGTGCAGTTTACTTACTGTATTTAATTTATTCACATTAGTAACTAATGAGTCTTCACTTCCCACCTAAAACCTAGCAAAGCCCTGAAAAAAGGAATAAGAAAATTGAAACATAAAAAGATCTTGAAGTCAAATGGGTCATACAAGTCTGCATGTAAGATGGGGCCAAAAAACTGAGTAGTTGTCCATAAGTAAAACATCCAAACATATAACACACCATTCTTACGAGGATTTGTAGTATCAGTCTGCTAAAATTAAATGAAATGAGTCAAGAAGCCAGCAATGAAACATGATATAATGTACACAGTCTTAGAAACAAGAGCCCTGCTTGCTCACCGGTGCAGAGGCAGTGAGTCAATCTATGACAACGATGACCTGGGTTTGGTACTGGACTTGGGACAACAGAAGGCCAGCTGGGGGGAGAAGGATTGAGCATCCTAGGGACTGTTCTTCCCTGGGGAAGGGGGCAATGTGCCCGGCACATCAGGGACCCCTAGCAGAGGCTGGGGGTGGAATCCATTGTGCCAAGTGCAGATACCTCTGGAGGCGGGGCAGACATGGGCTGTCATTGTATGTCCCTCCCACAGGTACAGCAGCACACAAAACCAAAAACCCAGCCCTGAGCATGACGCCCCAGTCCACTGCTGCCCCTGCTTTTTTTTTTTTTTTTTTTAACCAGGAGAGAAACACTAAGCTGAAAGCTTGTTTACAGGTGTGACCTGGGAGCACAAGGAAGTTAAATGACTTGTTTAGGGTCACACAGTATGCAAGTGGGGGCTGTGGGATTCAAACCTAGGTCTCCAGGTTTGCAGCTCAGAGCCTTAAACCACTGCGCTATACTGTCTCCATCAGTGTCAGCCAGGTGGGGTCCTATTCCCATGGCCCCACATTGGGGGGTACACCAGAGCATGTTACCACAGACCGTGGGGAGGGGTCCCACCTGGTGGCCCTGCCATGGGGGGTAAGTCGGGCATGGGGTGGTGAGAGGGTGGGGCTGAGCCCTGTTTGGGAGAAAAAGGAAACAAGAGCCCTTTTGTGCTTTTTATACATATATACCAGGAAGCAAGGCTCAGAAAACAACAGGTAAACTCATTCAGCAGGAATATAGGGCCCGATTCAGGAATTGCTGGGGTGGCTACATGCCACGTAATTCAGGTGCATAGCCACCCCACACCCGTTCACATCCATCTAGGCATTCACAATCAAGTTACACTCCCCCCACACCAAATGCAGAGCTCTGCACATGGGCAGGCCGGGGTCTCCATGGGGGGGGGTGCATTCTGACATGCCACATCATTCACAGATGTGTGGACTGCTGTACACAGGGGCTGGTGGCTACACATCTGGTAGGTAGCTGTACCAGTTATGCGTCCCCTCCAGTTGCTGCTGCTGCACCCACTGGTGCAGGTGGGGGTCATCAGACCCCCGCTGGATGGTGCCCCTGTTGTCGTGGGATGTGGTCGCACCGGGGGCAGGCGGCCAGCACTTGCTCTCCCCAGAAGCATTAGCAGCACTATATGAGTCCCCACAAAGATTACACCATTCCGGCACAAGGGATCCACTGCGGACCCGGGTAGGGAAAACAATTGTCTGCCAACCCGGGACCGCAACACTGCTCCCACGCACATTCTCACCTGGGGGGTGGGGATGTGGAGGGGAGCTGGGTGGGGACCACTGCTTCATGAATGCTATCCCTGTGTGGAACTCCTGTGGATGCAGAGCTACGCGAGCCTTTGCACGCCTGCTCTGCACTCGTTTGTAAATGGGCCTCATAGAGAATAACATGAAGCTGGAGAGAAAAGGCTACCTGTATATGTCACCAAACCTCCATCAGTTAGTGTGAGTCTGTAACAAAAAAAAAAAAAAAAAAAAGAGCATGGCACTTCGACGAGCACACTGCGAGTCACAATTCCAGTCAACATTGCAGATCGGAGCAAGATCCTAAAGCGATGCAGGATTCTCATGCAATGTAGAGCCACACATTGAAGCAGAATTGCAGTCAGCTGAAGGGGGGCACCATAGAAATGACCAATTTATGGCTCAATCCTAGTATAAAAGACAGAGGGGAAGCCATACACCTACTGGATCAATATGTCGTATGCTGTACAGCGCACGACATAACCGTGTAACAGGAACAGAGAGTAGAGAAGAGTGCACAGTAGTGCACCCTCTCACTCTTCCCAGGTACAGGATAAGAATCCTGCTGGGACGAGGTACTGACAAGCAGCTGCCGTGGCTCGATGGAATGAGCCGGAGGCAGTGCGTCTGTGGACCAGGTTTTGATTCCTAGTCCCAGACGCATGGAATTTTTTAATTTTTGTACTTTTGTGCAAACTTAGGGGTTAACCCCTGCCCGGGTTATATTTAGTTGGTGGATTTAGGCACAGCCCCCATAACGGGTGTGGGGGAGTAGCCCCCCCCGCAAAAAAAAAAGATTTTTGCCACTGGCAATATATTGCACTGTATTGCCTGCGCAATCTATTTCTGAGGCATAATGTCTGTGACATTATGACCCCATGCCAGCCATGCAAATGATAAATGCGATAGGCAAAATGAGCTCGGTTTTCACTACAGAGATCAGTTGACAGAAGGTACAGATGTACAGCCACATTAAGTTAACAGGCCTATGGCCAGACTGGTTGCTGTGGATCCAAAACCTGCAGCAAACCTCAATCCCTCTCCGATGCAGAAACTGGAGCTTTAGAAACCAAAGCTGCATTTGCAGTAACAGGGCATAGATATGGAAATCAGACATTTACTTAAGTTGGTCCCAGTATTTATAGTGCCCAAGTTGATAGAATAGGTGTAATTTCATTAGAGCTCAAATTAGGACAGAAAGGAGAGGACACGTACTGGATTAAATAAACGATCCAGATTAAACAGTACAAAAAGACTTCTCATGAAGGCAGTACCTCAGAAGAGTGAACTCACATAGCCACCTTCAGGCAGAACTGCTACAAGTTTCCAACCCGATGAGGGAATGGATAGAAGGTCCTCCTCAGCGTGGAGAATATGCTGTTTATCCAGGAAATTTAGCAGCTTCAGGATAAGGTAACGAGGCTGAGATCCCATTGGAGTTCAGGGACGGAATGAGTGATGATCCCGCTCCACAATGTAGGTAGAATTGTTAGGAGAGGGACCAGCCACTTTTTCTAGAAGCTTCTGGTTAAATAATATTGGAGTGCCCCTTCCTCCTCTTTGGGGAAGCCGAAGATGATGATATTATTTCTTCAGCTTCTCCCCTCTTAGCCCTCAAGTTTGTTTCCTATTTTTGTCAGTTTTCGATGAAGAGAAGTGCCCTTCAGATCCAAGCTGTCACGGCACCTTTCCACTGAGGAGGTAAAGGCCTCCAGATCGACAATACACCAGTCTATGTCCCCCAAGTCAGCTCTCAGGGATTTACGTTCTTCAGTAAGTTCCCAAATAGAGTTTTTGAGTAGCTGAAATTCTGAACGAAAAAGTTCCTCTGACAACGGGAGTGCCGCTAGAGTTGAGGTAGTGGACCGTCCAGCATTCGTCCCTTGGGCCTTCAGCTACTTGCAAATTTTACCTGTGGTCAGAGGAGGAGTGTGTGTAGGGGTGCCTGCTGCATCTCTACTTCTGACATTGCTGCAGTTTCTGAATAAATATGAACATGAAAACATACATACGGACATAGGAAATTGCCAGCAGAAACAGGCCTCATGGTCAGTTGAGTCTGCTCGAGTGTGCATCTAGCCCGTCACCATGCAGCTGTGCCTCCTGCCTCCCTTCCCAGTATTCCTTCCCCTATCCCTGTCCCAACCCCTCTTGAAACTGCCCACCATCTTACATGACACTATCTCATCTGGTAAGGTGTTCCATTTGTCCACCACTCTTTCCGTGAAAAAATGTCTCCTCATCTCCCTCTTGAATCTTCCTTCCTCTAATCTCAGTCCCTGCCCTCTCGTGTCCCTGCCCTTTCTCATCTGAAAAATCACTTCTGTGTTTTTCTGGTTTATCCCCTTCAGATACTTGAAGGTCTAGATCATATTCCCCATCCCTCCTCTCCTCCAGTGAATACATATTAAACTCTCCCAGCCTGTCCTCATAAGGCTTACTCTCCAATCTCTGTATCATCTTTGTGGTTCTTTGCTGCACCTCTCCAACAATCTGATGTCCTTCTTCAGGAATGGGTGCGTACTGCATGCAGTACTCCAGGTGGGGCCTGACAGTAGCCTGTGATGTGGGCAACTGTATGTCGGCGACTGGTCATAAGGGTGACTGCACAATGGCGCCCGACAATGTGAGCACCTGGGATTTCCCATCTTTCCCTGAGTTGTGCCTCCAGAGTAGGAATCCTAAGTAGGGGGATGTGGGGGTGTGGGTGGCGAAGCCTCACATTAAATAACACTGTTTTTTCAGTCACCCTGGTGGTTTTGCTCCCTTCCATGGGTCGCCGTCCTGCAGTCGCACTTGTCACATAGCACCGGTCTGACCAACGACCTATACAGGGGCAGGATAACCTCCCTCCTGCAGGAGGAGATCCCTCTTGCAATACACCACAGCATTTTGTTGGCTTCTGCTGCCACCTTCCTGCACTGAGCAGAGTTGTTCATGCTCCCCATAATGATCACTCCTCTGTGGAGCTCCCCAGCTGTATCCCATTCAAGTAATGATCCCTCCCCTGGTTCCTGGCTCTGAAGTGCATAACCTTGCACTTCTTGGCATTGAACCACAACTGCCATGTTTCCGCGCACTCCTGCAGCTTAGTCAGGTCCTCCTGCAACCCCTTCCACCCCTCTGCATCATCAACCAGAGCTCCCATCTTGGTATCATCTGTGAACAGACTGATCTTGCTCCGGATCCCATGTGAGATACCTGTAATAAAAATCCAAAACAGCACCTGTCCCAGTACCGATCCCTATGGTACCCGCTTGTCACCGCTCTCTGTGATGAGAGGTCCCCCCCCCACAACCACCCTTTGCTACCTTCCCTTTAGCCAGTTTGTGATCCATTTCACCATTTTTGGTCCCGCCCTCACATATTCCATTCCCCCCAACCTCCCATGTGGCACTGAATCAGAGACCTTGCTGAAGCCTAAATACAGGACATCCACATCATGGCCCTTGTCTACTTCCCCTGTCACCCAGTTGTAGTATTGTATAAGGTTTGTCTGGCAGGATCTGTCCATAATAAACCCATGCTGTTGACCATCCTAGAGACCGTTTTCCTCTAAGAAGCTCACTATTCTCTCTTTTAGTATGGTCTCCATGAGCTTTCCCACGATCAAAGTGAGGCTTACTGGCCTATAGTTTCCTGATTCATCCTTTGGGCTACTTTTGTGGATGGGCACTACATGAACCATTCTCCAGTCCTGTGGTACACATCTCACGTCCAGGGAGGTATTGAACAGGTTGGTCAGTGACCCCACCAGGACCTCTGCCAACTTCCTTATACCCTAGGTGAATGCCATCCAGCCCAGGTGCTTTTTCTACTCTTAATGCCCTCAACCCATCTAATACCCTGCCTCTGTGCTGTTTTAGATTTTATTACAGACTACATCTGTTGTCCCCTCCCCCACTGACCCACCCACCCCTCACCTGGGATAGCTGCCCCTTCTCCTGCATGAATACAGAGCAGAAGTATTCATTCAGTGCCTCTGTCTGCTCTGCCCCTTTCTCCATCCAACCCCATCCTTCTTAAACCTCACCAGCTGATCCTTGCTTTTTCTTCTCTCTCTCAGATGTAATGGAAGAAGTCTTTTTCTCCACTCTTGATTCCCTGCCCCAGTCTCAGATCCCTGGATGCCTTGGCCACCCTGACCAGTCTAGTAACCTCCCTGGACTTCTCCATTTATATATTGTTATCTTCACCCCACCTTGATTTCCTGTACTTTTAAAATGCTGCCTTCTTGTCCCTCACCCTTTCCATAACCTCCTGTGTCAGCCAAATGGGTTTCTTTGACCTTCCCTTCTTGCTTTTCTTCCTAGTGCAAGACTCTGTTGCCTCTGACAGCCCTTCCTTTATGGTCTGCTTCTATATGTGGCTGCATTCCTGCCAGATGCCTGCCCCAAATTTCCCCCATCTTCTTAATGTCTGCCCCTAAACTCAATCACCCTTGTACCCATGCCCCCTGTTTCCCTCCCCATGTCAAGCATGAATCACACCGCATAGTGGTCACTCCCAGCCAGTGGTTCCTCCACTTCCAGATTCCTTACAGGTTCCCCGTTATCCAGTACAAGGTTCAGAGTCCTTTCTAACTGAGTTGGCCCCTGGATCAGCTGTGTCAGAAAGCTGTCTTGAAATGCTACTAGCAGGATCCCCTTCCCTTGCACTCGAGGTGGATGGGGTACCCCACTCCACCCCCGGTAGGTTGAATTCTCCCACCACCACTGGGCTCCCCTTCCTGCAGACCCTCCTAATTTGTTCACCTAATTCCCTATCCAGGTCAGTCCCCTGAGCTGGTGGCTGTACACCACCCCCATCCTATTCTTTGCATCTTGGAACTGCATCCATAGTGCTTCTGTTCTCCCCTCCTCCCCTTCCTCCCTTACACACTTTATCCCATCCCTTACATAGATCACCACTTCCTCCCATTCCCCTTAGCCCTATCCTTTCTTTATAACCTGAACCCTGGGATCATCATATCCCAGTTCTGGTATTGGGTGACACAAGTTTACATGATGGCTATAATGTCCACCCCCTCCACCACCAAGACAGCCTGTAACTCCACTGTTCTATTTCTTCCACTTCTTACATTCAGTGAGACCACCCTCTAACCTATCTCCTCCCCTTCCCTACCCCTATTCTTCTCCCCTTATCCCTACCTGTGCTGCTTTCCCTCTGTCTTTACTTGTAACTAAGGGGTGAGCTCACTAGGCTCCCCTTTCTGGATCCCTCTCCTATCAGCCATCCCCTCACCACCCCCTCCTAATTTAATTCCACCTTTGATATATACCCTTCTATTCCCTGGATAGTACTCCCTTCACCTCCCTGCTCAAATGTAACCTGTCCAATGCATATAGGTCACGATTGCTCCAGGTCCTGCCCCAGTCTGACATTAATCCATATTCCCTGTTATGGAACCAATCCCTCAGTCACTCATTGAACCCCTCTATCTTTTTTTTTCCTCACAGTACTCAAACATGGTTCCAGGAGTACCTCAGAGAACATCACGGACCCCCCCACCTCCTCACACTGCCTACCCACTTCCTCGAACCTCTCCTTTACTACCTCTACCATCTTCCCTGACAAGTCATTTGTACCCACATGCATCAATTTGTGAGTTTTCTCCCTTCCCCTCTGTGTGCACTTGAGAAGTGCCTGCCCTGCCCTGCCGGTGGTCAGCCAGGAATAGCCTCAACCCAGATGTAACTGTGCCTTTCTCCCCTTCTGCCTCATCTGACCCCCTTCAGTATAGACTTCCCCAGCACTAGTATCCCATCTTTTCATCCCATAACCCATCTCCTCCGTTTTCGCTGTCCACATTTCCAGGGTCCATACTACCCTTCTCCTTATTACCTCAATCTGCACCATTTGCCACTCCTACATCTTCCCCCGTTTCCACCTCTCCCTCTGCCTCTACCCTGTTCTTCCCCTCCCCCTTCATTATTTCCCAGCCTGACTCCTGACTCCAGGGCCTTCATTACCCTTTTCTTCCCCTCCCCCCATGATCTCCAACATCTCCACTACCACCTCCAATGCCAACAGTGCATACTTATTACTTGCTACCCCCACAGTGGTGCCCATCTCCTCTTTCCCCCTGCCCTGAGCCTTCCCTCCACTTACTGCCTCTCTACTCTCCTCATTCCCCCATCCTGACATCCTCATGGGATTTAGCCCTGCTGTTCCTCCTCTGCTTCTCCCAGCTACGCCTCTCTGGGGTCCCTTCTGCCCCAGTCCCCCTTGGTTACCCCCAGCTCCCTCCAGATCCCCTGTACCTCCTCTTCTAGTTTCTTCAACCTGTAACAAAATGAACAGCATCCCAGTTTCCACAGTATAGTCATCCAAACAGCCACCCTACAACCATTGCACCCCATTATCTTCCCTGTGCCTGCCACCTCACTCCATGGTGCCCCTATTCCATCCACTATTCCAATGTCTCCCACCACCTTTATTTGTGCCCCTCCACCCCTCAGTGTGATCCCCCTATAATACCTAATTTTTCTTCCTCCATAATTCACACTTAACTTAAATGTAACCTCAATTCCTTATCACACAGTCTGTACAGCAATAGCTGGATACCATATGTGACCCTACTAGCTTGCTTCCAAGTCCTTCTTTAACCCAATGTCCCTAGCTTGCTAGCTCAGTAACTCTAGTTAACACATTTATACATGACCTTGTCAGTCTGAACTTTAGACTTTCAACTTTATAATATGAAGTTACCCTTACTTAACCCAAGTTTTTCAGTTTGACTTTCAAACTTGCAACTTTAAAACATTTAAACCCTAAAATCTAACTAGTAAAAGCTTGAGTGTCTGAACTTTCTACCACCTGACTATTAGCGTTAAGAGTTAGTTCATATGGGCAGTTTGCTGCTCCCCAAGCTTCTCCCTCACAGCCTTCAAGCTCAACCCCCAGTGACTTTCCAGTATTTAAGAAAGGAAGGTGGGGGGGGGCCTTTATTCCAGCCAGCAACAGTCTTCCTGAAAATTGGTTACAGAGTTAAAGAAAGCTTTAATCTACTCTCAAACCAACAGCAAACTCACAGTCAGTTACAGTGTTAAAGAAAGCTTTAAGCTACTCCCAAACCAACAGCAAACTCACAACAAATCAGTTACAGAGTTAAAAAAAGCTATCCAGTAGCAGAGACTTCTTGCAAGAGTTTTCCAACTGAGATTAGCAAAAGAGGACTGCAATAATAGAAAATTAGATAGAAAATCTGTTGAGTGGGCAGGAGCACAGGTTAGGAGCTGCTACTCTGACCAAGGCATCATTTGATTCTCCAATCCTTTCCTGGTACCTGGGGTAACCTTGGAAAACTTAAGTCTCGACAGACAAATTTTGGTAGTTGTGGCCATGATGTACAGTATAATTGATAAAAGGACAAACTACATATTTTTAGCCATTTATATTTATCATTCCACCACTGAGAAAGAAACAGATCCAGACAGATCAATAAACACTTGGGTCAAACTTAATGTGTGGTGCTTGAGAGGCCTCCTATATTTGTTTGAATAAAGATTCTATGAAAAACAGCATGACAGGATTCACCATGTTTAAAACCTCCCTCTTTTACAGATAAATACAATATTTTAGGTTTTATAGGGTTTAATCTGCTCCACAGAATTAGCTGGAAGAAAATACTATAAATGTTGGTTTCAAGTGATAATGGGGGAGGGAAAATGTAACTCAAAAATTAAAACAGAAATCATGAAAGACTGTCATGTGTACCCTTCTTTTCATAGAAGATTGCAAAGACTTCTACCTGGTTACTATATCTATTTGAATTTTGATGGCTGGATAGGCAGAAGTTGTCCCTTTTTCAGGGGTGACCTCGGGAACATACACATTCCATAAAAATTCATGCACATTACATATAAATTCGTAGCAGTACAGAAGCAAGAACAATTTCAGTTCTTGAACACCAAAATATAGCCTAACAGATTAATGAGCCTTCAGCTACTATATTATCCCAGTTTAATTTGACATAATTCTGACTCCCAAATTTAACTACTAAAAGTTGTATGGGCTCAGATACAGTCGTTATACCCGCAGATGTTCTGTTACTACTGTATGGCTCATCCTTATGCAACATGTAGCAAATTATTTTATTTAAATTAATTTGTGACACAGAAGTTTGAGAAAATTCAGTCCAGTTTACAGTTACTGCAATGCATGATGCCTCATCTCCCTGTAGACCTGGACATCCCGTATACCCCCATGCATGCAATTGCATACATTATTGCAGCATAAGGTACGTCTACATTTACTTACACTTGTTATTATGTGCTTAGGACCATTATCTAACAAGATTATTTTGGTAGTGCTTGTACACCAACAACAGCTTTTTGCCACATGGCAATGATCAGCATATTTTATGAATCGCTGTATTATTACCCAAAAAGGAACTTTAGCCAGCTTATTCTTATCAGTGCATATGTGCAGAACAAGAAATTATCTGTCTTAGGTGCTAATTGCCCACCACTGTCCACCAAAAGAATTGCTGTATTTGGCTCTTCTGCTTTTTCCAGACAGTCCATTACCTAGTAACACACTTTCTTATCTATAGTATAAGAATGTCTGTAAGACTGTTTTTCACTGAATTTGCATGACAACATCGCAGTGTTCGGAGGTTTCTGAGCTCCTAGCAGGTATGTTGTTTTTCCACATGTTTTGGAATAAACCTTTCCTGTAATATCTGAGCTTCTGCATCATGTTTTGTCAGCAGGTCTAGAATCCTGACAGCTAACAAAGTGGTGACTGCAGCAGGACCTTGAACAAGGGCCATTAATACTGAGCTAAAATTAGATGTCTTAAATGTTCTGACCTCTCAGGAGGTTGCAGTGGTTTCGAGCTGAATGCAAAATCACAGACTAATCCAGTACAGTATGTTAGCAAGCTATACATGGAGGCAAAGTCTGCAGCAAGGAAACATGGCCAAAAAGGTGGTATGGTTGCCACCCTGTATGCTTTACTCTAAACAATGGAATCTAAAGTCCTGGCTCTGAGGAAAGAGTTAGGCTCCAAATGCAAGAAAGTGGGCAAGCAACAAAAATATATGAAACGAGAAATTCAAAAGCTTAGGAACGAGACTCAAAATTAACTTGAGCGTGTGCTACAGGAAAAAGACAAGGACATTGTTAGGTTGAAGGAAGACAATGAGAGGTTGTTGCAGGATAAGAGGCATGTGCTCCAGCTGAATGATTTGCTTATGAGTATGAATGATTCATTGCAGAGTGAGTATGAGGAGTTTGAGCAAGACTCTGAGTGATGTTACAATGCATTGGAAAAGGAGTTTAGGGAAAATCATGGAATAAGTGCTGCACACAGAGTTTTGCAGGATCATATTAGTAAGGGACAGTTCAAAGGCAGTGTGGACCATTTAATGTGTAGAATTAAGATGATGAAGTTGCATCAGCAGTTGACAATATTGAGAGGTCATGTGAAAGCTATGCTGTATCCCCTGCCTATCATGTGTTGTCATCAGAGGCTGACGATAGCAATGATGATAGCACCCCATGGAACTCTGCAGGCTTGAGGCCTCGCCCACCAGTAGCCACACTGAATAAAAAAGATAAGGAAAAGGTGAAATGCCTGATTCAGAAGGTGATCTCAAAAGCTGGAATCTCCAACATGCAGCCCAAATTGCTGAAACAAGCAATCAGCAATATGCTGATGGAGGAGGTGGAGAAACAGACCCTCCTTCAGTGCATGGCAAATGCCATAGCTGAGGCAGTCACCAAGACCATTGTCAGTCAAGCACTGGGCCCAAGTGCCTTACTGTCCAAGAAAGTGATCCAGAACATTGCAGACAAAACAGGCCACATGGCCCCTGGTGACAATCTTAGCTTTCTTTGAAAAAGTACTGAACCACTGCCAAATGCTCTGTCTCATGACTGAGTACTAAGTACAGGATTTAAAGTAAACCATGGACCCCATGTTGGGGGCAAAGTTGCCAGAAGACATACGTAATGACATCAGAGCCCCTTTTGACAGAGTCGCGGCTTACCCCTTGGTGGTGCATGACCCAAACAGGATCGGTGTAATACTAGCAACACAGAGAAAGCAGCATGTCAATTAAACCCAGCCCAATATGAGAGCCACAGGTAGCTCACATAGAGCACCGGCAAAGGTTTGGCCAGAGAGCCTCTGGATGAGGACTCAATGGAGAATACATGCTTGTTCCCAAAACACCTCCAGCCACTCATCCACAAAAAGCTGGAAACCACCATATTTTCTCAATGAAAATGTCTCCACAAGATTATGGAGTGGGTGGAGCGTATGTACCAGGTCCATGCAAGGGACTTTGGGTCATGCTGTAAGCTCAAGATAGCCACAGTACAAAGCAACACAGATTCCTGCATTCAGTAAGTTGTGGAAGGGAGATCAACAGACCCCCAACAAGAAAAGTCATCCTACCAAAAGCAGGGAGGATATAACAAAAAACATAAATATCAACTAAAGTGAACCAGTTGGACATGAAGGGGGATAATGGATGGAAACAGTGGTCCAGCCCCTCGTGCAAGGATTTATTGGCTGAAGTCAATCAGCTTCAGGAATAAAAGTACAAGATTGAATTGATTACATCACAGCCTATGAAGGTTGTGGTGGCTATTCCTTCCACTCCCCCTATGGAGCAAGATGCTGATGGCGCAAGCAGTCAGAGTCCCTGTATGCTGAAGCACGGAGAATGCTTCATGACATACTGTAAACCCCAAGCTCTACGACACCTTGCAAGAGCAAAACAGATCAAGCTGACAATGTCTGGCACCAGTTTGAATTCTCATTTCTCTAGTTTATGATGATTCTGGATGCCCGTGTGTGGAAGCGCTGGTTGGAGGCCACCAGCTTGAACTACATCTGAACACGGGAGCTGCCATTTTAGTGCTGCATCAGGATGATCCTGAGTATCCTTGCTGATAGACAGGAAAGGACACTTCTGCCCAAACCTTCAAGGGGACTATAGTCACAACATACAGGTCCAAACCAATACCTATCATCATCAGTACCTTGAAAGTGAAACATCATTTTGACCTTGTGATTCTCCGTCATCATCAGAGCATCCTAGGGATAGATTTTCTCTCTCGATATGGGTGTGTGGTGGACCTAGCCAATAGACTATTATGCCAAGTGCCCAACCTTGGCCACCTGCTCCTCATTTCTGACTCATACATTGTAGCAGCAACTGAAGGCCAGTGAAATGGAATATGATGACATTGTCATGTTCCAACACCATTCTCTCTCTCCTCAATTGAGACCTATTTTGAAAAAGCACTGGGATGCCTCTGCAGAAAACAAACATGTCTGTGACAAAATGAACACCCTCATATACAGTAGGTCATTGGTGTGACCCACCATACCAAAGACATTGCCATTTTGTAACGGGCAATTTCCTCTCTCAGGGCCACAAGAGATTCCCTTTTGAAACAAGGGATAATTAGGCCTTGTGTATCCACAGTCAACTCCCTAATTTGCCCCATGAAAAATCTCAATAACAGTTGGAGATTGACCATTGACTACAGATAGCTAAACCAAGTCACCCCAAGTTGTGCACCTACCATGGCATCTGCCCCAGATATGCTCAGGCTCCTAAAACCTCACCACAAATGGTTCAACACCCTTGACATTTCCAGTGGTTTCTGGTCATTGCCATTAGCCCCTGAGAGCCAATACAAGTTTGCCTTTACCTGTGAGGGGTGTCAGTACACGTGGACCTGCCTCACCCAGGGTTTTCATAACAGCCCCTTCCTTTTTCACATCCACATGAAAGATGCTATACATGGCTTTCCTCCCCTGACTGCCTCTTGGAGTATGTGGATGATCTTCTACTGGCCACAGCCTGCTAGAAAAACATTTACAGCTCCTAGAGGAACTTCTTGTACTCATACACCAGGCAGGCCTCAAGTGCAATCCTGCAAAGGTGCAGCTTTGTCTCCCAGAAGTTTCCTTTTTGAACTGCATATTATTACAGAAGGAAGGAACGTCACCTTGGACAAGGTCCAAGGCATTCAAGATTTGCCCTTGCCTACTAGTGTCTCCGCTGTTAGGAAATTTCTGGGCATGGTTAATTACTCCCAAGACTTTATCTGTGATTTTGCACAAAAGGCCACACCCCTTTGTGAACTACTGGAAAAAGGATGTTCTCTGGTCATGGAGATCAGAACATACAGCTGCTGTTACTTCCCTGAAACTGGCCTTGGCCTCAGACCCAGCTTTGTTCTACCCCAACCTAGTGCTAGCATTCCTTTTAGAAACTGTCACCTCTGACACTGCAATGTCTGCAGTACTGGCATAACAGGTAAATAGAAAACTCAGGCTCATCGCCTATGCCGCCCAGGTTCTGTCCCCAGTGGAACTGAAGTACTCTCTTTGTGAGAGGATTCTCAATGCCACAGTCTGGTCTGTTAAGCATTTCACCTACATACTAGGCTTCTCTCCCATGCTGCACACCAGCCACACCCCACCAATTTTCTGCTATCAGACCAAATCAAAGATGATAATGTCTTGAACACAAGACTTACCTGCTGGTCTCTTCTCAAACAGGGCTCAGACATCACTGTACCCTGCAAAAAATGCCATCTATTCTGGCACATGGACTCCTGTACCAAGGGACCTGCATATATGTGGCTTATGGCCACACACCCCTCCCAGACCCAGGTCCCTTTCTACCCACCACTAAAACCACCGTTTCAGATTCTGCCCTCTGCTGTATTTTTATGGATGGCTCCTCCTCTTATCACTAGGGAAAGCAAGCGGCTGGGTTTGAGGCCTAGTCCTCTGTTCAGAAGGCGACACCTTTTGAGGTATATAGACAGTGTACCATTCAATCCTCACAGTATGCAGAACTGGCAGTCATTGCCTGTACCTTGGGAGATTATCCAGGACAGACAGGAAGAGGATACCATCATTTTCTCTGATTCATCTTGGATATGTAACTCTCTCAAAGAATTTCTCCCATTTTGGAAGAGCCATGACTATGCTTCCTCAGAAGGAACTCCAGTTAAATACGGAGCCCTATTTAGGTATATTGACAGCCTAGCTGATCACTTTATCTTCAGGCTTTACATACACAAGGTTAAAGCCCATTCCCAGACTGAGCCATATCACGAGTATAACAATTGAGTGGACACCTTGGCCAAGGCAGGCACTCGGGTGGATAGGGCAATGCAACCCCAGACTGAGGCCCACCCAATGGCTGCACAGAAGAGGACTCAAGTGGTCCCACTAGATCTGGCCACAGTACAAATGGTAGATCCTGAGATAAAAGAAGTATATGAATATATCTCTAAGGAGACAGAAAAGAAAATGTCTATTGGTAACCACATCAAGAGATATTCTGAATATCTTCTGCTCTCTACAGACCAGATGTTGGTGCTATACCAATCTGGTGACACAAAACTATGGGTAGTACCCAAGGAGCTCTGATCAGAATTCATCTACCAGGTTCATGATACACCCACAGGCAGACACCAGGGGGTAGGCAAAACCCTGCAGAGACTGAAAACTGTGAGTTGGTGGTCTGGCCAGTCAATAGATGTCCAGCATTATGTGGACAACTACATCACCTGTACCCAGAATAATCCTATTCCTGGTAAGAAAAATGCTAAGATACACCCACAGAGGCAATCTGGTCCCTAGAATTCCATACAGATTGATTTTATTGGGCCTTTACCCAAAACTAGTAAAAACAAGTATGCACTTGTGATCACAGACCTCTTTCCTAAATGGGTGGCAGCTTTTCTATACAAAACAGACATTGGTCTGTTCATGAAAAAGGGTTACCAAAGTGTGACATGAGAGTGAAATTTTCAAATCGACCATAGAAGAATTGTGTAATACAGGTTAAGATACTGTGACCCATATATGAAAAAAATCACAATGTTTTAAGAGCAAAAAAATTTAAGGTTCCTAAGAAAAATGGGGTCTAGTGTGATGATTGTAACAAAACACGCCGTGATGAGTTTAACAATACAAATCACACACCGTGGTGAGTGTAATAAGATGCACCATACATCACTGCAAGTGTAATAAAGGGTGACCATTGATGAATTGTGTAATACGGGTTAAGATGCTATGACCCACATGTGAAAAAATGAAAATGTTTTAATGTAAAAAATGTTAAGGTTCCCAAGAAAATTGGGGTCTAGTGTGATGATTGTAGCAAAACACCGTGATGAGTGTAACAAGACACACCACACACCGTGGTGAGTGTAACAAGACACGCCACACATCACTTCGAGTGCAATAAAAGGCACCACACAACAGTTAATGAGTAAAAAAGTTTACTTATGTAGACTGAAGGCTTTTTAAACACATTACATTAAAAAACAACATGTTTATTATAATTACACCACTTTAAACTACTCTACATGGCACGGAACACTCAGGACCATTCGACAGGAGAGGAACAGAGCACTCAAGGCCATTTGGCAGTACAAAACAGTCAGCATGCACACTTCACATGATCCTTCAATCAAGGGAGAGGCATAGAGCACTCAGAACAATTTGATGGAACAAAAGATAGGACATTATAAAAAGGCTTTCAGAGATGCTGCAATCTGATTGGCTGTTAGGAGTCCAAAAGCCTTACAATAATCCCTGTTACACTGTCATGTACAGCCTGATCACCATGGCATAAATTTTTATAATTGCAATAAGGCGCTCCCAAGAGTTAGAGTAACGGTCTGTTAAGTACCCCACCAGCATCAAAGGCACCAAGAGTACCCCCCAACCACAGCCCACTAACAGGGAAGCTGCATGGTGCTCATGAAGGTTAAATATGAATGCTCACACAGGCCAAGTCAAAAGACTGGTTGGGACATGCTCCCAGGCCAGCATAATAACCACAGCATAACCATACCACTTTTTGTATTTTACCCAGACACAATGATTCGGGCAATTGGAAGCATCAAGGTTGTGTGAGTATTCATATTTGGCCATAATGAGACCAGCATCAAAGGCATCAAGAGTACCCCCCTCCCCAAACCACCACCCACCAGTAGGAAAGCCACATGGTGTTCAGGCAAGCCAAATATGAATGCTCATACATGCAGAGTCAAAACACGTTTTCACTTTTTCTGTATAAATTATTGCTATATAAAATTTATTCCAACATTGAAAATAAAAAGCAAAGCATTCACAGTTCACAGTGCATTAAGCCGCCAACCCCACCCCCGTACAAAATGTGTGGACAGCAATTACAAAGAATGCCCAAAATTTTATTTCACTCACTGCCCCTCTCACACTTAATTGTAATGACAAAACAATGAGACCTAGCCCTTCATCTGATAAATCCTTGCACCAGAAAATGAGTAAAATGACTCCACTACCTACACAGCTCAGTTACAAGGAGGTCCTGGGAAGGAGATAGTAGACAATACCAAAATAAAAATAATACAACAGGACACAAAAGGTACATTAAAATATTTGGCAGCAAAAAAACAGAAACTAAAACATACCCTGGTAAAATAGAACATCAACTAAATTAATAGCACATTTAAATTTTATTTTATTCTATGTTAACCGGGTAAGGCCCACTAAGTACAGATGCCTGTGTTCAGGAATGACCAGGGAGCACAGGGGAAGTTTTGGGATTTAGGGAGTTGCTCAAAATCCTACAGTATGCAAGTGGAGGTTGAAGGAATCAAACCAAGGTCCGTCTGTTAGATGTACTAAGCTCATTCACAGCTTCTACCCTCTAGGCTGTGCATTGTTGCTGCATTGGAGCTCACACTATTGACATCACAATGAAATTTATTGCACTAGAACTCTGACATCCAGAACAAAACACCAGGATGCTTGAACAAGCATTTAATATTGTTGCTGCCATGCAACCTATGCCTCCGAGTTAAAACTGTCCAGAGGAGATCTCCACTACTAAGCTCTCTCAAAAGGTACAAACAAAAATGCAGGTAAATGGACCAGATCAAACCACAGAGCTTACATACTTGACAATACAGGGACATAGTCCTTTTAAAATGTATACTAACTGGCTCCATTTCTAACCTCACTAAAGACACTCATGAGAGAACATGATGGGCGATCAGACACTCCACAGGTTTTGGTGTGTTTCACTAACTCCAGCAAGTTCAGTCAGTGAAATGAAAAGCCCCCCATCTCCAGAATCGGAGAACTTGCATACTAATGCCACCAGTGAACAATCGATCCTATAGGACTGATCTCGGTTGCCCAGTTTGCTAATTGTTGCTTGTCCCCCATGATGGTTTTAACTAGTTCACTCACCTCGTGATGGGTGTAACACTGAGGAGTGGCAAAGACACCACTCTTTAACTCTCACTAGATGTGAAGGAAGAGAGGAAGATCCGGTCACAAATGTAACTTTTATACTGCCACCAACGCATGCTGCTTTCCTGGCAAAGACACAGGACAAGTATCACACTGTGCTACCAGACTGACTCCCCACCTGTGATGTGCAAACATAAGCAAATCTAGGACACCATGGCAGGTGGGGGATCAAAGGGCCACATAGCATTGTTGTGCTGTGGGGCATGGACAAATCAATGTTTTCTCTAAGAAGCTGAGAGATCCAGGGAGCGAGGAAAAGTGCAAGAATTTTAAACAATTGACTGGAAGTCAGTGTGGGGTTCACTATGATGGGTGTAACAAAGTAGGACACTACGCATTACACCCATCATGAAAACTATTGAGCATCTCTGCAGCCAAAGGGAATAAAGTAAAGGGCCAGGACAGTGTGGATATCTTAAAACAAGATGTTTTGAGCAACACAGTACTTTAGTTTGAATGCTGTGAAGTAAAATGAGTTCACAGTAGCAAACAACAAACACATTGGTTTTGATGTCACATTTTGAGGCAAGAAAATCAGCAGTAAATTAACTTAAGTTGAAAAAATATATATGTTAGGGATGTAACTGCAAAAAAACATTATGCCACTTATCTCTACTACCAACTACCCTTAAAAAGCACCACTTGTAATAGGGAAATCTTTTTTTAATTTTGTAACACAATTCAATCAAAGTGATGGGTGCCTTGATAACCCCTTTTTGTGAATATACCGCAAACACCACTGCTAAGATCCTAGTAGAACAAGTATTTAATAGATGGGGTTTACCTCCAAGGTAGACTCAGACAAGGGGATAAGCTTCACAGGGGATTTGATGCAGGAATGTTTGGAGTTGTGAGGAATCAGACAAAGGTTACACATAGATTACCATCCTCAGTCTTCTAGATAGGTAGAGAGGGCCACCAGATGGATTAAGTTGATGTTATTTAAGTTTGCAAATGAAAATGCCAAAAACTGGGACACTCTGCTGCTCTTACTCCTAATGGCAATCAGAGCTACCCCTGCTGCAGCAACCCAGTGCACACCCTTTGAGGTGATGACAGACTGACAGATGAGACTGCCAGAACATTTGTGGATAGACCTTAACACCCCAACCATGGACAGAGTGTTGGCCGACACTTATGTCAAACAGCTGAAAGACAACTTGGTTCAAACTCATCACTTTGACACTCAGTATTTGGGCAAGGCCCAGCAAAGGTCTAAAATGTACTTTGACAATGATGTACAGTAAGAGAAGTCAATTGGCAGGTGGGCAGAGTCACAGTACTGAAATTTGCCGCACCAGCCCACCCTCTGATGAGTAAATGGGCTGGCCCCTACAACACTGTAAACAAATTGAGCCCTGCTGTTTACTAGGTGAGGTTAACAGACCATAGGAAACCCATGGACAAGTGGTACCATGCCAACCAACTGAAACTATACAAAGGTGATTAATGCTTCTTCCCCGGATGGGGTGGGGGGATCTGTATTCTTATGTATCCTTACTTTGTTTTTCAGAATGTCATCATTTGCCACCTACTTTTTGTTATGTGCCTTAGTGAGTGTTCTGGAACCAACCCCAAGAAATCTCCAGGTACTCCTTTGCCACCTAGATCCTGTGCATCCTGAGGCCCATGCCTCCATATCTCCTAATGAGGGCATAGCCATCTGATGCCCATTTACACATGTGACTGTGCATAAAGGAAAAGAAGTGTATCTTGATGCCATGGTGGTCTCTACAGACAATTCTACTGTACAGATCAAGTGGAGAACTGGCAGTTCTACCAAATAGGGCCTCCCAGTATCCTGCCTTTCAAAAGGAACTTTCAAGGTTGGCCTAACACCCGCATTTTCCCCAGTGGAATTCTGTGTATATGCCAAATTAACCAACTCCATACAAGGGCATACAATGTAATGGCAATGCTAGGGTCAGACTTTTGTAGTCAATATTTTAACACAACCATGCACCATAATTGTTTGACCTGATCAATTGCAACTGCTGCTTTTTTTCTTGCAATCATACCAGCTTCATCAGATAAACCTGTACAGTTCCCACTGACAGAACTAGATCCATGCAGTGGCCTGGCAGTGACTTCCATTTCTGGGGCACTTATTAATAATGTTCAATTTATGCTCATTCCTGTTGTTTAGAACCTTACACATTGGAACTTGCCTGAGTTTGGCCATTGCACCCTTACAAATGTATCTAAGTTTCATGCCACCATGTTATTAGATCTTATTGCAGTATATCAAGCACGTGCATATGACCCTGTAGCTGGATAACACACTAAACACTGAGGATTGTTCTGCCCCAAACACCCTAAGAGGAATTTGAGTGTAGCAGGCATATCCGGCATCACTGGTACTGTTATGGGTATATTTGACTATAGCTTGTCAATTTGGAGCAGAGCTGATTTAGCAAAAATTAAGTGTCATATCAAATATTTTAATAGTAAACTTGCTCAAAACGTAATACAACCCATGCTACACTGTATTACTGGTTTATCTCAAGAGGAAAGATTCACTGTGTATAATATGCACAATATTGCACGTTTGTTCAATGAGACTCAAAACAAAATCAATGAATTGATTTACTATAACAATAAAAAAGCTAGACAGCAACACATAGGCAAGTAGAGAATTTGTTTTGCCTATGGTAGGAATGGGATAAACACTATCACCAATCGCATACGATATCTGGAGTCAGGGCAGATTCTAGATTTAATCTGCAATAAAGGTATGGCCAAATGGTAGTGCCCATATCATAAGACCCTGACATGTACTACCAAGTGCATGGCCAGGACTGTGTCCTTTTCATCGGCCACAGCTCAGAACTAGTGTTATGTCACACCACATCCAAATCAAGGACCCTGCTACACAACGGCCAGTTGGCCATGAGGGACACCCTGTACGTTACCTTCACCATGTCCCTACTAGTTTTGAACAAGGATTCTTCAGTCTTTAACAAGCTTGGTAAAGTCCACTCCTTGGGCCATTTTGAGGGCAGCATCTATTGAGAATGTATCAGTCTGCCTCCTCTGCTGGTGTTTCATCCTCAATTGATGAGTGGGTAGCCCCACATACTGATGGTTGTGCCATATGGGATTACCACTGTTTGTGTTGTTGTGATGTCTTTGATGTAACTACTCTGGTGTGTGGTCATTTGCTGAACTCTTTAGACTGGTCATATACCTTTGATGATGACCTCTTTGAAAATGCTCTGCTTCTGATAGTCACATCACCTCCATTGATGTCCAGTACAACACACATGCAGCAACAGACATTGCAACACCTCACCAGCCAAATGACAAATGCCTGTGTTACCTGCCCTGTACAACTCACAAAGTGGTACCTTCCTCAGGTTCGAGTTACCTTCAACAGCAATGAACAATACTGTGTTGTGACCAACTATGATACTTTCTCCTATGGACCTCTCACCTATGGTGTTGACATAACCAACTTTTGTTTTGTATCACACAAGCACGCTATCATTGGCCATACTGTTATCACCCCTGTTCCCAACCTAAAATGTGATTACATTGATAGTGACTGTGACTATGTCAATTCTATAGAACAGTATCTACCAGTTTTTAATGTGCATATCGATCCACTCACCCTGAATCTCAAATCCCTACTGACTAGAAAGGATACACATCTTATTTGCATTAGTAATACTATTACTAAAGCTGGTAATTCCCTAAATGGCTTATTTCATGATGGTGATTTAACTACTGAATTATCAAACACTTGGTTGGAACTTACATTTAAAGGTTTTGGTATCATTCAAATTTTCTTGATTATTTTTTCTTATTATTACATTATGCTGCTTATGCCACACTCTCCAACAACATTGAGCACAATTGCACATCCTTTATGCCACCCAATCCACCCAATGTAAGCCTACTGTGATATCTTTTTGGTGTTGCCTCTTTATCAGATGACAAGAGTGGGGATATATAGATCTGGACATCCCATATACCCCCAAGCATGCTATTACATACATTATTGCAGCATAAGGTACATCTGCATTTACTTACACTTATTATTATGTGAGGTAGGAGGACAGAGAGAGTTTAATTGGGGGCATGGCTTAGACAATATAAAAGCAGGTGACTCCAATTACAACTTCCTGTTGTTAGCCTTTGGAAGACAGAAATCTTGCTTGTAGAGCACAAAGCAGCTAACTAAAGTAAGCTACCATTTTCTTACTAATTTAACACTTCAATCTCAGCAGGAGTCAGTGTCTGTTGAGATTAATCAGACATATACTTTATTAGAAGAAGAAAGGGTCCTATTAAGGGTTAAAAAAGAAAATAAAGAAAGTCAGTGTGTGTTCTGTGCTGGGAAGGGTACTGTATCAACTTACATTGCTAAATCAGTAGAAGGAGAGCGATCTTAATTGGGGGTGTGGCTTAGACAGTATAAAAGCAGGTGATTAATTACAACTTCCTGTTGCTAGCCTCTGGAAGACATAAATCTTGCTTGTAGAGCAGTAAACAGCTAACTAAAAGAAGCTACCATTTTCTTACTAATTTAACACTTCTATGTCAGCAGGAGTCAGTGTCTGTTGAGATAAAGTGGACAGATACTTTATTAGAAGTAGACAGGGTCTTATTTAGGGTTAACAAAAGAAAATAAAGAAAGTCAGTGTGTGTTCTGTGCTGGGAAGGGTACTGTATCAACTTACTTTGCTAAATTAGTAGAAGGAGAGAGAGCTTAATTGGGGTGTGGCTTAGAAAATATAAAAGCAGGTGACTCTGATTACAACTTCCCCTTGCTAGCCTTTGGAAGACAGAAGTCTTGCTTGTAGAGCAGAAAGCAGCTAATTAAAAGAAGCTACTATTTTCTTACTAATTTAACACTTCTATCTCAGCAGGAGTCAGCGTCTGTTGAGATTAAGCAGACAGATACTTTATTAGAAGTAGAAGGGGTCTTATGTAGGGTTAAAAAAGGAAAATAAAGTCAGTGTGTTTTCTGTGCTGGGAAGGGTACTGTATCAACTTACTTTGCTAACTCAGTAGGAGAGAGAGAGAGAGAGAGCTTAATTGGGGGTATGACTTAGAAAAAATAAAATCAGGTGACTCTAATTACAGCTTCCTCTTGCTAGCCTTTGGAAGACAAAAATTTTGCTTGTAGAGCAGAAAGCAGTTAACTAAAGGAAATTAGCATTTTCTTACTAATTTAACAGTTCTATCTCAGCATGAGTCAGTGTCTGTTGAGATTAAGCAGACATATACTTTATTAGAACCAGAAGAGGTCTTATTTAAGGTTAAAAAAGAAAATAAAGAAAGTCAGTGTGTGTTCTGTGCTGGGAAGGGTACTGTATCAACTTACTTTGCTAAATAAGTAGGAGGAGAGAGAGATTAATTGGGGTGTGGCTTAGGCAATATAAAAGCAGGTGAATCCAATTACAACTTCCTGTTGCTAGCCTCTGGAAGACATAAATCTTGCTTGTAGAGCAGAAAGCAGCTAACTAAAAGAAGCTACCATTTTCTTACTAATTTAACACTTCTATCTCAGCAGGAGTCAGTGTCGGTTGAGATTAATTACACAAGATACTTTATTAGAAATAGAAGGGGTCTTATTTGGGGTTAAAAAAGAAAATAAAGAAAGTCATTGTGTGTTCGGTACTGGGAAGGGTACTGTATCGACTTACTTTGCTAAATCAGGAGGAGAGCTTAATTGGGGTGTAGCTTAGACAATATAAAAGCAGGTGACTCCAATTACAACTTCCGGTTGCTAGCCTTTGGAAGACAGAAATCTTGCTTGTAGAGCAGAAAGCAGCTAATTAAAAGAAGGTACAATTTTTTTTACTAATTTAACACTTCTATCTCAGCAGGAGTCAGTGTCTGTTGAGATTAAGCAGACATATACTTTATTAGAACTAGAAGGGGTCTTATTTAGGGTTAAAAAAGAAAATAAATAAAGTCAGTGTGTGCTCTGTGCTGGGAAGGGTACTGTATGAACTTACTTTGCTAAATATCTAGGAGGAGAGAGAGCTTAATTGGGGTGTGGCTTAGACAATATAAAAGCAGATGAATAGACTTACAACTTCCTGCTGCTAGCCTCTGGAAGATAGAAATCTTGCTTGTAGAGCAGAAGGCAGCTAAGTAAAAGAAGCTACAAGTTTCTTAACAATTTAACACTTCTATCTCAGCAGGAGTCAGTGTCTGTTGAGATTAATTAGATAAGATACTTTATTAGAAATATAATGGGGTCTTATTTAGGGTTAAAAAAGAAGATAAAGAAAGTCAGTGTGTGTTCTGTGCTGGGAAGGGTACTGTATCAACTTACTTTGCTAAATCAGTAGAAGGAGAGCTTAATTGGGGTGTAGCTTAGACAATATAAAAGCAGCTGACTTCAATTACAAATCCCTGCTGCTAGCCTTTGGAAGACATAAATCTTGCTTGTAGAGCAGAAAGCAGCTAATTAAAAGATGGTACCATTTTTTTACTTATTTAATACTTCTATCTCATCAGGAGTCAGTGTCTGTTGAGATTAAGTAGAGAGATACTTTATTAGAAGTAGAAGGGGTTTTATTTAAGGTCAAAAAAGAAAATTAAGAAATTCAGTGTGTGTTCTGTGCTGGGAAGGGTACTGTATGAACTTACTTTGATAAATCAGTAGGAGGAGAGATAACTTAATTGGGGGTGTGGCTTTGACAATATAAAAGCAGGTGACTCCAATTACAACTTCCTGTTGCTAGCCTTTGAAAGACAGAAAACTTGCTTGTAGATCAGAAAGCAGCTAATTAAAAGAAGCTACCATTTCTTACTAATTTAACACTTTTATTTCAGCAGGAGTCAGTGTCTGTTGAGAGTATGTAGACATATACTTTATTAGAAGTAGAAGGGGTCTTATTTAGGGTTAAAAAGAAAATAAAGTCAGTCTGTGTTCTGTGCTTTGATGGGTACTGTGCCAATTTACTTTGCTAAATCAGTAGGAGGAGGGAGCTTAATTGGAGGTGTGGCTTAGACAATATAAAATCAGGAGTCCCCAATTATAACTTCCTCTTGCTAGCCTTTGGAAGACAGAAATCTTGCTTGTAGAGCAGAAAGCAGTTAACTAAAAGAAGCTAGCACGTTCGTACTAATTTAATATTTTTATTTCAGCAGGAGTCAGTGTCTGTTGAGATTATGTAGACATATACTTTATTAGAAGTAGAAGGAGTCTTATTTAGGGTTAAAAAATAAAATAAAGAAAGTCACTGTGTGTTCTGTGCTGGGAAGGGTACTGTATCAACTTATTTTGCTAAATCAGTAGGAGGAGAGAGAACTTAATGGGGGTGTGGCTTAGACAATGTAAAAGCAGGTGACTCCAATTACAACTTCCTGTTGCTAGCCTTTGGAAGACAGAAATATTGCTTGTAGAGCAGAAAGCAGCTAACTAAAAGAAGTTACCATTTTCTTACTAGTTTAACACTTCTATCTTAGCAGGAGTGACTTTCTGTTGAGATTAAGTAGACAGATACTTTATTAGCAGTAGAAGCTGTCTTATTTTGGGTTTAAAATAGAAAATAAAGAAAGTTAGTGTATGTTCTGTGCTGAGAAGGGTACTGTATCAACTTACTTTGCTATATCAACTTACTTTGCTAAATCAATAGGAGAAGAGAGAGCTTAATTGGGGGTGTGGCTTAGACAATATAAAAGCAGGTGACTCCAATAACAACTTCCTGTTGCTAGCCTTTGGAAGACAGAAATCTTGCTTGTAGAGCAGAAAGCAGCTAATTAATAGAAGGTACAATTGTTTTACTAATTTAACACTTCTATCTCAGCAGGAGTCAGTGTCTGTTGAGATTAAGTAGACAGATACTTTATTAAAAGTATACGTGTCTTATTTAGGGTTAACAAAAGAAAATAAAAAAGTCAGTGTGTGTTCTGTGCTGGGAGGGTACTGTATCAACTTACTTTGCTAAATCAGTAGGAGGAGAGAGAGCTTAATTGGGGGTGAGGCTTAGACAGTATAAAAGCAGGTGACTCCAATTTCATCTTCCTGTTGCTAGCCTTTGGAAGACAGAAATCTTGCTTGTAGAGCAAAAGCAGCTACCTAAAAGAAGCTACCATTTTCTTACTAATTTATCACTTTTATCTCATCAGGAGACAGTGTCTGTTGAGATTAAGTAGTCAAGATCCTTTATTAGAAGTAGAAGGGGTCTTGTTTAGGGTTAAAAAAGAAAATAGAGAAAGTCAGTGTGTTCTGTGCTTGGAAGGGTACTGTATCAACTTACTTTGCTAAATCAGTAGGAGGAGAGAGAGAGAGAGAGCTTAATTGGGGATGTGGCTTAGACATTATAAAAGCAGGTGACTCCAATTACAACTTCCTGTTGCTAGCCTTTGGAAGAAAGAAATCTTGCTAGTAGAGCAGAAAGCAGCTAACTGAAAGGTACAATTTTCTTACGAATTTAATACTTCTGTCTCAGCAGGAGTCAGTGTCTGTTGAGATTAGGTAGACAGATACTTTATTAAAAGTAGAAGGGGTCTTATTTAGGGTTCAAAAAGGCAATAAAGAAAGTCAGTGTGTGTTCTGTGCTGGGAAGGGTACTGTATCAACTTACTTTGCTAAATCAGTAGGAGGAGAGAGAGCTTAACTGGGGGTGAGGCTTAGACAATATAAAAGCTGGTGACTCCAATTACAATTTCCTGTTGCTAGCCTTTGGAAAACAGAAGTCTTGCTTGTAGAGCAGAACATAGCTATCTAAAAGAAGCTACTATTTTTTTACTAATTTAACACTTCTATCTCAGCAGGAGTCAATGTCTGTTGAGATTAAGCAGTCAGATTATTAGAAGTAGATGGGGTCTTGTTTAGGGTTAAAAAACACAATAAAGAAAGTAAGTGTGTGTTCTGTGCTGGGAAGGGTACTGTATCAGCTTACTTTTCTAAATCAGTAGGAGGAGAGAGAGAGAGCTTAATTGGGGGTGTGACTTAGACAATTTAAAATCAGGTGACTCCAATTACAACTTCCTGTTATTAGCCTTTTTTCTTACTAATTGCCTTCATTCCCACCCCTCCACCCACCCACCCTAAGCCAGTTCTACTTTTATAGCCACTGGATTTTACTGACAACAGGAACTTCCTGTTTGGCAGTAGGATGGGAAGGATCATAGAGGAACATTAGTTTTGTCAACCCTAAAGGAAAAAAGTAGCTCATTCTCCCCTCCTAGCTGCTGGTGGTCTGCCTCTGAGCAAGGAAGAAGAAAGTTACTGAAGAATATAGGAAGTTGCTGTCCCAGAACAGGAAGGGTGAGAGTTGTAAGGGGAGGAAAGAGTAAGCATACAGAGAAACAGGAGAGAGGACACATAATAAGACAATAGGAGTGGTGCAGTGCAATGGCTGTGGGGCGGCAGTGTTCCCGGAGACATTCTGGAGGCTGTGATGCTGCCCTACTTGCAAACAACTCTCTGGTCTGAGGGAGCAGGTTGCTCGTCTCCAGGCTGACCTGGCTAGGATTTGTGAAACCTCCTCCCCCACCCAACGACCACCAGGGCCAATGCCACTACCTCATAGGTTGCCAAGAAAGAGGAGAGGCTGGACCAGGGTGGGCTCAGGGAGGGAGATGGTGGTAGAACAGAGTTGCATCCCTCCAGCTGTACCTCTCCACAATTCATACATTCTTCTGGTGGACAGGGGTTCCTCTATGGAGGCACCTGCAGTGGAGACCAAGGAGGATGCTGGGAACCTTCACAAGGAGACCCACAGGAGGGTGGCATGGGACCCCACAGGGGAAGAAAACAACTACTGGTGGGGGACTCAGTCATTAGGAGGATAGAAGTGGGGAAGGAAGGGGAGAGGGAGGGAGGTAAGGTCCCTACCAGGTGCAATGGCTTGAGGGACAGGAAGCTAATCCTGAGGATCATGGGAGCAGCTGCACGAGGAGGGAGCTGGATGTCATTGTCCACCTAGGGACAAATGACCTGGCTAGGAATGTGATCAGAGCAGTGCAAGAGGAGTTTGTAGAGTTGGGGAGGGGCCTTAGACAAGTAGCACATACGGTAACCTTCTTGGAGGTGCTGCCTGTCTATGGCAAGGGAGATGCTAGAGTACTCCTCACCAGGGAATTTCAATGAATGGTTGAAAAAACTGGTTTGGAGCTCAGGGTTTTGGCTTCATTGGGGACTGGGGAGCCACCTGGAGGGATGCAAACCTATACTGGCACAATGGTCTGCATCGGGGGGGATCCAGGATCCTAGGTGAGAGATTTAAATGCTTCATTGGCAAGCATTTAAACTAGCCATGGGGGGAGGCACTGAAAAGGAGCAGGGAAATCCCACACTCCCCCCCACAAAACATGGAAATTAGTGAGGTAAACACCAAGGTAGAGAAGTCATTAGGGAGCAGGACAGAGGTAAATGTAAAAAAAGACAAAGGCAGTAAGGACAGGGATGGGGCTAAAAGGGGTAAGGCCATCAAAAAGTGGAGGGTGATGAGTACCAATGCCCATAGTCTGTGTAACAAGCTCGCTGATCTAGTGTCCTTGATGGAAGAGGGTTGCTTGTATATTATGGCAGTCACAGAAACATGGTACACAGAGAACCATGACTGGGATGTCAACATACCAGGATACACAATCAACAGGAAAGATAGGGAGGGTAAAAGAGGAGGAGTAGTAGCTCTCTATGTAAAGGAAGGGATCAAAGCAACAGAAATAAAGAGTAAACAGGGAGCAGATGAGGCACTCTGGTTCACCCTGGAGATAGGAAATGGTGCCACAATCCGCATGGGGGTTGTATACAGACCCCCATCTCAGGGGGAGGGAATTGTCAAGGAAATGATAGAAGGCATCCTTAGAATGGCAGAAAAAGGGGGAGATATTGTCGATGGGGAACCTGAATATGCCAGATGTTAACTGGAGCACCTTTGCTGCAGGCACATCCAAGAGCAGGGTCATTCTTGATACCTTACAATGGGCATGCCTCAGACAAATAGTATTGGAACCCACTAAGGAGGGAGCAGTCTTAGACCTGGTACTCTCAAATGGGGATGGAGAAATAATCTCAGATTTAGAACTGGGTAGCCATCTGGGAACAAGTGACCACCAAACAGTGTGGTTCACAATAAACACAGCCATACAATCAAGCCATACAAAAGCAAGAGTATTGGACTATAGGAGGGCTGACTTTGTGAAAATGAGAGAGTGCCTCAGAAAAGCACTAGCAAACAGGCATGAAGGAGAGGTGGAGAAACAATGGGGAGTAATCAAAACAGCCATCACAGAGGCAACAAGCCTTTCTGAAAGCAAATCAACAAAACACAAAGAAGGAAAAAAATGCTATGGTTCTCAAAAGAGGTGGCAGGGAAGGTTAAGGAGAAAAGGATAGCATTCAGGAAATATAAAGAAACACAGAAGGAGCAGGACAGAGAACTTTATCAGTTAAAACAGAAAGAGGCAGGGAAGGCAGTCAGAATAGCAAAGACCCAAACCGAGAAAAGGCTAGTCAACTCTGTTAAGAAGGGGATAAGACATTTTATAGGTACATTAGGGGCAAAGAAAGAGCAAAGGAGGAATACTGAGGCTTAATAAAGGGGAGGGAATGTGAGCAGAGGGTGACAGTGAAAAAGCAGGGATACTGAACAAATATTTCTGCTCAGTATTCACAAAGTAAGAGGAGGGGTGGAGGTACCTAAACCAAAAAGAGAAACACTCTGAAGATGGGGGTTGATACCAGTCCATTTACAGAAGAAAGGGTTCTGAAAGAAATAATAAAATTGAATGTAGGCAATGCAATGGGGCCTGATGGGATTCACCTATTGACTACTATCTTTAACAAATCATAGGAGGATGAGGTGATACCTGAGGACTGGAGGAGGGCAGATGTTATCCCGCTTCACAAAAGTGGGAGCAGGACAGAGGCAGGAAACTACAGACCAGTTAGTTTGACCTCAGTGGTAGGGAAAATGATGGAATCACTTCTGAAGGAAAAAATTGTTGAGTACCTAGAGGCCTGCGGGGCACAGGACCCAAGGCAGCATGGATTCACAATGGGAAGGTCATGTCAGACAGATCTAATAGATTTCTTTGACTGGGTGACCAAAGTAGTAGACCAGGGAGGGGCTGTGGACATAGCTTACCTAGATTTTTAGAAGGCATTTGATACAGTCTTACACAAAAGATTAATACACAAGTTAGCCAGCCTTGGAGTGGGTCCCAAGTTGGTAGCCTGGATAAAAAACTGTCTAGACAACAGGACGTAAAGGGTAGTAGTAAACGGAGTCCACAGTGAAGAAAGAGGGTTACTAGCAGGGTACTGCAGGATTCAGTTCTGGGACCAGTCCTTTTTAATGTCTTTATAAGTGACATTGCAGAGGAACTGGAAGGAAAAGTATGTCTCTTTGCAGATGACACAAAGATCTGCAACAGGGTTGATACACAAGATGAAGTGGAAAGGATGAGAAGGGACTTGGCAAGGTTGGAGGAATGGTCAAACATATGGCAGCTCAGATTCAATGCAAAAAAGTGCAAGGTAATGCACCTGGGAAACAAAAACCCAGGGGAAGAGTACACAATGGGGGGTGAGATACTGAAACAGTAAAAATAGAAAGGACCTGGGGGTAATTATATCAGATGACCTAAAGGTGGGCAAGCAATGTGAGGAGGCAGCAAGGAAGGCTGGGTGGATACTGGTATGCATAGGGAGAGGCATCAATAGTAGAAAACAGGAAGTTGTTATTCCTCTGTACAGACAGTTGGTGAGACCCCATCTGGAGTACTGTGTGCAGTTCTGGAGACCCCATCTCCACAAATACATAGACATAGTGGAGGCTGTCCAGAGGAGGGCAACCAAAATGGTGCAGGTTCTGCACCAGAAGACATATGAAGAAAGACTAAAAGAGCTTAATATGTATACCCTTGAGGAAAGAAGGGAGAGGGGACATGATAGAAACTTTCAAGTACCTCAAGGGAATCAACAAAGTCCAAGAGGGTAGCATCTTTCAGAAAAAGAGATGTGCAAGAACAAGGGGGCACAATTTGAAGATAGAGGAGGGATGGCTCAGAGGTAATGTGTGGAAGTATTTTTTTCATGGAGAGAGTTGTGGATGCATGGAACAGCCTCCCTGAGGAGGGTGTGGAGTCACTAACTGTGGAGGAATTCAAGAATGCATGGAACAGACATAAGGCAGTCCTAGTTGTAGTAGGAGGAAGTAAGCTGTTGGTAAACTAGGATTTGCAGATTATCTTTTAGGTAGGAAAATGGGCAGACTAGGTGGGCCAAGCGGTCCTTATTGCCATCAAATTATATGTTTCTATGTTTCTTAGGAACCGTTATCCAGCATGATTATTTTGGTAGTGCTTGAGCGCCAACTAAGAGCTTTTTGCCACACTGCTATGATCAGCATATTTTATGAATAGCTGTATTTTTACCCAAAAAGTAGCTTTAGTCAGCGTACTCTTATCAGTGTGTACATGCAGAACAAGAAATAATCTGTCTTGGGTGCTAATTTCCCACCACTTTTCACCAATAGAATTGCTGTATTTCGCTCTTCTGCTTTTTTGGAAAAGTCTGTTACCTAGTAATGCACTTTCTTATCTATAGTATAAGAAAGTCTGTAAGACTGTTTTCCACTAATTTTGCATGATGACATTGCGGTGTTCGGAGGTTTCCGAACTCCCCGCAGGTGCACTGTTTTTCTACATGTTTTAAAATAAACCTTTCCTGTGATACCTGGGCTTCTGTGTCATATTTTGCCAACAGGTCTAGAATTCTGCCCGCTAACATCCCAAAAGAAGGCAACAGTCATCTATATATGCCAAAGATCTAGGAGCCTCCATATGATCTGCAATACCTACTTCCCTGATGGAAATATTTTGATTTAGGCACTTTATAATGGGGTCAAAGCCAGGATATGTAAAAGAGGGCTGAGTGGACACCCTTTTCAAACCCCCCTCAACACTGGGATTTTGTTGCCCATTTGTCCATTGATATTTGGATGAACCATAGCCTCAGCCTAAAATGCAGATATCCACTTTATAAATGTGGTGAGAACCCATATTTACCTAGAACCATGTGCAAAAATGCTTGTGATACTTTATTGTAGGCCTTGCTCTGACCTAGAAAAGCAAAACAACCCCCAATGTGTTATCCTTGCTTTGTTCAAAAATATGTCTAAGGAGAATAAAGTGGTCTTGACTTTTTCTCCCAGTTATGGTGCAAGTCTGTGATGTGAGAAATACAGGGCATTAAGCAGCCTAACCTGGAACTGAGTATTATCATAAGAATTTCAAAGTCCACTTAAAGAGACTGATTTGTCTCCATTTGAAAAAATAAAACTGCTGCCTTTCTTAAATAGGAAAATTAAACAGACTCTTGCATACCATCAGGGAACATGTTGTTTGTCTGACAGGCATTGTAAACCTTTGGGAAATCAAAAGCCAAAACCTTCTGTAATGATTTGTAAAACTCAAGCTGTTAAGCCACCAGGATCCAGTGCTGTTCCTGAATTCAATGATTTTATGGCAGCAATAACTTACTCCTTTTGGATTGGTTTAATAAGGTCATCTCATAAGTCTTTATCTACTCTTAGCAAGTTGTCTGTTGCAAAAAGCTAGGTTTCCTGGGTCTACACTAGCATCCCTTGCCAGCGCCTCCTTTATGTGTTTGTTTACTTCTGCTACCAAATCTTGTTTGTTGTGTCCTACGATTCCCTTTAAGTTTCTCAGACTTGTGATAAACCTATGTTGCACCTGATTTAAGCAGCTGTCAATGGGAGAGCTGGAAGGCTGATTTGCCTGAGTCCCACACCTCTGTTTGGCCAGAAGAGATATGACTCTGTCATATTGAAACTGTTTTATTTATTTTTTTCCTTTGTTAGTACTTTTTACCTGTGTGGCCTCATCGGTCTGCATTTCATGTCCTAGCAACCATCCATCTCTGGCCAACAGCCGGCCCTGCCCTGGCCCCCAGTGAAGCCCCCACCACCATCTACCCTCATGGCTTTCCCCCCATGGTGAGATGGCAAGGAGTCTCCTTTACTCCCCACCGACACAGGATCCAGTATTGTGCAGTGGTGCCCCCAGGTCCAGGCAGTCCCTCTCAGATAGCCGTCCAGCCACTGCGACCGAGCTCCATGCTTTCCCCTGTTCAGCTTGATGTGGGCTGGAGTGTGCAATGATGCCAATGGAGGGAGCAGGCACGTGTCTGCACACGCTCCCCCCCGGCACCGTGCCCAGAGCTCGCCGCCCCCCAGCCTCCGCCAGAGGTTGCTAGTGCACTGACAACTGGGAGCCCCCATGCCCAGAGAGAGGAGAGCAGTCCACAGATGCTCGATCCCTCCACCCCTGCTGACTCCTGGAGACCCGAGTCCGCTCTTGAACCCGAGTTGCCAGCGTGGAGCGAGGTGTGGCAACCAGAGCCTCAACCCTCAGTGCCACCAGGCTGGCTGAAACTGTTTTATGAGTTTCTTTGTGTCACTAATTTGTGGGGACAAATTCTCCTATGCTCTAGTGGGAATGAAATAAGCTTATACAAATGCTGCCTAATTGAGACATATTTACAGTAGCCCTCACATGCCCTAGCTTTCTCTAACTTTGTGAAAATGTACAAATGTCACTTTCTGTATCTTCTCACCAATGTGTGTCTGAGTCATACATACATTTGACCAATGATCTGTCCACACAGTAATTAAAAAAAAAACAATGATTATTAGTTTCAGGATCCTGTAAGATGAGGCTGTTCATCTTCCAGAGGCCTGTGCCACTAGTGACTATACTTAAGTTCCCTACACTGCATCCTAGAAATGTGTATGACAACTCTGCAGGAATGATCATGACTTTGCCTGAAAGAATACACTTAGAAACCAAAAATAATCAAACCAATTGAAAACTGGACTTCATGGAAGAAGTTCCTCCAATTTTATGTATATTGTACTACTATACATGTCCATTAACATTGCAGTTCCTCCTATGTTGTGAAGAAAACTGGCACCTTAGACACAGAGATGGGACTAATGACACATTAAAATCCTGCCTAGGATGATCTTTCAGAAGGTACAGAGGAAAGGCTGTGCCACTTTAAAGAATTCAATCTTTTTTCATCTTCAACCCCAGGGAGCATAAACATTCATTTGGAAAAAGGACTCAAAAAAACCTAGAGACCCATAACTTGAAATCAGAAAAGGACTGCTTGGCCCATCCAATCTGCCCATTTCTCCCTACCTACACTATTACATCAGACCATGCCCGATCTATAGCTTTTTCTCCCTCCCCCTTTCCTTTCCACTATGATTCCTTTGTGCTCGTCCCATGTATTCTTGAACCTCAGCACTGTTTTTGCCCCCACCACCTCCATTGAAAGGCTGTTCCAGGAATCCACCACTCTTTCTATGAAGAGGTACTTCCTCACATCTCTCCTGAATTGACCCCCTCCAGGTTCATAGCATGTCCCCTTGTTCTTAGGCACTTTTTCCTCTGAAACATGCTTCCCTTCTATATCTTATTTAGCTCTGTGAAGTATTTAGAAGTCTCTATCATATCTCCCATCTCCCTCCTCTGTTCCAGGGTATACATATTGAGGTCCTTTATTCTCTCCTCATACGGTCTTTGATGCAGAACCTGCACCATTTTAGTTGCCCTCCTCTGCACTGCCTCCACTCTGTCTGTCTTTCCTGAGATGTGGCATCCAGAACTGGACACAATAATCTAGGTGGGGTCATACCAGCAACCTATACAGAGGCAACACCACCGCCCTCTTTGTTCTGGTGATACCCCTCCCTAAGCACCCCATCATCCCACTTGCCTTCCCTACTGCCTTGTCACATTGCCTGGCCACCTTTAGGTCATTTGATTTGATTACCCCAGGTCTCTTTCCTACTTGGTGGTCATCAATACCACTCCACCCATTTTGTACTCTGCCTCTGGGTTTCTGTGCCCTGTGTGCATTGTTTTGCACTTTTTCACACTGAAACCCAGCTGCCATACCCTTGGCCACTCCTCTATTTTTTTCAGGTCTCTGCTGATCCTTTCCACCCCCTCCCAGAGTGTTCACCCTGTTGCATATTTTGGTGTCATCCAGAAAGAGGCATACTTTCCTTCAGTTTCTCTGCAATGTCACATATAAAGACATTGGAGAGGAACAGTCCCACTGATGCCTGAGGCACCTCTGGTCACCCTCTTTTGTTTATAATGAACTCTGTTTACCACCACCCTCTGTGGCTGATTCCCTAACCAATTTCTTGTCCAATTTACCACCTTTGAACCCACTCCTATACTACCCAGCTTGCTTTCTAGTCTCCCATGTGGAACAATGTCAAAAGCCTTACAAATCTCAGGAGGCCATGTCCATCACTTCACCCTGATCTAGTTCCTTGATCACTAAGTCAATGAAATTTATCAGATTCATTTGACATGACCTCCCCCCATGAAATCATGCTGTGTTGGGTTTGTAACCACAGGATTCAAGATATTCCACAATTCTTTCCTCAACTTGATTCATTAACTTTCCTACCACCAATGTTAGGCTGAGTGCCCTAAAATTAGCAGCCTGCACCCTGCTACCACTTTTGTATAGTATGACTACATCCATCCTCTTCCGGTTCTCCGGAACCACTGCTGTTTCCAGTGAGCCAATAAATAGAACTGAACAGCAAGTTGTGTAACCTAGGAGCAGGGAGGAAACTGGTTAGGTGGGTTAAGAGCAAGCAACATGATAGGCAGCAGAGGGTAGTTGTGGGGGGGGTGAGCTATCGGAGCCAGGAGCTGTAACAAGTGGGGTCCCACAAGGTTCAGTGCTAGGACCAGTGCTGTTTAGCATTTTCATTGCTGACATACCAGACAGGATAAAAAGTAAGATCAGCCTCTTTGCAGATGACACAAAGATATGTGCAGAAATGAATGGTGGGGAAGGTGGTATAATACTCCAGGAGGGTTTAGCAAGACTTGAGAGCTGGTCAAATACATGTCAACTAGGGATCAGTGCCAAGAAGTATAAAGTCATGCACTTGGGGGCCAAAAATCCTGGTAATAGTTATTAGTTGGGTGGAGTGCAGTTATCCACTTCAATGGAGGAGAAGGATCTGGGAGTTCTAGTTTCAGAGGAAATGAACCACCAGTGCAGTGTAAGAAGACAGTGGCAAAGGTGAATAGAATGCTGGGTGCATCGTAAGGAAATCACCTCTAGGAGAGAGGAAGTCATTTTGTGCCTGTAAAGGTCCCAGATGAGGCTGCATTTGGAGTACTGCATTCAGTACTGGTGCCCCTATTTGAAAAAAGACATCAAGCTACTGGAGAGCATATTGCATAGGGCAATGAAAATGATCCTTGGCTCTGGGGATGTGCCATAAGAAGAAAGACTGTGAGAGCTCAATATGTATTCCCTTGGGGACAGAAGGGAGAAAGGGGATATGATTGAGACCTTCAAGTACTTAAAGGGCATGAACAGAGTTAACACCAAGGGTATGTTTAGATTAAAAGGTGGGAGGGAAACCAGAGGACACAATCTGAAACTGGAAGGGGAAGATTTAGTAAGGAAATGAGAAGGCATTTTTTCACAGAAAGGGTGGTTGCAGGGTGGAATGAGCTACCGGAGGAGGTGGTATCATTGAGGTTGATAAACAGCTTTAAGAGGTGGTGGAACAGGATCAAAGGGAGGGTCAAAACTGAGACTGGGCTGAGTGTGTGTGAGAAGGAAGTTGGAGGAAATACAGTGGAAGGGGAGACAAGGAGGGGCAGCTGCAGTTTAAATGACTGAGTGCTGCACACTTGAACAGACTAGATAGACCATAATGCCTGTATCTGCTGGCAATTTTGTATGTTGGTATGTATGTTCATACTGTATGTCAGTAATGTAGCCAGTTTTTCAGTGAGTTCCCTCAATATCCTTGGATGCATCCAATCTGGCCTCATTGCTTTTTCCACCAACAGATTAGCAAGCCCCTTCAGAACTATTGCCTCCAAAAAGGGACTAATGTCCACTTCCTAACTTCAAACCTTTTATTACAGTACTTATTTTTTTGTGGCCCCTCCCTTTCTCCTTCCACCATGAACACTGAAGAAAAATATTTGTTCAGGATGTCTGCCTTTGCCAGGGCCCCCTGTGCACTGCCCTTCTTTCCTTCATAACCTTACAATCCCACCCCTAGTCTTCCTTTTTCCACTTAAATATCTAAAACATGTTGTGTCCCCTTTTGTTACCTCTTGGGCTATTCTCTCTTCAGTTTGTGCCTTTGCACTCCTTACTGCTTTCCCTGCTTCCCTCTGTTTCCCTTGATATAGCTCCCCATCTTCCTCCTCTACATCGCCTTATACCTTCTAAATGCTACCTTTTTAAGTCTGCAGTGGGCAGAGCCTGCAGACATTTTGCATCAGAAAAGGATCTACGTAATATTTTCCATCCACGCAACATGATGAAGTGTTAAAATAGTTTCTTCTGCAGAGAGCCTAATTACTATGCTTACTGTATACGGTATAGTAGTTGAAGAGCCCTATTTTTCTTGCTGCTTAATGTCTTCGAGATCCCCTCTCCTGGAGAGTATGTTTAACCCACCCCAACTCCACCCCACACAGAATTGACTTCAGTTGTAAACACAAACCTCCCACATCCTTCCACTATACCCTGTATGCTCCCAACCCTCTGGTCCCAGTTCTGCAAAGGACTGATGGTTCCACATATGTTTGTGTCCCGCTGCCGGACATGGAATGAGGAAACATCCCACCCAGCACCAGTGAAGCAAACCCAATGCAAAAGTGCCAAGTAAACTGCTTCCCTGCCAAAATAGCACTGCTGCCACCTTGGTGGGAGTAAGATTATCTCATTGAAATACTTTATCCAAAGGTGTGTGTATGTGGGGGGTCGCAGGATGATCATTGTCCAGTCTGTGGGTGCATTTTTCTAAAAGTTCACAGGTTGGTTTGCCTCAGATGAAAACTTGGAGTTCGAAAGTAGCCAACCTGAATAGACCCAGTAGCACCACTTATGTGCAGATTAAACAGCATACCTCGAGCCCCATACCCCACAAATCAGAAACAAGACTTAAAACAAAGGTCTGAAATCAGGGACACATCTGACTTGTTAAACCTTAGTTGCTCTGATCCATTTTATAGCAGGTTTCTCAAAAACTAAATACTATTAATAATAAAAAGATTGCGGCAAATTAACTTGGAGGACAGTCCATACAAGTGGAATAACAATTTTGCCTTAGCCTGATCATGTCCCCATAAGGTACTGATGGTATTAAACACTTAGTATGTGCACTGCCAGCAATGAATGGCAGCTTTAGCAGCAGTGGCATTTCTGTATCCAGCAGCAGGTATCGCTAAGCTAGGAATGACTGGCAGTTTCAAATCCAGAGATTTAATTGACTCCTGTTTCATGGGTAGACATTACATTGAAACTGTTGTTACTAATGTACTCCATGGCCCAGATATTCAATAGGGTTGCACCATGTGGAATAGGGTTGCTCCAGCGCAAGTCCGAAAATGCGCCATTCTGCAATATTCAGCGGGAGGCAGATGCGCCCCCCAAATCACACTGCGCAACAGTGCAATGATAATGAATGCATGCGCAACTGAAGGGGGAGGAACCATGCTTAAATGGCGCAGTGCGATATTCAACAACATGCGCCATGCGCAATAGGGAGCAAGCGGAAGTTGCGCGATAGCGGAAATGAGCCAAAATAAAAAGGAACAAGGGAGAGGCGCAAGAACGCTACAGGGAAGGCATATGTTGCTGAACTATAGCCAGCCACACAGGCAACACAGACACACAGGGCAGGACAGAGAAAGGGCACCCTGAACCCACAGGCACAGGGAAGGTGTGGGGAGCCTCAGCCACAGTGCAGAAGGGGGAAGTGCCACACAGCACTGAGGCCACCAGAGAAAGGTGTTCCCGGTGCAGGGGAAGTAGCAGCCAGGACAGTGGGGGGATCACAGAAACAGCTGCCAGGGGGAACACAAGCCAGGGACATGGCCAGTGCCACCATCCAGATGGAGGCAGTAAGGGGTGAGAAGGAGGGCAGCAGGGGGGAGCAGCCGTGTAAGGGCCTGTCGCAGGTATGCCCCCAACAGGCAGTACCGAGCCTGCACCAGCTTCGAGCTGTACATGGATACAGAGATCGTGGGCCGGTACCACCTGAATCAGACAATTCTGAGGTGGCTCTGTGAGCTGTGCAGTGATGTGATGCAGGCACCCACACGACGGAGCCATGCTCTGTCAGTGTAGACTAAAGTGACAGCTTGCATGTGCCTGCTCACCACGGGTACCTTCCAGAGACCAACAGGGGACACCACAGGCATAACCCAGTCGGCCGCGTCATGCCACCTCACCCAATTCCTAAGCGTACTGCTGCCACATGCTGCAGAGTACATCCATTTCCCCAGCACACCGGCGAAGCACACAGCAAACATACAGGAGTTCCACAGGGTAGCATGTGTGCCTGGCATGCTAGGGGCAATAGACTGCACCCATGTGGCCATCCGCACACCACCTGGCCGGGAAGGTGCCGCATATATCAATAAGAAGGGCTATGCAAGCATCAACTGCCAGGTGGTGTGCGATGCCAGGGGGCGCATAATCAATGTCTGTGCCATGCACCCTGGGGGAGCACATGATGCCTTCATCTGGCACCAGTCAGCACTGTGCCACAGATTCAAGAGTGGGGACATCCCCACTGGCCACTTAGTGAGTGAGTATGCAAACCACACAGAAAAACATAGAGCTTGGGAGCGGCATGGTCAGAGGTGACATGGGTATTGACCTAGATGGCCCAAGGCAGGGTGCCGCTGATCACCAAACTAACCTCCACCCTCTACACACAAGATGACAGTGTATACCCACTCCGTCCCTGGCTGCTCACACCATACCAGCGGCCCATGACCCCATCGCAGCAACGCTACAATGAGGCACATGCCACCACACGCAGTATCATCAAGCAGGTGTTCGGGATGCTGAAGGCACATTTCCATTGCCTGGACACGTCTGGTGGTGCCCTACAGTACAGCCCCTCAAAGGCCTGCGGGATATTCCTGGTCTGTTGCATCCTGCACAACATGGCCAATGACTGTGGGAAAGCCGTACAGGTGGAAGAGGGGGACAGCGATGGGGATGATGAGGACGCTGGTGAAGATGGCGATGGGCAGCCACCCCTTGGGCGACAGGACCCCCGACTGATCTGGCTGGCACAGCTGCACCGGGACACCATCACAGAGGAGCACTTCAGCCAACCCAGGTAAGTCATGGGGCCATGTGCAACCACCAGTGGCAAAGACATAACCCATAAACATGCACAGACAAACACCAGGGGTGCATGCTGTCAAGGGAAGTGGCTGAGCATGGAACCGCACACACTGCCAGGGACGGGCAAGGTCTAACATGGCATGCGATCATACACATGCAGACACCTCACAAGACATGCACAAAGGGTAGGAGGCACGCTGACCCAGACCGCCACCCCTAACCACACACACGTCCACAGACCACCACGCCCACTGCCTGTCATTGTGCATGTGTCAGATGCTGGGCACCATTGCACAGTGGCAGACAGCGCAAAGCAGGCATCATCATGCACACGTCACAGCGGACAGCAGCCGGGAGGGTGCATATGAAACGTAAAGCGCAGAGGCCGGTACCCCACCCGTATTGCACACTGAACAACACAATGCACACAGGGCAGCATCAGACAGTAGCCGGCGGGAGACAGGTCAGTCACACGCCACAGTGCCACAGCAGCCACGGATGCATGGGTGGCCCCGCCGAGACCCGCCAGCAGTGACAGGCTGACCAATGGCCTCATGGGGTGGCAACGACAGTCCCCCAAGGGTTCCAATGTGTGAACGTGACCGTGCTCGGGCAGGGGTCTGCAGCACACTGAACATGTCTGTGCCAGGCGTGCTCGGGATGCCCACAACTGAACCCAGTGTCGACAAGGAGGGTGTCGCATGACGCAGGGAACAGGGGGTGGACATTGCACTGCTTGGTGTCTGCGATGCATGGGCAAATAACTGTGTGCCCATTGTGGCCATGACAGCTGTGAATGCCTGTGTCTGCCTGTCAATGGCAGCAGTCACATCCTCCCGCAACCAGTCCATCCCCTTCCGGGTGCAGAGCGGTGTCTCTGCTGCACCGCTCCTCTGCCTGGTGCAGAACCGCACTCAGTGCATCCACCATTGTCACAAGCCGCATCTGCTGATTGACTGATGCTTGGAGTATGCAAGTGTGCTCATCTAAGAGGTCATCTGTCTGATCAGCTTGCTGTCCCTCATGGTGTTCGCAGCCCTGATGGTCATCACCCCTTGAGGGTGGGTGCTGCACACCAGGGCTAGGCCTGGGCATGTCCACAGGTGGGGCATTGATGCCATCCCCTGACACTGTACCCCCCATGGCCATTGGTCGACTGCTGATACTACCCTTCCAGCTGCCTCTCTCCAGGGCTCAATGGTGCTGCCACAGTGGCCACAACAGCCCCTCTGTCCTGGACACACACCAGTGCTGCCCCACTGGTGCAGACAGGCACAGGCTGGGACTGTGATGTCACACAGGCCTCCACAGCAGCACCACCCACAGCCATGGCCGCAATGTCACCTGCTGTGTGGCCATCCTGTGGCCCACATGTCTCACTGCCCATGATGTTAGCTCCATCATCATCAGTGATGGATCCGCCACCAGCCCGAGTATCAGCATGCTGGCATCCATGGACACTGGCATGCTGGGACACAGGCAGGGCCTCCTCTGAACCTGCTCCACCAACATCAGTCCGGATGTCCAGGTGGGCCCACCATCGCCCTGACCCCGTATGCCTGTGGAGGTGGATGGCCTCCTCCATCTCCATGCTACTGCCTCAGTGGAGAAGCTCACCACCGCTGACCCATGAGGCTGCTCAGAGCTGTAAGGGAAAAACAGTAGCATTAATGCATGTGACCTACCCTGGGGATCACAGGGACACTGAGGCAACAGCGCCAGGCCACTACAGGAGGTGGCACACAGGCACCCAATCACACTACACTCATTGGGTTCCAATCGCGCTGTGGCTGTCCATGCGCCAGAGACCCTTGACCCTGTGCCCGACCTTGCCCCCCAGGTGCCATGCGCCAGGCATGGTGATCATCACGCTGTTCGGGTGACAGCGCGATAGGGAATGGCAGCGTGCACCGCGCAGCATCTGCACATGGTAAGACTGCGCTGCCAAGCACCATTTTGAATCCACCACATTGCTGAGATGGTGCAGAAGGGCAGTCATGTGGAGCTAGGTGGAGCTTGTCAACTCCACCTTCCAACTTCAAATGATGCCCTCTGGTGATACCTCCCTGCTTTAGTCTAAAGATCCCCTTTGTGTTTACCCTTTTTATTCCCTTGAGGTACTTGAAGACCTCAATCATGTCCATCCATTTCTCCTCTCCTCCAATGAAAACAGGCAGAGCTCCTCAAGTCTGTCCTCATACGTCAAATCCCCCTAGTCCTTGTATCATCTTAGTTGCCCTCCTCTGTACCCTCTCTAGGAGCTGTATGTCCTTCTTCAAATATGGTCTCCAGTACTGTACACAGTACTCAAGTTGTGGTCCAACAAGTCCATTGTACAGTGTCAGAATCACTTCTCTGCTCCTAGAGGTGATCCCCCTTATGATGCATCCCAACACCCTGTTTGCCTTGCTAACTGCTCTCCTGCACTGCTCAGAGTTATTCATACATGCATCCACCATGACCCCTAGGTCTTTTCCCCCTGTTGAGGCCTCCAGCGCCTCCCCTCCCAGGGTGTACCTGTGTTTAGGGTTTCCCCGCCCAAGATGTAACACCTTCACTTGGTGATATTGAAATTTAATTTCCATGTGTGAGCCCAGCTTTCCAGGGTGTCCAGGTCCCCTTGCAGGGCCTGCCTCCCCTCTTCCCCCCTCAACTTCTGCTCCCATCTTGGAGTCATCAGCGAAGAGACTCATTTCACACCCTATACCCTCCCTGATGTCCGATATGTATGCGTTAAACATGATTGGACCCAGGACCGAGCCCTGCGATACCCCACTACCGACCTCTCTAGGGTTCGAGAGCTCCCCACCGACCACTACTAAGACAGGACTGAGTCATCCATCCAGTGGCACAAGATGACAAGTTTAGCCACAGATTAAATAAGCGCCATGTATGCTTTATGAATACCAATTACATCCCATGGAAACAGGCCTACCAAACAAATATTGGGAGTACAGGGATCGTCAAGACCAAGGAGCAGATCTAAGGCATCCCTTAAGGCTGCACAAAATGGATCAACTTACACAATCCTACAAAATATGACAAAGATGCCTCTCCATCAAACGACATCTACTATAGATTGGGAACATAAATTTACCCATTCTGTATAACTTGATGGGAGAGAAGTACAAATTATGCAATATTTGAAACTTGGTCAGTCTAAGCCTATCCTGTTTTACATACTTATAAAGTTATGCCAAATACTGTGCCATGCTTTAATATCTGCTGGAACATCAAGAGTTTGAGTCTAGTAGTAGCAGATCCGGAAGGAGCATGCGTATCTATCAACTGAAATAGTTTGTAATAAGCTGAGAATGACTGCAGTTGTGATGTGGTTGACAGGAACTTGTCTGCAAAAATGTAAAGCCAAAAGTATCAGGAAATGAGAAAAGGGTCTTAGGGACTGAAACAGCATCACTTTATCTCCCTCAGGTAACTGGTAAATCATCACTCCTTTCAGTTGTGGACAAAATGAAGGTGAGATTGGTTGACCATCAACCTTTATGTTTAGATTTCCCAACACTGGTTGAGTTAACACTTAGGACCAATCCAAATTGAAGTATCGCTCCAGCTGGGCCCCTAACCTTTAGAGACCAACCCAGTGGTGTAGATCACAAAGCTAAGGAGGAGCTGGTTTATCTTAGTGTTAAGCAAGCTAGGAGGGCTTCATTTTAACCACCTAGCCAATGAGGGGCTTTTACTTTGAAGCATGACCCAGCAAGGCTTATCCTTTTTCAAATAAAATGCCCAAGGAATGGGTTCCAGCAGAGTCACCTGCTGTAAACTTGTCTCCACTTAGCAGTCTTTCCATCCTTAGACAGGACTCCACCTGGGGTTAAAAATTTATTTTGGCAGGCCTGGTGGTGCTGAGGGTTGAGGTACTGGACACCACACCTTGTGCTACACTGGCGACCCATGTTCAGGAGAAGGCACTGATGACAGGGGGTCAGCCGGGAGGAGGACGATGGAGCATCCCCAGGAACAGCTCTCCTCCTTAGGGAAGTGTGGTTGGGTAGGACCACCAAGGTGTTGGCTCCTGGCAGCTGGGGGGTGTGCAAGCTTCGGGGCCAACAGAAAGGGATGGCACTGGTGTCATCCGACGTGCAACACATGGAAGCGTGCATTGCAGTGTCATTGACACCATTGCACACCAGCACCAGAGGGGGGCTATATTCTAAAGAAAAATCCCTTGGCAGCATGAAGGCTGCCTGACAGTTTTGCCACAGATGCGCCCAAGTTAGATCCCTCATGATCCCGCCCTCCAGGTCTCCACAGTGGTGGGGTAAGTATCCACTGTGATGTGGCCTGGGAGGACTGTGGCAGGGAGGTGTGAGATCTGGCTGTGACCAGGGCAATGGCTGTGAAGGCTGGCTGGAAGTGGGAACCAAAGGCACAACCCCACCAGCCGAGGACATAAAGAAATAAAAAAAAAATCTTTAAACAGTCTCTCATCAAGCCTCACAGATGTCTGCCTGCAGTGCAGACTTCAAATACACAGCATGGTGGGTTACCAGCAGAAACCATGAAGAAGCAAATGTGAAATAGAAGAAAGAAAAGAGGAGCTAATGTATGGATTTGAAGGTTTGGGGGGCAAACATCAGATCTGTATGGGCAATTTCTCAGATCCATCAGGAAACAGATATGATGGCATGACAGACTTTTACAGAATATAATTGGACAGAAAAGAATAGACCATATATTTTTTTTTAAATGTTGACTTCAATGATTACAAAATGGTGGGGGTGGGGGTACCAACATTCATCTACCTAATGGAACAAGGGCCCTGACCCTGTCACAGAGGGTTGTGAAAAGTAAAATATTCTTCCAGTTAAGCTAGTCAATGTGTTAACTCATTGGCAAGTTTAGAGAGGAGGTGGGAAGACATATGGAAATAGTGAGGTTGACCATGCTGGGTTAGAACAACTGTTGGGGTTGGTACAGGTGGAAATATTGGATAACATATCCTTTAGAGGCCTACACAGTGCCAGACTGGTGAGGGACTAGGTAGGAAACAAGTAGACCGATGGACCATACCATGTCTTTTTCTGTCCATAAACATTTAGGTATTATGTATTTTTTCTACAGTATGTGTATGACATAATGACATACTTTCTGACTATATATATATTTATATATATATATCATATTTATCTTCATGAGTGGCCAATGATATCATGATATCTCATGAGTGGTGACAAGTCAAGATAAACATTATATTTTCAGTCAGGCCATGTCATGTTCCATTTATACAACATGTTTTGGGATACAAAGGTTTTTGTATTAGTGTCCGTCAGTCCAATCCATTGTGCTGTCATGCACTTTGATGCACCTGTAGAATCTCAAGAGCCTCCTTAAGCAATACACATTTGTTAGGGCTCTCTTTTTTTTCAAATTGTCTTCATATTTCTTCTTTAACCTGACCCTACCATAGAGTCCCCCCTCCACCATGCACCCCCCACCATATCCATACCTTTACAGCCAGAGCCAGAACACTCTACTCAGACACACAGCATATTTTAACAGGGTTTTCTTCTCTGTGTTCTGTTTTGTTTATCTTTGATTTTTGGAGCTGCTGTCTTTCTAACTAACCCTCTACTTCTAGAACAGACTACCCTGTGCAAGTCACTCCCGCCACCACCCCATCACTTCTCAGAGACCTGGAACTATGGCACTCCACCTTAAAATACATTTTTAATGTGGGTTTCCTGTTTTAGGCTTTTTTAATTTTTTTTGGAATCACCTTTGTTTCTTTCTCCAAATCTCCCTCCCCATCATAGACTTCCTCCACCCCACGCTGTCTTGAACACATTCTTTTTATATAGTGGTTCACACAGTCCACCAACCTTAACACCTCAGCTCAAACAAGAATCTGTTAAGTTGTTTCTTTGTTTTAAAATTGAAATCATTTTGTACATGCAGGCCAGGATATTCAGACTGCACCACAATGATGAGCAATAGAGGAGCAGGTGCAAATCCAGTGCACCATGGTACAGCAGGCGGGATATTCAAACCATGTGCAGGACAAGGTGTACCTGTGCAATGTGGCTGAATATCACTCCCCAATGCACTGTAGCACAACGAGGAATGCACAATGGGGCAGGGACGATGTGCAATAGTGCCCCTAGGGATGCGCAGAGACAAAGCCAGGAATCAGTTGAGCAGCAAGCAGGGATGTGCAAGGTGCAGAGGAGCATGCACCAGGACAGACAGCCCCAGCCCTCCCCACACCTGACCAGGGCAAGACCCCTAGAGTGGATCCAGTACCCCATAAGCAGCACAGCCAGATGGGTGCAAAAGGGACCACTGATCCTCGAACCACAGTGGCAAACTACCAGCAGATGCACACCAGTAGACCCCAGCCACTGGGCATGGCACCCCTGGACCATCCACCGGCCAACAGAGACCAGGACACAATAATGGCCAAGCCCCAACCATGCCACATCCCCGTCCCAACAATGCCCCCACAGGACAGTGCATCTGAGACACCTAGCCAAGATGCGTGACCAAACAGTGTATGGCAATGAAGGCAGTCTGCCACCCCATGCTTATGCTTCGAGTCACGTCGGAGCACATTGCACACCCACCACATCACAACTGTGACTACCCAATGCAGGTGATGGGACCATCCACCAACACAACCACAACCCATACAAGGCCCTCCACCATGTCCCCAATGGAACTTATAGCAAGATTGGTGACCAGCACCAGTATCTGGGGAACCGCAGTGTGACCAGGTCGGCCACGGATGGTACCACATGTAGGAAGGCCCCTGAACACAGGAGCAGAGCAAGGGCCCACACCCATGCACCAACCCCTACCACAGCACCGATCCCACCAGGCAACACAGCACCCTCCTGTGGGGCATGGAGGCATGTGCTAAACAGGAAGCAACACAGGGCACAACCAATGCCCCCCTCCGACCTGGTCCCATGGGTACCCTGGCAAGCATCCCATCAAAGCTGTGTGATAGGCACTGCCAGTGTGAATCCCATGGTGCCGTGTAATGTCCAGGTCACCCACCACAGGCAGCCATTGAGCCTGCCATGTGGGCACCCTTGAGCTGCACCCACTGATGGCAGGCACATGGTCCTGGGTCATCCCACAGCCACCCTGTCCACCACCAGCATGCAGTGGGTCCCCATGTGGCAGCCACCAGCCCACAGCACCACCCCAGTCCACATGAGCAGAATGAAGTGGGCATCCAGTGGCACTGCCTACAGTGGCAACAGGACCGACAGGCCGATAGGCATGGGGTCGGACTACCAGTTGCTGAGTAGCTGTGTCTGCAAGGTGACAGGTGCGGCTGCCCTGAAGGCATACTGACAGTTGAGCATGTGGCTGACGGTAGCCACATGACTGCGTGGACTGATGGCGCATGCAGGTGGGGCGTGGCAATGGTCACAGCCACACAGGCAATAACCACACTGACAGGGGCCCGTGAATACCACAACACCACAGCCAGAATCACAGAATGAACAGTGCACAGGGCACACCCACATGCCAGATAGATAGCCCATAGCCACACACCTGTGGAGGCACCACCAGGCACCACCCCACCCCAGCCCCACCAAGTAGCCGCAGAACCATTGCAGCAAGGCTCCATATGCCCAGCTACAGTCAAAAGTTGACAGACATGGATGTAAATAGAAATGTATGTATAGTACAACAACAGAGAACCAAAATCTATTTTACATATATACTACATCAGGGAGGGTATGGGTAGGATGCTACAAGGGGTAGGGAAAAGGGGCAGGGGACATGGAGAAAGGCAATGGTAGGGTTCAAGGGTGTGTGGGGAACAGTCCAGGTAGGGAGGGGCAAAGATGTAGGCCATCAGGCCCTATTGGTGGTCCCAGTCCTCTGCCACTGCCTCCGTGCCTATGATGCCTCCTCCCAGACCTCTGGTTGTGTCACTGCAGCAGTTCAAGTGTGGCCCTCACCACCTGGAGGAGCTCCTGGAAGGTCTCTCCACTGCCTCCCAACGATGGCCACCTAGGACAAGGGAGTGAAACAGTATGAGTGCTCGCAGGATAACGAGCCCCACCCAATGTGCATGGCTTGCATCAGTGACCCGGTGCCTGTGGGATGGCATGCAACCACCCACAGTGGGTGCGCCCACATGAGCCATCAACCCGTGTAACCACAGCCATGCAAGCTGCTGCACATCATCACCACCCATGCACCGCACACCACTGCCCTGGACATCTGGCGTCATGGCAATGCAGTGTGATGGCAGTGGCACAGGCAGGCACCGAGTGCACCCACAGACAACCCGTGACACCTGCCCACATGTACAAGGTGACAGGATGGTGCAGAGGACACCGCGGGTGGTGCACAGCCAGAGGCACCATGCACAGAGGGGCCATGCTGCACCCCCACCTCTGCAAGCCACCATGCACATATGTATAGGGGAAAACAGTACTCACCTGCATCCCAGTCGCCTCGGCACTGCTGCCCCGCAGCACCACCTATGTTGACTGGCCAATGCCCCTCTCCCCTGTGTGGTCCTGCCCCTGGCCAGCTGCTGCCAGCCATGCTCTCTGCCTGTCTTCCAGGCCACAGAGGGAAACATGGAGATACACACATTAGTACCTGTCTAAACCACAGGTCCCCCAACCCCTGACCTGAGTGATGTGCTGCACACTGTGTCCAAGTTGCGGTGGTGCAGGGTGGTCATGGTGCACCCCCACAGCAGCCAACACACACGCTGACCCACCCCCTCCCCTGAACATGGGGCATGGTGACCATTGTACCCCACGGACTGTTGGATGAGACTGGTGAAGGTCAATGTGCACCTACCTGACCGTGTCTCTGCACCGATCTGTACCCATGCCTACAGGTGCCTCAGCCTGTCTGGGTCCCACGCTGCAGGTCACTATAGCAGTGGCAACACTGCTCCACCATCGCTGGCTGCTGGTTGCCTCCTCCAAGCCATTCACAACCTCCTGCCACACATCTGTCCATGGCTCTGGAGGGGCAGCTGGCCAAACAGGGCCCCAGTGTATGGCTGAATAAGAGCCATGAGGATGGTGAGCCCAGGTCACCCCATATTGGAGCACACATGTCCCCTGGTGTGTGGCATGTCCCTAGTTAACCAGACATTAAAATGGTGGCCAGTAGCGCACATGGACCACATGCAGAGCTAGCGTGGTTCTGCACTGCCATTCGCAATCATGCCGACAACCGAGAGGCACAATAGGGTAGCAGCCATGTGGCTGCATGGTGCCTAGAGGGCAGAGGTCATCCACGGGTCACGGGTCTGACAGTGCACAGAGCACCACTGCACTATTGGGGGCCCATCATATGGTGCATGGTATGGGACTTCACCAATGCTGTGCAGTTTCCACTGCACAGAGGCACAATGGGAACCATGGCACAGTGGAGCAATAAGGGCATGATGGCACTGTGTCAGCTGTACTATAGGCGTGTGCCCATAGGCAGTACAGCACCTTGAGTGCCAAAGGCATGATAGTGGCTGGGTGCTGGGCTGCCTCCTGCACAATGTACATATGCTGCACAACTGGCATACATTTCAGCAGCGTACACACATGTGTTGTGGGGCCGACTGCACATGTCACAGTGTTGCACTCAACTTGAGCATGCACAACTCCATTGCGCAATATTCGCCATGATATGTAAATCAGCTCATGAGTCATTCCATTGCACCCCAGCTGTATTTGCATCCCATTACAGTTGCGCATGACCTCATTTGCATGCATTGCGCTATAAGGGTGCCATGGAACTGCACAGGGCATGGATCAGTATTGCAGCCTTTGAAGGTAAGCTGCATGCTGTGAGGCCATCAGGACAGTTGGCTGTGAGGGCTGTGTGGCACTGAACAGTCCATAGTAACACCTGTCCATCTCCACAGGTACAGGCATGTCCGAATGTGAGGAGAATGAGGAGCAGGGGATGGTGCATAAGCGAAGGCTGAACTTCACCAGGGTGGACTCAGATGCCCTCTTGGAGGCCTACCTGGACAGGGATCCACTCCTAAGTGGACAGAGGGTCACACCCAGAGGTCTGGGCGACAGCATGGGAGGAGGTGGCATGTGCAGTCAACCAGCAGGGCAGCCACCATCATTCTGTGCAGAAATGCAAGAAGAAGGTTGGCACTGACAGGAGGAGGATTATGGAGAAGGTGGTACATTCCCACAGGCAGAGGGGCAACAGGTTGTGCCACACCTGATGCTGCAGGAGGAGCAGGTGACCAGCATCACGCGGCACTGTGCCATTGAGGGTATGCCTGGCGGAGGCTTCCAGATGGGTGGCAGTCCATCTCTGCATGGTAGGAACGGTGGTGGCAATGGTGGTGTGAGGGTGGCAAGGGGTTGGGGCCAGGAGTCAGTCGGCACCGCTAATGGTACTGTGTTCCCTTACAGCTCCCGAGCATCTGCATGGAGCAGCGGGGGTGGGTGTGTCCACTGAGGGTGCGGCCCTGGAACAGGTGGAGCACCCATCCCCCCTCCACCGGTGTCCGAGGGTCCGACATCCAGCAGCCCTGCATGGCTGTCTGGGCTGATGCCTGTGGTGCGGGTGCAGACAAGGCCCTGGCTGTGTTCCAGCATGATGCCAGGCACAGTGTCCTGTGTGCTGAGACACAGATCGTGGCCGACACCAGCACCGATGATGATGTGACGTACATCCTGGACAGTGATGCTGGTGTGTCACAGGGGCACCCACGACAGGCAACCACCAGGGTGGCTGTGCGGGCAGTGTTGTCACAGTTGACCACCCACCAGCCGCTGTGCCCATCATGTCCACGGCGTTCAGTGGGGCAGCACTGGTGTGTGGCCGCAGCAGTGATGTAGGTAGTGCCAATGCAGCCGTGCCAGTGATGCTCAGTGCTCAGCAGCCGGAGGGGCAGTGGCAGCAGCTGGACACTGTTGAAGGGGGGCTGGTGGTGGCGGGCAGCAATGGTGCACTGCATGAGATAATACCCCAGGATGGCACCACCGTGCAGCACCTACCATTGCGGGGTGCTGCACCACAGGGTCAGGTCTCATCTGTGGGTCAGCATGGTGCTCATGCGGATGACCCTTTGGATGACCACAGCCATCTGCTCCAGGCCTCTGTGGATCACCAGGTCTGGCTTGTGGTAGCAGTGGATGCACTCTGTGCGGAGCTGCTCCGGGTGGAGGAGCGGCACAGCAGAGACCATACCTTGCTCCTGGCAGAGTTAGCTTGGCAGCAGGTGGACGTGACCGCAGTCATGGATAGGCACGCCACTGTGGTGACAACTGTCCTGGCAACACTGGCCAACCAGTTGTGTGCCCAGCCACCACATACCCCTCGGAGTGCAGTGTCCACCCCTCAGGCCCAGCATCTGGAAACCCCAGCCATGTCTATGCCGGGTTAAGCTGTGAGCATTCCAGGCATGCCTGGTGTGGGCATGATTGGTAGCCTGCAGACACCTGCGTGAACCTGATCACCATCTTTGCAACCCCATGAGGCCACTGAGCAGCCTGTGCCAACTGGCAGGCCTCAGCATGGCCACCCATGCATCCATGGTGGGAGTGCTACTGTGCAGGTGACTGACCCTACCCCCTCCATGACCACTGTCTGCTGCTGCCCTGTGTGCACTGTGGTGTTCTGCATGCAACGCATGGGTGTGTACCCAGTCCTGCACACACAGGGGCCCTGTGAACACCCACCCAGCAGCTGGCTACTGTGGCGTGTGCATGATGATGCCATCATAGTGCTGTCCACCACTGTGCAATGGTGCTCAGCATCTGAGACACACCCAGTACCTGCCTCTGTGTGGCTCTGTTGGGTCCAGTGTGGGTGGGGTCGTATGGGGTGGGTGTGCATGTGGCTGTGTGGGCAGGGGATAGGGTGTGTGCATGCTGTGTGCAGCCCTGCTGTTTTCCGCCATGGTGTCTGAGCCCCTGCCCATTCACACACCCCCTGCCGCTGACCTGGGCTGGGTGTCTGCCTCCGCCTGTCTGTCAGCTGTGTTTGGATAACTGGGGCATGCTCATTTACAAGTTCACCTACCTGTGTGGTACATAGTGCTCCTCTGCTTCGCCCAGGGGGTGGCTGCCCACCTTCAGCTGGACCAGCATTCCCATCATCACACCACCTGGCATTTGACACTCGGGTATCCCTTATGGTTGATGTATGCTGCCCCCTCTGGGCTGGGTGGTGTGCAGATACCAACATGGGTGCAGTCGATGGCCCCAAGCATGCCAGGCAACTGTGCTACCCTGTGGAACTCCTGCATGCTTGCTGTATGCTTTGCCTGTGTGCTGGGGAAATGGATGTACTCCACAGCATGTGGCAGCAGTGTGCTGAGGAACTGTGTGAGGATCGTGACACGGCTGACTGGGTTATGGCTGTTGTATCCCTGTTGGTCTCTGGAAGGTGCCCGTGGTGAGCAGGCATATGGCGGCCATGACCTTTGTCTACACCGACAGGGCATGGCTCCGTCTCTTGTGGGTGCTTGCATCTCCTCACTGCACAGCTCACAGAACCACCTCAGAATGGCCCAGTTCAGGTGGCACGGCTCAATCTTGGTGTCACTATACAGCTGGAAGCTGCGGTGGCAGCGGTACAGTCTGTTCCGAGCATCCACCAATGGGCCTTCCACAGCCGCACCTCCACCCTGCCTCCTCACCCCCTTATGACTGCCTCCATCTGGAAGGTTGCACTGGCCATGTCCAGGGTTGTTGTTCCCCCTCCAGACAGCTCTCTACCTGGTCCCCCAGCTGTGTGCTGCTGGTCCTGCCCCTACACTGGGTGCACCTGGCACTGTGCCACCTGTGCCCCATGCTGTGACCTGCCTGGGCCCCTCTGCTGTCCCTCCTCTGTGGCACCCATGCACAGTCCCTCTGACAAACACACACACACACATATGCACACACACACTCCCTGTGACCCCCATCCACCTCTGGACCACTCCTGTGCTTCTTTCTGTTGCCCTCACTCCCGGCTGCTATGTCCCGTCTCCCTGCCGCTATGGCTCCTCTCATCGCAAGCTTCCTCCCCTTAGTTTGCTCCTTTTATTTTGGCTCAAGTCCGCTATTGCACAACTTCCAGGTGCTCCCTATTCTTACGTCGCCTGCTGTTAAATATCGCACTTCACCACATATTCATGGTTAAGCCCCCTGCAGTTAGCATGCATTAATTTCCATTTCGCTCTTGTGCATTGGATTTTGTGCTGCGCATCTGCTGCCACTGAACATCACATTTTGGCTCATTTCAGTGATTGTGCAGGCACATCCCTATTGCGCATGGTGCCACTGCTCTGAATATCCCTACCACTGTGTCTTGTATGAGGTTTTTGTTATGAGGAAACATTTGGTCACCGAGCTTATGCTCCATTTCATGACTGGCAGAGCTGTGGGCATGTCTATGTTTCTGCACGAGATCAGGGAGATATTTGTATCTTGGCGATACCTTTCATACTAGCAAATGCTGGTGTGGAGTGAAACTTTCACTTACATGCTGTGTTCTAATGTCTGTAGTACTAACATTCTGGTGCAGTGTGTTAACTGTCAGGTAGTTAGAGTAATGATAGTCTGTGGAGTTGGTCTGCTTTGGTAGTCTTGGGATCAGGAATAATGGAGGAACAGAGTAGAGATGGCCAGGTTGCGGTATACAGTAGTGTGCTGCTGAAGAAATGAAGCAACTTAAACAGTGGTGAGGGCAGCTGGTCTGGACAACATGGGATAGGTCTCTGACTAAGTAATAATTGCAACTTGCTTCCATAAAATTTTTGAAGAAATAACGTATTTGTGCTGTTTCTACATTTTGTTTATTAACAAGTGCTTATACTGTTTTGGCTCCTGTGTAGCGTGACTGAGCGATATCTTGTTAATACTGTTGAATAATGTGCTGCAACCATTTAAAATAAGGCAGTGTGTCTAGAAAATGTTGTTAAACTTTGTATTTTGTGTTAAGTTTCTCTACTATGGTAAAAACAAGCTACATGCTATAGAGAGACAAGCAGGTGAACGACTTCTGAAAAGCAAGGCAAGTGTGAGTGTTCTTGTGTTGATATAGCAACAATCGCTTGTGCTTGCACTTACTTTCCTGAAGTTGCTGATGGTGCAGTTGCAGCTTCTTTCTAACATACCTAAGAATCTTTCACAGAACATACTTTTGAACATAGACTCCATTAATTTAAATGTCTGCTAGCACTTTATTTCCCACTGTTGACAGTGCTTGGTCACGCTAAAGAAGAGCACAGAAACTGAAAGTGTTCTTTACTGAGGCTAGTGTGAGGCAGAATCCACCAGATAAGTTTACTATGACATATAGAAATGAGGAGATATCACCATGATGTATAAGAACATGTAGATATCACTGTGATGTATAGGAACATGGAGATATCAGTGATATCACCACTGTCTGACTGAAATAGTACTTTTTATCTCTCCTTATATCCCAAAACATATGTTGTGGGTATATATATATATATATATATATATATATATATATATATATATATAGGATACATGATGGGCATGAGTGTGATATGGAAAATATTGTCACTCCTACAGAGTGAGATATCCAAGCTCACGATGCAGGATGACAATATTTGCCATAGCACGATCTGCCCATCATGTATTCGATATATAAAATAGGGCCAAGAGTTTCAGAAGTTTTGTTATGCTGTCTTGTGTTCTGTTCCTGTTAATGTGTTTGCTCATTCTGTGTGTGAGCTTTTCTGAATGGGCTGGCAGTGTTATAAACTTGAGAGACACATGAGTGTGTTTTGCAATGCTAAATGAGTTAGTTTCAGATAGGAATGAGAAACATACTTTTGTGGAGCTGTATTGTTTAGCAGTCTGGCTGCAGTGAAGTTAAAAGCATCACAGTATTTGTAATGAACTGAAAGGCAGAGTGTCAGAACAGCTGATACTGTTTTCAGTGGTAATTAAGTTAGCTGCAAATGGGTGCAAGTGTTCTGTGAAATTGTGCTCTTTAGGATTCTGACTGCAGTGAAGTTGAAATTGTCACAGTAATTTTCATGGGTGAGAATCAGAGTTTGAGGAACAAGTTAGAGTGTGTTTCAGTGATAGTTGAGTTAGCTGGGCAGTAGTTTAGACTGTTCTGTGAAGCTGTGCTGTTTGGAATTCTGGCTGCATCAAGTTGAGAGCATCACAGTAATGAGCTGGAAGTTGGGGGTGGGGGGATAGGTGTGTTTTGTAATGCTCACTGAGTTAGCTGTAGGCAGCAGTGAGACCTCTTGGGTAGTTCTGCATTTGTGTCTATGGTAACAGCACAGGTGTTTCTTTCATGCTGACGGGAAAGCTGCCTAGGGTGATGATATCAGTGACCTTTTGTGATCTGTGTGTGTAAATGTCTCATATCATCACAGTAGAGCAGAGGGTAAAAATATCACACTGCAGTGGATGATATGCTGTTTTATCTCACTCATTTACCACTCACCCCTATTGTATATATATATATATATGTGTGTATATATATATATATATATATATACATATACATATATAGTAGCCAAATACATATTATAGTGGCACAGTAGTACCACTACAGTTAAGTTTGCATGGCCACTTCTATGTTAAATCCAAAATTGCACTTTAATAACTTTGCAACTGTTTGTCCAATTTGCCTGAAAGTTTTGCATGTGCAATTTGGTACCACAGATCCATAGATCTGGCAAGTTTCATTCTGATTGTTTGTGTGGTTGCAGAGCTGCCAAGTGCCAAAAAATGGGAAAAATCCTCACTTTTTGGCAAATTTTTTGCTCAGGGCTACGGCCCAAACAGTTTGCAGGGTATATGGGGTCTGTGTCTCTGATGTGCCTTGAAGGTTTTAGAAAAAATATTAACTGCTCAAAAGCTATTAAAGTTTCTTATTATAGCCAATGGGAAAAAATATATATGTCCATCTTGAAAGCACTTTTGCTTTCACAAAAGCACTTTTGACTTTCGCAAATGGGGTTTGTACTGTCACAAATCCACCATCTTCTTTTCAGTTAATGTCAGCTAAAAAGCACTGTCATTTATTTATTTATTGGGCAATTCAGAAAGACCTTTGAGTCAAAGACTCATTTACAAAGGTTCCACGTCATACAATTAGAGTACACAGCAAACAACAGGTAACAGAGAATGAGACATTACAGCATGTTACATAATGATGAGTTGGATTACATTTCAGCACATGGTAGCCATAAGAAATAATGAGTATAACATTACATTATATTACAATACATTACAAGACAGACAGGGTTGATCAGACAGGGTTAAAGGTCTGTACAGAGTAGAGTCACACCTTAGCACAGCCACAATGTTTGCAAGGAGACCTGTAACTGGCTGATAGTCAGTTGGTGAGGCAGTAGAGATTTTGAAGAGAGACAGTGATAGATATGGGCATAACAGGGCAGGGTGCAGTAGGAGAGGGTCAGAGGCAGTCACACATTAGAGTCAAGGAGGAGTTCCTTAGTCTAGCTTAAAAGGACCCAGCCTTGATTCATTGGTCATATGCACTGGGAGAAGTTATACCAAGTGGGGCTTGGTAGCTGAAAGTTCTTTGCAGTTGGGAGGTATGGGGGCGGGGTACCCATAGCAGTGGCTTGTTAGAGTTTCATGTGGATCTAGCTGGGGATGCGGGTCGAATAATAGAGGTGAGAGAGGGAAAGGTGAGACCTAAGAGTATCTTCTTTGTCATCAGGCCTGAATGGTACCTGATTCTGCTATCCAGGTTAAGCCATTTAGAGGCATTGTATAGTGTACAGGTATGGGTGAGACGATCACTGCCTAGAATGAGATGACAGGCTTTGTTGAGTACTAGGCAGAGGGCATTTAGTGCAGAGTTGGGGGCAGCACAATAAATGGTAATGCCGTATTCAAGGAGGGCGAGGACAGAGGAGTTGACGGAGATCCGTATAGCCTCTGGGGTGAGGCATGTTTGTACCTATACAGCACACCTAATCTCGAGTTTAGGGCAGAGGCAAGGAAGAGAATGTGTTGTTTAAAATTGAAGCCAAGGTCAAGAGTGATCCCTAGGTATTTAAAGTTGTTAACTTGCTCGAGGGGGGTACAGTTGACAGTGAAAAATGGGGGACAGTGGTTCTTGCGAGGGTTCTGCAGGTGGGAGAAGAGCATGACTTTAGTTTTCTTGTAGTTGATTATTAGGCGTGGGTGGAGAACCTCTGTTCTGCTTCATGGAAGCTATGTTGGAGTGTTTGGTGGAGTTTAATTGGGTCGGAGTCTGAGGTGAACAGTACAGCGTCATCCGCATATAGAAGCGGGTTTCCTGAGACGGCTGGCTGGAGGGAGTTTAGGTATAGGCTAAAAAGTAGGGGGCCAAGAATCGAACCCTGTGGGACACCAGAATGGACCGGAAGGCAAGGGGACAAGACGGTGCCTACTTTGACCTGTTGGGTTCTGTCCGACAGATAGCTGGTGAACCAGTTTAGAGAGTCATTGGAGAAACCACTGGAGGAGACAGTGTTAAGCAGTATGGCATGGTTGACAGTGTCAAAAGCTTTAGAGAGGTCCATGAATATAACACCTGTGAGATGGCCGCGATCCAAGGCGGGGTGGGCATGCGAGGTGAAAATGAGGAGTCGGTGGTGATACTATGTCCCTTGTGGAAACCATGTTGTTGGGCACAGAGAAGATTGTATTTTGTGAGGTGGTCAGTGACTTGATCGGCAACGATACACTCTAAGGCTTTGGAGAGGGGAGGAATGGATATAAGGTGGTAGTTATTTGTGGAAGTGTGGTCCCCGCTCTTAAAGATATGGGTGATGTTGGCCAGCTTCCAAAGGCAGGGAAATTTTCCTTGACAGAGGGACCGATTTAAAATATGAGTTAGCGGGTAGAGGACTTCTGGGAGAGTAAGCCGGAGAAGTTTCAGGTCAAGGGAATCACTGCAGTTTGTTGAGTGGTTGAGAGCTTTGGCCAAGTACGGTTTGGCATCTGCAGGGATGAGAATGCGAAGGCGAAATAGAGGGGCAAGGGGAGGTGGGTGGGTCCGGGCCGGCGGGGGGTCAAAGAAGTTGTAGGGGAGAAGATGGTTGAGATTGGTGAAAGCAGAGTTTAAGGCTGAGACTATGCTTTGGGGATCCGTGGAGGTGTTACCATCTATCACTAGTAGGTCTGGGAGCTTGTTTGAGGCTTTACCACAGAGTTCCCTGATTTTATCCCAGAATTTATGCCCATTACCTCAGGTGGATGTTAAAGACGCTTTGTAATAGTCCACTTTGGCAGTGCGGAGGGCCCACATGCATTTGTTGAGCCACTCCTTATAGCGTTGCATGTCAGTTGGTCATTTGGTTTCATTAGCAAGTTGCAAAAGGGAGTCACACTCCTGCAATAGACCCAGGAGGTGATCAGAAAACCATGGAACCTGGTATCCTTTGGACATTTTCTTGGTAAGCGAGGCAGAAACTGTCTGAGGCACTATTGAAAGTGGAGATAAATAGATTAGCGCATGATCGGGGTCAAAAGGTGTTTACAAGAGGTGTCCAGGCCCAGCCTCAAGGAAGGCCTTGAGTTGGGAGAGTTGCCAGGTCCAAGTCTGTGCTGTAGGGTAATTTTAGGGGGGGGTGTTTGGGAGTCTTGCAGGACCAACAGCAGAGCACAGGAGAGTGATCACTTAGATCATTTGGGAGTACCTGGGTGTTTGTTATTCTGTGTGGGCAGTTTGTGAAAACCAGGTCCCGGAGGGAGGATGTCCCTGTATGGGCATTTACCCTTTTGGATGAGGTGACAACCTGGGTGAGGTTTAGCACTGCAGCATCATCAGAGAATGGGGCAGCTTTATTACCCAACCAATTTATGTTGAAGTCACCCATGACTATTTTTTCATAATGAGGAGGCAGGGTTACAATGTAGTTGAGGACTGCCTGGAAGGCTAGTTTGTGTTCATTGGGTGGAATGTAGACAATGGCGAGTGGGAGGGGGACAGTAGATCTGCTGAGAGCTAATTTAGCGTGGGGCTTGTGCCCTAAGGGCGAACTGTGGGGTAGGGAGTAGTTGGGCTGACAGTGAGGCTTTATGGTAGCTAGCACAGTCGCCATCTCATTTACCTAGTCTATCAGAGTGATAGAGGATGTAGCCAGGAAGGTTCACAGCAGAGTCTAGCACAGAGAGGGAGAGCCAGGTTTCACTCAATCCAATGATATTAGGGTGGTGCTGGAGTACCCAACCCTAAAAAGGGTCCCATTTATTTTGCAGGCTGCAGATGTTAAGGGAGGTGATGCGTAACCCATCTGAAGGAGAGGGGGTGGGTAGGGGGGCAGGCTTTGGGCCAGGGTTGGGGTGGACATTACCCATCATTAGAAGTAATAGAACAATAGACCGGAGGTGGTTTTTTGATGTTTGGGTATGGAGCTGGTGGCATTTATGCAGTATATACCCTTTGGCTGGATGGTGGGTGGGAATTGGAAGCTTCAAGGTTTGGGATGCGGCCAGAAGGATGAGGAGTGGGGCGGTAGGGGAGCAATTGTGGGAGTACCATTGGGGGTGTGCAGGGGGCAGGGCTGCATAGAGTCCAGTGCCCATAATGATAGCTAATGACAGAGCATATGATGGTGCATGGTTTTAAGGTTGCAGTAGTTGGGGGAGCGAGGGGTGCTGGTAGCAGGGTACTTGTCAGCCATAGTGGCATCTTACCACACAGGCGTAAATAGGAGAGGGAAGGCAGGAGGGAGAGTACCAGTCTGTCTGCAGATGTAGCACACGTGTAAGGTTTGACTTTGTGTGAGAAGGGGGAGAGTAGGAGGGTGATAAGGATGAAGGTGGGCAGTAGCATGCTGGGCTGGGGGTGGAGTTATGGCATGAAGAAGCAGGGAGTGGGAGGAGGGCAGCATGGTGATAGGGATAGCAAAGGGTAGTAGCAGGTTGGATTAGGGAGGTGAGGGATATAGCTTAAGGAGTAGTGAGCTAGAGATGCAAGAGAAAAGGCATGCGCATGTAATGAGAGGGAGATCTGGAGATGGTGAGACCTCTGGTGGTGACAGAAGATAATGAGCAGATGGCAAGATTGGCTCATAGGTTCTCAGCGCGGAGGCGGGACTTTCATAAGCTATAAAGTAAGAGTCCAGCAGGGTGGTGGCGGGGCGGTGGGGAGCCGGCCGATTGCATCGGTGGGGAAAACAGAGCAACTGTTTTAACAAAGGAGCAGATGAAAGTCACGTCTACCTGTTTTTGGCGATGCGGCTTCGGGGGGGCGAGGGCACCTCCTACAATCCCTCATGGCATTCAGCCCCCAGGAATGCTGTGAAAGACAGAGAAGAGATGGTGAGTTAACATACCTCCTAAAAGGGGAAGGTCTGAGATTTACCATGGTATGGGAGTCACCATTCAAGCAGCAGTAAGAAGGGCAGAGAGAAACTAAAAACACAGTTTGGGCACAGTTTTACAGATCTAATAAGTAAGGCACCCTACTAACAGTATTTACCATGTACCTAGCAATAGTAAGCAAGAAATAACTAAGGCAATCTACTAACAGTAATTACCAGGTACCTAGCGATAGTAAGCACGATTACTTAGGTACCCTTTGCATATCAGAAATAAAACAGTTTTAGTTGAAAGAAAACAAAAAATATCTTCACTTGTGTGGCGACTTTAAAGCAAAATAGCAGGCAGTGCAAATTAAAGGCAGTGCAAAATTAAGGTCCGTGTTTGAAGCAGGTCTGAGAGTCCCTTTTCTTTTTTTTTGTTAAGGTAGGAAATAAACAAAACACAGTGACCGTTTTAACAAAGGAGCCGACGAAGTCATGTCTACCTGTTTTCGGCAATGCAGCTTCGAGGCGAGGCACCTCTCGATCCCTCATGGAGTTCATCCCCAGGAATGCTGTTTACTGCCCTTAGTAAACACCAACAGTTGTGTTTGCCTAATCAGGGCCTGAGGAACACGATCCTTGCATTAATTTTTAAAAATAATGGTCAGAAACGTGTTTTTTCAATTTTTCCATTGTAAGTATCACAAATTTGCAAAAACACATTTGAGAAACTTTTGCAAATTTGCAAAAGTTTCACAAACGTACTTTTGCACATTTGTGTACGCTCTTGTGGAACTTCAGCATAATTTGCAAAACTTTTGTGAATTTGTGAAAGTACCCCAAAAAAATAGTTTCTTTGCCACTTTGTAGCAAATGAATGGTTAGGACTTTTGGTATGAAATTTGCAGGGTAGGAAGATCTTGCACAACAGATGTGCTTTTTCTGGTTTGGTGAACAAATTTACATTGGTTCCATAGTTATAGGATTCTGAAGTTTCAAAATCTCCCATAGCATAACATGGTGGTGGCCATGCTACCTTTCAGTGTCTAAATCTCAAAATGGTTAGAGGTATGGATTTTTCACTAAGTGCAGTTTAGTACACCTAAGCATGCAAGCAGGCTGCCATATCATGATTATGACTGCAGTGGAATTTTTCCAACCTTCCTATGGTTACTGAGATATTGCCAAATTTGCAGCATAAAGGGTACTTGGAATGTTTCTAGGTCTGCACTATGTCTCTATACTTATGGGTAGATGGGAGTGCAGGGCTCAGAGGCCTGCACTCCCACATATGGATAGCATTGTGCAATACTGCGACTGCAGAGCCCCCTCCATTATGCAGTACTGGGGCTCTGCAGCCCCAGAGGAAGATGAGAGTTCATTACAATGTCTCTATTGTTATATGTGTATATGGGAGTGAAGGGTCTGAAGGCCCTGCCCTCCCATAATCACATATGGGCAATGTTACACTTTCTCAAAAGAAGGAAATTAATTGCAAAAACTCAGTTAATGCATCAGTTAGGGTTTTATTACAGTGATAAAGACTGGAAATTTGATGTTAGGGTTACCAACACTATCACCTCACCCCACCCACCACCCTCCACACACCAGCAGGCATTGTGGTGTGCCTTGGGGTCATCCGGCCTAAGTCTCATCCAATTCTCCTATACTGTACCTCTCAGATTCCTTACAAATGGAATGAGGTGAGGGTTCGCACCGATGACCCCAAGGCACACCCGACTACTGTTAATGTGTGAAAGTGGGTATTTGGTAGGTTGGTAACCCTAGCATCAAATTTTCAGTCTTTTGTCACTGTAATAGAAACCCTAACTGATGCAGTAATGGAGTTTTTTTGCAATGAATATATTACAGGGGTGTGGTCGCACCCCTATATTTAGAGTTATGAAGCCACTTCTATGTTAAACTCGAACGTTTGTGCATTAATAACTTTGGACCTGTTCAACAGATTTGCATGAGATTTGGTATGCACAGTGGGCATCACAGATCCCTTGATCTGCCAAATTTAGTTTCGGCCAGACATACAGTTTTTGTGCACCAAAACACTGAAAAATGCACTTTTTCTAGTTCTGTGGGCAGTTTTTCAGATTTTGTCTGTGGTTGGTGAAAAAATATAAATCCATTCAAAAGTTATTAAACTTTTAAGTTCCCATTATAAGTTTATGGGAAAACTTTGTTAATGCATCATTTAGGGTTAGAACACAAAAATGTCAGGAAATGAGACCTTTAGGGTTGCCCCCTCCCCACCTCATGTACCCCCCATCCTCCTGAGATTGAAAGATGCCAGGGTGTGTCATCGGGTTATGAGGCCTAAATATCACCCCATTCTTCTTTACTGTGGTTTGTGAATTTGATTACACGTGGAATGGGGTGACATTTAAGCCTCACAACCCCAATGACACACCCCCGTGTCTGTCAAATCTCAGGAGGATGAGGGAACATGAGGGGAGGGCAACTCTTAAGGTCTCATTTCCGAATTTTGTGTTCTAACCCAAATTATGCCTTAACAAAGTTTTTGCAGAATAATGCATCAGTTAGGGTTATTCTACAGCAAAAAAAATGAGGAATTGACATTAGGTTCCCACCCTTGCACCCCACCCCCACTCTGGCCTCATCAAAAGGCATCGGATGTGCATTGGGGTCATCAGTCCTAACTCTCACCCCATCCCATATGTAAACAAGCTGAGGTGGTGCAGTGTGATGGGGTGAGAGTTAGGCCGACGACCCCAACGCACAGCCTGATGCCTGTTGGTGAGGCCAGGGTGGGGATGGGGTGCAAGAGGTGGGAACACTAATGTCAAATTTCCTCATTTTATTCACTGTAGAATAACCCTAACTGATCCATTAATGAAGTTTTTTTGCATAGACTGTCATTACTTTTTAAGAAAGAATAAAAAAGTAGAAAGTTGCACAAGTTGGTGGGACCGCAGGGCCCTTTGGGCCCCACGCTCCCAACAGCTTATAATTGTTGGGCCACATTACACAGCTGATGACTAAAAGGTACAGTGACAACAGCACAACCAGCCACTAAAATATGAATGTAGTAGAACAATAGAAAACGCTGTCTGCAAAACACTAAGTGCACCACACAATCTGTCCGCTAAAAATAAATTGTCTGAGACATAAACACCACAATTCACATCTACAAAACATCCCTTCAACACTCTCCAAATTTCAAGTGAAAAGACCAAACCGTCTATGAGATATAACATGTCACAATTTGAAATTTTCATTTGTCAGACTGGCACAGTTCCACACCTGTTGACATTTAACACACACAACAACTGGAAACTACATCCATGACACTAAGGCTAGGTATCCTATCAATTTCAAGGCAACATCACAAGCAAAACACTGTCCGCAGAATGTAAATTGTGCCACGCCATACCTCTGGAAAAAAAAATTTTCATGACACGTAATCACTGTCATTTATATGCACAGGACATGCCATAAACACCTCCAAATTTCAAGTAAAAAGACTGAACCTTTTCTGAGACATTCAAACTTAAAGCTTGGCTATTCCAGTATAAAAAATCTGGCCATCTTGTCTTGCCCTCACGATCAAAGATGGCGATCAGAGAATCTCACGATTAAAGAATTTGCAGGCTCACAAACAAAGAATAAAAACTTTTGTAATTTACAAAATTGAAAGAATTGCAGTAAACCACCACCATGGTTTGACAGAACGATGCCCCCTGAGCAAAACCCACCCACATTTGACTTCTTAAGGGCACCCTGGGCTGAGAAAATTTATTTTTAATCTGGCTATCTCATCCTACCTCACGATGCACATCACGATCAAAGAAGCTCACTATCAAAGAATTTGCAGGCTTGTGATCAAAGAATTTGCAGGGCAATGACCAAAGAATAAAACTTATGTAATTTACAAAATTCAAAGATTTGTGGTAAACCACTGCCATGATTCGTCAGAACTAAGCCCCTGAGTAAACCCCACTCTCATTTGTCTTCCTAGAACACCCCTGAGTTGAGAACATTGATTTTTTATCTGACCATCTCATCCTCGCTATGGATGCATAATCGCGATCAAAGAATCTCACGATCAAAGAATTTCCAGGCTTACGATCAAAGAAATTGCTCACTCGTGAACAAAGAGTGAGGGTGTGCTAGCCAGATTTCAAAATAGTTTTTTGTAGCCCAGGGGTGCACTAGAAAGTTATATAAGGGTGGGTTTTGGTCATGGGGATTTGTTCTGCCCCATCTGAATAAAAAAACATAACTTTTCAATATCTGTGGTAGTCTAGCGCGCCCCCCCATCATGATAATGTATATAATGATCCCTGTATCCCTAGTAGTCTAGTGGCCTCCCAATGAGTATTTTATTAAAATTACTTTTTTTATCCATGGTAGTCTAGTGCCCTCCATGTGTATTTATTTATATTTCTTTTCATATCCTTGGCAGTCTGGTGGCACCCTGATCTGTATTTCTTTATTATTATTATTCAGTATACCTCGGTAGTTCAGCAGTCATAGCATCGAGTTAATAAAATAAATAAGATGGCACAAGGCCTGGTAGTCATACGTTAATATCAGTTGTAGCTCATTTCAGCATTCAGCCTTTCCCCAGTTTGCGACTGGCATGTTTCACTTCCTTCGTTCCACGGCCAAGCCACTGACTGTAATAACAGCACCAACTCAAACAGGTGCTCAGGAATAATTTCAGAGTGTCTGTTTGAATTAGCGCTGGCAGTACACACAGCTGGAGGCTGGCCGTGGAGGTGAGAGGCAGGCCGTGCCAGTTGCTGGCTGGGGAAGGGTGCGAGGGGGTTGCTGGGTGGGCTGGTACAACTGGGTGTGGAGCCACTAGACTACCAGGCCTTGGAAAAGGCTTATTTATTTTTATTCCATTATGAGGGGGGTTGGGACTGCTAGACTTCCAGGGATATGAATAATACTAATAATAATGAAATACAGATTGGGGGGGCCACTAAACTACCAGGGATATGAAAAAGAAATATACATAAATACAAATGGGGGGCACTAGACTACCACTAATAAAAAAAAATACATATTAATAAAATACTCATTGGGGGGCCACTAGACTACCAGGGATAGAGGGATCATTATGTACGTTATCATGATGGGGAGGTGGCTGCTAGACTACCAGGGATTTTTTTTTTCATTCAGATGGGGCAGAACGAAGCCCCCTGAGCAAAACCCAGCCTTATATAACTTTGTAGGGCACCCCGGGCTATAAAAATGTGTTTTAAAATCTGGCCATCTTGTCCCTTGCTCACGATGCACGATCGCGATCAAAAAATCTCGCAATCAAGGAATTTGCAGGCTCACGATCAAAGATTATTAGCAAGCCATGAATAAAGATTTTTAAAGCTCAGAACTCTATTTTTTTAACAATTTGGAAGCAACCAAAGCAATGACTTGATAGATCAGGGTCCCCTGAGTAAAACCCATCCAAGTTTTACTTCAGAAGTGACCCCTCAGCCAAGATATTTGTGTTTTTCCGATTGGAAATTTCAAAACAAGATGGCGGACCCCGCAATCAAAGAATTTTGAAAATCCTCGGGCAAAAAGATTCTTATACCATGAGGCTGCAAATTCTTTGATCGCCAGGTGGGACCAGATGGTCAAAACCCCATTTTTTGTTCGCAAAATAGACATATAAATTTTCCCATTGACTTATAATGGGGAAATTAAAAGTGGCATAACTTTTGAATGCCTTATATTTTTTCACCAAATGAAAAGTGGCATGTTCAGCCACCAAAGCTCTTTCAAACAAGCCATCTTGCAGAGTGGCACACCACACAACGGCTGTGCAGGGCCACATCCAAAATCCCCAAAGCTGCCTCCAAAAATGGATAATTTTGCCTTTTTATGCAAAGACCGTAAGTCCGACCAAAATTCAATTTGGAAAATCAAGAGATCTACTATGCCCCACCATGTGTACCAAATTTCAGGCAAATCTGTTGAACAGGTCCAAAGTTATTAACGCCCAGACTTTTGACTTTAGTATGTAAGTGACCGCTGAACTTAACTATAGTGGTGCAACTGCACCACTATAGTACATATATATATATCATAGCACAAAACTGCTTTAATGCATCATTTAGGTTAAAGCACAAAAATTCAGGAAATGAAACATTAGGGTTTAGGCCCTAACCCCCCCCCCCACACACACACCACACTGCTGTCCTCCACAGACTGACAGATGCCAGAGTGTATCATTGGGGTTGTGAGGCCCAAATCTCACCCCATTCCATGTGTAGGCAGGTTGACATGCTACAGTAAATGAGAATGGGGTGAGATTTACTTTTGAATGGAACAAGATGTTTTCACAAAATCTTCAAAGGGCACCAGCGCAGCCCAGGAACCATGCATATAACCTAATCTGAAGCCACTGAAATGCATTTTTCACTGCCAGTGCGAGTGCAGGGCCCACCAATTTGCACATTTCTGCATAACATCATAATATTAGTAGTAAACCACACATTGCCCACTACTGCATAACAATATACATCTGGCATACCTTTTGAGCTATCCTGTACCTTATAATGCGATGTTGTTGTGCACCAAAAAATGTGATTGCGATTGTTGTCAAAGTGCACATATATATTTTCCCATTGACTATAATGGGAGACAAAAAATGGCATAACATTTGAAAGGAACAAGACTTTTTCATGAAATCTTCAAAGGGCACCAGCATAGCCCAGGACCCATGCATACAACCCAATTTGAACCCACTGAAATCCATTCTTCAGTGCACTATGGGTGGAGAAAGAAATTGCAACTTAGAGGATTTTACACTTTTTTGAGTGCACTATGATTCCACGACCGTATACCCCACCGATATGAAAAGTTTCACTGCCAAAGATATATGCTGAATCTTTCTATATTCCAAATTCCAGGCAATCGCACAAATGGTTCAAAAGTTATTAAAGTGCAAGAAATTACATTTCAAATTTTGCAGTGGCATCTTTTACACCAAACCACTGAAAGGCACATTCATGGCACTAGGGCTTCTACCTTAAAAATTTCAGGCCAATAGCACCATCCATAACCCTGTGGTAAAACATCAAATATGTCATTGAATATCTCTGCAACCAATTACTTTCCCAACACCTAAACAGCATGATTCACATCTCTAGCATATCCTCTCAACACTCTGTAAATTTCAAATAAAAAGACCAAACCTTTCCTGAGATATGCAATTTTAAAGTTTTAAACCTTTAAAATTCTTCTTCACAAGAAAATATTCAGCCACAGCTTCAGCTGCAAGCTAACAAAATCTTCGGCCGGAGCGGCCTATCTGATCAACCCAGTGTGAGCCATCTGGTCATTCCTATGGACATCTGGTTGAGAAAATATGGCTATCTGGTTGTCCCCAACTGAATGAAGATTGCAAATGATAAATTCTCGCGGACGATAAATTTGCAGGCTCGAGAACGAAGATTATTAGTGAGCTGCATATGAAGAATTTAAAACTTTAACACTCTATTTTTTGACTGAACCAAAGGAAATAAAAGGCAAAAGCTCAATAAAGGGGGTCCCATGAACTAAACCCATGCCTCATTCACCTCAGAAGTCACCCGAGGACTGAAATATGAGTTTTCTTCCGACCGTAAACTGAAAACTAAATGGCAGCTCTCATGGTTGAAAGATTTGTGGCAGCCAAAGATTTTTCAGCTGTGAGCCTGCAAATTCTTTGACCACAAGGGAAGACCAGATGGCCAGAACCTCATTCTTCTTTTGCAAATTATACATCTACATTTTTCCATATGCTTATAATGGGAACTTCAAGCTTCAATAACTTTCGAATGGATTAATATTTTTTCACCAAATAAAATGTGGCATATTCCTTGACCAAAGCGCTTTCCACGTCCCAAGTTTTGGACCTATCAACCACACAGTGGCCACACAGCACCACAGGCAAAAAACACACAAAACTGGCAAAAAGTGCATTTCTTTGTGCTTTGCTGTGCAAAATCACATGTCTAACTGAAACACAAATTGGTAAATCAAGAGATATACTATACCAGACAGTGTATTCCAAATTTCATGCAAATCCATTGAATGGTTGCAAAGTTATTAATGTGCAAAATTTGAAGTTTAACTTTAAAGTGCCTACTGAACCCTTATACAGGGGCTCGACTGTGCCCCTATAATATATATTTAATTGCAAAAAATGTCATTAATGCATCAGTTATGGTTGTTGCTAAAGTGACAAAAGCAGGGAAATGAGGTGTTAGACAGGCATTGAGGATGTGCCTTAGAATCATTGGCACTAAAGCTCACGCCATTGCACCCCTACCCTCTCACTCCAGACAATGACAGGCATCAAGGTTGTGCCTTGGGATCATCAGCCCTAACTCTCACCCCATTCCATAACTAAATAAGCTGACATGGGTACAGTATAGGAGAATGGGGTGAGTGTTAGGGCTGATGACCCCATGGCACACCCTTGACACCTGTTAGTTTCTGGAGGGGCTGGAGTGGGGTGATATTATAAGGGAGAGATAGCACCCTTATAGTTAGGGTTAGTACAGCCTTTCAATGTTAAATCTCAATTTTTTCACCTTAAAAACTTTGGCATTTTTCAATTAAATAACCCAAAGATTGGCATGTGTTGTTGTGTTGTCAGTGTTACAAGATGTGTAAAGTTTCATGATGTCAGCTTTTATGGTTTCGGAGATACATAGTGGTCACAAACACAACAAGCATTTTTCAATGCCGAACGTTCGCTTGCAGGTATTTGCAGTGGTATTTGGCACTTGGACATGGCTTACAAAAATCAGTGACAAAGAAGTACAAGCATTTGTCAATGCCGAATGTTGCTTGCTTCTATGTGCTATTTAGGTATTTGGAACTCATTGGAGTGCAAATATTAAAAATTGCGAACTTACTAGCTTGCGTAGGAACTGCGTAATGCACGCTCGTAAAACAGTCATTTTTAGGAATTTTTCACCAAATTTTCAACATAGCCATTTTAAGATCTCTGCTCATGAACAGTGTCACTGTGATTTTCTTAATGTGTCCCATACATTGAGTTCGCACCAACCATGCATTATAGGCTACATGGGCGGAAACACATTTTGGGCAGGATGTGAAAATGACAGCTGTACTGCTCATAAGGAGGTGTGGTAAAATGGCAATGTTGAAAATCTGGGTGGAAATATTGAAAATTCGCAAACCCTCTGGTGCATAGGAACTGTCTGCATGCGCTAAATAAAACAGTCATTTTAGGAATTTTTCTCAAATTTTCAACATAGCCATTTTAAGACTTCCACTAATGAACATTGTCACTGTGATTTTCTTAATGTGTCCCACACATTGATTTCACACACCAAAGGCGCCATTGTGTGCTACATGGGCGGAAACACGTTTTGTGCAGGATGTGAAAAATGAAAGCTGTACTGCTCATAAGGAGGTGTGGTAAAATGGCAATGTTGAAAATCTGGAGTGAAAATATTGAAAATTCGCGAACCTACAAGCTTGCGTAGGAACTGCACAGCGCACGTTCGTAAAACAGTCATTTTTAGGAATTTTTTCACCACATTTTCAACAAAGCCATTTTAAGATCTCTGCTCAAGAACAGTGACACTGTGATTTTCTTAATGTGCCCCATACATTGAGTTTGCACACCGACTGTGCCATTGTGCGCTACATGGGAGGAAACACATTTTGGGCAAGATGTGAGAAATGACAGCTGCACTGCTCATAAGGAGGTGTGGTAAAATGGCAATATTGAAAATCTGGAGTGAAAATATTGAAGATTCGTAAGCGTCTGACGTGCGTAGGAACTATAGCACACTAAGTAAAAACAGTCATTTTTAGGAATTTTTTCACCAAATTTTCAACATAGCCATTTTAAGACCTCTGCTCATGAACAGTGTCACTGTGATTTTCTTAATGTTTCCCATACATTGATTTTGCACACCAACTGTACCATTGTGCGCTACATGGGTGGAAACACGTTTTGGGCAGGATGTGAAAAATGAAAGCTGTACTGCTCATAAGGAGGTGTGGTAAAATGGCAATGTTGAAAATCTGGAGTGAAAATATTGAAAATTCGCAAACTTACGAGCGTGCGTAGGAACTGCGCAACGCACGCTCGCAAAACAGTCATTTTTATGAATTTTTTCACCAAATTTTCAACATAGCCATTTTAATATCTCTGCTCATGAACAGTGACACTGTGATTTTCTTAATGTGTCCCATACATTGAGTTCGCACATCGACTGCGCCATTGTGCACTACATGGGCGGAAACATGTTTTGGGCAGGATGTGAAAAATGACAGCTATACTGCTCATGAGGAGGTGTCGTAAAATGGCAATGTTGAAAATCTGGAGTGAAAATAATGAAAATTCGCAAACTTACGAGCGTGCGTAGGAACTGTGCAATGCATGCTCATAAAACAGTCATTTTTAGGAATTTTTTCACCAAATTTTCAACATAGCCATTTTAAGACCTCTGCTCATGAACAGTGTCACTGCAATTTTCTTAATTTGTCTAATACATTGATTTCACACACAGACTGCGCCATTGTTCGCTACATGGGTGGAAATACGTTTTGGGTGAGATGTGAAAAATGACAGCTGTACTACTCATAAGAAGGTATAGTAAAATGGCAATGTTGAAAATCTGGAGTGAAAATATTGAAAATTCACGAACTTACGAGCCTGCATAGGAACTGTGCAACGCACACTCATAAAACCATCATTTTTACGAATTTTTCCACCAAATTTTCAAAATAGGCTTTTTGAGAGCCCACCTTATGAACGCTGGCACTGTCGTTTCATTAATCGGGCCCGAAAGGTGATTTCAAGCAGTGACTGTGAAATCACCCTTCAGGCCTGAATAACACCATGACAGTGAAAGAATTCATGAGAAGGGGTCCCAAAAACCCCATGTTGAAAATTTGCTGCAAAAATTCCAAAAAATGCCTGAGATATGCAACAAAGTTGAAAAAAACCCATCTAGCCCATTACACAGCTTACTGGCATTTTTTCAGTTCACGGTGGGCTTTGAAGAGTGCAGACGTGTTCCTGGTCCACCGAAGATCGTCGCGCTGAGGTCCGGAGGTAAGTATGGGATGAGGGGGGTGTGGGGAGGCAGGGTGCGCAGTGGGTGGGTGCGGGTTGTGGGAAGGGGGCGGGGAGACTGCGTGGGACCATTTTCCATTTACAGGTTTTTTTTTTACTTTGATGACGCGGGACATTTGCCACGCTGGGGTGGGCTCCCAGCATGGCAGAAGGATAGCTGGGGGGCGTGGGCCGGCCAGTTGGATTGGGCACCCCGTTCGGCAGATGACGAGGAACTTTTGCACGCTGGGGTGGGCTCCCAGCGTGGAAGCAAGGGCTGGGGCCGTGACACTGTGCAAGCACACAGCGGTGGTTTTCTTTGAAGAAGACCACCGCTGTCATCTACAACACCGATGCAGATTGGTGCAGGACCCATGCCTGCTCAAGGGAGCAGGGATTGGTCAGGAGGCACACCCCAAAGTGTCCCATTCTCCCAAGACATCCCTTGCGCATGTGCTGGCGAACATAAAAGGAATGTTTTTTTTCCCATGGATAACATGGGATTTTATTTGCTCTCATGTACAGCATACATAGAATTAAGTTTACCCTGATCCTTTCAGGGATAATGAAGTGAATGCCAAGGATGTGCCTTTTTGTTTTTGTACTATATTTTAAAATGTTATAATAATACAGCATGAACTATATCATACATGTAAGAAAAGATATGAGGTTTGCAGACCTCTACAATGACAGTACAGGATAGAAATACAGAACTTCTATAATAAATACATAGTTTTATAAGTCCAGACACAGAGGAGCTTGCCATAATCTCATAAAGGGGACCAGTTTGAACTAATTACTCTGTAGAGCATAACCACTCTCACCACATAAGTAAACTACCAGACTACAGAAGTCCAGAATATTAGTTCCCATGCAGAATTATTAGATTTGTGGTGGGCTGAGTGTCAAATACTCATGTAGACAAGACAGTAAATCAAGAACCAGGTACCAGTTAAGTTGCTTTGAAAACCCACATACCAATGCAGGGTACCACACCCTGACCTGTGAGTACAGGAAGATACAGGATTCTTCAATGTTCACAAACTGAGTGGTGATCATGTTCACCATATAACTTCAACTACATAGTTTGTCATTTAAAGTATTTTAACTAAGGTTTATTAACTGGAACAGCATTATTAGCAACCAAGCAAAACATATATTGCTAAATAAGTTATTAGAACTATCCTAGAACTAGAGAAAAGGTGGCTTCAATTACATGACAATTCAGATTATGAGAGAACTGATAAGTGAAACAGTAAACTTTTGCTGGCAAAGCCAGTTATTTGGGCTGTAAAAAGCCCCAGTCCCACATAAGTAAGTCTAAATATTCCAACTGAATTTCAGTACTTCACCCATCCTCATCAGATGAAGCATCAGGGGGATTCAGTTTCCCTATTCGTTTTTCCGCAAACTGGGCAGCCACCAGGGTCCATGAAAACATACAATTTCTCCTCATATCGAATCTGTAACCTTGCTGGGAGTTTAAATGGGCTTCCTCCGCTGCAAGAGGTTCTTTTAATAAGTTGCAACTCCTTCTTGCATACTTTGGTTTGCACTGGTAGGTCGGGAAGAAACCCAATCACCTACTCTCCCATACTATCTCTCCACGTAATGTAGTGGCCTGTAGGAGCGATATCCATGCTTCAGGTGTAGACAGGGTAGCTATTGCAGTGAGTGGCCTACTTTGCGAGTCATCTCGTGGCCTGGAACATTGGGGTATCACAAACACTTTTAATATCTTAACCCCGGAATCTGTAGGCAACAATTTTTGGTCCTCAACAATTAATTTAGTGACTGCTGGGTGGATTTCCTAGGCTCCGGCGCAACGAAGAGGAAAACCCACTATCCGGATATTTGCCTGGCATTGCCTGTTCTTCAAGTTCCCCATCTTAGATTTCAGAAACAAAAGGTCCTGAACATAGGTTGCATTACTCTCGGCATGGTGACCTTGTGCTTCCTGTAGGTCTTTGATAGCCCTGGTATTATCCTGTATTTTGCAATCGTTGTCTGACAATTTGACTTCAACTGCCGCCAATCTCTTACTCGTCTCCTCTCCATTTGCTTGTATCTTGGAGAATATTGTTAAGATTTGATTAGTCAGCAGCTCCTATGCAGGCATGCCACTCGCTGCCACAGGCCCCACTCTGGCACTGGAGTTCTCTGGAGACAGGAACACTTCCATGCTGTGCGTTGCCCATTTTGAGTCTTTTTTTGGTCCCATTTTATACGTGGCAGCTTTAGACAGTTTACGGGCACTATATGAATCTTAAAATATTGCCAAAACTTAGCTTTTATACTCTTTTCTAGATAGTAAGCAGGAGCTTCTCTAAGATGCTGGCACCATCTTGCTGCTCTGCAGCATCCCCATCAAAGGATGTGCCTTTGGATGGTTTGAGTGAAAAATATATTACCATTTTTAATTATAATGATTTTTGTGATAGATGCAAGACAGGCAGTGTGAACTGTAATTAGAAAAAAACATTAGAACTATATTTAAAATGCAGTTGGAATGGTAATTATAAAACTATTAGAACTGTGTTTTGCAAATACAGTTCGAGCAGTAATTAGAAAAACATTCAAACTGTATGTTGCAAATACAGTTCAAACTGTATTTTAATCACCTATCAGTTCAAAATGTTCTCTAGCCTAGCAATCTGGGTTTGGGAATGAACTTCGAGCTGTTGGGTGTCGGCAAGGGCAGGAAAGGTTTCCGCGTATGGAGGACTGCTCTCCTATCCTGGGGTGGGTGGGTATGCTTGCCTAATGCTGGAAGCTCTTGATGGTAAATGGGAGTAGGTGCACCTTGTGGCATGCCCAACTGGGGTTGGAACGGCTGAAGATGCCTTATGCACATGTGTGTGTCTGTTGCACGCAGGGTGTCATTGATGTCCATATTCCAGAAACACACACCAGCAAAAAACACCCTGATCCCACAGATAGGTGACTGCAACCTCCAGTGCTCACTGCCACACAACCAGTGCTGGAATCTTATTTCCGGCTCTCTCATTCCCTTGCCTTGCCTTGGGTCCTGTGCACTATGTGGGGGTCATTGGATTGGGGTAGGGTGGAGGAGTGTCTTTCCCCAATTTCCTGGTGAGGCGAGGACCAGACGGGTGGTAGAGTGGTTCAGGTAGTGGGGAAGTCTGCTCAGAGAATTCCATGGGGACAGTGATAAAGAAAATCCACAAAAAAAAGAAACAAAATGTTCTGGGGTGCAGCACAGGCAGCGCAAACTGTATTTTACAGTGTGAATGTTTTTCTAATTACTGCCCACTGTATTTGCAAAATACAGTTCAAATATTTTTCTAATTACTGTTTGCACTGTATTTTCAAAATACAGTGCAAATATTTTTTCTAGTTACCATTTGAACTGTATATGAAAATACAGTGTGAATTTTTTTTTTAATTACCATTCCAACTGTATTTACAAAATACAGTTTGCACTGCCTGTCCTACATCTACACATACCTTTCTTTGCCACCTCACTGCCATTACCCAGTTTGGACTTTTGGGATGAAATTTGAGGGGTGGCAAGCTCTTGCACCACATATGTGTCTTTTGCTGGTTTGCAGAAAACATTTACACTGATTCCAGAGTAACAGCACTCAAAAGTTATGAATTTTCCCATAAGATAACATTGTGGCACCTGTGGCACTTTTTGGCACCTGTATCTTGAAAATGATTTGCGATACAGATTTTTTGCTCTGGGCAGCTTAAGCCCTCATGGAGGTTTCGAAGTCATGATTACAACTGCAGTAGAATTTTTTTGCTAGCTGCTATGGTTACTGAGATATTGGCAGATTAGTGTTACAAGGTTTCCTTTTCAGCACTATAGGGCTGCTGTATGGCTCGTAGTTATGTGTAAGTAGGGGTGCTCCACATATCCATACCATTATGCAAAACTGGGCAGTTCAAAGGAGGCAGGGCCCAGAGGCCCATGCTCTCCAAATCCATACCAGTAACCACTCACATTACACTTTCTAAAAAAGAAGGAAATTCATTGTAAAAAAAAAACTTTGCTAATGCATCAGGTTAGGGTTGATGTCACAGTGACACAAGTTTGGAAATTCTATATTAGGGTTATGACCCCAATCACCCTACCCCCACTCCCCACCAACACACACCAACAGGCATTGGGGCATATCATGGGGTCATCAGACCTAACACTCACCCCATTCTCATATACTGTAGCATGTCAGCTTGCACATGGAATGGGGTGGCGTTGAGACCTGATAACCCCATGACACCCCAATGCCCATTGGGTGCATGTAGGGTGGGGGTGGGGTGGGGCAGTAGGAGTGATAACCCTAACATCAAATTTCCAAACTTTACTTTACTGTGACATCAACCATAACTGATGCATTAACTGAGATTTTTGCAATGAATAGATAGATAGATAGATAGATAGATAGATAGATAGATAGATAGATAGATAGATAATTATTATACTGGCCCGGTAGGGCCAGTATATTAGGGTTGCTCAACAATTTCAACATGAAACTCAAACTTTTGCAGTTTAATAACTTTGCAACCATTTGTTTGATTCACCTGACATTTTGCATGCTTGGTGTGATACCATAGATCTCTTGATCTGTTCTGGAAAGTTTTTGTTCCAGTTGGATTTGCAGTTGCAGAGCTGCGGAGCATGAAACATGTGAAAATCCCCAACTTTGTGAAAAGCTTTGTTCATCTCCATAGCTCAAATGGTTTGTCCGTCTGGTCAGAAATTTTCAGGATATATGAGGACTGAGTTAGGAAGTGCCTTTTGATGGTTTGGTGAAAAAATATAAATCTGTTAAAATGTTACTAAAGTTTAAAGTTTCCCATTTTAGCTTATGAAAAAAAATATGTTCTGAAAGTGAAAGCAAGTAAACAGCCCCAAACAATCAGTTTCTTAGCCACTTCATAGCAAAAAAATGGTTAGGACTTTTGGGCTTAAATTTGCAAGTTGGCAAGCCCTTGCCCAACAGATGTGCCTTTTTACTGGTTTGGTGAAAACATTTATACTGGTTCCATGGTTACAGCATTCCAAAGTTGCACAATTTCCCATAGGATAACATTGCAGCAACCTTCGCACCTTTCAGTGCCCATATCTCAAAAATCATTCGAGATATGGATTTTTCGCTATTTGCAGCTTAGTCCATCTTTAGGTGAACTAAGAATGCTTGGAGGTTTCCAAGTCATGTTTAAAACTGCAGTGGAATTCTTTTCATAATTGCTATGGTTACTGAAATATTGCCGGATTTGCATTACAAGGGTTCCTTTTCATGTCTCTAGGCCTGTGGTATGTCTCTGTACTTATGTATAAGTAGGAGAGCAGGGCCCAGAGGACCTGCACTCCCACATATGCATACTGTACCATTATGCAAAAATGGGAATGGGGCATGCCATTTGGGACCTGTGCTCCCACAGGAAATAAGGGTTCAATTCAATGTCTCTAGACTTATGGATATATGGTACTGTACAGCCCTGTGCTCCAAGAAATGGATAACATTACATATTCATCACAGCCTGAAGAGTGCAGGGCCCAACAACCACATACCACATACATTAGTGTTGCAAGGGTTCCTTTTCATGTCCCTAGGTCTGCAGTATGTCTCCGTATTTATGTGTAAGTGGGAGCACAGGGTCCAGAGGGACCCATGCTCCCAGATATGCATACCATTATGCAAAAATGGGAGTGGGGTGCATGCCATTATGCAGTGCTGGGAGAGTAGGGCCCGAAGGGCTCTACGCTCCCACTGGGAGATGAGGGTTCATTGCAATGTCTCTACACTTATGGATATATGGTAGCACAGGACCCATAGGTCACTCCAAGAAATGGATAACATTACATTTTGATGGCAGTGAGAAGGGAGTGCAGGGCCCAGAGGGCCCTGTACTCCCACAACCACATACCAGTTACAATACACTCTCAAAAAGAAGAGAAATTCATTGCAAAAAACTTTGTTATTGCACCATTGACATATTGCCAAATTTGCATTACAAGGGTTCATTTTCATGTCTCTAGATCTGGGATATGTTGCTGCACTTATCTGTAATTGGGAGCACAGGGTCCAGAGATCCCATGCTCCCACATATGCATATCATTATTAAAAAATGGGAGTTGGGGGGCATGCCATTATGCAGTGCTGTCTCACAGGGAGATGACAGTTCATTACAATGTCTCTACACTTTTGGATATATAGCACTGGAGGCCAAGAAAGGATACCATTATGTATTCATGCAACCACATACCAGTTGCATTACACTTTCCCAAAGAGGAAATTCATTGCAAAAATATTTGTTAATGCACCATTAGGTTTGCAACATCAAAAGTAGATTGATTTAACCTTAGGACTGCCAAGTGTAAGACCACACCCCGCTGTGAATGCAGGAACAGGTATGACAGATGTGCTCTGGCATTTCTGAACCCTAAAGCTCACCCCATTCCATGAGTAGGTAAGATCATGAAGTATGGGACAATGGGGTGAGCATTGAGGAATTCAAAATGTAAAACACATCTGTCATACAGCTCTATTCCTGCATTCACAGTGAGATCTGATCTTACACTTGCAACTCTAAGGCTGAATTTCCCTACTTTTGATGTTGCAACCCTAATGGTGCATTAACAAAATTATATATAATTATATTCTTTGTAAAAAAAACTGCGCTAATGCAACAGTTAGGGTTTTTTTACAGCGAAAAAAGTGAGGAAATTTGATGTTAGAGTTTTCAACCCTTACTCAGGCCCCACCACCACTGGCAGCACACACACACACACACACACAGACAAACACAGGCACAAACATAGACATACATGCACACACACACACAGACATACAACTATGGGGGCAGTACAAGTCAAGACAACCAATCAGAGACAGACACAACAGAAATAGCATACAACTTCTTAAACATACCACAACAGGCATCCATCATCATGTTTCACCAACTGTATCAGTTCTTGCATTTCAGTCTATTGTCTGTCTAGAGCAAGATGTGCTAGAAGCATATCAGATAGAGCTACCAATACATCTGCCTCATTACTCACATAGTGCTCTTTAAGATAATAAAAAAATTTGTTAGGGAATGTGGGCCTATGCTGTTATGGACAAACATGAAGTAGGTGGTAATACATGGTTTTGCTACTCATATTATGGTGGTATGCAGAAGTGGGCAAGTTGGTGACAACATGGGGCTATGCCATGATGCACAAATGGGCAAGTTGGTGTAGCATAACAGCTAAAAGGGTCTCACACTGTCACTAATACATGAGATGTACTTATATCATACTACCATGCAGAAATTAGTAATTTTGGAAAGTTGATGCAAGTGAAGTGGACCTAAAGCTCATGTGTTCTCACCAAATCATGTGTTTGTCTGTTTGTAGCATGGTGATATGCAAAACTCAAACATTTGGTGGGAAGATTGGGCTATGCTGATATGTGAAATAGCCAAGTTGCTGGGGCTTTGTTTCCAGTAATACATCTATCTTAGCAGTTATGTTAAACTGTTACACAAAACAGACAAGTAGGTGGAGTCATGGGTATGCTGTTATGCAGAAATGCCAAATTTCATGATAGCATGCTGTTATGCTCTTATATAGAAATTAACAAGCTACTAAGGGCTAAGTACCATGTGTAGCAATCCATGTATTAAGCATACCTATTATTGTGTTATCTACAAATGGGCAAGTAGACTGACATATCACTCTGCCCTGTTACGCACAAATGCCAACTTGGTGATACCATGTGGCTATGCTCTCATGCAATGACGAGCAACTTAGTGGAGGTGTGCGGTATGCTCTTATGCAGAAATGCCAGCATTAGTAGTAGCACAGTGCAATGATTTTATGCAGAAATTGACAAGTTGGTAACACAGCAGTAGAACAAAGAAGTCTACACTCCCAACACTGCAACATTAATAATCAAGTTAGCCTGGGAGTGGGACCCAGGTGGTAGTCTGGGTAGCAAACTGGCTGCACAACAGGACACAGAAGGTAATAGTGAATGAAACGCATTCTGAAGAAAGGGGTTACTAGTGGAGTACCTCAGGGCTCAGTACTGGGTCCAGTCTGTTTAACATCTTTATAGGTGACATTGCAGAGGTCTGGAGGAAAGGTATGCCTCTTTGCAGATGACACAAGATCTGTAACAGAGTTGATACACAAGAGGGGTAGAAAAGATGAGAAGGGACTTGGCAAGGTTGGAGGAATGGTCAGACATATGGCAACTTAGATTCAATGCAAAGAAGTGCAAAGTAATGCATCTGGTAAACAAAACCCAGGAGAAGAGTACACAATAGCAGGGAGGTACTAACAACAACAAAAATGGAAAGGGACCTGAGGTAGTCATATCAGATGACCTAAAGGTGGGTAAGCAATGTGAAAAGTCAGTAAGGAGAGCCAGGAGGATACTGGGATGCATAGGAAGGGGTATCACAAGTAGAAAAAGGGAAGTGGTTATCCCTCTATACAGACTGTTGGTGAGACCCCATCTGGAGTACTGTGTGCAGTTTTGGAGACCTCATCTACGCAAGGACATAGACAGGATGGAAGCAGTCCAGAGGAGGGCAACTAAAATGGTGCAGGTTCTGCAGCAGAAACCATATGAAGAGAGACTGAGAGAGCCTAATATGCATACTCTTGATGAAAGGATGGATGGGGGGACATGATAGAAACTTTCAAGTACCTCAAGGGAAACAACAAAATCCGGGAGAGTAGCATCTTTCAGAAAAAGAGATGTATAAGAACAAGGGGGCACAATTTAAAGATAGAGGGGGAAGGGCTCAGGGTAATGTGAGGAAATTATTTTTCACGGAGAGAGTGGTGGATACATGGAACCGCTTTCCTGAGGAGGTCGTTGGGTCTAAAACAGTGGGGGAATTCAAACATGCTTTGCACAGACATAAGGCAATTATAGTGTGGGGCTGCAGGAAGTAGGCTGCTGGTTAACTAGAATCTGCAGCTTATCCAGTAGGTAGGAAAATGGGCAGACTGGGTGGGCCAAGTGGTTCTTATCTGCTGTCAAAGTCTATGTGTCTATGTTACATGTGCATTACTATCAGTGATATGCTGTTATGCAGAAGGCTGTGCACACATAGAAGAGTGAATGGCAGTAGAAGTGATACAGTTGGTGAAACATGATGATGGATGCCTGTTATGGTATGTTTAAGAAGTTGTATGTTATTTCTGTTGTGTTATGGTGTCTGTCTGTGATTGGTTGTCTTGCCTTGTACTGCCCCCCATAGTTGTGTGGTGTGTGTGTGTGTGTCTGTGTGTGTGTGTCTATGTCTGTGCCTGTGTGTGTGTGTGTGTGCCAGTGGGGGGAAGCCAGAGTTAAGGTTGAAAACCCTAACATCAAATTTCCTCGCTTTTGTCGCTGTAAAAAACCCTGACTGTTGCATTAACACAGTTTTTTGCAAAGAATTTCCTAACTTTTTGAGAAAGAAAGAACAATGAGACATTGTCTTACTACACTACATCAATAGTATATCTCTGTGATACCAACTGAACACCAGTTATGACACTTATAAGTTATATTGCCTCAAGCAAGCAATACCGTACCCCACTCCCCAAACACATTCTGGATACTGAATGCAGATCAACAGCCTAACTAAGGCCATAAATATCAACAGAATAGATTTGTGATACCAACTGCATACTATTTATGACACTCATTACTTGATGGCATTAGTCAGACAATCCGCCCCAACAGGTACTATATCTTGACTGTACAGCCATGCCCAACTAAACCCATGCACATGAGGAAGGCGGAAGACTTTTTTTCTGCTGCCTTGCCAGTTGCAAGAGGAGTCCCCCAAGGATCCATCTTAGGCCCTATCTTGTTTTCTTTGTGCATTAATGACTTAGATGCTAACTTATCTACGTCCAATCTGCACTTTTTTGCAGATGATACTGTGTTGTATACTTCTGGCTCATCGTTATCTGAAGTCAAGGGAGTGCTTCAAGTGGACTTCGCACAACTTGAGCATAATCTAATAAAGGCAAAGCTTCTGTTCAATGCTAAGAAGACTAAAGCAATGATATTCTCCCCGCAGTGCAGTCACAGGCCTCCCCAATACCCTTGCCCAAGACTTCATTGTCACCACGCTAAATGAGCCTCTGGAAGTTGTAACCAAATTTAAATATCTGGGTATCTGGATCGACAATAAATTATCTTTCAATGACCACGTCGAAGATGTCTTTAGAAGGTTAAAAGCAAGGTTAGGTTTCTTCTACAGAAATAGGCCCCTTTTCCCCCTTGAAACTCGAAACAATCTTGTATAGGCCATTTTTCTCCCCCTACTCGACTATGGCGATGTAATCTATTCCTCCACCACTCTTGCAAATCTAAGTAAACTGGACATCCTTTATCACCATGCGTTACGGTTCATTACCAACTCCCCCTTACCGTTCGTACCACTGTGACTTATATGCAGCTGTTGGTTGGACATCCCTTACTACTAGATGCCTGCTCCATGCTGGGCTATGGACTCTTAAACTGCTCCTGCAGAAATTGCCAAGCTATCTCTCTTCCCTTATTAGTATCTCACATAGTGCATACTTGTTAAGAAAATCTGACTTTATTATGCTTGACATACCAGGACGCGGACTTCCTTTGGTAAACTTGCTATTGCATATGCCTTTCCTCCATTTGGAACAATTACAAACCGTGCGAAACTAACTAGCACAGTTTCAATAAACTTCTACAAATCGCTAAGTTCAGCCAAAATAAAGACACCTGTAACTGTCATTAAGTCTCTTCCTTCCCATGTGTGCCATATTTATCCACTGGTAAGGTATAATTGATTTGTCATATTAACTGCTTTCCTTCCCTTCTACTCCTGGCTTTATCTATGCTTACGCCCACTGCTACTCTATCAAATCACTCCTCCCCCATATCAGTTGTAGTCTGTTGTTTGTTCTAGCTGCCAAAATATATGTATTGCACACACACCAGTCATCATGTTTCATTTATCAGTATGCAACTTGTAAGTCACTTCCCTGTTTCATATCAATGTTTACCACCTGTGGTCACCCTATGTGGTACCCTTGTATGTATATCCAGCCTGTATCATGTAACGTGCATTTCATGTATATACTGTTATTACCTATCTGTGTTTGTACTTTAAGTGTTTATGTCACAGGACCTCCTTGTGAATGAGCTTGCTCAATGGAGTTTTCCTGCAATAAACTTGAACTTGAACTTGAACATGAATGTCATACCTCTCTGATAGAGCATACATCTCTGATACAGCTGCAGACTAGTAACTACAGTCATGAGTTGCACAGCCTGACTCAGGCAATGTCCTGACCCCCTCCAGGCCATATGCTGGATGTTGAGTCCACAAACATAGCCCAACTAAGCCCATAACACATACACTATACCTCCTTGATACAAACTGCACTAGTTGTAACACTCATGAGGTGGATTCTGTCAGCCAAGCAATACTCACCACATGAAGAGGTACTGAATCATGACTGCACAACCACAGACCAAGTATACCCAGGAACATCAATGGTATAGTGCTGTCATTGTACCTGTACACCTGTTAAAACACACAGTGCTTACATGGCATCAGCCACACAATACCCACCTGTCCCAAAACCACAGACTTAATGTTCACTACAGAGTCACAATTTAAGTGAGGGTGTAAACATCAGTTCAACACATAGGCAATACCAGCTACAAAAATTGGTAGCACATTGAGTAGCTGCATAGCACCAGTCAGTAAATCCGCCCCATACATGGCCAGATGACTTAGTGTATCTTGAGTACAAAGGGAAAGTCAACAAAAAGGTGTTGACATATACAAGATACATTACTGATATCAGTTGCACTTGTTAGGACAGTGGCGACTTGCATAACCTGCCCCAAACAATGCCCCCAAGTCCTGTTAATCAAGCACAAGATGATTGGTATAGAAAAACATGGCAATTAAAAGTAGTGTATGATAGCAGTCCACACATATATTATAAAGAAGGAGTCAGACACGTTATTATAAAGAAGAATATTTAATAAAAAAATTATAAAAATATAAAACTACATATCTTCTATATAAAAATATTAAAATAAATAAAAGTGTTTCTTCACAAAGAGCAGGGGAAAGGAATAATAAATAAAACATTAAAATAAAAGTAGTTAAAATAATAAAAGTGTTTCTTCACACTATTAGAGGTACGGTACATATAATAAAAAAAAAAGAATAAAAATAAAATGAAAAATAGTCAGTACAATGGCCAGGAGAAACAGGGAGGTGCTGGTCATTCACACTGCTGTGCCTTGGGGAGATGATGAGCAGGAGGAAGAGGAAGGCTGCATAGAAGTGGGTGTGGCTTGGTGCTCCTCATCTGCAGGTGGTGGTGGTGTTGTCGGAGGGGCACCCTCGAGGGGCTCTTCTGCCTGAGGAGCCGTTGAGGGTTGGTCATCCTCTAGGTGCTGTAGGTCCTTACGGAGCAGGTGGTGAAAGACTTCAATGTCCTCCAGCTGGTTCTCCCCCAACAGCACCATGAGACTGTGTGTGGCCTCAAATGAAGCAACAGAGGCCTCCTCCAGATCCCTCAGCTCATGAATAGCCTGGGTGAGGCCCCAGTTGCTCTGCTCTAGACCACGGGTAGCTACTAAGGTCGCATGCCCTACACGCCCATGACAGTGCAGTAAATCTATTATCTCCCCACCTTGAGCAATAATATCTGCCCCCTGACCAATTATATGATTCAGTTTTGCTGTAGTTTCATGGGTGTATTGGGCTGAAGCCCTGTTGCCACCCTGCACGGCATCGAGCAGCTGGCTAAGAGTGTTGCTGATGCTGTTCAGAATGGCAATCTGCCCTGTGAAGAGAAAAATGACAAGAAAAGACACATCATTAAGGTAACATGTTCTCTACTTCACTGATAATATACTGTTGTTAAGTCTGTTGTTTCATTAATGATAGAGGAGATGTATAAACATTTATGGAACATCAGCATAGCTATATTTATGTCATCATACTGTCATTTAACTCTGTTGCTGACACATTTGGCTCCCCCCTCCCTTTCAGGTGCTATAATATGCCACTCCTTGCAGCAGAATGTTGTACTATGAACCCCACACTAGTTGTCGATAAATGCAGTTTCTTGAAAGACCTGAAGACCCTGTTTATCCCAGAATGTGTAATACTTCTGTAATCATGAAATACAACACTTCCCACCCAGCTACTCCAGGAGTGCACCATCTCCCTACATCTCAGGATGCTCCACCAAGCTGCAGAGGGGGAACTAATATATACCAGAACTCAACCGTTAAACTGGAGTCACAGAAACCACATATGCATCCCACAGAAATGTAATAATAAAGTTCTTCTACAGTACTCTATGATCTGTTTGCAACTCATCAGGTTTCTCAATCTGAGCCACTACTGTACAAATAAATAGATTGTCACACAAGTGTAGCACTCATATGCCTTATCTACATGCACAAACTCCAGTTCAACGGTGAATTTGATGTTGAGAAACAGAACACTGCTATTACAGTTTGCTCCTATCTGCAGAACTACTAGGTGACATACCTGTTAACAAAACAACTTCCAAATAAACAAAATAAAGTGTCTGTCTTTAGATTAGTTTCATACAATACACATCAAAATTATGTACATTCATTGGTCAAACCAAATAACAACACTTTTATAAATCATGCAGCATATCGACAGTGAAAGACAAATATTACTACATAAGGTTACAAAAGACTTGAAAATTGAACAACTAAATACTTCTATACACCCCTGTCACCATACCAAAGTACTGTGGGCGAAACTATTTTTATACACCTTCATTTCAGTGGGTAAATCCGTGTCACCATAGAAATCATCCTGAAAGCTCATATTCAGCACAGGATGTCTGTTAAATATCGTCATGCAACTGTTAGTGTCTCAGAATTACAGGCCTCAAATCTCAGTTTTTGTAGAATATCATTAACATCTGGGCACAAAAAGGTGAGCCTTAGTATCACATTATCTAATACAACGCTCCAGGAATGACTTGACACCTGCTCATCAAGGCCATCATCTACAACAACACATTGAAAGTTGATCCACACCCACCTGTATTAAAGATCATGCATAGTATGTTTCTTGCAACTATCAAAATGTAGCAGTAATAACATACAGTTTTAACTTTTTCACAGACATATGCACAGCAGATGAAAAAATTATAGAAGCTACCCAGCTCCTCAGCTCAGCCTCAGCTGGAGGAGCAGGCAGACCTGTAGCACCCGCTGGATGACCTGCTGCTGGACAGCCTGGTGTTTCTTCCACAGAGGGTTCAATTTCCAGGATATGAACATCCTCTGGGCATTTCTCTACTCCAGCAACACCCTCCATAGCTGGTTCACCCTCTATAATAAAAAACTTAGTAAAACACAAAACATTACTTGTCTGTCAATGTTAGTATGATTATGTATACCTCTATACTACCAGGTGCACTTAAATGATAATTCTGAGGAGTCCAACAGCATCTACCAAACAATCCTGAAATGACTGTACCCCTCCTCATTGAATTAGAACAGTTACTAGATCCTGAGTCTACAACCATACCTTAAATAAAGCTGTGGACATAACTGATATCCCTGCCTTCCTACTAGCAGGACAGAAGGTAAGATTAAGAAGAATTAGAAGGCCTCATGCAGACAATGTCTCGCCCATTCTCCCCATTGTACCAACTAGTTTTTAAGGACCAACCACAAAATATTCCCTGTCCACTCCCCTCACAACCTCCTTCAATTAAGTATTGTATTCCCCACTTCAGAGTACATGAAAACATAAGCTGTGCACATCAACAGCATGCTTTCGGGACTGCATATAGTGACACAGTCAATACTCTCACTCTGTACACTAGTTAGTCCATGCTGACTACACAAAGACACAAAAAATAAGGGTGTGGAAAGACATGTAATACCTTGTTGATGAATGTTGTACATGTAGTATCACAGTGACAAGTTACACTGTGTCAGGCAGGGAATATAGCCTCCTACAGAGCAACAACTAGTGTATCTTTATTGTGCAGACACAGCCTACCTAAACATTTGTACATGAATCACATAAGTATGTGAAATCACATGCACACAATCTGCGACACTCAGTAGTTTCAGCAGCTCTTACAGATAATAGCCCCCCTTCATCACAACAAAAGAGGGGGTTGGGGGCTGATGGGGAAGATCATCACTGTAGAGTAACCGAGTTAAGTTAACCAGCATATATCAATCTGTAAGGTTACTGATGGCAGGCACAGACAGGTTTAGACAGTGAACACTGACACACTGTAGAAGGGAATCATTTTAGATACAAACAAGAGACACTGGATACTGACTGTTGACTCACTTAGCAAGTAAATCTGTTGATAAAAACAGTATGATAGTGTGACATATTGTCCAGAAATGTTATATACTGATCACTTGAACTGGATCACACAGCAAATGCTTTTAACCCCCTTCCACACACAAAGAACTTTAGTGATACCACTTACACACAAGTCATAACAATAAGAAGTCCCCTGTCAATTGTCCCATCTTGTGTCAGTAAGTACTGAAACCTGAGCACAGAGTCACACAGTAAGTAAACAAGTGAATATCTTAGAATATCTTCAGTACAACAGTTGAACGTGTACAAATGTCTAAAGTTAAACTGCATTATACTAGCAATGCCTGTAACCAATTATCTGCTCTCTCTAGAACATGTACTATATAAAGTACACAGCCACAGTTTACCTAAAGATCTGTACATGAATGGTATACAGTACACTTGTGATAAGCTGCAGACAATGTACAGGGTTAAGTAGTCTTAAACAGTAACTCAGACGATGACCCCCCCCAACCCCAATCAGGTGAATGAAACCCGTGAGAATGAATACTGCTCCTTTGTTATAAGAAACCCACACAACTAACAACACTGATTACTTACATACTGTCACCTTGTAATGCTGTCACATACCTAAAACAGCTAGTAGATCTTGAATGCACATTCACAGACTAAGTAACACTGTACATATTGAAGACATGCCTCTTTTGCACCAGCTGTAGACATAGCAAGTGAACTTACAAGTTTACTGTCTCACTCAGGCAAAGTTTCGCCTCACAAGAGCAGTCAATTGGTGTTAAAAATAGTGATCACTTGCATAGTAGGAGACAAGCAATACACCCCACTCCCTCCCAAAATGTAATATGTCAGTAGTGCATACATACAGCTCACATATAACTATGTGTGGGTTCATTGTACACTGCCTGTTAGACTGTGAAGATTGGACCTAACAGCCAGAGTACAGACCCACATCAAAAACAAAACTCTTAACAAGAAGATAATATTTTCAATGACATGAAGTGCCACAAGTAACAAAATTAACTAGCTGTACAGTCTGTGCTACACTCTCATCATAGCACGGAATAGTACAAACTGCACATCCAATTACAAAACAGTTGTTAGTATATCATCATAACTCACCAGCAGAGTTGAGCACAAGGACCTGCTCGATGGGAGCACCTCAAGCTTCACCTTCTGGGAGTGGCATGAGCTGACACACAGTGGGAGGAAGCAGGAGCACTTGCTGTACTGGCTGAGTGAGAGAAAAAAAACACTCAATCTTGTACCAATGATTTTGTTGCATACAATATCATCTTAAGTACTACCTAGAGCTCCAATGGCCTATATTAGTATCTGTTACATGTCAAAGTCACAATTGCACAACAAAGGCACATGTTCTCATATGTAATAAATAATGCCTGTCACAGTAGACATCTTTTGGTTACACTGTAGAACCCAAACTTGAAATAAGCTCCAAAACACAGATAGAAGATCTTGTAGACACTGTAATAAATGGCACATCCAATACCACCCAACCTCCACAGTAGTATCCCACCCACACAATGGATAATGTGACAAAAAAAATAAATAAGTAAAATAACAAATAGTCAAGGAAAATTCCCCTCAATATCAGTTTTTTAATAAAATACTTCCTCTATCACAATGCCCTATTGAGCTCAGCAGCACTAGCGTCTATATAACCCAAAGTGGTAGTTGTTCAAAAAAGTTATTATGAAGGACTTCAATGTACCAGGAGTAGACAGCAGTAGCGGAACAACCAGCAGTAGTACAGAGCATTTGCACCTGGATGACTTGCAGGACAGGTTCTTGATGCAAATGGTAAGTGAACCAAGTACATTAAAAAAATACATTTGACCTTCTGCTGTAAAATGTGGCATTACAGAGAGAACTTGCCATGTAAGAATGACTATCACAGAGTGACCAGTACTCAACACGATTCACATTGTATATGGACACAGAATGAGTGGACTTTGCCAGAATGGTGCTCCACTTCAGGAAGAACAACTTTTCAAAGATAGCACAAGTACTGAAACAGTATCTGATCAAAATTGAACCTATCATAATCTCAAACCAGAGATCTCACATTATAAAGCTGTACAGAGCAAACTCAACCAGAATCTGGAGAAAGGCTCAGAGGTAAAGTACAGGGCACAGGACCACCTCCAATATAAGCACTGCTAGCTGTAAATTGAACCAGAGTATCTAAACCTCTAGTGGTCTTCTTACTGGCAAATTTATATGTGCATATGTTTTGTGCATATTACACTGGAAACATTTCAAGCTAACTTAACATGATGTCTTGTAAATGTTATCTGTTGCCATAGGAGTAGACAACTCTCATAATGTAGTTTCTAAGGATGTAAACAAATAGAAGTCTGTTTGTCAGTTCAAAATAGACCCTGTGACTGCTCTGACACTCTTCATTTGATAAAAAAAAAATTGCAAGGTCCAAAGACAAACTTAAAGGACCATGGAGTCTCAAAAAAACAGAGAAGTGCACATACCCCAGGAGTTAAAACAAGGAAACTCAGAAAAACAAATAATGGGGTCAGCAACTCAAAGGCTGTTATCACTGATGACTTTATTACAAAAATATGTAAAAACAAATCAAGTTCTCTCAAATGCAAGCATGCAAAAATATGAGAACCCAGAGTGGTGTCGCTAAAACGGCAAATGTTGCAGAGAGAAGCGTCAGAACCAACGTCACGCTTAGGTATCGACTGAAACGTCTTCCTCTGAGGAAGACGTTTCAGTCGATACCTAAGCGTGATGTTGGTTCTGATGCTTAGTTGTCTCTTCCGTGGTGTCGGCCTCGGTGGTATTCGTGGTAAGCAGAGGATTTTTGAGCACCTTCATTTGCGAATGACCAGTCTCTCTAGCCCTGGAGCGGTATGTCAGTTTTGTCTGCATATTTTGGTCTTTTTTGTGACACGCATTTGCAGTCCTGTCGCTGGTTTCAGGCGTCCTCTGGGCTAGTGAGTACAGTATACTTGAAAGTCTACTGACTGGTTTGTAACATGCTTTGGTGTTCTCTCTGCAACATTTGCCGTTTTTGCGACACCACTCTGGGTTCTCATATTTTTGCATGCTTGCATTTGAGAGAACTTGATTTGTTTTTACATATTTTTGTAATAAAGTCATCAGTGATAACAGACTTTGAGTTGCTGACCCATTATTTGTTTTTCTGAGACTCTTCATTTGATGTCTGTTGAAATTGCATTGTCCCTCAGAGCTGCATTTCCATATGAGAACTCCCAGGACAATCACAGAAGCTAGCATCAACTGCAAAATGACACTAAAACATTTGCATACTTCACTATCAGATATATCAAAAGACTTGCCTATTTACGTGGCAACAAATAATATACAACATACGGTATACATCTCATTTAGTAGCATCAGTAAAATGTACTTATAACCATGATGGCTGTCTCCCAGTTCAGGCTTCCCTGCCTCCTCCCACATGGCATAGACTGTATCATACCACTCCCTTACACTCTCCCATATCACCCGCAGCCTTTGCCTTATAAAAGGTCTGGTGGGTGATTTTCCACTTCCTCCTGTACTCTTCAGATGTTCTGTTTATTTGATCTCTCCCCAAGGCATGACTAATCTGGATAAAAACATAGGAAAACAAAATACAGTGAATAATTGTATACTAGTAAAATATGTACATCCATCAATACACAACAATAGCAGTTAATAACAAAGTTTAACAGTATGTGTTTGAGATGTGTAGATCAGAAAATATAGACACCCACGCTTTGCCAGCAGGTTAATTTTTTTGATGCACATTAACTCTACTCGCATCTGCAAGTACAAGGATTTTCCACACCAACACATCACCTATATGTTTTTATTCCAGTGACCCTCCCTGCTGTCCTGTGCAAATCTGTTTTTTGAGCAAATTAAAATTCATAGTGCAGACTAACTCTGCAGTTAACACATAATACTGTCGTAGTGCCACTTTTCCATACATTTCATTTTCCTTATATATATATATGTTCTATCTGACAATAGTGAGTGTTACTGCATACAGCACAGTGTCCCTCAACTGCATAACTAAGCAATAAGACATGACCAGGGTTTATGTTAATGGTCTGTTAATTACCCACTAGAGGTGTATTGTGGAACAAGGCATAGCCAAGTGCTACATGCCCCCTAAGGGCGATTAACTGACCATTAGTATAACCCATAGCAGAATCTTATTGCTGTTATCACAAAAATGTTTTTTTTCCTAGTGTTAAAACTTGTTCGGGTATATTCTTATGCATGCATGTATATTTATCAAAGATTAACATACAGCTGATAGAATGTTTGCAGCCAATCAAGCTCTATATCTCAGACCATTTTTATTATCCCAAACAACACATCTCTAAGTTCATACATGTCTTGGAGAGAAAAAGTGCCCACACAATCATACTAGTAAAATGAAATTTTGCAGCGAGAATAACTGTTCCCAATTGTCATATGCAGCACCAACTAATTCACAGCAAATCTGTGGCACTATAACAGCATACCTCTTTCACTTGTTACACTCTTACTAGTAACACACTGTACTGGTCAAAGTGAAACATGTGGCTGTGGCTTGTCATGAGTCTTAAAAACAGGAATATCTTTGAATGTCATGCATTTATACAACACTTAACTTCTGCATAACTCCTTTTCTTTGGACGTTTTAACATTATAAAGCTTATCACCAGTGTCCTATCTCTTACTAAACTGTACTGCAATGCCATATTTCCTCAGGTATCATCACTCTACCATGCTTAATACAAAAAAAAATGTATTCTGTCAATTTGATAAATAACCTACCTTACCCCAGGTATGTAGAAAGCTCAGGTTCATAGCCTGCATTACAAATCTGGGGTTTGCATGCTCTTTTACAGCATCAACTAAGGCCAGCACCTCCCTGTCACTCCAGGACGTGGCGATCTTTCTCAGTGAAAAAAAAAAAGGATTTCTTTATAATCATTTACTGTAAGATATATTGTGATATCACTATCTGACATCCGTTTGTCTCTTTACATTGAACACAGTATGTAATTGCCAACTACAGATAGCCAACTGTACTCTAGTGGCTGCCACTCACTGTGCCACCATGTGATTATGTGATTTTGTTCTTCATACCTGACTTGTCCACAACACACTAGTGAACAAACCTGTGGTGAAATAGCACTGGTGATGTCTTCTGTTGCACCCAGAACTGCTAAAATATTGTAAACATTAGTGTTTTAATGGAATTGCATGACCCATCCCCTCACAGTGCTGTGTCTAGCTGACACAGCACCACTTATAAAAAAAAAACAGATAAACAACTATACAACTTCAATAATAATTAAATCATCATTTAATGTAACATGATTGTGTACTAAGATCTTGAATATGTAAAGAACACTAAAAATATGGTTACTTACTATTCAGTAATATGAAAGCAAATGATACACTTGTGAAAAATATTTTCCAGTCTGTTGAAAGAGATAGAGGTAAGCTGTTACAAAACTGCCAAGACCCAAATAAAGCCATCAGTATCTATGGCACAGCTCACTAATATAAACTTTGCACATGTTAGTACTCTCATTAGTCATACATCACACAGGTTACCCCCCCCAATCAAACAGTTATTGGAATTTGAATTGAAACCCACAGCCTGAGTAGAGACTTGTACATCAGCATTATACCTCCATGGTGGCAACTGTACACATATTAGAACTCTGAGTACCTGCATAACATCAGTCACACTATTGCTCCCTTCGCTAGAACAGGCAATAAATTGTAAATGCAGAAGCACACCTCAACAACAGTAATGTAAAAAATCACACCTACAACATCGACTACAGTTGCATGCAACTTTGAACACTGAGAACGTTCCTTCAACTAGCAACACCACATTATCATCCCCAGACTACCACTAGATCCTCACTACACAGCCGCACCACACCCACAGCTGTAGACATCAATGGTACACCTCCTTAAAAGCACCCATACATGTAGTACAACACTTGGCACTTGCACAGCAGTATCGACGAACACCCCCCACCATCGGAAAAAAAGACATACTACAACCTGAGTGCAGAACCAGCGTACAAGTGAATCCATCTACGTAAACATAATGATCAGGATTCACAAACAAGATATGTCCACTGCATCTCAGCTGCCCCAATGCAGGGGAGATGCACTCAGTGCATATTGGGTGAGTCACAGAGGAGGCATAGGGAGATGCCCCCAGCACATTCCCTCTGTGAATACCACAGGTGCAGCCAGCCCAGGACACCCCAGAGCATCTCAGGTTGTGTTGGCACATCCCCCATGTCAGGCTGTCAACCCATTGTGGCAGGGGATCTCAGGATGCCCTGTGTCCAAATACATGATTCACAGCCAGAAGCATGCAAATGAGGCCATTACATGCATGGCACAATGGGCCCATTAGCATACCATTATAGCCCCATTTGCATTGTGCCTCCAAGGACTGCCCCAGTGGAATGCATAGCCTGTAGCCACCTTTTCTCCCTGGACCAACACCAGCCCAACACATACCACTCCCAGCGGCATAAAGTAATGACACCCCCAGCCCCACACAGATTCCACTCCTGACAGCAGTGAAAGTAAACACTGACACCTCCCCAAGGCCCCATCCAATGCTGCTCCCAGCAGCAGTGAAAGTAAACATGACCCCCCTCCCCAACCCCATGTCCAGTGCCACTCCCAGCAGCAGTGAAAGAAAATATGACCCCCCAAGCTCCCGTACGATGCCGCTCCCAGTGGCAGTCAATAACAAGATGAAGCCCACTTCCAGTCCTGAGCTCTCAGTACCCCCATCATCCACAGCAGTCAGCCGGTGCAGACAGCCCCCCCAAGTACCCCTAACCTAACCCTGTCCCCCACCCCAGCAGGGTCCCACTGTCATTGGGCAGCTCAACCCACCCACATACTGCCACTTCCAGCCACCAATAGAGGTGTTTGAGAATGACAGCTATTGTACAGTGAGAGGCTGTACAATAGCAATCATTCTCAGATAGCTCTCTGGTGTGTGCGGACATGGCAGTATGCTGGGTTCAATGCTACCGACAGTGTGTACCTGCTGCAGTGGTGGTAGGGGTAGGTTGGGGGTACTTGGGGAGAGCCTGTCTGCACTGTCTGACTGCTGTGGATGGCAGCTGTATCAAGGATTGGGCCTGAGGGGGGTTCATCTTGTCATTCACCCCACTAGAAGCAGCATTGTACAGAGGATTGGGGAGGTCATATTTTCTTTCACTGTGCTAAGAGTAGTGGATGGACTTTGTGTGGGGGAGGTGTCAAGTTATTTTCACTGCCGCCAGGATTGGACAGGGTTTTGGGAGGTGTCAGTTTACTTTCCCTGCCACCAGGACCGGCATTGACTAGGCTTGGGGAGTCACTGGACTGCCAGGATGTGAGGGCTGCTGTGCTGCTACCTGCAGTGTGGTGGCTTATGTGTAGGTGGCCACCTACTTAAGTGTAGATTTTCTAGACTTATCTCTCTGTGGTGCATCCCGGACTTGCTCAGAGGTTGCACCACAGAATAAGACTATAAATGGGGTTGCACCTGATATACATGGGCATACCTCCCATCACAGCCTCCAGATGCCACATAGCATTACTAGCATTCTCAGCACATTGGGAATGCACTGCCGCATTAGCACCCTGCCTTAGTCTCGGATGTGCTGGATACATCCTTTTGTGAATCCTGCCCGATAACTCCTTCATGCCAGTTGTCCACAACCTAGAACACTAGAAGTTCCCTGCCCTCACCCACAGATAGCCACCCCATCCCTTGTGAGCCATGAATGGTACACCCCCCCCAAAATCAGATTCTGGATCTTGGTGTAGATCCAGAATTGAGCTAAACTATATCGACATAAATACTATACCTCTTTTATACTACATACATACCAGCCACACAACAGCTACAACACTGAGTAGTCATACATCCTTAGGCAAGAACCCCCCCAATCAACCCATATTACATCCAGAGTGTACAATCACATCCCAACAATAGTTTTCAATAGTAACAGTATACATGTTTACAACCAGCTCAATACATGTTACAAAACTAAGCATATGGACAGCCACAGCCAACCAATACCTCCCTCCCTCCAAACAGGTATTAGATCCTCAATGCACACCAACATCCCAAGCAACCCATGAACATCAATGGCACAGCTCTTGAACACCAGGTAGACACATGTTAGATGACTCATGAGTAGCACAAACTTACATAACTGATGCCTTCCCCAGTATACCATGCACTGTATCCTCACTGTTAACTCACAGTGCACATACATCTGTCCATATAAATTTATAACTCCCTCTTTGTGCCAATTCCTGCTGCTTAGTCAGATGAGCTACTGGATTTTATGTCTAGAAAGAGAGTTCAAATAGACCTCTAATGAGTGGTACTCAGCTCTATCTGTAAGATAAAGACAGTAAGAAACAATCACAACTAACATTCTCATTCCAGAGTTGCTAATGCAGACAAATAGATATTGTTATGTCTGCAAAGGCTATTTCTAGTGCTGTTTTATTTATTAAACACTCTTTTTGTTTTTGTCTGAGAATACTGCCTGGTCATTGGCCACACTGAATGACTTGCCAACAATACCCATTTCCATTGGATGTAGTTACTAGTCATTTTGGTCAGTTAAACTGTTCTCCCTGTTTTTCTCAGCTAGCAGCTTCAGTGCTGAGTACAACCACATCTCTCTGTCTTACTGACATACTTTTCATAACTGTTAAAATTCACCATTTTTTAAAATAGTCTGTTACTGTAGTTTTATCACAACTGTAAGTATTCACTGGGCAGAATATACTTTTTTTCTGAGAGTAAATACTTAACAATCTTACTGGCACAACTAAGTTTACAACAGTCTGTGATTGCAGTCAAATAGTCAATAATTCAGCATAATAATGTTTTCTACTAAAAGAAATGTGTATACTAAGCAAAAAAAAAAATAACCCTAGTCAACATTTCCGATACAGCAAAATCACAATTTTTAACAAAACAATTGGGCTACTGTACTTTTACTATGGTAACAGACAGAAAATGCATAAAATGTGCTGCTTGACCACCAAAGTAACAACTTAGATCTCCTATTTAAGTGTTCAAGTTTTGCAGAAGAAAGTTATTCGGGGCAATATTTTCTTGCTGACATAATAATTTCTGTTATAAGACTGGGGATATAACTAGCACAAGCAGCCACAGACACTCATTACAGAAAGTAAAGAACATTTTGTTTTAGCAAAAAGATACCAAATATTGGTGAAACAGTATATGTACCATAACACAGTGCATAAAGCCCAACTTTACAATCATGTGCATTTTTCTCAACTACCTTATTAATTAATTTTAAATTGTTTTAGGTAATAGCTAAATCTCTACTTACAGTTATGCCCTGGAGCCACAGCAGTTCATCTGAAACACTTAAAATGGCCACCCAAGTGTTATTGTTTGATTCTATTGGTTCATAGAAGTCACATGGTGAAGTTACCCATTTCTTTGTTCACGAGACTGCAAAATCTTTGATGACGACTTGCATTGCTCGCGAGGATTGACCGCGAGCTTGCAAATTCTTTGATTGTGAGAACAATGCAAGATTTCGATACTGGAAGTTGTTCAGCTGGCAAAAGTTATAATTCTAATAGTTTTTAACACAGTGAGCAGTTATGTATCTTTGTATTGCTTATGACACATAACTATAACAATTAAAACCATTTTTATAAAGGTTTGTAACATTTAGCGATATTTTAGCATTCTTTGATCGCGAGCGTGCAAATTCTTTGATCGCAGCTCGCTTTGACCGTGAGGATCGTTCTGACGTTGCAAATTCTTTGATCATGAGAATAACGTGAGATTTGAATGGTAGAAGGTCAGTAATTAATAATAAACATGTTTTTAACTTGCTTTCAATGCACTATGTACTGGTATGTCTTTTTATCACTTAGAACATCTGTATGTAACAGTTAAAATTATTTTTAAAGTTTGTAAACATTTTAAGTATTTTTGATTCTTTGATCACGGCGAGCAAAATCTTTGATTGCAACTCAGTTTGACCACGAGGATCATTCATAAGCTTGCAGTTTCTTTGATCATGAAAATAACACAAGATTTGAACTATGCAAGATGACAACTTTTTAAAAATTCATGTTTTCTCACCAGTTTTCAACACAACATATAGCCATATGTATTTTTTCACTTAGAAGACATCTCTATCACAGTAATAAGTATTTTTAATCATTTTTTAACATTTTATTGTATTTTTGCAATCTTTGATTTCAAGTGCGCAAATTCTTTGATCACGACTCGGTTTGATCGTGAGGATCATTCGTGAGCCAGCAAATTCTTTGATAACGAGAAAAATGTCAGATTGACCATGTAGAAGTCGTGTAGCTTTGGAAAACTTGCGTTTCTTACTCAGCTCAACATCTCCTTTATGTTAATATATACTTACATTAGCCACCATAGGCAATAATATGCCTTCCACATGTCTAAATGCCTACAGCTCCAGCGTCGTGCATCACACTACCCCCTCTACGTTATATTCTTCCAGCAATACTACCCACCTTCTTGGATATAATTACTTGCTTGCATATCTTATTTAATGATATTTTCTAAACACTGTGTTTGCAAATTGTATATAATGGCTCCAGTTCTAGAAGCTTGCCACATAGTGGTGCCAAAGGAAACTGGTACCAAACACCATTGCAACATGCACCCTGTGCCCAACTTTAGAAGTGACATATTACCCACAGCTAAGTCCTGCAGCTTGTGACACACAAAAAGTAATGCCAAACTACAGCCATACCTAATAGGTACATCACAAGTGCCCCCCTTCAACCAGCAAACATATGTTTCCTCTCAAAGCCCCACAGGACAAGTGTGTCTCCACCACAGCCACTCCTCCCACCCAAAGTAAATGTTGCAAATCACAAATAATAAATTAACCCCACAATGTCTGGTGGTCTAGTGGCATCTCAACCCACCGTACCCAGCAGTACCAATCTATCCACATCCCCCTCCCCTCCATCGCTAGCTGGTGACTGGCACACCCCACATTTCACCTACATTGCAATCTGCCAACTGACACCACATGAACACTTACTGTATAAACATACTCGGAAACAAATCAATACTTACTAATCTCACTTGTGTGCAGCTGACATGAAGTAGATATAGTGTTCATGTCCATGCCTTTAGCTGGGTTGTCCATTTGTACTCAAAATCAAATTCCTGATCTGCAAAGGGTTTGCACACTGCCTGCTTGATGGTGTGTACCTGCTCACTCTTCTAACCTTTCTACAGCTGGTATGAGGGGTATACCATTCATGTCCATCTTTTATTTGAGCCATGGGTCTGCACTCAGCATGCAATTCATGCTCTGTGGGAGTGATATACACTATAGACATTGCTTGCCTCACTCCATGCAACTGATGAGTGTAGTAAATACCCTGCACATAGCATCACATAGCCATAGCATTGATCTTCATAGACTGAATTGGGCTCTAGCTCTACACTCACCATCCAGCACCAGTTTGTGGCAAGGCAGACAGTGCAGGGGGCTAGTGTCTGCCTTAGCCCATCCAACTCTTTACTGTTCTAAGTTGCTTACAAAACATAAGAGGTAACTATACAATTTATGTACAGCACTTCATTTGGGCTGCACCTCTCCACTCAGCATCCCGTTCCTGATCTGCAGTGTGGGGCATTGCCTAGCTGATCAAGTGCAACTGATAACTATCACTACTAGTATACACACTATATTACAAAGCTATAACATTCATGTTAATCACCTTACTTAGGCTGTAGCTCTCTACTCAGCATTCACTGCCTCTTGCATGTGGATGGAGCAGGTATTGTGTGGCTCACCCCATACAACTCATCAGTGTTCTAAGTTGTGTACAGCTCTTATGAGGAAGGTATACCATTTATTTGCATGTCTTTATTTGGCCGGTGTGTCTGCACTCAGCATCAAATTCCTGGTCTGGGGTGGGTGGTGCTGGAAGCATTGCCTAGCAGAAGCCATACAACTCCTCAGTGTCCTACCTTCTGTGCACCACCCATGATGGAGGTATACCATTTATGTCTATGTGTTTATTTGGGCTGTGACTTGGAACCAGCCATCCAATCCCTGCTGTATGTAGATGGTGTGTATTCTGGCTGAGTCCATGTAAGTCATGAGTACAGTAACTACTGTGCAGATGACATTGCACAACTATATCACTGATCTTCATAGACTTAGTTGACCTGTAGCTCCACACTCACCATCAGGCACTACTTTAATGCAGAGAGTTGTGCACCACTGCCTGGATGAGCCTATTAAAATCATCACTATTATAATGTGTGTGCAGTTCATAAGATGCAGGTATATCATTTATACCCATGGTTTTACTTGGCTGTGCTATCCAGACAGCATCCAATTCCTGTTCTGGTGGGCTGGAACCATTCCCTCTGTGAGGCAGTACAACTCATAAATATCATAACTAAAACACAGCTAGTATCACACAAGCATACCATTCATGGAAATCACCTTATTTGAGTTGTAGCTCTACATTCAAATTATCATCAATTATCAAATTATCAAATCTTTATTTATTCAGGTGGACATCATTAAGCAAAGCTCATTTACAAGATGGACCTGATAGGTCAAGGATCAAATTGAAGGTACAATAGCAGACATATACAGAACACTTATATTTAAACAGATACAGTAATATAAACATATATACAATTGAAGGATAAGGATGATTCAACCTAACAGGACAAGGTAGGATACAGTAGAAGTACCCTAGAAGAAACCAGAATGTCCAAGATCCAATAGAGGAGCCAAAGCAAGCACACAATACATGGTAACAGGTGGTTACAGGCTCCAGGGCAAACTAACGCAGACAACAGATGTAATGATTTATGACTGCAAAAATGATGATAAACAGCCTCTGATGAATGACATGGAGGGGCTGGTGGGAGATTCAGAGAGGATCTAAGGCTACTAGTAGTAGGGGGTATGGAGGAGTGGTTGGGGTAGAAGTAAGTGCCAGGAGTTGGTGTGGAGGTCTTAGTCAGGTGAAGCTAAGCTGTAAAAAAGGTATGAAAGGGGGCTGAGATACAAAAAAAAAAGGGGGCTGAGAGGGAGGGAAAAACTAAGGGGAAGATTTATGGAAGAGCTGTCAATAATAATTGCTGACTGAAAGGGGGAGGGTTGTGAATGTGACTGGACTAGGCCTTGTGGTAGCAAATGCATTTCTCTGGGAAGAGACTTACATAGAGCTTTTTTAAAGGATGCTAGAGGTATAAAGTTGGTCAACTTTAGGGTCTTCTGTAGAGAATTCCATGCCAATGCTAGAGAGTAGCTGATTGCAGACCTCCCATGCTGGGTGTAGGCTTTGGGTAACTTAAGCGTGATGAAGTTGTTGCTTCTTAGGGCATAGGACCTAGCTGTGGCCAGTGTAAAGCAGTCTAAAATATAGGATGGAAGTTTATTAGACAAGGCTTTGTATATCCATAGTGCAGCATTTCTGTTCCTTCTGAGGTGTAGGGATGTCCAACCAACTTCAGCATAGAGAGAGCAATGATGAGTGTTGAATGGAAGATCTGTAATAAACCGTAGTGCTCTGTGATACAAGGTATCCAATTTGCTTAAGTAGGAAATAGGACAGTGACCATAAAGGAAGTCTGCATAGTCGATAAGTGAGATAAATGAGGTCTGGATTAGTCTCAGCCTTGAGTCTCTGGTTAGAAAATGTTTAATTATGAAGAATAGTCCGAGCCTCTGGTGAAGTTTTTTCAGAAGTTCTTCAATATGATGAGTGTAGTCAAACCTACTATCAATCCACACCCCTAAGTATTTGAATTTATCTACATAGTCCAGGCTTTCTCCAAGGATGGTGGATAAATGGGCAAGATTGCTTGGTGAGGAGGTGTTAGTATGGTTATTAGTGGAGAAGAACATAGCTTTTGTCTTCTTTGCATTTAGGAGGAGTTTTTTCTCAAGTAATTGGTGTTGCAAGAGGGAGAATTCTGATTGTAAAATTTCACAGGCCACTGCAGGCGATGGGTTACTGACATATAAAACAATGTCATCTGCAAAGAGGTGAACATTGGCTTTGGTGAGATTAGTGTCAATGTTGTTAATGTAAATGGCAAAAAGGATGGGGCCCAGGATAGATCCTTGAGAAACTCCTCTTAGAAGTGATTTTAATGAGCATAAGTCACCTTCAGCTTTCACCTGCTGTGTTCTATCAGTGAGGTAACATCTGAACCACTTAAGAGAGGGTGGGTCTAAGCCTATGGAGTGCAGTGAAGAGAGTAGCAGCTCATGATCCACGGTGTCAAATGCTTTGCTTAGATCAGCATTCAGCATCCAGTCCCTCTTTTGGGTGTGTGGGTGGGGGACTCTGTGGCTGAAGCTGTGTAGCTCCTCACTGTTCTAACTTGTGTTCAGCTGGTATGAAGAAGGTATACCAATGATGTCAACATTTTAATTTGTGCTGTGACTCTCAACTCAGCATCCAATTCCTCATCTGACAGGTTCACGGCATTCCCTGGCTGATGCCATGCAACTGTTAAATGCAGTGATGAGTATGCACTTGCTATCACAGAGGAATACCATTGATTTTAATGACCTTTGTTGGGCTGCACCTCTGTGCTCACCATACAGTGCCTCTTCAGTGGGCAGGGGGTGTAGGATTATCTGGCTAAGTCCATAAAAATCCTTAGTGTTCAAACTTGTGTGCAGCTGTTATGAGGCAGCTATTCCATTTATTTCCATATATTTACTTCACCTGTTGGTCTCCACTCAGCATCCAGTTCCTGGAGTGGAGGAGATGGTGAGTTGGGGAAAATTACCTGCTTCACTCCATGTAACTCATGAGTGTACTAACAACTATCAGTTGTTATCACAGAGGAATAACATTCACATTAATTATCTTAGTTGGCTGTAGCTCCACACTCTGCATCCACTATCTCTTCAGTGACAAGGGTGAAAAGAGGTATTGCATAGCTAAAGACCTGAAAAAGAATACAAAAATAGAAAGTCACACACTGCAGTTGATGCCCCATGCTCCCAGCAACTTGCAAGTTTCTGGCTACAATACACACTGAAAAGTAAAGCTTCATTTACAGCACCAAGACCAGGTATCATACAAATTTCAAGCCACTACCACAATAGGGAATGCTGTTTGCAGAATGTGAAATACCGATGCAATATCTCCACAAAATAAATTTTCTCTGACACATAAACATGCAAATTCACATCTAAATGACATGGTGTAAACACCCTCCAAATTTCAAGTAAAACACCAAACCATTTCCAAGATATTTAAGGTCAAAGATTGTGAAACTTGGTCTATTATTCCATTATAAAATCTGGCCATCTTGTCCCTCCTCCCTCTCTCACGATCAAAGATGACAATCAAAGAATCTACAATCAAAGAATTTGCAGGCTTGCAATTAAAGAATTTGCAGGCTCATGATCAAACAATAAAAATATTGGAACTTGAATTGTAGGCAGAATAAAATGAAACCACTACCATGCCTTGATAGAAGTAAGTCCCCTGAGCAAAACCACCCTCATTTGTATTCTTAGGCCACCCCTGAGCTGAGAAATTTGCATTTTTCAAAGGGCCATCTCATCGTGCCCTCACAATGCACAATTACAATCAAAGTATCTCGCGATCAAAGAATTTGCAGGCTTGCGATCAAAGAAATAGCAGTTTCATGGTCAAACAATAAAAATGGTGAAACTCAAGTTGTAGGCAGAATTGAATGAAACCACTGCCATGCCTCGATAGAATGAGGCACCTGAGCAAAACTCATCATCATTTGTGTTCCTAGGCCACCCCTGAGCTGAGAATGTGCATTTTGCAAAGGGCCATCTTGTTGTGCCCTCACGATGCATGATCGCGATCAAAGAATCTCAGTATCAAAGAATTGCAGGCTCGTGATCAAAGAAATTGCAAGATCACGATCAAAGAATAAAAATGTTGAAACTCAAGTTGTAGGCAGAATTAAATGAAACCACTGCCATGGCTTGATAGAATGAAGCCCTTTGAACAAACCCACCCTAATTTGTGTTCCTAGGCCACCCCTGAGCTGAAGGATTTGCATTTTCAAAGGGCCATCTCATCCCTCTCACAATGCAAGACTGCAATCAAAGAATCTCACGATCAAAGAATTTGAAGGCTTGCAATCAAAGATCGTTAGTGAGCCACGATCAAAGATTTTTAAACCTGATAACTCTATTTTTTGTCCAATTTTGTTGAAACCAAAGGCATGGCTCGATAGATCAGAGCCCCTTGAGTAAAACCCATCCACGGTTTACTTCAGAAGTGACCCCTGAGCAAAGATATTTGTGTTTTTATGATCGGAAATCTAAAAACAAGATGGCGGACCTCGTTATCAAAGAATTTTGAAAATTCTCGGGGACAAAGATTCTTGAACTATGAGGCTACAAATTCTTTAATTGCCAGGTGGGACCAGATGGCCAGAACCCCATTTTTTGTTCGCAAAACATACATATAAATTTTCCTATTGACTTATAATGGTAACTTAAAACTTCCATAAATTTTTTTTTAAATTCAAATTGCTTTATTCATTTCAAACAATCTTAAATGTTAAGACAAGGCATAGGAAAACTGATACAGATGTATGAAAATAACATATGAACATATGTCCTTGGGGTTACATCAGCCCACATATACGTTCTACTATTAATTACAACTAAACCTTAACAACATTCCTAAATATGATCCTAAGTTCCCTTATACATCCCTCCCTCCCACTAATAGCTAGTTATAAATCAACTGATGTTCCCCCAGATAGGGGGACATCTACTCCAGTAATAGTTGTAGTTTTCCAGTTTTCATTTAGTAATTTGGGTCAATGTGTATACCTTGTTCCATTTCTTATCGAAGCTAGTGGGACAATATCTGAGACTCGTTATCACTTTTTCCACCCTCAAATTGCCTAAGAATACATTTAGTCATTCTGAATAGGGTTATAAGATGGGGATCTTTCCAGTGCCTTAGTACCATCTGTTTTACTGTGTGGAAAATTAGAGCCATGGTGTATCTTTGAAAACTGCCATAACTTTTGAATGGCTTAATATTTTTTCGCCAAACAAAAAGTGGCATGTTCGGCCACAAAAGCTCTTTCAAATGAGCTATCTTGCAGAGTGGCATACCACATGACAGCCGCTCAGGGCCACATCCAAAATCCCAAAAGTAGCCTCCAACAATAGATAATTTTGCATTTTTCAGTGTTTTGCTGTCCAAAGACCGTTAGCCCGAACTAAACAAAATTTGGCAAATCAAGAGATCTACCATACCCCACAGTGCATGCCAAATTTCAGGCAAATCTGTTGAACAGGTCAAAAGTTATTAATGCACAAAAGTTTTAGTTTAACATAGAAGTGACAACTAAACCCTAAGTTTCAGTTTAACATAGGAGTGATAACTAAACCCTAACTATAGTAGCACGAACAACCACTATAGTGTATATATCTATATATATATATATATATATATATATATATACACACTGTATATATATATTAGAGGTAAAAAAAACTCTATTTAATGCATTAGTTAGGGTTGTTCCACACTGATAAAACAAGGAAATTCAGTGTTAGGGTTAAAGCCCCCTTGGTCCCCCTGCTCACACCCCAACCGGCATTGGGATGTGCATTACAGTTGTCAGCCATAACTCTCACCCATCACATGTGTAAAGAAGCAGAGGTGTAGGAGAATGGGGTGAGGTAGAAATGACAACCCTTATGTGCACCCTGATGCCGGTTGGGGTGTGGGTAGGGGCTAAGGGGGCTTTCAACCCCTAACACCGAATTTCTACTTTTTAATGGTAGGAACAGCCCTAACTAATGCATTAAACAGAGTTTTTGCCTCTAATTTCCATTCTTTTGAGAATGATAACGTAGAAATAGTGAAATGTAATGCAGCGTAAGGAAGCTGGCCCAGAACATTGTGCCTGCAACTCAAATAGTAATGCATGGTGACACAAAGTGAAACAGAAAGAGAAACAGCAGTGTAGACAGAAATGTTAAAATGACGCAAAAGCAAGCACAAATTAAAATGCAAAGGATAACGCACATGGTGGCGTAGATATGAACAGTAAGTGAAATGGAGTCGAAACTGCAAGCAAAAATGATAATGGTAACAGTAATGTAAGCACACAGGCTGATTTTACCCAAAAGCTGCATAAAGAAAGACAGTGAGTATAAAGAATGTATGCAGAATAATGGTTCTCAGAGCAGAAAATGAGAAGTTGGAACACTAAATTGCTTATATCTCAGGAACTGTAAGAAGTCGAAAAAAATGTAAAAGTCATATGATTTATGACTTTCCTGGCTAGTTCTATACTAGTAGGGGGCTAAGCATTTTTCCGATTAAAAGTCCATATCTCGCACCGTTTCTGACATACGGGCCCTGAAAGGCACAGCGAACGCCGTAATGTTATCCTATGCAAAAAAAAAAGAAGTTTGGAGTGCCATTACTTTGGCTCCCTGTAATATTTTTTCACCAAACCACTAAAAGGCCCATCTGTGAGATGTTGGCTGTGTTCCCTTCAAATTTCAGCCCAAAAGACAAAAGTGTTATTTTGCAGCAGGGCCAAATGATTCCTGTAATCGTCTGACACCGTAATGTTTTCCTATGGAAAAAGCGTCAACTTTGGAGTGCCGTAACTTTGCCGCATTGTAATGTTTTTCTAAAACAAATCACTGAAAGGCACATCTGTGAGATGTCAGCTGTGCTCCCTCCAAATTTCAGGCAAAACACCAAACCGTTCTTTTTGCAGCAGGGTGCCAAAGAATTGCTGTCATTTTCCCACAGCCTAGAAAAGTACTGTTGAAGTTTGCGAAAGCTTTCGCAAATTCATTCAACAGTGTCGCAAGTGTGACAGTACTTTGTGAAAGTACTTTTTCCAGAAATTTGAAAAACATATTTCTGGGGTGTTTTACCCCAAAATAAAGACATGGCTAGCATCCTCATGGTCCGACTAGTTGAATACAAAAATAATTAGGTTACTAGAGGGTCCCAATTTTAAATGCCAAGCATTTTTCTGATCACTAACTGAAAGCAAAATGGCAGATTTGTGACAGTAAAAGGGCCATTTTCGTAAGTAAAAACTGCATTTGCGACACTATCGAACTTTTTGTTAACTTTTCCCATTGACTTATAATGGGAAATTGTTTTTTGAATAACTTTTGAACTGTTTAATATTTTTTAACGAAATCTTCAAAAGGCACATCGGGGACCCTGGCCACACATTCCCTGAAGATTTCAGACCAGTCATGCAAACTGTGCGACCTGTAGAGACGACAGTAAAATTCCAGAAAAGCATAAACACGCACACAGATCACGCTTAATAACTCCGCAGCCGACATTAATGTGAATATGCGACCAGTACAAAACTTGTCAGATCCCAAGGCATATGGGTCTTGATCGTGTATTCCAAATTTCAGGAAAATCCGTCTAATGGTTGCAAAGTTATTAAGGTGCAAAATTTTGGGTTTAACATGTAAATGGCTCCTCAACCCTAACTATAGTGGCACTACCATGCCACTATAATATATATATATATATATATATATATATATATATATATATATATATATATATATATATATAGATACATATATATATATATATATCTATATATATATAGATATATATATATTAGAGCAAAAACTCCATTTAATGCATTAGTTAGGGTTGTTCCACAGTGACAAAGTGAGGAATTCGCTGTTAGGGTTGAAAACCCTAACTCCAGTCACCCCAGCACCACACACACAGACACACATTCAAGTATGGGGAGGACCAAGTCAACACAACCAATGACAGACATCCAGCAGCAGGTGACAGAAATAACAAACAATTGTCTAAATGTATTACGAGACATCCCCACCCACCTGACCAGGTACTGCATGCTCAGTGGAGATCAACAGCAAAACTGAGGCCATGTACACCAAATGTACACATCCCTGATTGCAGCTGCACACAACGTACCACACTTAGTAGTTGCATGGCCTTATCTACCAATGCCCCACACCACACCACAACTGGTACTGTGCCGTTATTCAATATAAATGCTGAAGGTGCATGATGACAGTTGTAGAAAGGTTTAACACTAGTGAGTATACATTAATTAAGAGAAGCACATAAATTAACTACAAGACAGTAGCATGCTCAAGATAAAAGTAGTGATACATTTAGTAGGTGATTTACATAGTAGTACATTTACTGCAATGATTTACTCAACATAGAGAGGCTGATGTAAACGTATGGAAAAGCATTGCCTGTTCAATGCTGTGAAATTGGTACTGCCAGTATCACATGCATTCTTACTGATGAAGGTGTACTGCTGATGTACATACATAGACCTTCAGTGTGTTTCAATACTAAAGATGCAATAAGTATTCTTTGTAAGAAACATTGTAATTGCATGGATCAGGCAAGCAACTTCTAAATATCATAGCACTACTGAGCCAACAATGATGTACCTGTATTGGAGATGTATATAGGATAGATTTTCCTGTAGGCACTTACTGAGTATGTTGTACCTGATAAAGACAATCTCATTGCATCTGTGGTGACTAACTTCAAATAGTAATACATTTACTATTGTTGCAATGAGTGATCTATGCCACTTATGGACACAGTGTGATTTTTTTAAAAGTTGTTTCATACTCAGGCTGTATGCCTACTGTTTGGGTTGCCACACTTCTGTCACTGATGCTATCAAAGTGATAACTATAGTTAATTGTGGTACAACAGGAATCAAGTAGGTATGGTGTAGATATAAACAGAATGTCTTTTAGTATTGATTTAACTCACAATGGGGTAAGTGTACTAGGACAGCAGGGTTATCCTCTATCACTGACTCTGTCAGTTATAATCACACTAGGGTTTGATGACTGTAATGATCAAGTTACACTGTTCATCTTCATGAGTTCATATTCACAGCCATTCTCCAGTAACTAGACAGTGTATGGTGTAACTGGGTGGGACACTGTGTTGCAAAGCTGCTGCAGTGCCTAGCAGAGGGAGAGTATCTACTCATAAAGACAATTAAGCAATAAGGCATGACCAACAGTTATGTTAAATGGTCTGTTAATCACCCTGAGGGTTTAATGTTGAATGAGGCATAGCCGAGTGCCACATGTCGCTAGACAGTGATAAACTGACCATTAACATAATACCTGGGAGTGGCTTATTGCTATCATAATAAAACTGTTTTTAAACAACATTAAACCATGTTCATCATATGGTTGGGCTCTACATGTATGTTAATAAAAACTAAACATAAGGCTGTTACAATGTTTACAGTCAATTAAAGCTGCATTTCTCAAACCCTTGTTATAATCAGAGATATTATACCTGTACAACTCCTTGGTTTTGCTGAACTCTATTGCTCAGGTGGCCCACCACAAGTGGTGTGGGTGTGGTGTGGGGAATCGGTAGGTAAGGCCATGCAACTACTAAGTGTGGTACGTTGTGCAGCTGCAATCAGGGATGTGTACGTTTGGTGTACATGGCCTCAGTTTTGCTGTTGATCTCCACTGAGCATGCAGCACCTGGTCAGGTGGGTGGGGATGTCTCGTAGTACATTTAGACAATTGTTTGTTATTTCTGTCACCTGCTGCTGGATGTCTGTCATTGGTTGTGTTGACTTAGTCCTCCCCCATACTTGAATGTGTGTCTGTGTGTGTGTGGTGCTGGGGGGGTGAATTCGGAGTTAGGGTTTTCAACCCTAACAGTGAATTTCCTCACTTTTGTCGCTGTGGAACAACCCTAACTAATGCATTAAACAGAGTTTTTGCCTCTAATTACCCTTCTTTTGAGAATGATATTGAGAAATAGTGAATATAATGTAGTTGGCGGGCCTTGGGACCTTTGGCCCGCACTCCCACCACATGATGTCTTAATGGCATAGTAACAGGAGCAGCAATGCAAACAGAAATGCTAACAGTGGCACACATGGTAACCAAGCGTGAATGAGAACAGAAAGGGTAACACACATGGTGGCGTGAGACGGGAATGGTCTGCCACGTGATGTCTTGTCACATAGTAAACATGGTGCCTGCAAACAGAAATGTCAATGGGCATGGTGACGTAAAGTGAAACAGAAAGATAAACAGTACTGTGAGACAGAAATGGCAAAAAAAGTAACAGAAACGCAAGCTAAAATGAAAACGATAAAGGATGATGCACGTGGTGATGACATCAACGGTAAGTGAAACGGGCATGGAACCACAAGCGAAAGGGCAATGGTAACAGTAATGTAATGCACAGGCTGGTTTTCCCCAAAACCTGCATAGAGAAAGACAGTGAGTACAAATAATGTATGCATAATAATGAGTATCGTGCGAAAATGAGATCTTGGAATACTAAATACATTATATCTCAGGAACCGTCGATGTAAAAAAAATTTAAAAGTCATATTATTTACAACTGTCCTGGCTAATTTGATCTTAGCCCTATGAGGGGCTAAAAAATTTTCTGACGAAAAGTCCGTGATCTCATCCATTTCTGAGATACGGGCCCTGAAAGGCGCGGCAAACGCCGTAATGTTATCCTATGGGAAAAAAAGAAAAGTTCGGAGCACCATAACTTTGCCTCCCTGTAATGTTTTCACCAAACCACTGAAAGGCACATCTGTGGGCTGTTGGCTGTCTTCCCTTCAAATTTCAGGAAAAAAGACCAAACCGTTATTTTGCAGAAGGGATCCAAAGGATTTCTGTAATGCGTCGGGCGCCGTAATGTTATCCTATGGGAAAAACATCAACTTTGGAGTGCCGTAACTTTGCCGCCATGTGATATTTTTTCACCAAACTACTGAAAGGCACATCTGTGGGCTGTTGGCTGTCTTCCCTCCAAATTTCAGGAAAAAAGACCAAACCATTATTTTGCAGCAGGGTGCCAAAGGATTTCTGTAATGCGTCGGGCGCCGTAATGTTATCCTATGGGAAAAACTGTCAAATTTGGAGTGCCGTAACTTTGCCACCATGTAATATTTTTTCAATACAACACTGAAAGGCACATCTGTGAGATGTCAGCTCCGTTCCCTTCAAATTTCAGCCCAAAACTCCCAACGGTTCTTTTGCAGTGCAGTGCCAAAGAATCGCTGTCACTGTCCCACAGATGGAAAACTACTGTCGCAATTTGCGAAAGCTTTCCCAAAAAAGTTCGACACTTTCATGAGCACGAAAGTAATTTGCGAAAGTACTTTTTCCAGAAATTTGAAAAACATATTTCTGGGGTCTTTTACCACAAAATAAAGACATGGCAAGCATCCTCAGGGTCCGACTAGGTGAATACAATAAGAATTAGGTTGCTAGAGGGTCCCAAATTTAAATTCCAACCATTTTTCTGATCACCAACTGAAAACAAAATGGCCGATTTGCGAAAGTAACAGGCCCATTTGCGAAAGTAAAAATGCATTTGCGAAAGTGTTGAACTTTTTGTTAACTTTTCCCATTGACTTATAATGGGAAACTGTTTTTTGAATAACTTTTGAACCGTTTAATATTTTTCATGAAATCTTTGAAAGGCACATTGGGGCCCTGGCCACCACGTTCTCTGAAGATTTTGGACCAGTCACGCAAACACGTCACGACCTGTATAAGTGTAACCGTAGAATTCCAGAAAAAAGCGTAAACAAAGCGCACAGATCATGCTTAAAACTCCACAGCTGTATATCTGGCCACTACAAAACTTGGCAGATCCCAAGGCCTATGGTTCTTGATTATGTATTCCAAGTTTCAGCCAAATCTGTCAAACGGTTGCAAAGTTATTAAGGTGCAAAGTTTTGGGGTTTAACATGAAATGGCCTCAACTCCTAACTATGGTAGCACTACCATGCTAACATAATATATATATCTATATATATATATATATATATATATATATCAATCAATCAATCATAGTGCTATGGTAGTGGCACTATATAGTTAGGGTTAACCGGCCACTTCTATGTTAAACCCAAAATTTGCACCTTAATAACTTTGCAACCATTTGACTGATTTGCCTGAAATTTTGCATGTACAGTTTGGTACCATAGATCTCTGAATCTGGAAAGTTTTTATCAAGTCAGATGTGAGGTTACAGAGTGCACAGTGCAAATAAATGTGAAAAATACCACTGTTTTTGCAATTTCTTTGCTCGGGGCTACAGCCCAAATGGTTTGACCATCTACTCTGAAATTTTCAGGGAATATGGGGTCTGGGTTACTGATGTATCTTTTGAAGGTGTGGTGAAAAAATATCAATCTGTTCAAAAGTTATTAAATATTTAAGTTTCCAATTATAGCCTATGGGAAAAATATATATATGTGCTGTGCAAAGCACATTTTACTTTTGCAAAAGCACCTTTTTCTGTCATGTTCAGTACTGTCATGTAAACCTTCTAATGCTTATTTGACAATATCTCAGTAACCATAGCAACTGCGGAAAAAAATCTTTCACAGTTGTATTCATGACCTAGCCACCTCCACATGTGCTTAATACACCTAAGCTACATTTAGAAAAAAATCTGCATCTCAAATTGTTTTCAAGATATAGCCTCCAAAAGGTGCCGTGGCCACAACAATGTTATCCTATGGGATAATTTGCAACTTCAGAGTACTGTAACTCTATAACCTGTGTAAATTGTTTCACCAAACCAGCAAAAGCCACATATGTAGGGCAAGGGCTTGCCACCCTGCAAATTTCAGTCCAAACGTCCAAACAGATTTTTTGCTATGAAGTGGTAAAGAAACTACTTTTTGGGGCTCTTTACCTGTGGATCTTTCGTGAAAGTTCTGCAGACTTACGTGAAAGTACCTTAACTTTATCTGGGAGTGCTTCCAAGAAAGATCCAGGGACTTTCAAGAAAGCTCTGTGCAGTTTTGAGAAAGCACAGCAGAATCTTTGCAAAATCACACAAAACTTTCATGTATGTTCCACTGCTAAAATGGAAGACAATTTTGAAAATCATATTTCCGGGCATCCTATCAAAAAACTAAGAAAGGGTCATGTTCCTAGGGCCCCGATTCGGTAAATACAGCTATTGGTGTTTACCAAGAGGCAGTATTTTTGAGCTACATCATTTTTTCTATGTCGCTAACTGAAAACAAGATGGTGGCAACGTGAAAGAAAAAAACAAGCACGACACTAAAAGGTGCTTTAGCGAAAGTTTTCATGGTGCACATATATTTTTCCCGTAGGCTATAATGGGAAATGAAAACGTTTAATAACTTTTAAATGGATTAATATTTCTTCAACAAACCTTCCAAAGGTACTTCCTGACCCAGTCCCCATATACCCTGAACATTTCAGACCAGACTGACAAAACATTCTGGCTGTGGAGATAATCAGAGAATTTCACAAAATTGAGGATTTTTCACACTCTGCAACTCCAAAACTGCAAATCCAACTGGAACAAAACTTTCCAGATTCAGAGATCTATAGTTTCACACCATACATGCAAACTTTCTGGCAAATTGGATAAATAGCTGCAAAGTTATCAAAGTGCAACATTTTGAATTTAACATTAAAATGCCTTCTCAACCCTAAGTATACTGGCCCCACCGAGCCACTATATATATATTAGAGGCAAAAAACTCTGTTTAATGCATTAGTTAGGGTTGTTCCACAGCGACAAAAGTGAGAATTAAGCTGTTAGGGTTTGAAAACCCCCTTGGACCCCCACACCCCAACTGGCATTGGGGTGCGCATTAGGATAAATCAGCCACACTCTCACCCCATGACATGTGTCAAGCAGCAGAAGTATAGGAGAATGGGGTAAGAGTTGGGACCCACGATCCCAATCGCTCAATGCCGGTTGAGGGGGTGGGGATCCAGGGGTTTTCAACCAACAGTGAATTTCACTTTGTCACTGTGGAACAACCTAACTAATGCATTAAATGGAATTTTTGCCTCTAATTGCCTTCTTTTTGAGAATGATAACGAAATAGTGAATGTAATGCAGCGGGAGCACAGGGCCCTTTGGGCCCGGCTCAACAATGCAAACAGAAATGCTAACAGTGGCGCACATGGTAACACAAGCATGAATGAGAACAGAAAGGTAACAAGCACATGGTGGCGTAGATGGGAATGGTCTGCCACGTGATGTGTTGTCACGTAGTAACATGGTGCCTGCAAACAGAAATGTCAATGGGCATGGTGATGTAAAGTGAAACAGTAAGATAAACAGTACTATAGACAGAAATGGCAAAAAATAACAGAAACACAAGCGCAAGTAAGCGAGAGGATAAGCACATGGTGGCGCAGGCGTCAGCGGTAAGTGAAGCAGATGCGGATCCACAAGCGGAAAGGGCAACAGTAACAGTAATGTAGCGCACAGGCTGGTTTTCCCAAAACCTGCATTGAGAAAGACAGTGAGTACAAATAATGTATGCAAAATAATGAGTATCAGCAGAAAATGAGATCTTGGAATACTAAATACATTATATCTCAGGAACCGTAAACGTAGAAAAAAATTTAAAAGTCATATTATTTACAACTGTCCTGGCTAATTTGAGTCTTAGCCCCATTGTAGGGAGCTAAAAGTTTCCGATGAAAAGTCTGTATCTGCACCCGTTTCCGAGATACAGGCCTGGAAGCGTGCGAATAGCCGTAATGTTATCCTATGGGAAAAAAAGAAAAGTTTGGAGAGCCATAACTTTTCCTCCCTTTAATGATTTTTCACCAAACTACTGAAAGGCACATCTGTGGGCTGTTGGCTGTCTTCCCTCCAAATTTCAGGAAAAAAGACCAAACCGTTATTTTGCAGCAGGGCTCCAAATGTCTTCTGTTAAGTGTCGGGTGCCGTAATGTTATCCTATGGGAAAAACAGTCAATTTTGGAGTGCCGTAACTTTGCCGCCATGTGATATTTTTTCACCAAACTGCTGAAAGGCACATCTGTGTACTGTTGGCTGTCTTCCTCAAATTTCAGGAAAAAGACCAAACCGTTATTTTGCAGCAGGGTGCCAAAGATTCCTGTAATGCTTGGCGCTGTAATGTTATCCTATGGGAAAACTGTCAACTTTGAGTGCCATAACTTTTCCGCCGTGTAATATTTTTCAATACAACACTGAAAGGCACATCTGTGAGATGTCGGCTGCGTTCCTCAAATTTCAACCCAAAACTCCCAAAGGTTATTTTGCAGTGCAGTGCCAAAGTTGCTGTCATTTTCCACAGACTAGAAATTACTGTCGCAATTTAAAGCTTTTGCAAAATTTCAAACACGTTCGTGAAATCAGTAATTTAAAAGTACTTTTTCAGAAATTTGAAAACATATTTCTGGGGTGTATTACTACAAAATAAAGACATGGCAAGCATCCTCAGGGCCCGACTAGGTGAATACAAAAACATTAGGTTGCTAGAGGGTCCCAAATTTAAATGCCAACCATTTTTCTGATCACCAACTGAAAACAAAATGGCCGATTTGCGAAAGTAACAGGCCCATTTATGAAAGTAAAATGCATTTGCGAAAGTGTTGAACTTTTGTTAACTTTTCCCATTGACTTATAATGGAAACTGTTTTTGAATAACTTTTGAACCGTTTAATATTTTTCATGAAATCTTCAAAAGGCACATCAGGGACCCTGGCTGCACGTTCCTGAAGATTTTGGGCGGTCACGCCAAACCGTCGACCTGTGGGCTCGACCACAGAATTCAAGCGTAAACGTGCGCACAGATCACACTTAATAACTCCGCAGCCTTATATCCGACCAGTACAAAACTTGTCAGATCCCAAGACCTATGGTTCTTGATCATAAATTCCAAATTTCAGACAAATCCATCATACAGTTGCAAAGTTATTAAGGTGCAAAGTTTTGGGGTTTAACATAGAAATGGCTCCTCAACCCTAACTATGGTAGCACTACCGTGCTACCATAATATATATATTGCAAAAAAACTCTGCTAATGCATCAGTTAGGGTTTCTATTACAGTGACAAAAGACTGCTAATTCAATGTTAGGGTTACCAACCCTACCACCCAACCCCCTGACTCTCCACACACCAACATGCATCATAGTGTGCCTTGGGGTCATTGGGCCTCTCACACCATTCCCCTTCTAAGGAAGCTGATAGGGTATAGTATAGGAGAATGGGATAAGATTTAGGCAGAAGACCACAAGGCACACCCCTGTGGTGAGTAGGGGGTGAGGGTTGGGCATAGGGTTGGTAACCCTAACATCAAATTTCTAATCTTTATATATTCATTGCAAAAACTTTGTTAATGCATCACTTAGGGCTGAAGTGACAAAGGTAGGGGAATCAAATGTTAGGGTTGTATCCCTAACCCCCTGACACTACAACCCCACCCCCATCCTCCACACACCAACAGGCAGTGGGGTGTGCCATGGGGTCATTAGGCCCAACTCTCACCCATTCCATGTGTAAACAGGCTGACATGGTACAGCATCAGAGAATGGGGTTAGCGTTAGGCCTAATGATCCCATGTACATTCTGAGGCCTGTTGGTGTGAGGAGGATGGAGTGGGGGGGTATGGTGGAGGGTTAGGGGCTCAACCTAGCTTCTAGTTTCAAGTTTATTGTTCGGTCTCAGATCATTACATAAAACAAAAATACAAAACATAAATACATAAATATAATTCAACATTCTTTCCGATGAATAGCTTAAAAATGGACAATTAGTAGAAATCCACTCTTCAACAGTTACCTTGACCTCCTAATGTATACTTCCTTAGAATTCATCTAATTCAATTTTGTGCATTCCAGGTAATCTTCTTTACTCTAATTCTTGAGATAGCCTCTACATAACATGCTGTTCTTTGTATGATCAGCTCATTTGTTACAAAAGTATATTCAATAATGCATTCTCTCTGTGAAACAATTTTCTCTCAAATTGAACTAACCAATATTTTCTGGTTTGTTCACACCATTTACATTTAAAAACAACATGGTAGAGATCTTCAGGAAATTACTTTGTACAGAAACAGTAACCCGCCATTACATTTCTACTCTTTTGATACCTAACTGCTAATATATTACTAGGAAAAATTTCAAATCTATATCAAGTGTATAGTTGTCTTTGTTTAGGTTCTAGCAAAATATCCATATAATCTCTATATCTAAATGTGCAATCATTTTGCACTACCCTTAGAGAGACTTTAAGGTTTTGAATTTCCTTTAAATCTTTTCTTTTATAATGAATACTCATTTTTTGATTCACATAGTTTTTATACTTTAAAATTAGCTTAATACCTATGATTACATATGTTCTTAAAATACCCAGATCTGTATCAAGTAAAACACTATACATTTTTTGGAGTCTGCTTGACCTTAAACAGCCTATCTCTTCCCTTGGTATTTTTCCTGTTAAACAAAGAAAGGAAATCTGTTTTCCCATGGCCATTATTTTAATCCAATAGTTGACCTTCTGGGCATCCCATATGCTTTTATTCTTGGAATTCCAAATTCAGCCCTTATCAGGGACCAATGTACTGACTGACTAAAGCCAAGCTGGTTCAGTACAATTTATTCATCAGACTTTCTATCATCTTTATATTCTCATAGTGCCATATTTCAGTCAAGTAAAGTGCTTGTTTGAGATATTGGCTTTAACTGTCTGCATTAGTGGCTTAACCATGTTACCTCCATGTTTATTATTAAATAAATTCAATGAGTCTGCAGTTTGTAGCAACCTAATTCTCAATTTTACATGTTTTAACCAGCATGCATCATTTGAAATTTGTAATCCTAGGTATGTATATGTTTTAATGGTTCTTAAGTTCTATTCCCAATTTTCTGTACCTTTCCAAATTTATTAGAACCAAAAATCACTACTTGACTTTTCTCTTGATTAATTCTGAGTTCATACTTAATTGCCTATGAGTTCAACAAATTCAATTTAGCTTGAAGCCCTGATTTTGATAGTGAAAAAGAGCTAAATCATTGGCATATAATCAAGGCTGCACAGTATTTGTCTCCTATTGTTTTGGGAACTGATAAAGATTTCTAACAAGATTAACAAGTTGTTTATATACAGTATATATATATATATATATATATATATATATATATATATATATATATATATATATAGTATAGGCACGTAGTGCCACTATAGTTATGGTTGAGGAGCCATTTCTATGTTAAACCCCAAAACTTTGCACCTTAATAACTTTGCAACCATTTCAAGGATTTGGCTGAAATTTGGAATACTTGATCAAGAACTATAGATCTTGGGATCTATTAAGTTTTGTACTAGTCGGATATACGGCTGTGGAGTTATTAAGCATGATCTGTGAGCATGCTTACGCTTTTTCTGGAATTCTACGGTCGCGCCTACAGGTCGTACGGTTTGCGCGACTGGCCCAAAATCTTCAGGGAACGTGCAGCCGGGGTCCCTGATGTGCCTTTCAAAGATTTCATGAAAAAATATTAAACGGTTCAAAAGTTATTCAAAAAACAGTTTCCCATTATAAGTCAAAAGGAAAAGTTAACAAAAAGTTCAACACTTTTGCAAATGCATTTTTACATTCACAAATGGACCTGTTGCTTTCGCAAATCAGCCATTTTGTTTTCAGTTGGTGATCAGAAAAGTGGTTGGCATTTAAATTTGGGACCCTCTAGCAACCTAATTCTTTTTGTATTCACCTAGTCGGACTCTGAGGATGCTTGCCATGTCTTTATTTTGTGGTAAAAGACCCTAGACATATGTTTTTCAAATTTCTGGAAAAAGTACTTTATAAATTACTTTCGTGTTCACTAAAGTGTCAAACCTTTATGTAAAAGCTGCAAATTGCCACAGTAGTTTCCATCTGTGGAAGGCCACATTCTTTGGCACTGCACTGCAAAAGAACCACTGGGAGTTTGGGGCTGAAATTTAGAGGAACGGAGCTATAGTCACAGATGTGCCTTTCAGTGTTGTATTGAAAAATATTACACGGTGGCAAAGTTACGGCACTCCAAATTTGATGGTTTTTCCCATAGGATAACATTACGGGCGCTCGTTGCATTACAGAAACTTTGGATCCCTGCTGCAAAATAACGGTTTGGTCTTTTTTCCTGAAGTTTGAGGAAAGACAGCCAATAGCCCACAGATGTGCTTTTCAGTGGTTTGGTGAAAAACATTATAGGAGGGAAAGTTATGGCACTCGAACTTTTCTTTTTCCCATAGGATAACATTACGGCGTTAATCGCGCCTTTCAGAGCCCGTATCTCGGAAGCGGTGTGAGATACTGGACTTTCATCAGAAAACTCTAGCTCCCACCAAATTAGCCAGGACAGTTGTAAATAATATGACTTTTAAATTTTTTTCTCGTTACGGTTCCTGAGATATAACGTATTTAGTATTCAAGTTCTCATTTTCGCACGATACTCATTATTATGCATACATTATTTGTACTCACTGTCTTTCTCTATGTAGGTTTTGGGAAAACCAGCCTGTGCACTTACATTACTGTTACTGTTGCCCTTTCCGCTTGCAATTCTTCTTACCCATTTCACTTACCATTGACGTCTGTGCCACCGTATGCGTTATCCTTTGCGTTTTCAATTTGCGCTTGTGTTTCTGTTATTTTTTGCCATTTCTCTCTACAGTACTGTTTATCTTTCTGTTTCACTTTACGTCACCATGCCCACTGACATTTCTGTTTGCAGCACCATGTTACTATGTGACAACACATCACGTGGCAGACCATTCCTGTCTACGCCATCATGTGCGTTACCCTTTCTGTTCTCATTCGCGCTTGTGTTACCATGTGTGCCACTGTTAGCATTTCTGTTTGTGTTGCTGTCCCTATTAGTATGCCACAAGACATCATGTGGTGGGAGTGTGGGGCCCGCGGAGTCCGGAGGGCCTAGCGCTCCCGCCGCTGCATTACATTCACTATTTCTTGTTATCATTCTCAAAAAGAAGGGAAATTAGAGGCAAAAAACTCCATTTAATGCATTAGTTAGGGTTGTTCCACAGTGACAAAGTGAGAAATTCGCTGTTAGGGTTGAAAACCCCCTTGGACCCCACCCACCCCCAACCGGCATTGGGGTGTGCATTGGGATCATGGGTCCTAACTCTCATCCCATTCTCCTATACTTCTGCTGCTTTACACATGTCATGGGGTGAGAGTTGGGGCTGATGATCCCAATCGCCAATGCCGAAGTGATCAAGGGTTTCAACTAACAACAATCCCTCACTGTGTGTCAGCTAACCTCGATGCTCAGAGTTTTGCCTCTATATATATATATATACACACACACAAAAAGTGTGAGGCCAGGCAAACCATGTATAACCCCCCTATTTGTATCTATTTTTGCTGATGTATATCCCTGATTCCCATATCTGATTTTCACCCAAGTGAGAGTAAAGTTCTGCTATAATGTGTATGATTTCATTACTAAAACCCCATTCCTTCATTAGTTTCCATAGTAATTTCCTTGAGATGGTATCAAAAACTGCACTGAAATCTATATAGGCTACGTATAGCTTTTGTTTACGAAGCTTAACATATTTTTCATTAGTGCATAAGCACAAAACAGTTATCCAAATCATTATATCCAGCCCGGAAGCCTGCTTGATATTCTGAAAATCCACTTATATGTGGATTTGTTCCAGCATCCTATTTAATATTAATCTAGAGAAAATTTTTCCTAGATTATCCAACAATGAAATGGGTCTATACATCGAGGGATCCTTTACATCTCCCTTTTTAAAAATAGAAATAACTACTGCACCCTTCCATCCTTCAGGAACTTTAAAGCTTGCTACACATAGATAAAATAGGGGGGTAACAAATGGTTCCCAGAGCGATGGAGCTACTAGAATAACTTCTGCTGGGATCTGATCTGGTCCTGGTGCTTTTTTCCTTTTCAAACTTGCCAGAATGATATATACCTCTGAGACTGTCAACACTATAGTGTATGGTGTGTTCTCATCAAACCCTGGTCTGTGATTAATTTGATTTTGATCAAAAAATATTTTTGTGTAATAATTCACCCAACTATCCAGAGTGATATAAGCAACAATCTCATATCTAATCATGTTGTTCCCTTTGGCTACCATCAGCCTCTATGCTTTATGATCATTCTTATTAATAGCCGATAACATAGTTTCCCACTGTTTCATTTTGAATTCCTGTTGTTTATTTTTTAAAATTAGTTTGTACTCTTCCCTAGTCTTATTTAATAATTTCCAGCTATCTTGCGATCTAACTGGTTTAATACACCTAATAAGCTGATTAAATCTTTTTTTTATTCACAACAGTCTTTATCAAACCATATGTTAACATTTATGTACTTTGACTTCTTGTAAACTTTAGTTGATAATAAGTCTCAAATCTTCTGGAAGGAACTACCCAGAGTCACCATCAAGTTTTCCTCTAATGGTTATGACTAGGGTAAAGAGTCTCCTGTATAGTATGCCAAATTTCAAAATGATAAATATGTTTCCACAGAATTTTTACTGTTTTCCTTAGTTCTAATTGTGGTACTTTAAACCCTTCCTCAGCAATTTCCCATTGTCTTTCAACAATAGAACCAGAGGAAAATGGTCACTATTAGGTTTGGGCATAACTTCACAACTACTCCAAATGTCCATCTTTCCATTCAAAAAAAATATCAGTTAATGATGCACCTCTGTTAGAATAGTGGGTTGCTAATCCCTGCTTGTCTCCTTTTATCTTTCAATTTATTGGAGCCAAATTAGGGAATTTTAGGACTTCTAACAGCTTCTGTCCCATCATATTACACACTCTATCTGTTGTGTTTCTGGTCTATCTGTAAGCATCTTCAGTCACCAATTATGGATGTCACTATTGGCAAACCCATCAAAGTGGCCTATTCTGGCATTAAAATCCCCACATATTATTATATATTCTCACAGGCTGTTATGGCCTAGAACTCATGTATTACAGATTCCATCTCCCTCCATATTTTGTCTGAGTAATATTTTTAATTAGAGGAAGGCACATACACATTCATTAAACAAAACTCAAATTTATCTAAATTGAACAAAATCTCTTTGCATATTTGTAGTTTGTTGGATCTGTTCCACACCAATCCCTTCCTCAATTTTAACCCACATCACCAATCCACCCTCTGGTCTACCTTGTCTACCAATTTTGTTGCCGGGAATTTGAACCGCGACATATCCATTAAGGGATATGTCATTTTCTGTCAGGTGCCAAGTTTCCTGTAGATAAACTATTAACTGTTCTCCAATAAAATCTAGCTATTCCTATCTACAAATTTAGTCAGTAAACTTGCCACATTCCATGTCAGTATTGATCTAGATGTGTTGTTTTAGTCTTGCACATCTGCTTCTAAATCTTGTTCTCTGTCAAGTCATTTTGACAAACTATTCAGAATTTCAAATTTGTTATAAGTTGATATATTGTAACCTTGTGCCCTTTTAATTTATCCAACTTATATATTGAGCTCTCACTCTCTCTCTTATTGTGTTTTGACATTCTTGATCATGTTGTACTGCCAATTCCTGAGGCAGAACCAAATGAATTCCCATAATATCCAATACATGAACATTTCCCATTATCTTATTATATAAACTAGCAAATTTAATCATTAGCTGAATTTGGTCACAATCCTGGTCAGATCCTACCCTTTTTACCTCTTAATGCATTTGGATCTTCTATTGTAATATTTAGAAGTTGTTTGAACAGGTCTATCATAACCATCTTCAGTTTATCATTATTTTCCTTACTTTCTCTTTATAGTCCATATACAGACAGAATCTTTGCTTCTTGGTATTCGTGCTCCTGATTCTCCAGAACTTTATGAGTCTCAGCCACTATATCACTTCAACTTTATTAAGTCCTGCTGCATCTAATATTGCTGCGTTTTGTAATATTTTATCAGCAACAACTTTCCCAGTAATAACCACATCTACTTGACCTGACCCATTGCTAGTACTATGTCAATACACCTTAACAATACTAATTCCCCCTGTTGGAAGTTTTAAAACATGACTACATAAATTTGATATTGCTTTTTTTAGTTTCTCTGGGTTCTTTCCAGGTATGGGTTTAAGACCGAAAATACTCAACTGTCCATAATCATTAGGTTGTTTTTTATTCATAATGTTTCTATTTATGAACTCAACTGAGCATCCATTCTTGCTAGTGATTTGTTGTTTAACTACACTTGGTTGGCCAATCTGGGTGTAGAACAGAAGAGGAAAACACAGCTAACACCTTTTTCATCCCTATCCTTCCAAACTTGGACAATGTCTGATGAATCAATGTCTTCACTCATTGCTTCCTTAAAGGTGCACAATGTTTTCTTATTGGACATTACAGGTTCCATTTGTGTTCAATTATATCCGTATAAACCTAATATAGCACAGTCCTCTATACTGATTTTTTCTACATTTTCTTTTTGGACATTCCTGTTTCCCTTATTATGTACTAGCCGGATCGGTTCATCTTTAGTTATGATTTTTAATATTGTACTACACCATTGTAGCCATTATCCATTAAATGACAGTAGATGAGAGTTAAAATTATTCAATTGTCTCACTATGTCTTCCAAGGTAGAATTCCCATTTTGCTTAACCTGCCCATTTTTTTGACCACATAAATCATTTTCTGCGCCATGTGTCATTTCTGAGTTTTCCTTCCCTCCACCCACATCTTTAAACTCAGGGTGATGATCCCCCAATTTATTAGGGGAATCATCTTTCTTCCCTTGCTTATTTTGTACAACCTGTCCATCCTTATCCTTTCTTACTACTGGTGTTGTGACTTTATTTTGCTTTATTCTGATATTATTTTTTTACTTTTATTTTTACCCTTACTGTTTTTCTGTGTTCCCTTTATTTCAGGTATACACAAGGAAGGAAAATCAAGCCTAAGTACAATTAGATTTTCCATAATCAGGGAGGGCAAGTGCATTTGAGGTGTTATCTTATCCATTTTTAGTAACACATCATCCATTCTGAAGCCATTTACAGCAATATTCTCCATCAACGTGCCTATTTCCTTATGCAAAGATACCAACTGGTCTAGAATTAACAACTGTGCATCATAAGGATTTTCATACAATTTTTTAGGTCCTCACTTAAGCAAAATGGATAAGCTGCAAAAGCTTCAGTTGAGGGATACTTCTTTCCTTTCCATTGATTATTTGAACTAGGTACATCAGAACCCCCTTTATCGTGATCTAATTTTTTTAAGTCACCAATAGTTCACTGTAGACGTCCAGTAATATTTTCGAACTCAGCACTCCGTTTTTCTCCCATGATATTTAAAGGGATCATTGGTTCAGAAGGAAAATCCAGTGACTCAGAACAATTTGTATAGGAGTCATAATAAAGGTCTATTGATACCTCACTTTGTCTACCATTCAGATTGTCCATTGTACTTTTCTGTGTTACTTTTTAACCGTCTCAACTGAAATACGGAGAGGTCATTATGCTCATCAAACCGGGCGATGGTCTACTATTAAATAGTTTGGGAGTCAATGATAAACTTGAGCTATCCTGTGTTGGACTTTTGGTATCACTTTGCTGTGTTATAATTATACAAACACTTGAAGTCTCAGAACAAGCCACCACCAAGGTCCAGTTTCCAGTGGTGCAAGCTTATCAAACAGTCATTAATCTTAGTCTGTATTAAAGCCCTTGTATTTTTTTCCCATTTTATTATTTTGTTTCCTTTTGTTCTTTTCAATTTTTCCCTGTTTCATATTGTTGATTTTTTCTAGCCTTTTTCCATATTTTTGAGGCACAGGGCTAACCCCCACTGGTTCCTCATTATTAGGATCTATAATAACAATACTAGAATTTACTGGATGCCCTTTCATTTTACCTCTGTCTCTATCGAACTCCAATGCTTGCTTTCTAGTTAGCACCATATTTTATGTTAATTATATAAATTCGCATCTACTCCAGCAGGTGTTACAATTTGAAACTGTATTCTTGACAAAGGTGCTAGGAGTGGAGATATCTCCATCTAGGGTAGCATCTTTCAGAAAAGAGATGTGCAAGAACAAGGGGCACAATTTGAAGAAGAGGATGACTCAGAGGTAATGTGAGAGTATTACTTCACAGAGAGGTTGCAGATGCATGGAACTGCCTTCCTGAGGAGGCCATAGAGCCAAAAACACTGGGGGAATTCAAGAATGCATGGGACAGACATAAGGCAATTTTAGTGGGGGAGTAGAAGGAAGTAGGTTGTTGGTTAACTAGGAACTGCAGCTTATCCATTAGGTAGGGAAATAGGCAGACTAGGTGGGCCAAGCAGTCCTTATCTTCCATCAAATTCTATGTTTCTATGTAGGCTTAAACTAAATATCTCTAACCAAGCATTAATAAAAGGACCCTTTCCTAACAGAGCCTATATAAATTAATATTCCTTCAGACATCCACTAAAAAAATTAAAGGTCCTTTCCAGACTAGAACTGTGAAAAAGGAAAACAGAACTAAGTGATTCCACAAATCTCACAGTTCAGTTGACAGCTCAACATTGCAGTGTTGTTGTAATAACTTCAAAATAAACTGCACTGCTTCTGCTTATTAGAACTTCACTTTATTTGCTTAGATCTTGAAGTTTAGGAGACTTTAAAGTTTTAGGAGATTTTGGTTTCTTCTAAATTTTCTTAACTTTTTCCCAAAAAGTGTACCACATCAATGTTCCACCAGTTTAGAAGTAATTCCACTCTCCTTGCCCAGCAATTTCCTTTACTAGATCTCTCATGTACCATTAATAGGAAACAAAACAGGTGTATTAAATCAGTTAATATAAGCAACCTTCTCCTAATCTTTCCTACTATATCTATTTTGTCTAATTGTGTTCTCCTTAAGCCAGTCTCTTAGCCCTTAATTAAAATCTGCTAATGTCCATAACACAGGAACAACACATAAATGTCAACCTTAATAAGTAATATAATATAAATCTAACAGTTCTAATAATATAAAGCACCAATGTCACTATTATCTGGTTTAAAACAGTCTTTGTGTTTTGATATGCAGGGAAATCCTAGGCATGTCAAAATTTAAAAAGAAACAAGCTTACTTCTAGGAATCACAGCAATAGTCAAAGAACATTTCAAAATGTAACAAGAAAAGCAGAAGAATCAGCTCACAGTAAAATAATCTCCTTTTTCAGTCCTAGGTGTATATTAAAGTTTGTAACAGCTCAGCATTCCTCAAACCTTTAGTGAGCTCATTATAGACTAAAATAGCCTGGCTTGCTGCTGCTCATCCTCTCCAGACTGAGTGATCTGGTGCTAGAGATACACATGTGCAATTTATACCAACCCTTTACGTGATCTGCTCTAAACAGTGGCATGAATTTTTGTATATGTATCTGTAAAATATAACTTAATATTATAGATATAAGCTATTATTTAAACAGTTTCAGGATTTCCCAACTCCTCCAAACTCCTCCAAGAAACTGTGTTTCCCATCTAGTGGCAAATCTGAAAGAAATCCAGTCTGTCTGGCAATAATTATTGTAAAAAAACACATTTTTGGTAAAGTAATAAAATAAATAAAAGAAGAGAAACTTTTAGCTAAATGGGAAAACAAAAATACTTCCACTTGCACTGTTATTGCACTGTTGTTGCTGCTGCTTTTATTTAGTCTGTGACCAAATTTTAATGAAATCTCTCTCACAAGTTTTACCATGAAGGCCTTCCAACAGGCCTCTAAATTGCACTCAGATCTGGCCTATGCATCCATCAAGAAAACATGGCCTTCCCCCTGCATGAGAGAGAGAAATCGGGAAAAACAAAGTGGACCACACCAGAGGTGAACTGCAAAAAGTTGTACTGGTAAGGCTGTAGACACTTAGGTTCTCGATGTCATACCCATTCAAAAATAAAACGAACAGAACAGCCTTGCTATCTGGCCTTTCTCCACCAACACAGATGCGCATCGCAGTCACCTCCTCTGTCACCTGGGGCTCAACCATAATGTCTCATTGCCCTACTTTTGTCACTTCAACCCTAACTGATGCATTAATGAAGTTTTTTGCAATTAATTTCCTTACTTTTTGAGAAAATGTAATGTAACTGGTAATGGGTATCAGTCGGTGAGAGCTTGAGCCCTCCAGGCCCCATACTCCCTTCAAGCTGCCCATTTTTGCATAATGATATGTGTCTGTGGGAGTGTGGACCCTCCAGGCCCTGTACTCCCATGTATATATAACTACGGAGTCATACAGCAGCCCTATAGGGCTGAAAAAGAACCTTGTAACACTAATTTGCCAATATCTCAGTAACAGTAGCAGATATGAGAAAACTCTACTGCAGTTGTAATCATGACTTCAAAACCTCCATGCATTCTAAAGCTGAACTACAGTAAGCTGCTGTGAGTGAGAAATTCATAGCTTGCATTATTTCTGAGATACAGGCACTGAAAGGCATTGTGGGCACCACATTGTTATCCTATGGGAAAAATCTCAACTTCATAATGGCATATCTATGGAACCAATGCCATTTTTTTGCACCTAAACAGCATAATTCTCATCTTTGGGGCACCCCCTTTATGCCCTGCAAATTTCAAGTCAAAAAAACAAAACTATTTATTTACAGTGCACTGGGAAGGTTTTAAAATTCCTAGTTTGAGAGGTGGCAAAATCCCTGTTCATGAGGTCAATCCCCATTTGTGAGTTGCCAAAATCACCATTCAAGAGAGTGCCTTGTTCTTCAGATTTGGCCATCTGGTCTGGAAGATTGCGATCAAGGATTTTGTCAGCTTGTGAAAGGGGACTGGCTAACGAAGGAGATTTTGTCACCTTGTGAAAGACAATTTAAAAAACAATCCCTTTTCACGACCTGTCAAAATCCTTTTCACGAAGTCGATCCCTTCATGAGGTGACAAAATCCCTGTTTGCTAGCTAATCACGAAGGGCCACCTGGTATGGAAATAATGATCAAGGATTTTGTCAGCTCACAAAAGGAGATCGGCTTGTGAAAGGTGATTTTGACAGCTCTTGAAAGGGATAGAAGCAAGTGATGAATGAGAATTTTTAAATTTAAAATGGATTTTTACCAAAACAAAGCAAACCTCAGCCATGGGTTTGTATAGGGTGTCACCCTAAATAAAACCCATGCTTAATTTACAAGAACACATCCATGAGGCAAGCTACACCAATTTGTTTGAGGGAAAAAGGAAAACAAGATGGCGGCTCACAAAGGAGAATTTTCCTCACAAACAGGAATTTTCTAAATCCCCATTTGCAAGGTAATAAAATCCTTGATCGTGAGCCCAATCCTCTTCATGAAACATAGATACTGTATAAATCTAAGACTGAACTGAACATGCTCAGAACCCGACAATTCAAAATTAAATAACTTTGGACTGGATTAATATTTGTTCACCAAACCAATGCTAGATTGTTTTTTTTAGAAAACCTTTTCTACCCTGAAAATTGCAGACCAAAATACCAAATAGTGGGGCACAGCATGATGGGCAAAATCAACAAAATGTGCAAAAAAGTGAAAATTTTTTTTTGGTGCTTTGCTATATGAAAACTGGAACTCCAATCACAACGCATCTTGGAAAATCAAGAGTTCTACCTTACAAGACCAAGCTCTCCAAATCTCATACAAATTTGTTGAACGGAAGCAAATATTAACATGAAAATCTGGGGTTTATGCCTACTCAGCCCTAACTATGGGGTATATACATATATATATATATATATTAGAGGCAAAAAACTTAATTTAATGCATTAGTTAGAGGCTGTTACACAGCGATAAAGCAAGGAAATTCAGTGTTTAGGGTTAGAAAGCCTCCCTTGGACCCCCTCCACCCCAACTGGCATCAGGGTGCGTTGGGGTTGCGGCCTGAACTCTCACCCCATCAGATGTGTGAAGAAGGGTATAGGAGAATGTGTGAGAGTTAGGACCGACAACCCCAACGCGCAACCCAATGCTGGTTGGGCGTGTGGGCAGGGGGTCCTAGGGGGCTTTCAACCCTAACCCTGAATTTCCTCACTTTTGTCACTGTGCAGCACCTCTAAGTAATGCATTAAATGGATTTTTTTGCTTCTAATTTCCCTTCTTTTTGAGAATGATAACGAGAAATAGTGAATCGGGCCCCGCGCTCCCGCCATGTGATTTGTTTTCAAATGATAATGCGCATGGTGACACAAAGCGAAACACAAAGATAAACATTACTGTAGACACAAATGGTTAAAATAACACAAATGCAAGCGCAAATGAAAATGCAAAGGGTAATGCACATGGAGCCATAGACGGGAACAGTAAGTGAAATGGGTATGGAACCGCAAGCAGAAGTGGTAAGGGTAACAGTAATGTAATTGCACAGGCTGGTTTTCCCCAAAAGCTGAATTGAGAAAGACAGTGAGTACAAAGAATGTATGCATAATAATGGGTCTTGGAGCAGAAAATGAGTAGATGGAATACTAAACTGCTTACATCTCAGGAACCGTACAACATATAAAAAAAAAAATAAAAGTAATGTAATTTATGACTTTCCTGACTAGGGGGTTAAGCATTTTTCAGATGAAAGGTCCGTATCTCGCACTGTTTCTGAGATACAGGCCCTGAAAAGCGCGCTGATTACTGTAATGTTATCCAAAGGGAAAACAAGAGAAGTTCGGAGTGCCATAACTTTGGCTCCCTGTAATAATTTTTCACCAAACCACTAAAAGGCACATCTGAAGGATGTTGACTTTCTTCCCTCAAATTTCAGCCCAAAAGACAAAACCGTTATTTTGCAGCAGGGTGGCAAAGGATTCCTGTAATGCAGCGGTAGCCGTAATGTTATCCTATGGGAAAAAGTGTCAACTTTGGAGTGCCGTAACTTTTTGCGCCCTGTAATATTTTTTCAGCAAAACACTGAAAGGTACATCAGTGAGATATTGACTGTGTTCTCTCCAAATTTCAGCCCAAAAGACCAAACCGTTCTTTTGCAGTAGGGTGGCAAAGAATTGCTGTCATTTTCCACAGCCTGGAAAAGTATTTGTCGAACTTTATAAAGCTGCCTAAATTCATGCTTAATAGTGTTGCAAATGCTAAAAGATTTTGCAAATGTATCTTTTCCCAGAAATTTTAAAAATATATTTCTGGGGTGTTTTACCTCAAAATAAAGACATGCCTAGCATCCTCAGGGTCCGATTAGGTGAATACAAAAAAGAATTAGGTTGCTAGATTGTCCCAAATTTAAATGAAAATAATTTTTCTGATGACCAACTGAAAACAAAATGGCAGATTTGTGACAGTAAAAGGGCCATTTGTGAAAGTAAAAACTGCATTTGCAACACTGTCAAACGTTTTGTTAACTTTTCCCATTGACTTATAAAGGGAAATTGTTTTTTGAATAAGTTTTGAACTGTTTAATATTTTTTCATGAAATCTTCAAAAGGCACATCGGGACCCCGGCCACAAGTTCCCTGAAGATTTCGGACCAGTCATACAAACCATGCGATCTGTAGAGATGAACAAAGAATTCCAAAAGCGGAAATGTGCATGCAGATCACGCTAACTCCGCAGCCGTATATCTGAACAGTACGAAAGTTGGCAGATCCCAAGATGTATGGTTCTTGATCATATTCCAAACTTCAGGCAAATCCAAAAACAGTTGCAAAGTTATTAAGGTGCAAAATTTTAGGTTTAACATGTAAATGGCTCCTCTACCATAATATATATATATATATATATATATATATATATATATATATACATGAACATACAAAAATGCCAACAGATATAGGCCTCACTGTCTTATCACATCTGCTCAGTTGTGCAGCTCACAGTTCGGACAGCTGCTGCCCCTGCCACTGAACCCACAGTATTACCCCAAACTGAGTTCCCCATCCGGTCAATAAGAGATTACCTCCTCTGGCAGGGAGCTTCATGGTGCCACCACCCTCTCCATGAAGTACTGCTTCCTCATGCCCTCCTGAACCTAACTCCCCTCTAGTTTCAGTCTATACTGTCTCATAATCCTCTCCTTCTTCAACCTAAACATACACTTGGTACTAACTCTATTAATGCCCTTCAAGTACTTAAAGGTCTCAGTCATATCACCTTTGTCCCTTCTATCCTCAAGGGAGTACAGGTTGAGCTCCCTCAACCTGTCCTCATAGAGTTTCTCTCCCATCCTCATGATCATCTTGATCACCCACCTATGGATCCTTCCAAATGCTTGATGTCCTTCATTAAATAGGTGCCAGAACTGCACAGTACTCTAGTGAAGCCTCACTTATGATTTGTACAGTAGTAAGATTACTTATCGTTCCTAGAGGTGATCCCTTTAGCAATGTACTACAGCATTTTCCTGCCCTTGTCAGCCAATATCCTACACTGTGCTGAGTGACTCATATTCCCTGTGACAACCACCCCCGATACTTTTCCTCCACAGAGATGGATAACTGCCCCCAACCCAAATGGTAACTTGACTCCAGGTTTCTGGCTCTGAAGTGCATTTCCTCGCACTTTCAAGCATTGAAACCCAGCTGCCATGTGTTTGACCAGCGCTCAGGTCTTTCTAACACTTCCTGGAGTACCCTCCCTGCTTCCACACTATCCACCACCACGTCATGTCATCAGCAAACAGGCTCATCTTGCTCTTAACCTCTTCAGCTATATCAGCTATGAAGACATTAAATAGCATTGGCCCCAGAACTGAGCCATGTGGAACTCCACTGATGACTGCTTGGGGCATTGAGAGTTCCCTCCCACCACCAACCTCTGCTGTCTGTTCCTCAGCAAGTTCCCTATCCACCTGACCAGCTTCTCCACATGCCCGAGGTACTTCAGCTTGTTAGTCAATCTCCTTTGCAGCACTGAGTCAGACGCCGTGCTGAAGTCCAGATACAAGACATCAACTGCCTGACTGCCATCCAGTGTGTTAGTCACCCAATCAAAAGTCCACCAGGTTTGTTCCACAGGAACTTCCCAGGTGATCCCATGCAGCCAGTCATCCTGAAGACCATTCTCTTTCAAGAATGCCACCATCCACTCTTTCAGGATAGTCTCCATTAGTTTCCAGCTATAGATGTGAGTCTGACTGGCCTGTAGTTACCAGCTCATCCTGGAATCTGCTGTTATGGAGGATCACCACATGTGTCATCCTCCAGTCTAGAGCACACATCCTAACTGTAGGAGGTATTGAACAAGTCAGTCACAGGTGCTGCCGGTCTTCTGCCAGTTCCTTCAGGAATCTTGGATATATCCCATCCAGTTCTGGTGCCCTGTCTGTCTGTATGAACTTAAGCCTTCCAACACTTTTTCCACAGGGATTACTCCATCTTTTATCCCCTCTCCTCCCCCACCACTTACCTTGTCTTTTCCATGTGGTGTGGGCCCATCCCACTCCCTGGTAGATATTGAACAGAAGTTCTCATTTAGTACCTCCGCCTGTTCAGCCCCCTTCTCTGCCCACCCTCTTTCCTTCTTGATTACGGTGATCTCTTCCATGCAGCTCCTCCTCTCCCTGGCCTACTTAAAACAAATCTTTTTCATTTTCTCTAATCCCCTGTGCAAGCCTTAGCTCTTTTGAGGCCTTGGGTGGCTTTACAACCCTGCTCACCTCCCTGGATTTCTTGATGTACTGTTCCCTATCTGCCTCCCTACCAGTTGTCTTGTGAGTTTTAAAGGCTGTCCTTTTTTCTCTCACCCTTCCTTGCACCTCCTTGGTTTTCTGGACCTTGACTTTTTACTACTGGTCTTCATGCAGGAATTTGTGGCCTCCACCAGGCCCAGCTTCAAGACAAACCATTTCTGGTTGGTATCTGTATCTGAGCTAATGGTGGCCACATGCCCCCCAAGTATGGCTGCCATCCTGCTGAAGTCCTCCCTTTTGAAATCCATTGTCCTGGTTTTGGAAAGTAGTCCCTCCCTTCCCAAATCAAGGGAGGACCATACTGTACAATGGTCACCACCCAAGCAGGATCTCTACCCTCTCATTAGATACCTGGTCCCCCTCTGATAATATCAGATCTCTAATGCTCCCCTCTCTGGTCTGCTCATTTACCTGTTGTAACAGGAATGTATCCTGAAGATATCAAGTATGACTTGTTCTCTGGTGCAAGCTGAAGTCATGGTACTCCAGCCCACTCCTGGTGGATTTAAGTCACTGATCAACACTGTCCTTCGACTGCTACAGTACTTCTGTAATGTAGGCAGGCAAGGCTATTTTATTTATAGGGCACCCATTCCCAGAGGCTTGGTGCTAACAAAACATCAATAAAATAGAACAAACAATTACAATACAATAAAGAAAACCATTACAAAGGTAGTAAAATATGATTTAAAAACAGCAACATAAGAGGAAAAGTTTCAGGTTTGCCAACTGTTTGGACTGGACATAAAGGATGTACTCAGCAGTCTGCAAAGTACAAGCTAAAAGCGGTGGGCCTTCAGCCTCAGCTAAAACACCTCAATCAGGGGACCTCCTGGACTGCAGGTGGGCGAGTTCCACAGTGCTGGCAGAGAGCACTAAGCGTTGTCTCTTGATGTCCTGAGCTGAATCCTGGGAAAATCCAGGAGGTCCCTCAAGGAGAGGAGGAGAATAAGCAGAAGTCACTGGTATCAGGAGCTCTGACATGTAACCAGGACCCAGTCCATATGGTTTAACTATGCCGATGCGACAACTTTGTTGTCGACGTGTGGCATAGAGATATCCCCAAGGTTGATAGGTGAAATTTTGCCTGTCAGACATTAGTCTTTCATCTATCAGAGGGGACTGTGGCTCCCACACCCCCATGCAGGGGGCTGAGCCCCCCAACACCCCCCATTCACTAGGATTGTTAACTCCAGTTGGAGTTAATGTGAATGGGGGGCTTAAGTTAGCAAAATGCAAAATTTTGCCTGTGGGTCCCCAACAGCGACAGTTTCATATCTTGTTGAAACTGTCACAGTGTGGGATTTCACCAATGGGGTTTCACCCTTCCATTGGAATACCATCCATATAGGGCCTTATAGGTGAAAAGACCTACCTTGAAAAGGACCCTCCACCTCACCGGCAGCCAGTGCAGTGCACACACAACTGGGGTTACATGACTGGACTTTGAAAGGTCTGTCTGTTGCATTCTGCACCAGCTGCAGTCAGCAAAGGGTCCCTACCAAGACCCTAAAGTAAAGAGAGTTACAGTAGTCAAGCCTAGTGGTAAAAAAAAGGCATGCACCAGTGTCAGCAGTTCCTCAGGCAGAATGAGGGGCTTAATCATGGCAATGTTCTGCCGGTGGTAAAAAACATTTTTTACTGCAGATGACACCTGGTCTTCATAGGTCAATCTGCTGTCGAGGATCACACCCATATTTCATACCCTCAGGGGAAGCCACAAATGGAGTAGAGCCAAGGAAAAGACCTGTGTCAGCCCCTGGTGGCAACCAATCATGCCCGCTACCAGGCTCGATCACTAGTATCTTCATCTTGGCTGGGTTAAGTCTCAACCAGCTGGAAGCCATCCAGTCATTGATTTTAACTAAACAGTTATTAAGCATGTCAACAGCTCCTGATGTTCCAGGGCAAAAGAAAAATATAGCTTGGTATCATCTGCATAGCAATGAAACTCCATGCTGTATTGTCAAATGATCTCACCGAGGGAAGGTGTCTTTATGATGTCTCTCACCAGTGCTTCTTTCAAAGCCACTGGGAATACCCCCCTCCACAATCAAGCACCTGGCAATCCTGGTGAACACCGGCCCACAGCCTCAACACATGCCTTTAAGAAATGCATCAAGGCTGGGTCCAGTTCACAATAAGAGTGCTTCAACTCTAAGATCATCAGTATCCAGTGATAAGGGAGTCCGGTATTAAGTGCTTAAAAAATGGGTGACTCAAAAGAAGTGCCTGTTCACAGGGCTATTGGACAGGGGTTGAGTATGGCTATAGTGACATTCTGTTGCTATATGTATATGCGCTTGTGTGGGGAGAGTGAGCAAACTGTGTGACAGGTAGAAGTGGAGGGAGGGTTTGTAAGGTGTAGTGCAGCAGTGGGGTACTGAGCTGGCCATGTCGCATGGTGTGTTCGTGGCAGGCCAGGGTTGGGAGACTGGTTTCAATGCAGGGTACATCATTATTTTTGAACTGGTCTGTTATTTCTTTTTTTGTTTTCATCCCCCCTGACATGCACCTACCTGGAGTTGAGAATCTTTAGTTGTGGATGACTATTACAGAATGCACTGCAAGCCCAGAGGTATGGGGGTAGGTTTGTTGTCCACCGCTGACCAGGGAGGGAGCTGGGTGGGCTGGGGGTCCTGTATGGGTGGGGGGTGACACTGGACCACCAGGGAATGGACATTGACATTTCTACGGTGTTTGGGGTTAGTGGCAGGAGGTGGGTACCACTGGACTACCAGGGAAATCTTTTGATCATTACGGCAATCAGAGGTACAGGAGATGAGGGTTACCACTAGCCAGCAAGGGAGTTTGCAATTATTTTAATACAGTGAACAGAGGTACAGGAGGGAGGAGGTACCTCTAGACTACCAGGAAATCATTTTTGAACATACGGTCGATTGGGGTTATGGGAAGGGGGACCACATGACTTTCACTGATAGCTCTGCATGCTGTACAGGGTGCCAGGTACATTTTGTCTGGCCAGCCCTGCAAAACTCATGCAAATGGAGCCAAAATGGCATGCACATTGCCCCATTTGTGCCTTGCATGCATTACGGCTCCATTTGCATATTTGTGTCTGAATATCTGAATTTGTGCATGGTGTATCTCTGATGTGCTGGCACAGTTACCATTCCTGGTATGCAGACCTGTCTGGGGCAGTGCCAGCACACTGTATTTGCACTGTGCTGATTATTTTTTATATTCAGAAGAGATGCGCCATATCACATCTCTTTTGAATATATCCCTTTGTTGCTCCAGCACAACTCAGTTGCACTGCGCAACCACTTGCGCCATTGCCAGGTGCAGTTCTGAATATCAGGCCCGTAATGCACAATACATATAAGCAGAGATACCCTTCAGAAAATAAGGCAGTTTTGCAATTGCAGAATGAGCATGGAGTAAGTATAGAAGTGGCTGCAAAGGGTGAGCAGTAATACATGCATAACAAACAGTGAATCTTCGGTATCTCAATTAAACACACATTAGCATGATTGAAAGTTAGGTTATATCTCATAGTGCACAAGAAAACCAACTAAACCCAGAAAATTGGTTCTGACCACATTTTATTAAAACTATATGCCATGCTGCTACTGTATTTATTTACTTAAATTTGAACCAATTGTATCTTCTTGCATAAAACAAGAACATTTTATGACATATTCTAGTGGGTGCAAATATATTAGTATACACTAAATGATGAAAATTAAATGGTTTGTTTTCTAAGATGGAGATCTAGACAGAAAAAAAAAAAACATTTGTAAAACTGCAGCAGCATTCAACCAGTTCCACAGGACTTCTGGCCTAATATTCAAACAAGGGCCACCATGCAAACAGCGGCTGCTGCTCAGGCAAATCAAATATGTACTGGAATAATCATGCAACATTCAATACTGCTCCTGCATGCAAGTCTGAAAATGAGCCCCAGACAGCTCCTTCAAGCAGTACTTTGTTTTGTGGGAGTACAGAGGATTCACCCTAATCCCTTCATCAATTTTAACCCACATCACCAATCCACCCACTGGTCTACCTTGTCTACTAATTTTGTTGCTGGGAATTTGAAACACGACATATCCATTAAGGGATATATCATTTTCTGTCAGGTGCTGAGTTTCCTGAAGACAAACTAATGAGTGTTGTCCAATAAAATCTAGTCATTCCCTATCTACAGATTTGGCCAGTAAACCTGCTACATTCCATGTCAGTATTGATCTAGATGTGTTGTTTTAGTCTTGCACATCTGCTTCTAAATCTTGTTCTCTGTCAAGTCATTTTGACAAACTATTCAGAATTTCAAATTTGTTTTAAGTCGGTATATTGTAACCCTGTGCCCTTTAATTTATCCAACTTATATATGGAGCTCTCACTATTCTCTCTTATTGTGTTTTGACATCCTTGATCATGTTGTACTGCCAATTCCTGAGGCAGAACCAAATGAATTCCCATACTATCAATACATGGACATTTCCCATTATCTTATTATATAAACTAGCAAATGTAATCATTAGCTGAATTTGATCACAATCCTGGTTGGATCCTACCCTTTTACCTCTTATGCTTTTGGATCTTCTATTGTAATATTTAGAAGTTGTTTGAACAGGTCTATCATAACCATCTTCAGTTTATCATTATTTTCCTTACTTTCTTTGATAGTCCATATACAGACAAAATCTTTGCTTCTTGGTATTCATGCTCCTGATTCTCTAGAACTTTATGAGTCTCAGCAACCATATCACTATCAACTTTATGAAGTCCTGCTGCATCTAATATTGCTGTGTTTTGTAATATTTTATCAGCAACAACCTTCCCAGTAATAACCACATCTACTTGACCTGACCCATTGCTAGTACTATGTCTATACACCTTAACAATACTAATTTCCCCTGTTGGAAGTTTTAAAACATGACTACATAAATTTGATATTGCTTTTTTTAGTTTCCCTGGGTTCTTTCCAGGTATGGGTTTAAGACCGAAAATACTCAACTGACAATAATCATTTGGTTGTTTTTTATTCATAATGTTTCTATTTATGAACTCAATTGAGCATCCATGCTTGCCAGTGATTTGTTGTTTAACTACACTTGGTTGGCCAATCTGGTGTAGAACAGAAGAGGAATACACAGCTAACACTTTTTCATCCCTATCCTTCCAAACCTGTACAATGTCTGATGAATCAATGTCCACACCCATTGCTGCCCTTAAAGGTGCACAATGTTTTCTTATTGGACATTACAGATTCCATTTGTACTCAATTATATCCATACAAACCTAATATAGCACAGTCCTCTATACTGATTTTATCTATAATTTCTTTTTGGACATTCCTGTTTCCCTTATTATGTACTAGACAGATCGGTTCATCTTTAGTTATGATTTTTGATATTGTACTACACCATTGTAGCCATTCTCCATTAAATGACAATAGATGAGAGTTAAAATTATTCAATTGTCTCATTATGTCTTCCAAGGTAGAATTCCCATTTTGCTTAACCTGCCCATTTTTTTGACCACATATTTATTTAGCTTTTGTTTACCGGGTAAGTACACTAGACAAGTATTATGCCTATTTTCAGGAACAACCCGGGAGAGTACAACATGAGGAACAACAGTCAAGGAGACATGGCCAAGAGAGTACAGTTTTTGTCACAGTAAACAAACATGTGGGAAATACATCATTTGACACTAGAGGAAACATACAGTAGTAAGCACATTTCAGATTATACACTCTAGACTAGCTAGTTCAACTGACAGATAAATACATAAATTGTTTTCTGTGCCATGTGTCATTTCTGAGTTTTTCTCCCCTCCACCCACATCTTTAAACTCAGGGTGATGATCCCCCAATTTATTAGGGGAATCATCTTTCTTACCTTGCTTATTTTGTACAACCTGTCCATCCTTATCCTTTCTTACTGGTGTTGTGGCTTTATTTTGCTTTATTCTGATATTATTGTTTTACTTTTATTTTTACCCTTATTGTTTTTCTGTGTTCCCTTTATTTCAGGTATACACAAGGATGGAAAATCAGGCCTAAGTACACATTGATTTTCCATAATCAGGGAAGGGAAGTGCATTTGAGGTGTTATCTTATCCATTTTTAGTAACACATCATCCATTCTGAAGCCATTTACAGCAATATTCTCCATCAACGTGCCTATTTCCTTATGCAAAGATACCAACTGGTCTAGAATTAACAACTGTGCATCATAAGGATTTTCATACAATTTTTTAGGTCCTCACTTAAGCAAAATGGATAAGCTGCAAAAGCTTCAGTTGAGGGATACTTCTTTCCTTTCCATTGATTATTTGAACTAGGTACATCAGAACCCCTTTAACTTGATCTAATTTTTTCAGTCACCTATAGCTCATGTAGACTTCCAGTAATATTTTCAAAATCAGCCTCCGCTTTTCTCCCATGATATTTATAGGGCTAATTGGCTAAGGAGAAAAATCCAGTGACTCAGAACAATTTGTATAGGAGTCGTAATAAAGGTATATTGATACTTCACTTTGTCTACAATTCAAATTGTCCGTTGTACTTTTCTGTGTTACTTTTTTAACCGTCTTAACTGAAATACTGGAGAGGTCATTATGCTCATCAAACAGGGGTGATGGTCTACTATTAAACAGTTTGGGAGACAATGATAAACTTGAGCTATCCTGTGTTGGACTTAAGGTATCACTTTGCTGTGTTATAATTATACAAACACTTGAGGTCTCAGAACAAGCCACCACCAAAGGTCCAGTTTCCAGTGGTACAAGCTTATCAAAATGGTCATTAATCTTAGTCTCTATTAAAGCCCTTGTATTTTTTTCCCATTTAATTATTTTGTTTCCTTTTGTTCTTTCAATTTTTCCCTGTTTCATATTGTTGTTTTTTTCTAGCCTTTTTCCATATTTTTGAGGCACAGGGCTAACCCCACTGGTTCCTCATTATTAGGATCTATAATAACAGTACTAGAATTTACTGGATGCCCTTTCATTTTACCTTTGCCTCTATCAAACTCCGATGCTTGCTTTCTAGTTAGCACCATATTTTATGTTAATTGTATAAATTCGCATCTACTCCAGCAGGTGTTACAATTTGAAACTGTATTCTTGACAAAAAGTGCTAAGAGTGGGTATCTCCATCTAGGGTAGCACCTCTCAGAAAAAGAGATGTGCAAGAACAAGGAGGCACAATTTGAAGATAGAGGGGGGGACGGCTCAGAGGTAATGTGAGGAAGTATTTCTTCACAGAGAGGGTAGCAGATGCATGGAACTGCCTTCCTGAGGAGGCCATAGAGTCAAAAACACTGGGGGAATTCAAGAATGCATGGGACAGACATAAGGCAATTTTAGTGAGGGGTAGAAGGAAGTAGGTTGTTGGTTAACTAGGATCTGCAGCTTATCCTTTAGGTAGGAAAATGGGCAGACTAAGTGGGCCAAGCTGTCCTTATCTTCCATCAAATTCTATGTTTCTAAGTTTCTATGTAGGCTTAAACTAAATATCTCTAACCAAGCATTAATAAAAGGACCCTTTCCTAACAGAGCCTATATAAATTAATATTCCTTCAGACACCAATAAAAAAATGAAAGGTCCTTTCCAGACTAGAACTGTTAAAAGTGAAAACAGAACTAAGTGATTCCACAAATCTCACAGTTCAGTTGACAGCTCCAGCATTGCAGTGTTGTTGTAATAACTTCAAAATAAACTGCACTACTTCTGCTTATTAGAACTTCACTTTCTTTGCTTAGATCTTGAAGTTTAGGAGACTTTAAAGTTTTAGGAGATTTTGGTTTCTTCTAAATTCTCTTAGCTTTTTTCCCAAAAAGTGTACCACATCAATGTTCCACCAGTTTAGAAGTAATTCCACTCTCCTTGCCCAGCAATTTCCTTTACTAGATCTCTCATGTACCATTAATAAGAAAAAAAGGTGTATTAAATCACTTAATATAAGCAACTTTCATTGAATCTTTCCTACTATATCTATTTTGTCTAATTGTGTTCTCTTTAAGCCAGTCTCTTAGCCCTTAATTAAAACCTGCTAATGTCCATAACACAGGAACAACACATAAACATCAACCTTAATAAATAATATAATATAAATCTAACAGTTCTAATAATATAAAGCACCAATGTCACTATTATCTGGTTTAAAACAGTCTTTGCATTTTGATATGCAGGAAATCCTAGGCATGTCAAAATTTAAAAAGAAACAAGCTTACTTCTAGGAATCAAAGCAATAGTCAAAGAACATTTCAAAATGTAACCAGAAAAGCAGAAGAATCAGTTCATAGTAAAATAATCTCCTTTTTCAGTCCTAGATGTATATTAAAGTTTGTAACAGCTCAGCATTCCTCAAACCTTTAGTGAGCTCTTTACAGACTAGAAATAGCCCGGCTTGCTGCTGCTACTGCTGCTCATCCTCTCCAGACTGTGATCTGGTGCTAGAGATAAACATGCACAATTTATACCAACCCTTTACGTGATCTGCTCTAAACAGTGGCATGAATTTTAGTATATCGATCTGTAAAATATAACTTAATATTATAGATATAAGCTATTATTTAAACAGTTTAAGGATTTCCAACCTCCAAACTCTTCCAAGAAACTGTGTTTCCCATGTAGTGGCAAATCTGAAAGAAATCCAGTCTATCTGGCAATAATTATTGAAAAACATTTTTTTAAAGTAATAAAATAAATAAAAGAAGAGAAACATTTTGCTAAAATGGGCAAATAACAATACTTCCCACGTTGTTCTGTTATTGCACTGTTGTTGCTGCTGCTTTCATTTAGTCTGTGGACCAAATTTTTAATGAACTCTCTCTCACAAGTTTTCTCATGTGAAGGCCTTTCCAACAGGCCTCTCAATTGCACTCAGATCTGACCTATGCATCCATCAAAAAAAGTGGCCTTCCCCCTGCATGAGAGAGAGAAAGTGGGAAAAACAAAGTGGACCACACCAGAGGTGAACTGCAAAAGTTGTACCGTAAGGCTGTAGACACTTAGGTTCTCGATGTCATACCCATTCAAAAATAAACTAACAGAACAGCCCTGCTATCTGGCCTTTCTCCACCAACACAGATGCGCATTGCAGTCACCTCCTCTGTCACCTGGGGCTCAATCTAATGTCTCATTGCTCCTCTTTTGTCACTTCAACCCTAACTGATGCATTAATGAAGTTTTTGCAATTAATTTCCTTATTTTTGAGAAAATGTAATGTAACTGGTAATGGGTATCAGTCGGTGAGAGCTTGAGCCCTCCAGGCCCCATACTCCCTTCAAGCTGCCCATTTTTGCATAATGATATGTGTCTGTGGGAGTGTGGACCTCCAGGCCCTGTACTCCCATGTATATATAACTACGGAGTCACACAGCAGCCCTATAGGGCTGAAAAAGAACCCTTGTAACACTGATTTGCCAATATCTCAGTAACTGTAGCAGATATGAGAAAAAATTACTGCAGTTGTAATCATGACTTCAAACCTTCATGCATTCTAAAGCTGAACTACAGTAAGCTGCTGTGAGTGAAAAATTCATAGCTTGCATTATTTCTGAGATACAGGCACTGAAAGGCACTGTGGGCACCACATTGTTATACTATGGGAAAAATCTCAACTTCGTAATGGCAAATCTATGGAACCAATGCCATTTTTTGCATCTAAACAGCATAATTCTCATCTTTGGGGCACCCCCTTTATGCCCTGCAAATTTCAAGCCAAAAAAAAAAACTATTTATTTACAGTGCACTGAGAAGGTTTTAAAATTCCTAGATTGAGAGGTGGCAAAATCCCTGTTCATGAGGTCAATCCCCACTTGTGAGTTGCCAAAATCACTGTTTGAGAGGGTGCCTTGTTCTTCAGATTTGGCCATCTGGTCTGGAAGTTGCGATCAAGGATTTTTTCAGCTTGTGAAAGGGGATTGGCTCACGAAAGGGGATTTTGTCACCTTGTGAAAGACAATTTAAAAAAACAATCCCTTTTCACGATCTGTCAAAATCCTCTTTCACGAGTCGATCCCCTTTCGTGAGGTGACAAAATACCTGTTCGCTAGCTAATCACGAGAAGGGCCACCTGGTATGGAAATAATGATCAAGGATTTTGTCAGCTCACAAAAGGAGATCGGCTTGTGAAAGGTGATTTTGACAGCTCTTGAAAGGGGATAAGAAGCAAGTGATGAATGAGAAATTTTTAAATTTAAAATGGATTAAAAGCAAAGCAAACCTCAGCCATGGGTTTGTAGAGGGTGTCACCCTGAATAAAACCCATGCTTAATTTACAAGGGAACACATCCGTGAGGCAAGCTACACCATTTTGTTTTGTGGGGAAAAAGGAAAACAAGATGGCGGCTCACAAAGGAGAATTTTCCTCACAAACAGGAATTTTCTAAATCCCCAGTTGCTAGGTAATAAAATCCTTGATCACAAGCCCAATCCTCTTTCACGAAACATCGATACTGTATAAATCTAAGACTGAACTGAGCATGCTCAGAACCCGACAATTCAAAATTAAATAACTTTGGAACGGATTAATATTTGTTCACCAAACCAATGCTAGATTGTTTTTAGCAAACCTCTTTCTACCCTGAAAATTGCAGACCAAAATACCAAATGGTGGAGCCACAGCATGATGGGTAAAAATCAACAAAATGTGCAAAAAAAAAGTGAAAAATTGTTTTTTTGGTGCTTTGCTGTATGAAAACTGCAATTCCGATCACAACACAACTTGGAAAATCAAGAGTTCTACCATACAAGATAAAGCACTCCAAATCTCATGAAAATTTGTTGAATGGAAGCAAAGTTATTGACATGAACAATCTGGGGTTTATGCATACTCAACCATAACTATGAGGCATATTTATATATATATATATATATATATATATATATATATATATATATATTAGAGGCAAAACTCAGTTTAATGCAGTAGTTAAGGCTGTTCCACAGCGATAAAAGTGAGGAATTCAGTGTTAGGGTTGAAAGCCTCCCTTGACCCCCACCCACACCACCAACTGGCATCAGGGCGCGTTGGGTTGCCGGCCTGAACTCTCACCCCATCAGATGTGTGAAGAAGAGTGTATAGGAGAATGTGATGAGAGTTAGACCGACAACCCTAATGCGCAAACCCAATGATGGTTGGAGGTGTGGGCAGGGGATCCTAGGGGCTTTCAACCTAACCCTGAATTTCTCACTTTTGTCACTGTGCAGCACCTCTAAGTAATGCATTAAATGGATTTTTTGCTTCTAATTTCCTTCTTTTGAGAATGATAACGAGAAATAGTGAATCAGCCCGAGGCCTCCCAGCCATGTGATGTGTTTTCAAATGGTAATGCGCATGGTGACACAAAGCGAAACACAAAGATAAACATTACTGTAGACACAAATGGTTAAAATAACACAATGCTAAGCGCAAATGGAAATGCAAAGGGTAATGCACATGGAGCAGTAGACGGAACAGTAAGTGAAACGGGTATGGAACCACAAGCAGAAGCCGTAAAGGTAACAGTAATGTAAGCGCACAGGCTTTTTTTCCCCAAAAGCTGAATTGAGAAAGACAGTGAGTACAAAGAATGCATGCATAATAATGGGTCTTGGAGCAGAAAATGAGGAGTTGGAATACTAAATTGCTTATATCTCAGGGACCATACAACGTATAAAAAATTTAAAAGTAATATATTTTATGACTTTCCTGGCTAGGGGTTAAGCATTTTTCAGATGAAACGTCCGTATCTCACACTGTTTCTGAGATACGGGCCCTGAAAATGTGGCCGAATGCTGTAATGTTATCCTGAGGGAAAAAAAGAAGTTCGAGTGCCACAACTTTGGCTCCTGTAATAATTTTCACCAAACCACTAAAGGCACATCTGAAGGATGTTGACTTTCTTCCTCAAATTTCAGCCCAAAAGACAAAACCGTTATTTTGCAGCAGGGTGGCAAAGATTCCTGTAATGCAGCGGTAGCCGTAATATTATCCTATGGGAAAAGTGTCAACTTTCAAGTGCCATAACTTTGCGCTCTGTAATAGTTTTTCAGCAAAACACTGAAAGGCACATCTGTGAGATATTGGCTGCGTTCCCTCCAAATTTCAGCCCAAAAGACCAAACCGTTCTTTTGCAGCAGGGTGGCAAAGAATTGCTGTCATTTTCCCACAGCCTGGAACAGTACTGTCGAACTTTGCAAAAGCTTTCGCAAATTCATGCGACAGTGTTGCAAATGCGAAAGTATTTTGCAAAAGTACTTTTTCCAGAAATTTGAAAAACATATTTCTGGGGTGTTTTACTCCAAAATAAAGACATGCCTAGCATCCTCAGAGTCCGATTAGGTGAATACAAAAAAGAATTAGGTTGCTAGATTGTTCCAAATTTAAATGAAAAGCATTTTTCTGATGACCAACTGAAAACAAAAAGGCGGATTTGTGACAGAAAAAGGGCCATTTGCGAAAGTAAAAACTGCATTTGCAACACTGTCAAACTTTTTATTAACTTTTCCCATTGACTTATAATAGGAAATTGTTTTTTCAATACGTTTTGAACTGTTTAATATTTTTTCATGAAATCTTCAAAAGGCACATCGGGACCCCGGCCGCACATTCCCTAAAGATTTCGGACCAGTCATGCAAACCATGCGACCTGTAGAGATGAACAAAGAATTCCAAAAAAACGGAAATGTGCACGCAGATCACGCTTAATAACTCCGCAGCCGTATATCTGAACAGTACGAAAGTTTGCAGATCCCAAGATGTATGGTTCTTGATCGTGTATTCCAAACCTCAGGCAAATCTGTTGAACAGTTGCAAAGTTATTAAGGTGCAAAATTTTAGGTTTAACATGTAAATGGCTCCTCTACCATAATATATATATAAATATATATATATAAATACTGTATGTATACATGAACATACAAAAATGCCAACAGATATAGGCCTCACTGTCTTATCACATCTGCTCAGTTGTGCAGCTCACAGTTCGGACAGCTGCTGCTGCCCCCCTTGCCACTCCACCCACAATATTGCCCCAAACAGAGTTCCCCACTCTTGTCAATGAGAGATTACCGCCTCTGGCAGTGAGCTTCATGGTGCCACCACCCTCTCCATGAAGTACTGCTTCCTCATGCCCTCCTGAACCTAACTCCCCTCTAGTTTCAGTCTATGCCGTCTCATAATCCTCTCCTTCTTCAACCTAAACATACGCTTGGTACTAACTCTATTAATGCCCTTCAAGTACTTAAAGGTCTCAGTCATATCACCTTTGTCCCTTCTATCCTCAAGGGAGTACAGGTTGAGCTCCCACAACCTGTCCTCATAGAGTTTCTCTCCCATCCTCATGATCATCTTGTTCACCCACCTATGGACCCTTCCAAATGCTTGATGTCCTTCTTTAAATAGGGGTGCCAGAACTGTACACAGTACTCATAGTGAGGCCTCACTTATGATTTGTACAGTAGTAAGTTTACTTCCTCCCTCCTAGAGGTGATCCCTTTAGCAATGCACTACAGCATTTTCCTGCCCTTGTCAGCCATTATCCTACACTGTGCTGAGTGACTCATATTCCCTGTGACAACCACCCCGATACTTTTCCTCCACAGAGATGGATAACTGCTCCCAACCCAAATGGTAACTTGACTCCAGGTTTCTGGTTCTGAAGTGCATTTCCTTGCACTTTCAAGCATTGAAACCCAGCTGCCATGTGTTTGACCAGTGCTCAGGTCTTTCTAACTCTTCCTGGAGTACCCTCCCTGCTTCCACACTATCCACCACCACATCATGTCATCAGCAAACAGGCTCATCTTGCTCTTAACCTCTTCAGCTATATCAGCTATGAAGACATTAAATAGCATTGGCCCCAGAACTGAACCTTGTGGAACTCCACTGATGACTGCTCAGGGCATTGAGAGTTCCCCCCTACCACCAACCTCTGCTGTCTGTTCCTCAGCAAGTTCCCTATCCACCTGACCAGCTTCTCCCCATGCCCCCAGGCACTTCAGCTTGTTAGTCAATCTCCTTTGCAGCACTGAGTCAGAGGCCGTGCTGAAGTCAAGATACAAGACATCAACTGCCTGACTGCCATCCAGTGTGTTAGTCACCCAGTCAAAAAAGTCCACCAGGTTTGTTCCACAGGAACTTCCCGGGGTGAACCCATGCTGCCAGTCATCCTGAAGACCATTCTCTTTCAAGAATGCCACCATCCACTCTTTCAGTATAGTCTCCATTAGTTTCCAACTATAGATGTGAGTCTGACTGGCCTGTAGTTACCCAGCTCATCCTGGAATCTGCTCTTATGGAGGGGCACAACATGTGTCATCCTCCAGTCTAGAGGCACATATCCTAACCGTAGGGAGGTATTCAACAAGTCAGTCAGAGATGCTGCCAGGTCTTCTGCCAGTTCCTTCAGGAATCTTGGATATATCCCATCCAGTTCTGGTGCCCTGTCTGTCTGTATGAACTTAAGGCCCTCCAACACTTTTTCCACAGGGATCACTCCATCTGTTATCCCCTCTCCTCCCCCACCACCTACCTTGTCTTTTCCATGTGGTATGGGCCCATTCCACTCCCTGGTAAATACTGAACAGAAGTACTCATTTAGTACCTCCGCCTGTTCAGCCCCCTTCTCTGCCCACCCTCTTTCCTTCTTGATCATGGTGATCTTTTCCATGCAGCTCCTCCTCTCCCAGACCTACTTAAAAGAAATCTTTTTCATTTTCTCTAATCCCCTCTGCAAGCCTTAGCTCTTTTGAGGCCTTGGCTGCCCTTACAACCCTGCTCACCTCCCTGGATTTCTTGACGTACTGTTCCCTATCTGCCTCCCCACCAGTTCTCTTGTGAGTTTTAAAGGCTGTCCTTTTTTCTCTCACCCTTCCTTGCACCTCCTTGGTCCAACATCTTGGTTTTCTGGACCATGACGTTTTACTACTGGTCTTCATGCAGGAATTTGTGGCCTCCACCAGTCCCAGCTTCAAGACAAACCTTTTCTGGTTGGCATCTGTATCTGGGCTGATGGTGGCCACATGCCCCCCAAGTATGGCTGCCATCCTGCTGAAGTCCTCCCTTTTGAAATCCATTGTCCTGGTTTTGGTAAGTAGTCCCTCCCTTACCAAATCAAGGGAGAACCTTACTGTACAATGTTCACCCCCCCCCAAGGTCCTCTACCCTTTCATCAGATACCTGGTCCCCCTCTGATAATATGAGATCTCTAATGCTCCCCTCTCTGGTCTGCTCATTTACCTGTTGTAACAGGAATGTATCCTGGAAGATATTAAGTATGACTTGTTCTCTGGTGCAAGCTGAAGTCATGGTACTCCAGCCCACTCCTGGTGGATTGAAGTCACTGATCAACACTGTCCTTCGACTGCTAAAGTACTTCTGTAATGCAGGCAGGCAAGGCAATTTTATTTATAGGGCACCCATTCCCAGAGGCTCTGGTGCCTAACAAAACATCAATAAAATAGAACAAACAATTACAATACAATAAAGAAAACCATTACAAAAGTAGTAAAATATGATTTAAAAAACAGCAACATAAGAGGAAAAGTTTCGGGTTTGCCAACTGTTTGGACTGGACATAAAGGATGTACTCAGCAGTCTGCAAAGTACAGGCTAAAGAGGTGGGCCTTCAGCCTTAGTTAAAACACCTCAATCAAGGGGGCCTCCTGGACTGCAGGTGGAAGTGAGTTCCACAGGGCTGACCAAGAAACACTAAAAGCGTGGTCTCTTGATGTCCTGAACTGAACCCTGGGAACATCCAGGAGGCCCCTCAAAGAGGAGAGGAGAGAATGAGCAGAGGTCACTGGTGTCAGGAGCTCTGACATGTAACCAGGACCCAGTCCATATGGTTTACCTATGCCGCTGCGACAACTTTGTTGTCGACGTTTGGCATATAGATATCCCCAAGGTTGATAGGTGAAATTTTGCCTGTCAGACATTAGTCTTTCATCTATCAGAGGGACTGTGGCTCCCACACCCCATGCAGGGGGCTGAGCTAACACCCCCCATTCACTGGGATTGTTAACTCAGTTGGATTTAATGAATGGGGGCATAAGTCAACAAAATGGCGAAAATTTTGCCTGTGGGTCCCAACAGCAACAGTTTCATATCTTGTTGAAACTGTCACTGTGGAATTTCACAAATGGGGTTTCACCCTTCCATTGGAATACCATCCATATAGGGCCTTATAGGTGAGAAGACCTACCTTGAAAAGGACCCTCCACCTGACCGGCAGCCAGTGCAGTGCACACACAACTGGGGTTACATGACTGGACTTCGAAAGGTCTGTCTGTTGCATTCTGCACCAGCTGCAGTCTGCAAAGGGTCCATCCCAAGACCCCAAAGTAAAGAGAGTTACAGTAGTCGAGCCTAGTGGAAAAAAAGGCATGCACAAGCATCGGCAGATCCTCAGTCAGAACGAGAGGCTTGATCATGGCAATGTTCTGCCAGTGGTAAAAAACACTTTTTACTACAGATGACACCTGATCATCATAGGTCAATTTGCTGTCCAGTATCACACCCAGATTTCATAACCTCAGGGAAGCCACAAATGGAGTAGAGCCAAGGGAAATACCTGTGTCAGCCCCTGGTGGCAACCCATCATGCTCGCAACCAGGCTCGATCACTAGTATCTTCATCTTGGCTGGGTTAAGTCTCAACCAGCTGGAAGCCATCCAGTCATTGATTTTAGCTAAACAGTTATTAAGCACATCGACAGCTCCTGATGTTCTGGGGCAAAAGAAAAATATAGCTGGGTATCATCTGCATAGCAGTGAAACTCCATGCTGTATTGTCAAATGATCTCACTGAGGGAAGGTGTCTTAATGATGTCTCTCACCAGTGCTTCTTTCAAAGCCACTGGGAATACCCCCTCCACAATCAGCACCTGGCAATCCTGGTGAACACTGGGCTGGCCTGTACATGCCTTTAAGAAATGCATCAAGGCTGGGTCAGTTCACAATAAGTGTGCTTCAAGCTCTAAGATCATTAGTATCCAGTGATAAGGGCGTCTGGTATTAAGTGCTTAAAAAATAGGTGACTCAAAAGCAGTGCCTGTTCACAGGACTATCGGACGGGGGGGAGTATGGCTATAGTGACATTCTGTTGCTATATGTATACGCGCTTGTGTGGGGGAGTGAGCACACTGTGTGACAGGTAGAAGGGGAAGGAGGGTTTGTAAGGTGTAGTGCAGCAGTGGAGTACTGAGCTGGCCATGTAGCATGGTGTGTTCGTGGCAGGCTAGGGTTGGAAGGGTACTGGTTTCAATGCAGGGTATGTCAATATTTTTGCACTGGTCTGTTAATTCTTTTTTTGTTTTCATCCCCCTGACATGCACCTACCTGGAGTTGAGAATCTTTAGTTGTGGATGACTATTACAGTATGCACTGCAAGCCCATTGGTCCCCAGCAGATACTGTAAGCTGTTAGTTGACGGGCAACCGCGAGAGGTATGGGAGTGGGTTTGTTGTCCACCACTGACCAGGAGAGGAGCTGCAGGTGGGCTGGGGTCCTGTATGGGTGGGAGTGACACTGGACCACCAGGAATGGGCATTGACATTTCTACGGCGTTTGGGGTTAGTGGCGGGGAGGTGGGTACCACTGGACTACCAGGGAAATCTTTATTTGATTATTACCGGCAATCAGAGGTACAGGAGATGAGGGGGTTACCACTAGACTGCCAGGGAGTTTGCAATTATTTTAATTCAGTGATCAGAGGTACGGGAGGGGGAGGAGGGTACCACTAGACTACCAGGGAAATCATTTTTTGAACATTACGGTCGATTGAGGTTATGGGAAGGGGGGAACCACATGACTTTCACTGACAGCTCTGCATGCTGTACAGGGTGCCAGGTACATTTTGCTGGCCAGCCCTGCAAAACTCATGCAAATGGAGCCAAAATGGCATACACATGGCCCCATTTGCGCCTTGCATGCATTATGGCTCCATTTGCATATTTGTGTCTGAATATCTGGAATTTGTGCATGGTGTATCTCTGATGCGCTGGCACAGTTACCATCCCTTGTATTCAGACCTGTCTGGGGGGAAGTGCCAGCGCACTGTATTTGCACTGTGCTGATTATTTTCTATATAAGATGCGCCATGGCACATCTCTTTTGAATATATCCCTTTGTTGCTCCAGCGCAACTCAGCTGCACTGCACAACCTCTTGCGCCATTGCCAGGTGCAGTTCTGAATATTGGGCCTGTAATGCACAATGCATATAAGCAGAGATACCCTTCAGAAAATAAGGCAGTTTTGCAATTGCAGAATGAGCATGGAGTAAGTATAGAAGTGGCTGCAAAGGGTGAGCAGTAATACATGCATAACAAACAGTGAATCTTCGGTATCTCAATTAAACACACATTAGCATGACTGAAAGTTAGGCTATATCTCATAGTGCACAAGAAAACCAACTAAACCCAGAACATTGGTGTTGGCCACATTTTATTAAAACTGTATGCCATGATGCTACTGTATTTATTTACTTAAATTTGAACCAATTGTATCTTCTTGCATAAAACAAAAACATTCTATGACTTATTCTAGTGGGTGCAAATATATTAGTATACACTAAATGATGAAAAATGAAAGGGTTTGTTTTCTAAGATGGAGATCTAGACAAAAAAAAATTTGTAAAACTGCGGCAGCATTCAACCAGATCCACAGGACTCCTGGCCTAATATTCAAACAAGGGCCACCATGCAAACACCGCTGCTGCTCAGGCAAATCAAATATGTGCTGGAATAATCATGCAACATTCAATACTGCTCCTGCATGCAAGCCTGAAAATGAGCCCCAGACAGCTCCTTCAAGCAGCACTTTGTTTTGTGGGAGCACAGAGGATTCACCCCCACGCAAGATAGGAATTGCACATGCGCTTCAGAAATCAGAGGTAGGTGTAGCCATGAGGAGTTGTCTTCCACACACACACACACAAATTGAAGACCAGTTGCCACAGTACTTCACTCCGTGGGATTTGCTGGTATGACCTTAACAGAAAAGAAAGCAGAATGGCAATTAAGTGTCATCAGGAGGTCCGAACAAGACATTTAACCCAATCAAACTATTCCAACTAATGGCAGTGTTTAAATGATAAATGTACACTCTATTTACAAAATGCTGCCTTGTTCTGATCCCTTTATCTCACTTAACTGTCACTCAGCCTCTTATCTGTTAAGGTCACACAGCAACCTTTCATTGGTTGACCTCCCAAGTGTTTGGTGTAGCAGGGGTGTTCCTTCACCAGGTACCCACCCCCTGAATAATCTCCACAGAACAAAGTGCCAGGGCACCTGGTCCTCAGTTTGCCTAGAGCTGGAACCTGTCAGTGTCTGTACAATGTTGTGCTATTTAATGTGTGCATTTTGCCATGAGCTATGATTACACTCTTTCTTTCAACAATGTCACTAACATAGACTAGAATGGCATGCAGCCTATTCTTGACTGGCAGTGAATAATTGACCCCATCCCACAAACCTGCCCATTGTATTTACTGGACCCTTATCAAAATTCCTGTCTGGTGGGCATAATGCCCATATAGTATCTGCATAAGCCTTAATCAGGATGTTTAAGAAAGGGTCCGTTATCTTTAATGAGCTTTTAGCTCTATGCCAAGTTGTCCTCATATTCCTATACTTTGTCATTCTCATTTCATGTCCTGGCTTCCCAAACGTTTCCTAATTTCTGTGGTAGTTTAGTGGTTGCAGCATGACTGGGCCAAGGTCTACACCTGCTTTCTACAAGTAGATCTCCCCCTCCTATGGCTGCAGCAAACTCCATACGCCACTTAGGAATTAACCCTTAGATGGCATGGCTGTAATCCATGATATTGACAAATGAGATTAATTCAAGTCCTGACTTAGCAGTGCCAGATCACAGTCTCTTGACCCACCAGAATTCATAGCTCCTATGTGCAAGCTCATAACACATTGGAGGTTTCAAACATCAAAATTTATATAAATAGAGAAGGCATAGCTATAAAGAAAAGTAGTGATATAGAACCATATGCTTGTTGTTTCCCTGAAGAGGTCTGTTTACAAAAATGAAATACTACTTCTAAGAAATGATATTCAGAAGATACAAAACAAGTTGCAGTATCTGATGGATTGTATGTGATTATGGATTGTTTACTGGTGTGCATCCTTTATTTCAGAGTAACTTTTTTCATGGCAAAGGAAATCACATTTTTTCTGTCTCCACGGAGGCAGCCTTGAAAAGTGCAAATAATACTTCAAGCGAATGACTGCACTTTTAAGAATACTAGTAAAATATAATTTCTGCTGAACAGATGAACAGCACCAGATAGAATATAGCTGATCTGCGACAACAGTCATTCAGATTTATTGTGGATACACCAGAGGTAATTTATTTCAAAGGTAAAAAAAAAATCTAAATCAGGGACATTTCTACAGCAAGTTGGCTGATGTTTTTCAGCTCAGTGTGATACACACAGACTTTGGAGGCAGATAAAGACTGCTTGGCCCATGCAATTTGCCCATTTCTCCCTACCTACACTATTACTGCAGACTGTACCCAATCTCTAGCTCATTCTCCCTTCCCCCTACATTTCCATTATGATCCCCTTGTGCATATCCCATGCATCATTGAACCTCAACACTTTTTTTTCCCCCACCTTCTCTGCTGGAAGGCATTTCAAGGAATCCATCACTCTTTCCATGAAGAAGTACTTCCTCAAATCTTTCCTGAATCTACCCCCTTCCAGCTTTATAACATGTCTTCTTGTTCTTGAGCAACTCTTCTTCTGAAAAATACTTCTATACCGTACCTTTTTTAACCCTGCAAGGTATATAAAGGTCTCTGTCTATCCACCCTCTACCTCCTCTGTTCCAGGGTGTATATATATTGAGGTCCTTTAGCCTCTCCTCATAGGGCTTTAGATGCAGACACTGCACCATTTTAGTTGCCCTCCTCTGGAACACCTCAACTCTGTCTATGTCCTTCTGGAGATGTGATGCCCAGAACTGGACACAGTACCCAAGGTGAGGGCTTAACCAGCCCTGCCACTGAAAATATGGTTGTCAATGACTGGAAAAAGGCAATTATGATTTCAATGTTCGTAAAAGATGACAGACAAAATCCATGTAATTGCAGGCCCACTAGTCACACATCAGTTTCAGTTAAATACTTGTAAATATAATCAGAGAAATAACTAATAAGCAAATAGTAAATATTGACATGAAACAACATGAGTTTACAGCTGGTAGGTCATGCACAACAAACATGTTATACTTCTATGAAAAAAGAAGTGCATCACTAGATAAAAAAACTCCTGGTTACATCATATACTTAGATTTCAGTAAAACTTTTGATTTAGTACCAAACTGGGCCTTAATCCAAAAAATGCTAACATTAGATATAGTTAGTAGATTAATTACATGGATGTCTAATTCGCTAACTGACAGAACCCAATACATTAGTATAAATGGGCATTCATCATACAGTGGGAGGTCAGGCATGGCATGCTGCAAGGATTATTATTAGTCAAATTAATTATTCATGAGCTAAAGATGCTCACTGACTGGCTGCTGTGTCAGTCTGAATTTTCTTAGGAATGCCTGGCACGGCAGCCGCACAGCTTATCACAGCACTCTACACTAACAGCAGTGGTTACAAATAACAGAAAACTCACAGAAGAAGAAAATAACCAAGTTATGAAGGTTTCCCAGTAAGTCCAAAATCCTTTTATGTAAAAATATTGTGCCTCCCTGATCTTGTACTTCCCCAAAAACAATGACTTCTACATGCTGTGATCAGTATGGAAGGACACCATGCATCAGCCTTTTGGTGCTGAACAGAGCCACACGGAAAAAAAAAAAAAAAAAGTAAAATAACCTGCTCCCCAAAAAGGCCATTACTACGATTAGACTTATAATCACAATAATGACCTCAGAACTGATTGTTTCCTGTTGATTAATGACTGGCTGGTTGGGGGTTGTCTTCGGCTATCCCTTGGGCCATCCTTCCCCCCAGCCGGTTGGTAATCTCTTGGAAACTACTGACTTTTCAGTCATTACTGCTTAAGTATTAGGACCACTTATCTTTCACATCTTTGTATCTTTTCTGGAGGGTGCATGCTGGGAGTGCAGGTGTGAGCAGCTGAATGCTGTACTGAGGGAGAGCTCTGCATAGCAGGACTTGAGATAAATGCTTATATTATCTACAACAGGTATACCATTGTTATCTGTAAAGTAGAAAACTTCAACCAAGTCTTTCCAGAAGTTCATGCGTTACTTGTTTATTTTTTGAAGAGAACAGCCATGCAGCATTGGTGTCGACGGGCTTAGGAGTCCGAACAGTGGTGGAGCTAATCCCTGACACAGCAGGGCCACAAGCCTAGTGGTGGGGTGTGCAGCTGAACCGACTGAAAGGGATTGAGAGTGAAGAAATGGAGTTTGTTGTACAGAACTTTTCCCCACATTTTGTTCACCTGCTTATCCTTACCTAACAATTACCCAGCAGTGTATAAATGTCTTTGTTGAATTTTTTGTTCCACTGAAGTGCTAGTGTAACACATACTGTGTTTTAGCTTTAGCATTCTATTAGAGTATCTGGTGCTTTAAAAGTGAATTCAAAGCAAAATAAAGCCCACAATACAGCACTGAGTGTGTTAAGTACAAAACGCATTTAGGCACATTGGGCATTTAAGTATATTTTTAATGCTATTGCTGCAGCTTCTGCAGGAAGCTGTCTAGTGCTTTAAAATCTGGTTATACCTAAAAACATGTTAAATTCTATCATATACCATATTATATCACAGCTTGTATCACAGATTGTTCTTTGGTTTGTGCATTTGGTGACTAAATAACTGACAGCCAAACTCGCTGAGCTCTGTGTTAGTTGGTATCTTTCTGCGCTCTCTACACTTGTTTGTGATGGAGTGTTTGCAGATTGTGGATGAGTAACATTGTTAATTGTTAAAAGTTTAAGAAATATTTGAATTTGGCCCTGTAAAACCACATGACTTAGGGAGGAAGTTAAAAGGCGCATGCGTGGCGTCTTCATACAGCAGGACCATCTTGACCGGTCCACCCACAAGCCAGAATGCCAGTCCGCTATTTTGTTTGTGTAGCTAAGGTTCTTTTAAGAAAAATTTGTCAACTGACGATTTAGAGCAAGCTCTTAAGAGTACAAGGAGCATGATATGCTGAAATTTCAGGCAACAGTTCAGGTAAAAACTCACACCTCACATTTTGTATTCATTTGCAAGAGGTACATAGATTCTGGTGAGCTCCCAAGCACCTAAGTAACTGAACCTTTTGGAGTTATCTGTGGCATTATTGGTTTAAGAATCTTTATCCAGCTACTGTTCGGTTTTGAACTTTAATTTGAACTGAAACTCAAGTTCGAATTTCGAACTCTGAGCTGGTACAGTAACTAAAAAACACCACTGCTGTAACATTGAGCCAGTGTTTGTGTGCATTAACTCAAGGCCATAAAATAGTAAGTCTCTGAACTTAAAAAAAAAATATCTTTTTAAAAATGTTTAGCATTGTTTTACACAAAGCTGTGTTTAGCTATAAAGCAATAAAGCTATAAGGTCTGAAATTAAGAGAGCAGATTTTGATTATATGCATATGCACTGAACAATTACTGATACTAACATACTAAAAGGCCAGCAGAATAGGCCTAACGGTCTCTCGAGTCGGCTCGATTATCAGCATCCTCACTGAGGGCCAATTTTTGTGTCCCCTCCTCCCTCTTGGGTTATTCCCTTCCCAGTATTGGGCCTGGTCAGATTTACCCTCCCCCTGTAACTGTCCCACCCCCTCTTAAACTTGTCCACAGTCTCCACCTCTACCAGCTCCCTGGGCAGTGCATTCCATGGCTCCACCACCCTTTCAGTGAAATAACATCTCCTCCTCTCCCCTCTGAACCTGCCCCTTTCTAGCTTACACCCATGCCATCTTGTTGCCCCACCCTCCTTCCTTTGGAGTACCCTGACTGGGTCTCCTTAATTGATCCCTTTCATGTACTTAAAGACCTCTATCATGCCCCCCCGTCCCTCCTCTCCTCTAATGTATACATATTGAGCTCTTTCAGCCTCTAAACATAGGTCCTCTCCCCCAGGCCCCAGATCATTTTGGTTGCCCTCTTTTGGACCTTCTCTTGGAGTGTTATGTCCCTCTTTAAGTGTGGTCTCCAAAACTGTACACAGTACTCGAGGTGTGGCCTAACCAAGCAGTTGTATAGTGGAAGGATCACTTCCACCTTTCTGGAGATACTCCCCCTGGTGATGCATCCCAGCATCCTATTTGCCTTTGCCGGTGCCCTCCTACAGGTCTCTGAGTTGTTCATTTTGATATCTACCACTACCCCCAGGTCTTCTCACCCTCCGTGACTTGAATCATGTCTCCTCCCAGGATATACCCCGGCCTGATTTCTGAATCCCAGGTGCAGAACTTTGCACTTCCCTGCATTGAATTTTAGTTTCAATTTTTCTGACCACCTTTCCAGAGCCTCCAGGTCCTCCTGCAAGGCCACCTCCCCCTCCCCATCCACCACTGCACCCAGTTTTGAGTCATCTGCAAAGAAACTCATCTCACTCCTGATCCCCCTCCTGATGTCTGAGATATAGGCGTTGAACAGGAGTGGCCCTTGCATTGACCCCTGGGGAACCCCACTAGTAACCCACCTTGGGGATGAGGCTACCCCTCCAACCACCACCTTCTGAGTATGCTCAGAGAGCCAATTTCCTATCCATCTTAACAACTATCACCCTACCCCCCATTTCCTTCAGCTTAGCCAGCAGGCCAATATGGGGTATCGAGTCAAATGCCTTGCTAAAGTCCAGAAAGAGGACGTCCACTGGCCTGCCCAGGTCCAGGGCCCTCATCACTCAGTCATAGAACTCAACAAGATTTGTCTGGCATGATCGTCCCATGACAAAGCCATGCTGCCTATCGTCCAAGTACCCAGTTTGATCCAGTAACCCCCCCCAGCCTTTCCTTGACAATACCCTCCACCACCTTGCCGACCACCGATGTCAGGCTAACAGGCCTGTAATTTCCTGCCTCTTCTCTTGATCCCCCCTTGTGGATCGGCATGACATGGGCCACCCTCTAGTCTTGGGGCACCCACCCAGTCCTCAGAGAGATGTTGAAAAGCTCTGCTAGAGACACTGCCAGGACATCCGCCAGTTCTCTCAGTACCCTGGGATGTATCTCAGCTGGCCCAGGTGCTTTCTCCATCCAATGGGACCTGAGGGCTTCCCTTACTCTCTCTACTGGGATTTCAGCCTCCATGTCCTTCCCTTTGTCTCCCTGTACTGCTGGGTCCCAACCTGTCTGTGGTGGCCACTCCTTTTCCCTAGACCCATCAGGGCCCTGGTCTCTCCAGTCCCACCCTTCCTCAGTTTGCTCCCTCCCTCGACATCCTAAGCGCCCCACACCCCCAGGGTAAAAACTGAGGCAAAGTACTCATTTAGGGCTTCTGCCTGTTCCCCTGCCTCCTGTGTCCAACCATCCCCTATCCTTATCTTGCTGATCAGCCCTCTTACTTTCCTTTTTTCCCCCATGTATCTAAAGAACCCCTTGTCACCCCTCTGGATCCCACTGACCAACGACTGCTCCTTTTTGCTTAGCTGCTGTCACCACCCTGGTGACTCTCTTGCTGTCAGCTCATATTCCTCCTGATCACTTTCACTCCTTAAGCACCCAGAGCGCCTATAGGCCACCTTCTTTTCCCTCACCCCTCCCATACCTCCGGGTCCACCAGCAGGTTTTCTGCCTTACTGAACTTACTCCTTTCCTTAGCAGGATCTGTAACCTCCTGTATTCCCTTCTAATGATCCCCCACCTGCTGTCAGCATCCATATCTGGCCTTATCCTGTCCAGATGATCTTTAAGGATGGTTCTCACCTCCCTGAAATCTGCACCCCTAAAATGGGTTACTACCATCCTTGTTCAGCTTTTCTCCCCCCCAGGTCCAGGAAGAACCAGACTGTGGTGTGATCACTCCCAGTCAATGAGTCCCTTACCTCTAGGCTCCTAATCTGATCACTGTCTGCCAGGGCCACGTCCAGAGTCCGGGCCTCCCAAGTTGGCTCACCCACCTTTGTGTCAGAAATGCATCCTGGAAGGGGGGATCACGTGATGCAGAGTACTGAGTAGAAGCTCCTTCGTGAAGCTCCTGCCTCCTGATCATTAAATCGTCTTTTTTAGACATTTAATTCTCTCCATTTCCTCTTCTTTTGAGATTTATTATTATCTGAATACTCTGGAAGTCTGGTTTGTGTGCTAGATCGGTGGATGGAGGCTTACATGAAGAAAGCCCCGCAGAAGCACACCCCCCCCAGCTACTCCTGACAAGACCTCAAAGAAATCCCGGGCCTTGGGTGGGCCAGAGAAGCCTGATCCTTTGAGCCAAGTCGGGGAACAAGAACCTTTAATGCTCAATAGGTTCTTAGATGAGTTTAAGCCTTTTTGTGAAGAAATGAAAGAAATGGCAATTGACCTGAAAACTCTCTCTAGAAAACTGGATGAAGTCTCATTAACTGTTTCTGATAACACAGCTCGAATAGTCTCGATGGAGAAAAAGTTAGAGAATCTTGATCCTGAATTGGTGTCTATGCAACAGAAGCTATCTCGTCTCGAGGCCAAGCTCGAAGATTTAAAGGGCCATAGCCGCAGAAACAATGTGGCGATACTTGGGCTACCAGAGGGAGAAGAGGGCCAGCATGGTGTGGCATTTACACAGAAGTTGGTGTAGTGGATCGCTGGCCCCTCTCCCTTTGGCCCAGTATATATTATAGAGTGAGCTCACAGGTCTCTGCAACCTAAGCCTTCTCCGGATGCTCCCCCCCTCATCCTATCATCTGTCGTTTTTTGAATTTCCTAGAGAAACAGCATTTTTTGCAGAAAGTGAGAGCTTTACAAGAGGTTCGTTGGCAGAATATGAAACTGAGAATCTCACAAGATTTGCCTGGTTTGGTTCGTCTGAAGAGGAAAGTGTTCCATCCCATCATGTCTAAGATCATTGCCGCAGGCCTGAAATTTAGGATGGGATACCCGGCCAGGTTACAAGTTTTCGTAAATGGATCCTGGTTTAACTATGATGATCCTGCAGTTGCCCTGTCAAGCCTTAAATCCATGCTACCAGACCTGTTTCGAGGGACCTGAGAGGCCTTGTTCAAGGGATGAAGAGCTGCGTGGAGCTGTGGATCAGAACTGTTATTCTCTCCTTCTTTGAGGAGATATTCTGAACGAGTTGTGTTGTAAATCCTTGTTACCTTACTTGGACTGGGGGGATCAGTGCAAGGCATGCCTGCTAACAGTCTCTTAAGCCTAACCTCAGAAGGTCAACGCCGGTTAAGGGCAAAGACACTTGGGGTCTCGGGGTCTGCTTATTTGGGAACAGCGCTTCATGTCTCAGTATATTCAGTTTTGTATATAGAATAGAAGGGGGAATTTGTCTTGCTGAGTCTAGGTTTAATGTTTACTTTCCATGGATTGGAAATCAGAGCGGTCTTGGGCTTTCTCTGCATCTTACTTTCACTATTCAGGATCGGGATGTGGCCAATAGAGGGTGTACTATGTATTTGTAATTCATAGCTGTGCAGCTCTTAATTTGAGGGGGTTATCCCTTAATCTTCTCAATAATCCCGAGTTCAGGGCAACAAATTTTCCCAAGGAGATTTTTTGCCATCTGGGGTTGGTAACCTCAGGGAAGATTTGTTTTTTGGTTTCTTCCCCTGAGTCACGGTTGCAAGGTTTTTCCCGACCTTTGCTCTCAGTCTGTGGAAATGGTTATTCCCCTTCATTAGACTCCCGATCTGGTTCTAGTTTCTGCAGAGCTGTCCCATGAGACAAGGCTGATCTCAATTCCTATTCTCAGTTTCATTGTGATTTCCAAGGTTATCTGGGATATTCAGGGCTCTGGCAGTACACTTCGTTTATCAGTTCACTATCATGCTAACACATAGGTGTGTGTGGCATTGAAAGCCCAAGGCTGTTCCCTAATTTTTTGGGGGGTAATCAACATTGTTTGTTTTTTCAAATAATTACCTTGGAATGTATGTTTTGTTGCCATTTGTAGAGGGGCATTATCGGGAGGCGGGAGATGGAGGAAAAGACCCAGTAATGTGCTGAACCTTGCTTGTGGCAGTGTAGGGGTTGGGGTGAGGGATTTGGGGTTTGTTAGGGGATATGGGGGCAGTTGGGGAAGGGAATGGGTTAATTGTGGGGGGGTTGGGGAGGAGGGAAGGCTTTACTGCAGTAACCGTGGGAGTAGGGTTGCATGTATTATGTATCCCGAGTGCTGGGCTGAGTACTTTAAGCCTAACTACTATTATTAGATGGCCAAAGAAGTGACTTTTGTGACCTGGAATGTTAAGGGGATCAGGAAAAAACACAAACAATATCAGGCTCTTAAACATTTAAGCTTATTACACTCTCAGATAACTTTCCTACAGGAAAATCATTTATTAGAAATTGAAGCTTCACAGTTAAGGAGACAACAGGTGGGCCTGGTGTATAATGCCCAGGGATCTACTAACAGTTGTGGGGTCATGCTTATGATCAACAGGGGTGTTCCCTTTGTTTCTACACAGGTCATTAAAGACCCTGAAGGAAGGTTTATCCTAGTTAAAGGCATTCTGTGGTCAGTTCCACTTTTACTTGGTAGTATATATGGCCCTAATATAGATGATCCAGGGTTTTTTATGAGACTCATATCTGTCATTTTTCCAATGCTTCCCATCAGGATTATTTTGGGGGGCGATTTTAATCAAGTTGTAGATTCTAATCTTGACAGGTCAGATAGTGGTCCAGGAGTGGTCACTCCAGGGCAGAGGGCTTTCAAAGACCTAGTGGACCAGTGCGGGCTCTACGATGTCTGGCATGTCTTGCACCCTGATTCTAGGAAGTTTACCGTCAGGTCAATGGCGCACGGCTCGCAGTCCCGCATTGATTACATATTTATTTCTCAGGTTCTACTACCTGGGGTTAAGACTTCCTTGATTCAACCTGGCCCTATCTCTGACCATTCACTGGTGTTGTGCAAATTGGCATTCCTTAATTTACCTAACAGGAAACCAGATGGAAACTTAATGAACAACTTCTTAAAGATGTTAAATACTGCAAGCTTATAAGGGAGAAAATTGAATCCTTTTTTTCATCCAACCCTTTAGATAGTGCAAAGCCGGATATTTTGTGGGGGGCCTTTGAGGCTTTCATGAGAGGGATCCTTATTAGTATGGCGGTGGGTAGGAAAAGGGCACAAGAGAATGAATAAATATCATTACTGTCCAAAATTAGGTCACTTGAAAACAATTTTTCTGCTAATGCCCCTGATGAAGACAAGAGGAAACTCCTAGTGTTGAAAGATAAATATTTAGAGCTACTTCGGGGAAAAAGTGGAATTAGCTATTATTCATACAAGAGCTAGTTAAACGGACCAGGGAGAAAAGGCAGGGCGCCTACTGGCATTGCGTATTAAGCAACAAGAATTGGTGAGATTTATCCTTCCAGTCAGGGCAATGGCAGATGGGTCCCTGAAAGTATCTCCTACTGAAATAGTGCAAGAATTTGCCCTATATTATGCAGGTTTGTGCAGTGACATGGAGTATTCTCCTTGTCCTGGGAGTACGGAGAGTTATCTGAAGGATTCCCATTTGCCCTCCCTCTCAGATAGACACAGGGGTTTTCTGGTTACTCCTATATCACAGGAGGAAACTGCTGAAGTTATTAGCGGATTGCCGGCAGACAAAGTCCCAGGCCCTGACGGTTTCTCCTCCCTATTTTACAAAGTTTTTTAGGATCTGTTATTACCAGTACTTTGTCATTTATTTCAATATATTCTAACAGGGGCAGAGGCTGATCCTCACCTTTTTGAGGCCTTGATTGTTCCTCTCCCCAAACCAGATAAAGATCCCGAGCTTGTTCAGAGCTATAGACCTATTTCCCTTCTAAATCAGGATATTAAAATTCTCTCGAAGATACTAGCCAATAGGTTAACGGTAGTTCTCCCTGAGTTAATAGGTATAAACCAGGTAGGATTTATGAAAGGGCATTCATCTTCTGATCACTTGCGTACCCTATCTCATGTCTTCTTGGCTACCAGGGATGCTGAGTTCCCTGCAGGACTGGTCTCCCTGGATGCTGAGAAGGCATTTGATCGAGTGAATTGGAACTTTTTGTTTCGAGTTCTGGAAGCTTTTCAATTTCCTTCTGTATTTATATCCTGGATTGCTACACTATATAAAACTCCTACAGCAAAAATCTCTAGGAATGGGGCCTTCTACAAACTTTTTTCACTCCATTCAGGGACTAGACAGGGATGTCCCTTATTTCCTCTGTTATTTAATTTATATCTGGAACCTCTCATCCAAAATATTCTCAATAATATTTCCATACAAGGCATTTGGGTTGGGCGTCATGAAATTAAAGTCACTGCATATGCAGATGACTTGCTGATACATTTATCTCATCCAGTATCTTCTGTGCCGGCCTTGTTGAGTGAAGTAGCAAGATTTAGTGACCTGTTCAATTATAAACCGAATGCTAGTAAATCCTTATTTTTCCCATTAAACCATAAGGTATTCAAAAATGATATTAGTCCCTTAGACTTATGCTGGACTCCCAGGTCATTTAAATACTTGGGCATTAAACTATCTCGTAACCCCCTAACATGGTTTAGGGAAAATCTGGAATCCCTTTCACAGCTGATAACTCATGATCTCGAGAGGTGGTCCAGACTTCCCATTTCATTATGGAGCTGGATCAATATAATTAAGATGAATATATTTCCTAGAATTTTTTACCCTTTATCTCTTCTCAATACTTTCATCCCACTACTCTGGTTTAAAAAGTTACATGGCATATTCACTAGATTTATTTGGGCCGATAGGTACCCTCGATTGGCTTATTACAAATCGGCAGCTCCAAAATTGGAGGGGGGGGGTTACGGATTCCCCATCTGGCTATATATTATTGGGCCAGTCATCTAGCAAAATGTCTGAGATGGGTATCTCCCGGCCCAGAAAAAGAGCAACCGGCTTGGCTTAGAATTGAATTGGATATAATTAAGTCCAAGAATCTGGACCCCCTTACCTTATTCTATCTTAAAACCTCCCAGGTGTGTATGACTGAGGAATGCCCTACAGTACTTACCTCTTTAAAGGTTTATATAAAACTGTGTTCATTTTTGCAATATACTCCCCACTGGGACTTGGCCCAGTCCATCTGGAATTCCCCATCTTTCACTATTAATAAGAACCAGATTCCCCATCAATGGTTGTCCCAATTGGGGGATGGGAAACTTCTCTCTGTTATGGACGCAGATGGACAATGGTTGTCAGTGGGAGACATTATCAAGAAATTTCATATTCCGGCTCCCTCTCACTTCAAAGTTATTCAATTAAGACACTTACTTGTAATAAATTTCAGTAATACTCCCCCTTCCCAGACCGTCACAGCCCTGATACCTGAGGTTTCTTCACTCATTGGATCTTCAGGCGTAATATCTAAATTACATCAAGTTTTGTTTCACAAGAGATATGGGGATTCCTTTGGACCCACAAGATTCTGGAACTCTATCCTCCCTCAGCAGCATTTGGATTGGCAATTCCTGTGGAGATCCTGTCATAAATATATTTCTCAAGACAGGTTGCGTCTCATGCAATATCATATATTACATAACTTGTATTACACTCCGGTTAAATTACAGAAATGGGGCTTTTTGAACTCCAATATATGTAATAAGTGTTTACAGGAAGAAAGAACTCTTCTTCACATGTTCTGGTCTTGCCCTAAAGTTTCCCTCTTATGGGATTCAATTAAGACTTCCCTGGACCCTTTACTGGGCCTTCATGAGTATTTTACTCCTGATATTTGCCTTTTAGGGAACCTGTCTTCTATTAGAGTTAAAGTAAGAAAGTTTCATATTTCCATGATTGCCTAATCGGCTAAGAAGCTTATTTTACGTCACTGGAAAGAAAAGTCCTCCCCATCTGTCCAAGAATGGGTAAACAAAATCCTGTCCAATCTACATACAGAAAAAGTGATTGCCAGTCTTCATGATAGATTGGCAGCATATACTAAAATTTGGGATCTCCTTCACTCTCTAATTTCACTGGCTCAGTCTTAAGTATGTCTCAGGCTACACAACCATGTAGGTTCTTAGGTAAAGAGCTTGGCACTTAGGGGACACTAGGTTTCGTTACTGCAGTAAGGGGAGGGATGGGCAGTTACCCCTTTACATTGAGTCTGTACATCTATTTCATTCTCATTGTAACTGCCTGTTATTGTGGAAAATGTATCAATAAACTTTGAATTAAAAAAAAAAAGAAATGCATCCTGGAAGACATCCAGCAGCCTCTGCTCTCTAGCCACTTGTGAGGTCATTGTCCCCAAGTCTGTTCCTGGCATGTTGAGGTCCCCCATTACCACTACCCTTCCCTTCCCAATCTACTGTGTCCCTCAAGATTTGCCACAAAACTTTCTTCCAGGACCTCCGCCAGTGATGGTGGCCTGTATACCACTCCAACCTTTAGTCTCTGATCCCCTACATCATCAAGGTGACTCAAATAGCCTCCATGTTCCCCTCTGCCTCCTCTACCCCTCCAATACCTATGCCATTTCTGACTAACAGTGCTACACCACCCCCCTCTTCCCACCCCCCTATCTTCTCTGAACATATTGTAGCCCTCCAGATTTAGGTCCCAGTCATGCCCTTGAGTGGCCCAGATCTCAGTGACTGCTGCCACATCTACCTCCCCCTCAACTAGCATTGCCTGGAGCTCAGGCATTTTATTCCCTAAGCTCCTGGCATTTATCAGGAGCACTTTCCACCCCTTTTACCTCCTCTAGTTCTCCCCCTTAAGCTTCCATTTCTCAGCTCCTGCACCCTACCTGGTGACCCATTTCCATATCTCCCTAGCCGCCTAGAGGAGTGGAGACCATGTTCCTCATTTATCATACCTGCTGGCACTGCCCCTTTTTTGATTCCTCCCCTTCACAAGTTTAAACCCCACCTTTTGCTGATGAACACAGCTAGTTTGAGTGTAAGGATCTCCTTCCCCTCCAAATTAAAGTAGAGCCTCTCCCTAGCATACAGCACCTATCCTCCCAGATCTCACCCCAGTCCCCCACCAGGCCATACCCCAATTCCCCACACCACTCCCTAATCCACTGATTTATCTCCCTAATCTTCTTCTTGTTCTCCCCATTAGCTCTTGGTACTGGCAGGATTTCTGAAAAGGAGATCTTACAGCCAATGGAAATGCATGCCCTGGCCAACTCCTGGAAACCTTACCTAAATTTGTAGTTCACTATTTCCATTTATGTCATTTGTCCCCAAGTGCACTAGAATGTCTGGGGTCCCCCCACATTCCCTTGCCAGTGAATACAACTCATGCTTGGCCTTGTGCACCCTCAGGCCTGGGTGGCATTTGGTTCTGATCTGAGAGGTTTTTCCCTCCTGCTGCCCCTCCCAGTGAATGCATCTGATCATGGAGTCCCCCAATAGCAGCATTCTGACCTCCCCCTTGTCTCCCTGTTCACCCCTTGGGTTCTCCTCCTTCCATGCCCCTCCTCATCCCTTTGCCCAGAGTCTCCCATCAACTGGATGCTAGCACCTCCCACAGTCTGGGTGTTGAAGGTAGCCCCTTCACTATTTTCCCATGTCACCTCCTCTAACTGTGTCCTGGCCTTCTTTATCCCCCCCACCCGAGTATCTCTCTCTGCATCTCTTTCCCCACTCCTTATTAATCCATCCATCCTACCCATTTGCCTACTTGGCTTTCTGCTCGCTATCTTCCCATTTACATCCTGCTCCTTCCTGCCTGTTGTGCTCCCCTGTTCCATACCATCAGCCTCCTCCTTGTTCCCCTGATCCTCCTTTTTCTTCTCCCCTCCTACCCCTCTTCCCCATCCTGTCTGGGACTCCCTCTATTGCACCCTTGCTTCTTGCCCCTTCACCCTTTCTATCCATCCCTTCCCCAGCTTCACCAGCAGCATCATCATCATCCTCCTCCTCCTCTCCCACACACCCCTCTTCTACCAATGGGCATAGAGGGTTAAAACAATTTGTGAGCCTTAGCCCATCCCCTAGTGCCCCTCTGTCCCTACTGCCTCTCTCGGTTTCCTTTGAGCACCCTCAGACTCTTGCCTACTGCTGTGAAAATTTCCACCTTTTGGGCTTCACCTGCAAGGGTCTCCTAGAGTCTCCTGTGTACCCCCTTCCCTTCTCTCCTAGTGTGTGCACCTCTCTTCATTCCTTCCCCAGCTTGGGCGGTCCCAGCACCTAGTGCTTCCATGTAGGTGATTGCTTGCCTCCTACCTCTCCAATCCTCCCCCCAGCACCCCCAGCTGCCTTCAGATCCCCTCTACCTCCTCCTTAAGCTGTGCCAGCTGGTAGCACACTAGGTATCCCCCAAACTACCAAGCCCAGTCCAGTATCATGGCCACACCACACCCACCAAACCAACCACCCAAAGATACATGCCCTAGTGATATGTGGTCCCTTCCCCATCATCACAACACTACTCCTAGTCCAGCCTCTAACAGAAAGTTTACCTGATATATTCTACTTTAAGGCCTTCCACAGTATCCAACTGTCCCATTAATCAGCAATTCACTGTGGATGCTGCACTACTATTTGGGACCAACCTATGCTTTTTCTCTGCCCCGTTACTGCATTGTTGGGTATAACTACATGAGCTGAACCTGAAACTTCTTCCTCCAATTGCAGGGCAGGTGTTTCCCTATAAATAAGCTGTGCTCTGGGGAGGGAGGGGTAAGAGAGGGTGGGATTAGGGCTCACACCCAACTCTCATAAGTGTATCAGCTCAGGCAACACAATCACAGCTCTCCTCACTTTAAACTCAAACAGAATTACCTGAAACAGCAGTCACAGACCCCACAGAAACTTCCAGAAGTGTAGACAGCTCCTCTCCCACTGTAAACTGAGGCACACAGTCCCAGCTCACCTCACTTTATACTCAAACAGAATTACCTGAAACAGCAGTCACAGCCCCCACAGAAACTTCCAGAAAGATAGACAGCTTCTCCCCCACTGCAAACTGAGCAGCTTAGATATTATTGAATTAATACTCAATAATCAGTTGATTTAATGGGTTAAAACCTGTTTTAAAGATTTAATGTTTAGTTAAAAAAACATGGGGCTCTGTACAAGTTTTAAATACATATTCACAGCTCAGCACCATGGATACAGTGGGGATGGAGGTGAGCACTACTCCCTTCACAAAAGAAAGGGTCCTACAAGACCTCACTAAGCTCAGGGTGGACAAGGCAATGGGACCTGATGGCATACATCCCAGGTTACTTAAGGAACTAAGGGTGAACTAGCAGAACCATTAGCAGAACTGATTAGTGAGTCTCTGAGCACAGGAGAGATCCCAGAAGACTGGAGAAGGGCTCATGTGATCCCACTCCACAAGAGTGGTAGCAGGGAGGAGGCAGGGAACTACAGGCCAGTCAGTCTTACCTCAGTAGTGGGCAAGATTATGGAGGCACTCCTTAAGGAAAGGATAGTGCAACACCTGGAATCCATAGGGGCACAGGATCCAAGACAGCATGGATTTACAAAAGGAAGGTCCTGTCAAACTAATCTCATACATTTCTTTGACTGGGTAACCAGAGTGGTGGACCAAGGGGGAGCAGTTGATGTCACCTACCTTGACTTCAGCAAAGCTTTCGACACTGTTCCACATAGAAGATTGATAAATAAGCTGGGTAGGCACGGGATGGGTCAGAAGTTGGTCAGCTGGGTGTCAAACTGGTTGACAGACAGAAAACAGAGAGTGGTGGTAAATGGTATACAGTCAGAAGAGATGCAAGTCACAAGTGGGGTACCTCAGGGATAAGTCCTGGGGCCAGGCCTCTTCAATATCTCCATTAGTGACACTGCAGATGGACTACAGGGTAAGGTTTGTCTGTTTGCAGATGACACCAAGATCTGCAACAGAGCAGATGATCCTGATGTGGTGGGCAGAATGAGAAGAGATCTGGATAAACTAGCAAAATGGTCAAAAGAGTGGCAACTGGGATTTAATGCAAAGAAGTGCAAGATCATGCACATAGGGAAGAGAAACCCTGAAGCCACCTATAGGCTGGAAAGGGAGTTGCTGGCAGTCACAAAGGAAGAAAGAGACTTGGGCATCATCATCACTGATGACCTGAAATCATCCAAGCAGACACTAGGGGAATGTTAGGGTGTATTAGTAGGGGTATCAGAAGACTTAAGAGGGAGGTAATAATCCCTCTTTACAAGACACTGATTAGGCCCCATCTAGAGTACGGCATGCAGTACTGGAGGCCACACCTTCACAAGAACATTAACCAAATTGAGGCAGTCCAGAGAAGTGCAACCAAAATGGTGCAGGGACTGCATCAGAAGACATATGAGGACAGATTAATGGAGCTCAATATGTATACCCTTGAGCAAAGGAGGGAGAGAGGTGATATGATCGAAACATTCAAACACCTTAATGGCATTAATAAGGTGAAAGAGTCTAACATGTTTAAATATAAGAAAAATAGCAGGACAAGAGGACACAGCATGAGAACAGAGGGAGGCAGATTAAGGGGGAATGTGAGGAAATTCTTTTTCACAGAAAGAGTGGTGGATGCATGGAATGGCCTACCTCAGGAAGTGGTGGCTATGAATACAGTGCAGGGCTTCAAACAGGCATGGGATAGGCATAAGGGAGCAATTCAGACGAATATGGATAGATAGGTCATTGACAGTGTAAAGGTGTGTGGCACATTCATAAGGTAAAAAAAATGGGCAGACTGGATGGGCCTTGTGGTCCTTATCTGCCGTCAACCTCTATGTTTCTATGTTTCATATGGAATTTATTGGCATAACCTGTGGTAAATACTTTCATAGTTTATAAAGCACATTTATAGTTTACAGTTTTACAGTTTTACAGCTATAATAGCAGTAAGAATTGTTAATAAGCAGACTGAGTAAACTGAGCACTAGATTCTCCCAACCTCTCATTTCTTGTTAACTTAGTGCCTTCAATTAAGGACAAGGACAAGGAATTCCTGAAGCCATTCTGTGTCACTGTGAATGTGTTCAAGGAAAGGGACCCTGGATTAAACATAACAACACATAAGGAGGTGTAAATAAGTAGAGAAAAAGAAGAAATTGATATAAGGAACTTTTCCATTACCCTGCTACCATGTTACTGAAAGCTCGGAGTGCTAAATTTATAAATCTGTCTAAGATCTCAGAAGGAATAACAAGGAAAAGAAAGGGTCCAAAGGATAACTAAGGATAACTGAGGCTATTCAAGAAGGGAAGGAAAGAAGGGACAAGAATTTGACCAAGGAGAGACTGTAATTCATATTTCAGTTTATTATCTACTGCTATATTAATTGTTATTATTCTTAAACATCTGCATTGGTGAAGCCATTACACAGTACTGCAATTGCACTTTAAAGCATTGTTTCTTTTTCAGCATTATAGCAGTTTAGGTGCTTTAAGACAAGAATGCTTTTTGCACTTTTATTAATATAGGTTTTGCACACTATTCTGGGAAAATTAATTCTGTGCCAATAGACACCCAAATAAGTAAGATATCAATATTAAGTAAGCAAATTACTAGGAGAACTGTGAAAGCATAGTTGGTTATTGAAGGCCAACACTTAATAGATCTGAACTAATTGGAATCTATTGTGGTGAAAGCATAAGACAGAGGGCAATTAAGATGCCAGCGGTGACAAGAAATGGCATAGATTTCAGTGAAAGGAAGAAACAAAATAAAAACCCTCTTTCTTTAAAACAACTGTCATTGAAAGTTCTGAATAAAATGCAAAACCCTGTGAAAAAGAAAAAAATAGGGTTGAGATCAAAAAAGTTCTCAAACATAACTTAATGGAAAATGTCTCAACACCAGTTATAGACTTCTTTAGAAAATCTGGTGAGTCTAGGCAAGGAATATATAGTGAATTAAGCGATTCAAGGCAAGGAATAGCAGGGAAAGTTAATGAAACAATGGAGATATTAGAAATAAAAGAAATGGAACAAATGCCCAAGAAAGATATGGGTATTATAAATTTGAAACTGGATTTCTCTGATGTCTTTAATTGACTGACTAAAATACAGTAGATAATGATGTCAAGGAATTGAAGGAATCAGTGAGGAAAGAAAGGACTTTAATTGCAAATAGAAAGATAGCTGTAGATTTAAATGAGATAAATGAGACAAACCTAGAAGGTACGGTATGTAACAGTGAGGACTCATGGATAATGATCCCAGAAAGCAATAGATCCCTTGAAATAGAAGGGGTAGCAAGGGATGTGGCCTTGATGCTTAAGGATCGTTTAATGACAATGTCCTATTATATGGAACATTGGTAGAAATTAAACAAGACCTCTCATTTCTCAAAGGATTATGTGTAGAGAATAGAATAAGATTAGAAAATATGGAAAATAACAGAAAGACAGGTTTCAGTGAAGAGAATTGGGAGAGAGCTGAGATATTGTCTCAGAAAGAAGTAGACAATGATCAAAGAGAGGGCAGCTTAGAGGAAAATGATACTCCAGTGTCAACAAAAAATAAATGGCCAATGAAGAAACTAAGATAATAAATATGATTGAAAATGACACCATAATCAGCATAGAGGACTCATTTAAAAAGGAAGCTAAATTTATTATGTTACCAGGTGTAGAAAAAAGGGAGGATGGCATTTGCAGAGAATAGATGCTAACTTACCCTGAATTATGGAATAAGGGGAGGAACAAGAAATGGAAACCTAGAGTGACAAGAAAGCCAAGGAACAAGGGAAAAAGAAAGGTAAAAATAAATCTAAGAATGGGGAGTGTTGGGTATCTAGGAGAGGCAGTCAAAAGTGTTTCATTTTGGGGGGCACGGAGCAGCCAGATGGCTGCAAGGCTGCTCAGTCCCACTCCGCTCCTTGCATCAATTCTGTTCTGGCTGAGCTCTGAGAATATTTGCTAAAACTAACTGCATTTATAGGTTATTCTACTTTGGTGAATGAAACTTTTGTTTAAATGACATTTGGTTCACTAAAACGCCACTACCTAATGGATTATGGATTCTAAGTAATTGGTAGTGTCCTGTTGAATAGGCTTTGAAAGCGTTTTTGGCACCGATGGGCTTGCCTCATGTGCTTGTTCTTCCGAGTGTTTTTTTGGCAAAATGTGGCTGTGGGAGAACAACCACTTGAGCTGTAAATTGTGTGGACATTGCTTCTACTAGAGATGGAGATGATCAGGAAAAGGTGAGCAGAAGCACCAGGACAGCAATAGTGCTATGTCCATGTCTCATAAGTAAAAAATAAAAGCAAACGACACTCACCAAATGGACACACAAAAAGCACAGTGCTAGAGTATAAAGTGCCAAATATTGAAGTCTTCTTCATGACAAGGCACAGCAACCAGCGGCAGGAAAGGCTGGAAAAAATGCAGGTGGAATCTGATGCCAGAAAGACTTCTGAAATTAAGGAGACCAGGGCCATTTCTGATATGGCCTATAGAGATGCCACTCTACATGCTGAAATGCTTAAACTGTATTAGTGAAAGGTATGCCATCCTTACCTAAGGGCTGGGGGTACATTGCTTAACTGTAGAAAATGTATTATGCTCAGAAGAGTGATGTATTTTGTTTATTTTTGAGATGGCTGGATGCCTGGAGTTCGTAATCTCCAGAACAAGAAGTTGGATTTGCCAATTGCGGGAGTCTATCAGGAGAGCCTCGCACAAGAGGGCTATTGAATCTAGGCTTCTGATCAGTGCTCAAAAGTTAAAAGAATTTAAGTCTGCCTCAGGAGTTTGGTAAGAAATGTTCTGTTTATGGGAGCCCTGTGAGAGCTGGTATCTACTGGTGTTCAGACCCTGCAGTGTACTGTTTTTATTTTTTCTCCACCCAAGGCTTAACTGTCTTTATTGAGATGTAAACAAACTTGGGTGTCTGAAGATATAAACTTTGGATTGTTGTCTTACAAGGCCTGCATTCAAGATGCACGTTTAAAAGGGCTATATGATTATATTGAGACACTAACTCCTAGTGTTTCTTAGTGTTTCCTGAAAACTAGGAGCTCTTAATGGGACTCTAACCCACTGATTTGAGACATTACTCTCTGCTACTTCGGTAAATTAATACATTAGATATCTGCTGCTGTATGAAAAATATTTGAAAATTCATTGGATATTATTGGATATAAAGGAGCCACAAAAGGAGCCTTGAATTTTATTCAAATCATTAACTCCTGAGGAAAATGAAAACTTGATTAGCTCCCATTACCTAAATTACAAATATAGACTCTGGTGCACTAAGGGAGCTATTCATTTCTGTCAGAATTAGCAACTATGATTCCTTTCTTTCCAAGGACTCTACTCAGAGATGTTGAGAGGCTGGAGCTATTTTTAGAGCATTAAGTAAGGTTTTTCACTGAAGTGCTACCATAGTGCTTAAGCAGAACTCTGTCTTTTATTATAGAAACATAGACTTTGACGGCAGATTAGGACCGCTTGGCCCACCTAGTCTGCCCATTTCCCTACCTACAGGATAGGCCGAAGATCCTAGTTAACCAACAGCCTATTTCTTCCTACCCCCCACAAGAATTGCCTTATGTCTGTCCCATGCATTCTTGAATTCTCCCACAGTTTTAGACCCCACAACCTCCTCAGGAAGGCTGTTCCATTCATCCACTACCCTCTCTGTGAAAAAATACTTCCTCACATTGCCCTGGAACCACCACCCCTCTATCTTTAAATTGTGTCCACTTGTTCTTGCATGTCTCTTTTCCTGAAAGATGCTACCCTCTTGGTCTTTGTTGATTCCACTGAGGTACTTAAAAGTTTCTATCATGTCCCCCCCTCCCTTCTTTCCTCTGGAGTATACATATTAAGCTCTTTTAGTCTCTCCTCATATGGATTCTCTTGCAGACCCTGCACCATTTTAGTTGCCCTCCTCTGGACTGCCTCTATCCTGTCTATGTCCTTGCAGAGATGGGGTCTCCAGAACTGAATGCAGTACTCCAGATGGGGTCTCACCAACTGTCTGTACAGAGGGATAACAACTTCCTGTTTTCTGCTGGTTATGCCTCTCCCTATGCATCCCAGTATACCCCCAGCCCTCCCTACTGCCTTCTCACATTGCTTGCTAACCTTAAGGTCATCTGATATGATTACCCCCAGGTCCCTTTCCTTTTTTGTTGTTGTTACTACCTCCCCATTGTGTAATCTTCCCCTGGGTTCTTGTTTCCCAGGTGCATTATTTTGCACTTCTTTGCATTGAATCCTAGCTGCCATACTTCTGACCATTCCTCCAACCTTGCCAAGTCCCTTCTCATCCTTTCCACGCCTCCTTGTGTATCAACCCTGTTGCAGATCTTTGTGTCATCTGCAAAGAGGCATACTTTTCCTTCCAGTCCCTCTGCAATGTCACTTATAAAGACATTAAAAAGGACTGGACCCAGTACTGAACCCTGCGGTACCCCACTAGTAACCCCTCTTTCTTCAGAGTGGACTCCATTTACAATTACCTTCTGTGTCCTTTGTCCAGCTGATGTTTTACCCAGGCTACCACCCTGGGACCCACTCCCAGGCTGGTTAATTTGACTATTAATCTTTTGTGTGGGACTGTGTCAAATGCCTTGCTAAAGTCTAGGTAGGCCATGTCCACAGCCCCTCCCTGGTCTACTACTTTGGTCACCCAGTCAAAGAATTCCATTAGATTCATCTGACATGACCTTCCCGCTGTGAACCCATGCTGCCTTGGGTCCTGTGCCCCACTGGCCTCTAGGTACTCAACTATTCTTTCCTTCAGAAGTGACTCCATCACTTTCCCTACCACAGAGGTCAAACTGACAGATCTGTAGTTTCCTGCCTCTGTCTTGGTCCCACTTTGTGAAGGGAATCACATCTGCCTTCCTCCAATCCTCAGGTACCACACCATCCTCCCATGATTTATTAAAAATATTAGTCAGTGGTTTCACTAGTTCTCCCCTTAATTCTTTTTGAATTCTGAGGTGAATTCCATCAGGCCCCATTGCTTTGTCCACCTTCTGTTTTAGGAGTTCTTGCAGAACCCTTTCTTCAGTGAAAGGGCTGGGATCAACCCCCTATCAAGAGTGCTTCTGTTAATTGGATTAGGCACTTCCCCCTCCTCTTTTGTGAATACTGAGCAGAAATATTCATTAAATATCCCTGCTTTTTCACTGTCCCCCTCTGCCCACCCACCATTCATTCTATTCAGCCTCACTATCCCTCCCTTTGTCTTTCTACACTCTCTGATGTACCTATAAAAGGTTTTATCCCCCTTCTTAACTGAGTTGGCTATCTTTTCCCCAGTTTGGGCCTTTGCTATTCTGACTTCCTTCCTGCTTCCTTCTGTCTTAACTGGTACAGCTCTCTGTCCTGCTCCTTCTGTGTTTCCTATACTTCCTGAATGCTATCTATTTCTCCTGGCTTTCCAGCCACCTCTTTTGAGAACCATAGTAGCTTTTATTTCATGATTTGTTTATTTGCTTCATACAAGGCTTGTTGCCTCTGTGATGGCAGTTTTGATGATTCCCCATTGTTGCTCCACCCCTCCTTCTAGCCTGTTTGGTAGTGCTTTTCTGAGGCACTCTCCCATCTTGCCAAAGTCAGCCCTCCTGAAGTCCAGTACCCTCACTTTTGTATGGCTTGCCTCTGTAGCTGAGTTTAACATGAACCACACAGTTTGATGGTCACTTGTTCCCAGATGGCAACCCACTTCTAGATCTGAGATCCTCTCACTGCCCCCATTTGAGAGTATGAGGTCTAAGATTGCTCCCTCACAAGTGGGTTCTGAAACTAGCTGTCTGAGGCCTGCCACCTGTAGAGCATCGAGAATGGCCCTGCTCTTGAATGTGGCTGCAGCAAATGTGCTCCAGTTAACATCTGGCATATTCAGGTCTCCCATCAATAGTATCTCCCTTTCTCTGCCATCCTAAGAATGCCTTCTATCATATCCTTGTCCATTCCCTCCCACTGACATGGGGGTCTGTACACAACCCCTGTGCAGATTGCGGTGCCCTTTCCAGTCTCCAAGGTGACCCACAGTGCCTCGTCTCCTCCCTGTTTACTCTTTTGTTCAGTTGCTTTTATCCCTTCCTTTACATAAAGAGCTACTCCTCCCCCTTCTCCCCTGCCTGTCTCTCCTGTAGGTTATGTACCCTGGTATGCTAACTTCCCAGTCATGGTTCTCTGTGTACCATGTTTCTGTGACTGCTACGATATCCAGGCATCCCTCTTCCATCAAGGCCACCAGCTCAGGGAGCTTGTTGCCCAGACTATGGGCATTGGTACTCATTACCCTCCATTTACTGATGGCCTTACTCCTTTTGACCCATCCCTATCCTTCTTGCCTTTGTCACTTTCCCCATTTACCCTGCCCTTCCCCTATTGCCACCTCTATGTTTGTGTTTGCACTTACTACTGTGATTTTTGAGGTGCTTGGATTTCCTGCTCCTTTCCAGTGCTCCCCTTGGCTAGTTTAAATATACAATGAAGCATTTAAACTCATCACCTAGGATCCTGGTTCCCCTCCTGGACAGATGCAGCCCATCATACCAGTATAGGGTTTCATTACTCCAGGTGGACCCCCAGTCCCCAATGAAGCCAAATCCCTGAGCTCTGCACCAGTTTTTCAACCACTAATTGAATCCCATGGTGTGGAACACCCTAGCCTCTTCTACGCCATAGATGGGCAGCACGTTCGAGAAGGTTACCGTGAGTGCTACTTGCCTAAGGCCCCTACCCAATTCCACAAACTCTTCATCCACTGCTCTAATCCCTTTCTTAGCCAGGTCATTTGTCCCTAGGTGCTTCACACACAATAATTAACTTGGACGCTGTAAAACACGCTAGCTTATAAAGAATTAATAAAGTTTCTCATGTTAATGGAATAACTTTAATGCCATTTTAGCAGACATTTTATTTGATCTACTTGATTCTCTGAGAGTAATATGCAGCTTGCCACAGACTACTATGCATTACTTTTGCTGATATGTCTAGGAGATGATGATTTAGTGATTTTGTGAGGACATTGTAATTTTATATCTGTTTGTATCTGTTTGCATTTTACCTTGTTATAATATGCTGGGCATTTGAAACATTCAGAGCTTTTAACTTCTGTGTTAATTGATGATTTCTAAATGAAATGAGCACTAAATGTTTGTTTTAAGTGAATGTAAAATGGAGCAGCTATTGTGCTTATTAGGATTTCAGCCTTAACAATTCATGTAAAGATAATGTATGATTGTCTTAAATTGTAGACTTAGGTGCAAATTATTATTGGCCTTTTGTATTTTTGTAAATGTTGGGAGCCATTATTAATATCTCCTATTAGGGAGAAGGGGTAAGGATTATATATTTTTATTTAAGTTATCTAATTATACTTTGACTAAGACAGATCAATTATACGCTGAGTAGAGTTCCTCTGAAGGTAATTTAATATAAAAGTACTAAGGTTATTGAGGATACTGAGCTTAAGTGAAACTAACTACTTGTAGATATGCCTCAGTTCTAACATAGAGATGGAGCTCTCTGGATGCTAGTGTTTACTATTGTGATATTTTTAGAAAACGGCTTCAGCTGCAAACATGGAATGTGATCTATGACTACAGAAATTTATAGCTTCTTAAAGTTTTGCTAAGTAATAATTGCATGTAATATAGATTTGTAAAGGTATGAAATTGATGTTGTGTTTCTTTTAGAATATTGTAATGGCTTTATAGCTGAATAATGAACTTAACTTGACTGATAAAAATCTAAGAATAATAGGGACCCAGTAACAACAAAAAAGAAGCCTGAAACATTCAGCTCAGAGGTAAACAAGGATAAAACAGAGGGAAAGAAAGATATAGTAAAGAAGGATATTGAGGAAAAGGAAGTGCATAATGTACAGGGGAACATGAAAAAGGACTCAAGTGAATAAATTAAATTCTAAAAAAGGAAATAAAAAAGATAAAGGTAGAAAACTGACATCAAATCAAAAAAAGAGTAGAAGACCAAAAAAAGACCAAAAGGAAAAAAATGAGGTAGAACAAGAAAACAAGAATGAGAAAATAGAAAATGAACCTAAGGTGGAGAAACAAGGGGTAGAAAAGGAACAAATAAAAATGAATAAATGAATAATGAATATTTAGGTAATTTCCTAAATAAGACTTTGAGTTTGGACATTGCGATCCCACCGCATAAAGTGACTTGCATCCCTAGAGAGACTGAGGAGATACTTAATAACATGATTCATAATATACTGTTTGATTTGCTTGATGGGTACAGACATGCTAAGAACCATTTAAGCACTATAGGACCAGTAGCTGATCTGGAATTGGTACTACTGATTATGGACCAATATTACTTAATATTACAATAATACTTAATAAGGACAAGATCTAAAACCCCAGAAATTAGGAAACTGTGCATTGAAATGGGAGGGGTTTGTTCAATGGGAACACTCTTTTCTGAATACTATACAAATAAAACAAATGAAAAGGAGAAAGAGCAAATCAATGTGGCAATATTTGGCCTAAAACAATTAAAGGGGGAAGGGAAGGCAAATTTAAAAGACAAATTGGCTAACACATTAAGTGTTTTATTGAATAAGCATGTCGGTACCTGAGAGAGATCAATAAAGCAGTTAGATGGGAAGAAGATGGCCAGATTTCAATATGGCTATATGACTATATACTTCTTGAAGAAATAAAGAAAATATTGACTGCCTTGGATGAGTTAGGAATATATATAATTAGTGAAAACATAAGCGGAAATTAAGCATCTCGGAAAAGAATGACAACAGGGATGGGTCTAGTAATTGTAAAAGCCTGGTAGAAACAACCAATAGGTATGAGGTACTGACTGAAGAAGAATTATGACATGTAGTATATTATGAACAAGGAGGGAGGCCACATGGTAACACTTATAAAACAAGGAAAATTTTGACATGGAATATTTCTGGAATTGGTAACACATTTGCAGATCCTGAATTGGAGTATTTTAATTCATTTGGCTACATACGTACTGAAGAAACATGAAGTAAGGGAGAAGCTCACCTGAATGGATATAAAGCATATAGTAAAGAGGCAAAGAAATACAAAACATTTGGAAGATGTGTGGGAGGACTGGCAACTTTTTGTAAGTTAGATAAAAACACTGTCACTACAGAAATCAGTATTGAGAAGGAGGATATACTTATTGAAACAATAACACATAATGACATTAAGATCTATTGCTGATTAACTGTTATATAAGACCTGTACAGAATAAATATTTGAATGAGGCATGGTTAGTAAATGTGGGTAGGGTACTGGATGATTTAATAGAGACACACCACTGGCAAATGCAATTGTTTTGGTAGACTTTAATGCCAGGGTGGGGCAGTTGCAAGGGATCTCAGAAGAAATGGAAAATTATTTAACATTTAACACAGTAAATGGGGTAAGGATATTTGGAGAATCTAGGGATACTAATTGTAATAAAAGAAGCAAAGATTTTATGGAATAATTACAAACTAGAGATGTATTATTACTAAATGGAAGAACCCAAATGGACATCGAGGGTAATTATATATACATGGGGATGGGGGCACAGCATCAGTTACAGATCATGAATGGGTCAAGAGAGATATTTTAAAACACTGCAAAAGCCTGGAAATGGCACTCAAAGCTGAATCACCACATACTGTGGTAGAATTAGAAATTATAAATGAGGAAATTCACAACAATAGAAGAGGAAAAAGCGTACCTCTTAAGGCAACTAAGAAAAATTGTATAGTTTGGGATTTAATAGCTAGAAGAGATTTTGTTAGGCTATTAGAAATATAAGGGATTTTAGGGGATATAAGATTGGTCCTTAATAGAGACTCTGATTAATTATAGTAGGATTCGAACATATTGCAAAGTGAAAAGGCCAGCATTATCATAAAATAAATAACCATTAATAACAACAAGAAGGGGACAAATGGTTTAATAAGGAATTTAGGATGGCCAAAAAACAGCTGAACAAACAACTGAGAACATTAAAACATAACCCAAATGTTAATAACAATAAGATCGAGAACAACCTGAGAAAGGAATATAGAAAAGTGCTACAACTCAAAAGAGGAAAATTTATCAGTGAGCTATGGACAGAGTTAGAAAAAGCTCTATTGGAAATAAATAGTAAACAAAATTGGATTATAGTAGGGAAAGGCATAAAAAATTACCAGGAAGAGTTAGGACACAACTTAGACACAGACAGTTGGGTGAGCCACTTCAAAATACTCTTCTATATAAGCTACACCAACTATACCAAAAACTTAAAGAACTAGGAAACACATCTATAGGTGAAAACAAAATGGAAAGGTTAACAGATAATGAAATTGGTATTGCTCTAGAATCATTTACAGCACATAAAGCACCAGGCCCAGATGGTGTTCCTTTGGATGTCATTAATAAATTGAAAGAATTATGGATAACCTTGCTTTTCAGAGTATTTAACCATATAAGGGAAACAGGAGAGGTACCTGGCAGCTGGAGAAATAATATAATAGGTCCAACCTACAAAAAAGGTGATGAAAAGGATCCAAGTAGCTATAGACCAATAAGCCTCATTGATTGTACAGCTAAAACATTTACTCGTATTATTAATAATAGAACAGTGACTTGGGCCAATGAAAACAACATTCTTGCTGAAGCTTAAGCTGGCTTTCAAGTACAGTATTCTACTATTGACCAATCATTTATCCTTGCACATTCAGTGCATAAATATAAGGTTATAAAATAACAAAACCTATATTGTGCTTTTATAGATTTGAAAGCTGCCTTCTATAGGGTTAATATGGTAATATAATTGGATGGCTTGGAAAATTAAGGTTGGATCAACCAACAATAGACATGTTACAAAAATTATATACAGATAATCTTACGTGTATAAGATTTAACAAAGCTGGAGATTTGAGTGAAAAGTTTGAATCAAATATAGGGGTAAAGCAAGGCTGTACCAATTCACCGATGCTATTTAACATTTTCTTTGAGACAGTACTTAAAACATTATATGTGGAGGAGTTCCATTTACCTAAAATAGGAGTGAGAATGTGCCTGTACCTAGCTTAAGCAGACGATGTGGCACTTTTGTCTACAAATGCATTGGGTTTAAGAAGAATGTTACATAGGTTCCAACTGGAATGTGAGAGGGCTGATTTACAAATTAATTATGATAAAACAAAAGTATTTTTTTCCAGAAGTAATGATAGGGATTATACATATTATATTAAGGACCAAAAAATGGAAGTAGTAAAAGATGTCTGTTATCTAGGAATAACAGTTACGCAAGAAGGATCTTGGAGAAAACATATATCTGAAATGTAAAAACAGGTTAAAAATGTTGTCCCAGTAATAAAATCATTTTCACATAAATATGGAGGAACATTTTTGAAAGGTAACTTAATGTCATTAATGCCAAAATAAAGAGCCAACTATTATTTAGATCAAAAGTTTGGGGGACTTAACCAAAAATAAAGGTAGAACCCCATCTAAATAAGTTTTACAAACATTTGTTAAGACTGCCTAAGGGAACACCTTCAGCATAGGTCAGAGCAGAATTAGGCCAACTACCAGTAGAAAGTAAAATAAAACAGAAACTGGTGAGGTATTGGCTCAAGGTTTACTCTATGAGTGAATCCAGATTACCTTGGATGTGTATTAATGAAACAAATTATACAAAACAGAATATGTATTTTCCTAGTATCTCAACTGTGGAGAACATTATCAAGCCCTGGGTTCAAAGTTATTAATGCCCAAACATTTGACTCATTACATAACTGACCACTGAACCCTAACTATAGTGGAGCGATTGCACCACTATGAAATATATATATATACACACACACTGTGTGTGGATATATATTCAGTGCAAAAAACTTCATTTAATGCATCAGTTAGAGTTAAAGTGACAAAAGTGGGGAAATTAGACATTAGGGTTGAGCTCCTAGCCCCTCCATCCTCCATAGACTGACAGATGCTGGGGTGTACCACGGGGTTGCAAGGCCCAACTCTCACCTCATTTCATTTGTAAACAGGATGACATGCTACTGTAAAGGAGAATGGGGTGAGAGTTAGGCCTCACAGCCCCATGGCACACCCCGGTAGATATATATATACAAACACACACACTGTATGTCTATAGATATGTGTCTATGCAATAGATAGTCCATTACAGGGTGAGATGTTGTTCTCTGATATATACGTGCCTTGGTGTATGTTCATTCACTGAAGGCATGTGTATATCAGAGCATGACTACACACCGTGTAGTGGATTATATATCTTATAAAATGGCTAGAAATTTTTGGGGGGGCAAAAGTAGTCATTGTCTGACATAAATTAGTGTTTTATTTGTGTGAGACAGTTGATCCTGTTAGTCCTTGTCTGGCTAAAATTAAAGTTTTATTTAGGTGATCTGGTTGATCCTGCCATGATTTTGATAGTTTAAAAGAGATGAAAAAAACGTATCTGGTTGATCCTGCCATTTATATACTGACTCAGCTGTAATGACTTCTACTTTCATCATGCACTATAGCATGACTGAGTGGTGCTCATTCAAGTGAAAAAAAAACTGCTGGCAAGCTTTATAATGAACAAGGTTTTGTAGAGAAAGGTTATAAGCTCTAGCTTTAAAGGAGAGCAACCGAGTCAGTACTTCAGAACTGTAGACACAAACCTGAGTGACTGTTGCTATAACAACACTCACTCATGCCAATGTATAACCCTACTATTGAGGTAAAGATCAAGGCTTACAAATACTGACATGGGTAGAGACATAGGGAGAGACAGAACTTGTGCCATTGTAGTTTGGGCTCTGGTTTTGTGGTGATACATTGAAAAAAGCTACAGTCTGTTAGTTTAAATATGTAGTGAGGAGTGCTGATGTTAGGGTGAATTGCGATAGAAGGATAATTTTTTTTTGTGTACAGAGATGAAGGGATAGTGTGTTAGCTGTTGTGGGTTCGGGATGCAATTGAAAGTAAAAGTGTACAAGTAGTGTTGTTGGGCTGTGACGGGAGGAGTGGCTAAGGTATGATGTGTTTACTAATGTATAAATCTTGATGCAGAGTTTACATTATGAATACATTTTATTTATTCATATAGTTGCACAGATGACTAGATGTATAGAATGGCCTCTGTGTCCTTGCCTATTGCATAAATATATATTATAGGGGTATTGTAGCCTCCTATAGTTGGGCTTGAGTAGGCTATTTAATGTTAAACCCCAATTTCTGCACCTTAATAATTTTGGTGACATTCAATGAAATAGCCCAAAATTTGGCATGCACAGTCAGGCTCACAGAGCCTCAAGATGTAAAAAGTTTTGTGATGGCATCTTGTTCTGTTTTTGAGATACAGATTGTCAAAAAGATGCCAAAAAAAACACATTGTTTGGTGTTCCTATACTTAACATGGGTCTTATTTGCTCTCACACACAGCCTAGATGATGCAGAACTTTTTCATGAAGTTTTCCAGGGTAGAAGTGGCCTATACCAAGGTACTGCCTTTTGAAGGTTTTATGAAAAAATATTAAATGATTCCAGAGTTATAAAGATTTTTTTGGGTAACTGCAAGCTTGAATGGTAAAAGAAAAACAGATTATGAGAGCATATTTTCATGATTTGCTTAATGTAAGTGGAAAAAAAAAAGATGGAGGTGGCCACCATCTTGATTTTTTAAACTTAAAAACATTGAAACAGCATATAAATTGTGTATTTTCAGAAAAAAACAACTGAGCTGAGGTAAATGGAACAGTGGGATTCTAACTTTGTTTTGATGGTGGACTTAGAGGCAGGGATTAAGAAGAAAAATTGTTGTGTGGCTTTTTTATGAGAAGTTTGGGTTACTGTTCATGCCTGTTAGTCCAGGTCTGTTTCAGATTCAATAACTTGTAGGCCACTTCTTTTGTAGTTGTCATAATGGTCAGTGTGAAAAGAGAAAAAAAACAAGATTGTGTTTTGTTACTTTTTTTTTCACCTTATTTTAAAGTACTACTATTACATGGTAGAGTAACTTAATTTTGTTTCTTCGTTTTTGTTTTATAGAGATGTGGCTAAAGTCATCTATCAATATTTATTTTTAAATAAATACATACATAAATTATTGCTAGGTGATTTACATTTATGTTTATTTTACAGCAGTTTATTGTCTGTGATATTTATGCAGTTTGGTGATTTTTTTTTCTTTCCTCTTACCTTGACTAGGTGGGCCAAGCGGTCCTTATCTGCCGTCAAAGTCTATGTTTCTATGTATGTTTCTATGAATGATATTAAATGTAATGATTTTTTGCATTTATTGTTGGTTTTGTTGAAGCAAGTTCCCATTAGTTCACTGACATTATTTGGTATTGTGGCCATTTTTTCCCCTAGGGTTCTTCAAATGTTCTCTGGTATTTGCTGCTTAGTATCTTGGATGTGTGCAGGTTGCATTTGATCATTTAAACTGCAATTGCATGTGTCCTGACACTTGGATAATATTAGTTGTTGCTACACAGCTATCTGTCCATTTTTGCACTAAGTACTTTTGGACTGAGTGGTTTATCAGCCTTTGTTTGTTTTGATAGCAGCATTGGCTATAACGGTCTTCATTATGTTAGCCAGTGTATTTATGCCTACTGGTTTATTTTTAAATAATGCTGTTTTTGTGTAAGGTGCTGTGTCACATTTACTGACAAGAAGGAAGGTGAGTCTGGCTGGAGATTTTTTGGTGGTCTGTTTTCTTTTTATATTTGGTAATTTCCTGTAGGACATTTTTTTCTGGCTTGTGTTGGACCTCATATGCGCTTGGGTTCAGCTTTCAGAATTCCTTAGAGCCACTTCTGGTCTTTGCTTCTCTTCTTGGTTGCATTGTAGATGTCTGTCACCATGTTAATCCCCGCCTAGTTTGATGCCCTCCAACAGACTGTATGCATTTCATTGTTTCCTCTGACACTGAAATGTAGAGTTATAGTGAGCCATCTGCTATTAACGACTGATTGTGTGGTATGTGGGACAAGCATGCTGTGCTTCATATAGCCTATTAAATTACTGTTTCAGGCAGTTCATCTGGCAGTCAGCTGTTTGATTATAGTTTTGTCATATTCAATACCAGTAATGCAAAAAAATAGTTTAAATAGATCATTTTGCCTGTGCAGAAGTCAGAGAGAGTAGCACATTGCTTTATGTTTACAGACTTTCTGTTGTGGTGAAAGGCATGATTCCTATTGTCATATTAAGGATGGAAAGAGAGAGTAAGCAACAGATCATTTAGGAGCTGCAGTATATGAAACAGGTTTGGAAAATTGGCTGACTAGGTCACTCAAGCGGTCCTTATCTGCCATCAAATTCTATGTTTCCATGTATATTAAAAAGGGTTGTGTTCACTCACACCCAATATTCTATAGAGGAGATTTCTCAGGATGGCACTAAAGCAATTATCTCATCACTCTGTAAATGGTGGTGGGAGAACTGATGCTGTTTGAAACCTTACTAAGAGTTTCCATGCATTAGCCAGCCAGTGTTTTCTCTTTGGCAGGTTTTTACTTGATCTAAATTCAGACTCAGCTATTCTTCACTCCGTATTAAAATTACATTTTTACCAAGGCTAACAAATCCATCCCTAGTAGGAATTAATACAGATAAGGCCCATATTAAAACTTATTGCAAAGCAGACAATGATCAACAGTAATGCTATTACCAACATTACGACTCTAGTAGCAACAGAAGTTCTTAACAGGCATAGTAGAGTTGTACCCCTTATGACATCAGCAGCCTGTAGGCATGCTGACTCAGCATCCAGCAGCCTTAGAGAAGTGGATCACACCAAAAAGGCACTAAAGAAGTGCACGTGTTGACTTTTGTTACAAAACCTGGAACATACATGGGTTTCATCAATCAATCAATCAATCAATCAAAATCTTTATTTGTCCAAGTGAACATCATTGAGCAGAGCTCTTTTACAGATGGACCTGGTTAGAACAGGTTTTATAGCAATGTTTACTGAGTGGCACTGCTTGTTATAGTTTTGAAAACCATTGCACATGATCTTTAAGAACTTGTATTGCTATTAGTATCAGGAACTGTTAATATGATAGTTTTTGATCTTGGGTAACCTCAAAAGTGGTGTAAGCCATGAGTGAATTGCCCAAGGGCAAACAGCATGAATAAAGATAATTTATTTATAAAATAGTCCCCCACCGCACATTTCATTTATGCAATAGGGGAGTATTTTGGCTGATTCCTCATTTGTTTTAATGAGGCTCTTTTTTTTTAATTTGTAGAAGTTGTAGTTTCTTTTATTTTGGAAGAGTGCTTCTTTGCCTATTTTCTCAGGTCTGTTGCAATGCTCATTAGAAAGAGGCTGGGTTTGTATATAGTGTCAACATCAGGATATCTCTACTGATTGATTGTTGCAGCAGGTTTTGAGAAAAAAAAACTATAAAAATGATGCCAGTGCTTAGCAAAAGTGATGGGTTTGGGTAATGAAGAGTGTCAGGTTGGTGAAATCCCTGATTGTGAAGGCAAGTGATGGGTTGCATTTATTTTTTGTTCTTAAATATAATAATTAAACTTGAGCAGTGTTTCATTGATGTTGCTGCTAGTGGCTCGGGGTGATTGTTTTAGGCCAGCAATACTGGCTGCTGCAGTTTGGGGTGGCTGGGAGAGAGTGATTGATAAGAGCACTGTCTGGGACCTGGATATGTGTAGTGCTGGAAAGTTGTGAAGGATGAAGGAGAGAAGGAGCATCCAGTGGAGAGAAAGGGCATCTGTTGTTTGTAAAGCAGGTACAGAGAAACCAAAAGTAAATAGAGCAGCAAATAAATTCAAATACTTTTGTTTATTAAAAAGGCTAGGATTTTGAAACAATGTTTTGTAGTGGTGTGAGAGTGTAAGAGGGAGAGAACATGGGGATATAGCACTGCTGAATGCACTGTAGTTAGAGAGCATACAGTGTGGAAATTGTGCCAGCTTGTGTTGGGGGGAGGTTCGTCTAATGACAAACTATCTAGGTGTATAAACTGTGTTTGATGTAGTAATTATGTGTCTAAATTAAGCAGTATTGCATGACAGGTTGTGTATTGCGATGGGATAACATCATGCCTGGGGTGGTTGGGCACAAGGCTGCAGGCTGAGTGCGTCCAACAAACCAGAAGTGACATTATCCCAGAGAGACACACACCCGGGTGTGCATTATTGATATTATGCAATGTCTCGTTCATAGAACAAAGAAAAAACATTGAAAAAATACATTTAAAATATATTTTTTGTCAGTTTTTGGAATGGGTAGGGTTATTTTAAGAACAAATAGTGCTGATTTATTATTTCAGCTGGCAGGTGGAGTGCATGTCTTTTTCTGCGGGTCTGACTGCAGTTTCAATAGTAACCATTAACAGTGTTGTCAGTCTTTGCTAGTATTTCGTATTGCTTCAGCCTTTATGTCCTGTTTTGCTATGTTTTCAGTCTGTGTTTACCTTGGTTTGTCTTATTGTTCTGCTACTGTTTGGGAATTGAACAGTGCCCGGACAGTGCCGCCTGCCACACTCTTAAGATCCATCACCTGGTGCTGCTGCTGTGAGGATGCGCATTAATGAAGAGGAAAGGATGTAGGGAGGATGTTTTGTGAGATGTTTTTCATGCTGCAGTTTAAACAGAAACAGAAACAGAACAGGGACATGATTTGAACTCCAGGTGAGTAAGCATCACAGGCATTCCATGACTGTTTAAGTATGCGCTTGTTCACTTGTTCATTCATTTCCCAGGCAGGCTCAGTCTGTGAACTCACTGCATCATTATGATGGGTTTAGCTTTATGTTTTTGAATGGAATAGTAACTTTGGGGATGTCAGGGAATGTATGCGGGCTGTTGGTTTCATTTGGGCTGTTTTTTCTTTCAGGTACACTGAAGGCTGGTGCCGGGGTTGTCGAGCGGGGATAAGTGAAGTGGACTGAGTGAAATGATTTCTGGAATGGTTGATGTGGTCATCTGTGGACTGGGACTAGAGCCTTAATGTTGTACCAGGATAATATCACAGCTCCAGTTCCAGATTGACCAATCTGAGCTCAGGCTTTTTCCTGGCCTTTGTATAATTTAAGATTTTACATTTGTATATGTAGTTGCTCTATTAAATGGATTTATCATCAGATGATTCTGTCTGCCCCATTGAAGATATATATATATAGCACCTATGCAAAATGTGTGAGAGGCCTTCGGTACCATGCAATTCTGCTTAAAGTTGAACCAGCATAACATTCTGTGGTGATTTGCATATGCAGCACATGATGCTTTGCATTGTGTGGGCATGTGTGATTTTGTGTGTATATGTGTATATATATATATATATATATATATATATATATATATATAGTATACAGGTGTGATAGCGCCTCTTTAGTTAGGGTTGAGTAGAAGTTTCTATGTTAAACCTGACATTTTGCACTTTAATAACTTTGCAACCCATCAATGGATATGCACACAATTTGGTATGCGCTGTTCTGTGGGGGGTAGGTTTCTTGATGCAGCAAGTTTCGTTCCAGTTGGATGTGCAGATTCTGAGAACTGGATCGTGAAAAAAAGTAAAACAACACCCCTTTTAGCTGTTTTTTCATCATTGTCTTGTGGCCAGATGGTGTGGAATTTCTGCATGATGTCTGTAGGATATAAAGGACTGTCATAGCAGAACAGACAGTGACAATTTTATGCAATAATATTAATCTGTTGAAAAGTTAAGTTTTTTAGTTCCCATTATATTCTATGGAAGTTTTCTCAACATTCCAGTCTTTAGGATAGATGTCTTTTTTTGAAAAAGGATTTGTCCTCATGAAAAGGGTATGTCTTGTGAGAGATTTCCTTTTTTGCAAGATCATAAATCTTTTTTTCTTGAGAGAAAAGTTCTTTGTCATGAGCCATCATTTTGTTTTCTGTTTTTTTTTTCAAAAAAATTTTTTGGGGAAAACACACAAAAATGCAGTACATCAGACAGACACACCAAGGCATGTATCTTGTTCATCGGGACTCCCTTATATGGATTCTGTAACAGTTTTATGGTAAAGGAACCTTGGAGGGTGTATTTTTTAACTTTTAATATTCCTATTTTGTGACTCATTAACTTCCTTTTTCACAAGCCATTCCCTTTTTGCCAGCCTATTCCTTTTTCACAAGGCACGAAAAAGGAATACAACAGCTTTAAAAACACCCTCCAAGGTTCCTTTTGTTATTTGTTGATATTCCTGGTGTCTAATGGTACCCCCCAACCACCAATTACCATACACTGCTGGCACTGTCCCCAGTATGTTCTCCTCCCAGCAATGTGGACACTGTGGAGCCCACTCCCAGTGCCCCCAGTATGTTCTCTCCCCAAAGCAGTGTGGGATACTAGGTAGCCCACTCCCAGTAGTCCTCAGTTAGGTCTTACCCCCCAAAAGTGTTGTTGGACACTGGGGAGCCCACCTCCAGTGTCCCATTGCTTGTATTAAATCACCTGTAAAAAAGGAAAACAGTCCCCCAAATGGTTCCTCATCATCATCACCTCCATCCTGACCCTCCCTCTGTGTACCCACCTCCTCGCACACACCCCACACCCCATACTTACCTCTGGAGGTTGGTGGCTGTGATCTTCTCCGGACCCAGACACATCTGCACTCTTCAAAGCCGAACAGTGAAATGAAGAATCAAGTTAAGTGCCATATAATGGCTATCAATGGCATTTTGAACTTAAGCTGATATCTCTGCCACTGTTTGGTATATTTGCACCAGATTCTCAACATGGGCTTTTTCGGACCTCTTCTCATGAATACTGGCACTGTTGTTTTATTACTCGGTCCCAAAAGGTGATTTTGAGGTTACTGCATGGAATCACCTTTAGGGACTAATTAACAAAACAACAGTTTGAGTGTTCATGAGATGGGGTCCCAAAAAGCCCATGTTGAAAATGTGGTGGAAAAATACCAAAAAATGCCTGAGTTACATTGTTGAAATGTTGCTATGCACACACGTACATTTGGCAATTTTAAATGTTTTCACTCAAATTTTCAACATAGCCATTTTTTCACACCACCTCATGAACAGTACAGCTGTCATTTTCAGATCCTGCTTGAAATGTGACCTACCGGGCCTTCAGAAATAAGTGCATGAAAGCCACTGCTTGGCTAAGGCTGAGTAATTAAGATCTACCTTTAACTCTAATATAAACAATCCATCCAAATTTTGGAAAGTAATTCACTCACTTTTCTCCCTGCAGGCTCCACCTCCCTCCCCCTCCTCAAAATAAACAATGATGTCATCACTGACCACCCAAGCATTGCCGCAGCCTTCAATTCCCACTTTACCTCATGCGCTGCTGCTCTTCTAGACTCCTTTCCAAATACAAATCAGTTGCCTACCACCTCTACCAGAATTCCACCTGCTCCTCCACACAATTTATCCTTCTCTAAAATCCTGCCATCTGATATGCTGGCAGCCTTGGAAGCCTTAAACCCAAACAAGGGTAGCTCCCCTGATGGACTGGACCCCAAGTTACTAAACCTGTCTGCTACAACCATTGCTCCCCCATTGTCTGCTCTTCTCAATCTATTGTTTCAATTAGCTGACATTCCTCTAGGGTGGAAACATGCAATCGTCCTCCCACTCCCAAAGAGAGGAGACACCTCCTCCCCTGGGAACTACCGCCCTATTTCACTCCTTCCAACGTTAGCCAAACTACAGGAACAACTAGTCCTAGCCCAGCTGTGTTCATACCTATCTGATGTCAACTTCTTCACCCAGTACCAATCTGGATTCAGAAAACATCACTCTACTACCTCCTCACTACTCCAGATCACTGAGATGATCCTGACAGGCATGGATTGTGGTCACATCACTACTGCCATTTTTATTGATCTTGCTAAAGCCTTTGACACTGTTTCCCACTCCCTCCTATTCTGCTCCCTCTCAGCTGTGGGGTTCTCTGAGCATGCCATAAAATGGTTCAATGCATACCTAAATGGCCATTCTCATTCGGTAAAAATATATGACTACATCTCTCTCCCTTACCCATATGTACTGCATCTCCCAGGGTCCATATAGGCCGATCCCTTCTCCATTTTCCCAAATGTTCTTCCACCTGTCTGTACTTCATCTTCTATACATATGTATGCTGATGATATGGTTCTTTTCTCCTCAGGGACATCAGTCTTGGATGTTGCCTCCAGGCTTCAAAGTGACTTCAGTAATGTCCAGAGATGGTTTCACCTCATCAACTCTTCCTAAATGCAAAAAAAAAAACAGTGACCATGACATTTGGCATGAGACAAAACTGTCAAGGCTCCCATCTATCCCTGTCTTCACTACTCTTGATGGAGCAACTTTAGATGCCATGACATCATTCAGGTATCTGGGCATGGCTGGACCAACATCTCATTTTCTCAGACCATACAGATGCTATAACGAAAAACTTCACCCCAAACTCAGCATCTTATTCAGAAACCACTGCTGCCTCCCGACTCAGGCAAAGCGTGAATGGATCCAAGAATTGATCCTCCTATCATCGATTACTGTGATATCATCTACCACTGGGCCTAATGGGGACTGGAAGGGGAGGGCAGATTGGGGTTGTGAGATCCAGGAGATGCCCTGGGGTGAAATGGAGTCAGATAGGGTTCTCCCTGTCTTGTCCTCATACCCAAGGGCTCCTGTATTAATGGGCAGGTGCCGAGGTCTTCCTTGACAGCTCATCCTGCCTTGGCGGTGTTATGCAATGCCAGATTGATTAAAAACAAGACAGCTGTTATAGCTGATCTTGTTGCAACAACTGATCTGGCTTGCATCACCGAGATCTGGCTAGATGAAAATGCAGGCCCTATATTGGCCTTGGCAACTCCAGCTGGTTACTTGGTGTTACATCATCCAAGGTTGGATTGTAGGGGTGGGGGTGTGGCCATTATGTTTAAGACTGAGCTGAGCCTTGTGGATGTGCCATTGGGAAGTACCAGATCCTTTGAATATATCCTGGGTGAGGGTGTAGGCTGTGGGATTCTCCTCATCTACTGTCCTCAAGGAGATGGTGGAGAATTCCTGCAGGAGATAGCAGACTTCATCATCGAGGTGGTATTGAGGTCCCCCAGATGGATTGTTCTGGGGGACTTCAATGTCTGGGTCAATGATGAACTCTCTTATTTTGGTCAAAATCTCCTCCAGCTGATGGCGTTGCTGGGCCTATCACAGGTAGTTACCTCCACAACCCATGTAGGGGTCATTCATTGGATCTGATCTTCCTCTGGGTTTGGAGATTGCTGATCTGGGGTGGAACTGGTTGGTTGGTCTGATCATCACACCATAGGTTCAGTTTCAGGGCCCCACAATAGGTCTGCCCTACAGAGTTGGTTCAGTACCGCCCTTTAAGGAGTGAACCCCAGTGACCTATCGGGTACTGGATCTCTCGGGTTTGTCGAGTGAATGCATGAGCCAGATGATCTTGCCCTAGCCTATAATAAGGCTGTTGGAGATGCTCTGGACAAGATTGCTCCTGTTTGTGTTCGGCCTCTCACTCTTTCGCCTAAGGAACCCATATAGTGTTTGATGGTTTCTTGACGGAGATGAAGCTGAAGTTGGTTTAAGGATGGACAGGGTTTGGCGGAAGTCTTGCCTTGATGATAACAGGTGTAGGTTGATGGCACATTATGATAGCTATCAATCAGAAATCACCCATAAGAAGGCAGAATTCCTGTCCAGGGAGATTTCTGCTGCACAGAATTGACCAGCTCAGCTTTTTTGGACTGTTGACAGATTGTGCAATCCAGTCTGTCTCCAGCCCAGAGAAGCTTTTTCTCAGCTAAGATGTGAGGAGTTTGCTCGATTCTTTGCAGATGAGGTTGCCAGCATCAGGTCTGGCCTCAGTTTTTCCCCTTCTATGAGTGATTGTAGTGGTTGATGAGAAGTGAGTGGAACTCTGTCTCTTTGGTTGGATTTCCACCGGCTGGAGTTCAATGACATTGTGAAGATCATCCAAACATTCGTCCAACCAGTTGTAGTTTGGATCCGAGCCCTATACCCGCTTTTGGTGGGTTGTGTAGATGTTATCTGCCCGATCCTTGCTGACATTGTCTGGAAATCCTTGAGAGGGAGTCTTTCCTGACTTCCTCAAGGAGGCGGTTGTTTGACCACTCCTTAAGAAGTCCTCCTTGACCCAGACTGTCTAGCAAACTACCGACATATCTCTAATTTGCCATTTGTTGGTTAGTTATTGAAAAGGTGGTTGCACTGCAGTTGGAGGATCATCTTACAACTCACAATGTCTATGATACTCTCCAATCTAGGTTTGGGAAGAAGCACAGCACAGAGAAGGCTCTTGTCCTGGTATTGAGTGACCTCCTAATGGCTAGAGATTGAAAGGCATGTAGCATTCTGGTCCTTCTCAATCTCTCTGCTGCATTTGACACTGTAGACCATGGTGTGCTATTGGAGTGCATGCAGTTCTTATGTGTACTGTCTGGTACAGTCCTGAAATGGTTTCATTCTTACCTCACAGGCAGGTCTCAGAGAGTGGCCACTGGAATTTATTCCTCTGGCACTCACTCCCTGCATTGTGGGGTACCACAGGGCTCTATATTAGCCCCCATGTTGTCTACAGTGTATATGCTGCCATTGGGAGATATCATCAGGTGATACAGTCTGAGTTTTCACTGCTATGCAGATGATACTCAGCTGTATTTGTCTTTTCTGCCCGGACAGATTGATGCGGTCTCCACGCTGAATAGTTGCCTTGCTGAGATCAGATCTTGGATGAGTTCTAGCTGGTTGAGACTGAATCTGACAAGACTGAAATGTTGGTTGTGGACTCAGGTCATCCGAGGGTGGGTTTAGGGTTGGACAACCATCAGGCTTATTACTTGGTGGCGTACACCACTCTACCTCAGACCAGGTGCATAACCTGGGTGTTATTTTGATGATGACTTGACTTTAAAATCTCAGGTGTCAGCTGTCATCAAATCCTCTTTTATCATCTGAGAATATCGCTGGGTGAAACATCTGGTTCCCCACGGCCGATCTTCCAACACTGGTTCACGCTTTTGTTATGACCCGCCTTGACTACTGCAATTCCCTTTACCTAGGGCTTCCTGGGGTTGATATCCACCGCTTCGCAGCTGATGCAGAATGTGGCTGCCAGGCTCTTGACTGGGACATCTAGGACTAGTCATATTATGCATGTGCTCACAGGCTGCACTGACTGCCTATTCAGTGATGGATCACCTTTAAGGTTGGCTTAGTAACCTTTAAAACCCAACTCGATCAGGGACCCAGCTACCTGCAAGATCTCTTGGTACCTTACAGCCCCTCCATCCTCTCTGTTTCATCAATGAGGGATTGCTGGAGGTTCCCAGGGTACGATTGAAGATGTCTGGTTCCCGTGCCTTTGGTTTTGGCTCTGACCCTGTGGAACTCTCACCTCAATGGTTGAGAGAATGCCCAATCATCAGTAGATTTAAAACTGAGCTTAAATCTTATTTATTTGATTTGGGCTTCCCATATGGTGGATAATGTAATTCTGATATTTTAACGGCATTTATATTGCCTTCTGTTTTATGTTAAGTGCCTTGACTTTGAAAGGCGCTATAAAAATAAAGTTGAATTGAATTGAATTGACTCTGATCGTCATCTCATGAACAAGGATTTTGACACCTCACTGACAGAGATTTCTCATGAGCAAGGATTTTGACACCTCTCAAACAGCAATTTTGACACTTCATGAACAAGGATTTTTTTTTTGTAATACCTGTTCATGAGGTGTCAAAATCCTTGTTCATGAAAAATTCCTGTTCATGAGATAGGGCCATCTGGTCATTGTCTCACGAACAGGGATTTTGTCATCTCATGAACAAGAATCGGCTCAAGAACAGGGATTTTGACATCTCACAAATGATTGGATATGAGTCAGAACAAGGAATTTCAGAATAAAATGGCCATTTTGAGAAAAGTAAACAGAACCAAAGACATGGGTTTGTAGAGGCATCATCCAGAACAAAACCCATACTCCAATCTCCATAGAAGGCATCTGTGGGTAAGTTACAAAGTTTTTTTGGCAAAATGAAAACAAGATGGCAGCTCGCAAACAAGGACTTTCTTCATACAAACAGGGATTTAATGACTCTTTGCTCATGAGCTGTCAAAATCCCCATTTATGAGGCCAAATCGTTGTTTTAGGCTGGGCAGCTATCTAAAAGACTGAACTGAGCAGGTTCAGAACCCAACATTTAAAACTGAATAACCTTGGAACGGATTAATATTTTACACCAAACTAATGCTGGCTCATTCTTTAGGACAAGCTCTTTCCACCCTGAAAATGTCAGGTCAAAATTCTAAATGGTGACATTGCAGCGCAATGAGGAAAATCCACAGAAATGGGTGAAATAAAGTGAAAAACTATGTGTTACACAACATCTGCACCTATGATCAAAATAAAACTTGGCACATCAGAGAGCTATCCCTTGGGTGTGTGTGCCAAACTTTGTGCAACTGCATTAAGCAGTTGCAAAGTTATTAAAGAGTACAATATGGGTTTAACATTAAACTGCCTACTCAACCCTAACTATAGTGGCATTACTGCTATATATATATATATATATATATATATATATAGAGAGAGAGAGAGAGAGAGCCAGTGAGGATAAATCCTGGTAATTAATATTTCCAGTGTGGTCTGACCTACAGTGAGGATATCAAATTTATCCTCACTGTGGCTCATTTATCCACACAGTAGGTCTTCCACATGCACTATCTGCAGTTAACCACACCAGAGCCACAACTGCAGCCAGCCCACTCTAACACAAATATTATACATTTTAAGTAAAAAATGAAAGAAAAGTAAAACTTCTCTACCAAAACCTTGCTGGCAACCTCGTCACCGAAACCTCGCTCCCTTGCTAAGTGGGAGCTGCCACCGCCATCTTTACGAAACTGTTCAGCCAGTCCACATAAGACCACTGGCCAATAAAATGCCATGCTACAAAGGACAGCACATAGAGACCCTAGCTACCAAGCTTGCGTCCCCACATGCCTACTAATACACTGCGATGAAACAGCCAGGGGAGGAGAGAATTAAAAATATATATTTAAAAAAACTTTAAAATACACACACAAAATGGCATTATATAAATCAAATATGCAGTGGGTCTACTGGAAATATCCCTGAGATTTTCCTTCATGCAGTTTGACCTTGTGACCTCACTTGTGGCTCCACCACTTGTGAAGTCATAAGGTCAACTAGCGCCGAGAAATATCAGGATATTTCCAGACCAACTGCATATCCCAATATATTGATAGACAGAAAGATATATATACACTGTATATATATATATATATATATATATATATATATATATATATATATTCTATGCAAAAAACTTGTGAATGCATCAGTTAGGGTTCTTCTACATTGAAAAAAGTGAGGAAATTCGATTTTAGGTTTCCCACCCCTTGTACCCCACCCCAGCCGCGCCTCACCAACAAGCATCAGGGTGTGTGTTGGGGTCCTTAGACCTAACTCTCACCCCATCACATGTGTAAAACAAGCTGAGGTGGTGCAGTGTAGGAGAATGGGGTCTTAATGTATATTTTTAATTATATCCCGGTATTTAGTGCCCTCTCCCACCCCCATCTGTAGTTCTTTATAATTAATATTGATATCCCTGGTAGTCAATCGTCCCCTCCATCATAATAAAATAAATGTCAATTTAGCAACATCTGCTAGTCTAGTGGACCCCTGCTCCCCACCCAGCCCTGCCAGCCCACCAGCACCCCACCCTTCCCCAGCCGACTGGCACAGCTAACCTCTCACCTCCTGGCCAGCTGCTGACTGTGTGTTACCTGTAGCAGTTAGAGAGATCACAGAAATAATTTTCCAGTGCCTGTTTCAATTGCCACTGGTAATACACACAGTCTGGGCAGCTGGCCATGGAGGTGAGAGGTGGGCTGTGCCAGTCACTGGCTGGGAAGGGTGGGGGTTCTGAGGGCTGTCAGGCTGGGTGGGGGTATCACTAGACTACCAGGTATTGCTAATTGACATTTATTTTATTATGATGGAAGGGCACTAGACTACCAGGGATATCAATATTAATTATAAAGAATACAGATCGGGGTGGAGGGGCACTAGACTACCAGGGATATAATTAAAAATATACATTAAGACACATGGGGGCCAATAGACTACCACTGATAATAAATAAAGATATTTATCTCATACTCATTGGGGGCCACTAGACTACCAGGGATAAGAGAAATCATTATCTACATTGCCATGATGGGGAGAGGGCCGCTAGACTACCAGGGTAATAAAACTACAGTTTTTTATACACATGTGGAAGAGTGAAGCCCCTTAGCAAAACCCACCTTTATATTACTTTACAGGGCACCCCAGGCTGCAAAAGCTATTTTAAATCTGGCCATCTCATCCCTCACTCGCGATGCATGATTGCGATCAAAGATTCTCGTGATCAAAGAATTTGTCAGCTTGCAATCAAAGATCACTAGCGAGCATGAACGAAGAATTTAACAGCTAATAACTTTATTTTTGGACCAATTTTGATGGAACCAAAGGCATGGCTTGATAGATCGGGGTTCCCTGAGTAAAACCCGTAGAAGTTTTACTTCAGAAATGACCCCTGAGCTGAGATATTTGTGTTTGTGTGATCAGAAAACTGAAAACAAGATGGTGAACCTCGTAGTCAAAGACTTTTTGAAATTCCTCAGAGATAAAGATTCTTGAACCGTGAGGCTGCAAATTCTTTGATCGCCAGGTGGGATGAGAATGGCAGAACCCCATTCTTGATCAAGAAGACACAATACAAATTTTTCCATTGACTTATAATGGGAACTTAAAGTGCCATAACTTTTGAATGCCTTAATATTTTTCACCAAACAAAAAGCACCATGTTCAGTCGCCAAAGCTCTTCAAACTAACCATCTCACAGAGCAGCATGTCACACGATGGCTGTGTAGAATTACATTCAGAATGCCAAAAGGTGCCTCCAAAATGGATAATTTTGCACTTTTCAGTGCTTTAGCATACAAAGACCAGCAGTCTGACTGAAATACAATTTGGCATATCAAGAGATCTACCACATCCCAACATGCATACCAAATTTCAGGCAAATCCATTGAATGGGTCCAAAGTTATTAACACCCAAACTTTTGACTTTAGTTTGTAGCAGATGGCTCAACCCTAACTATAGTGATGTGACCGTCCACTATGATATATATATATATATACACTTACATTTAGACATATAGTTACTATGTCAAACCCGATTTATACAGGTTATTTTCAAAAAACTGAATCAGGAGTGGGTGAAAGGTCCTCGATTAGCAATACAAATGTTGTTTCAGTTTACGTCCACCGTGAACGTGTTTAATTTCACTGGTGTCTAGTGGCACCCACCACCTCTGATGCTATGCCATGTATTGTTAATTAACATGTCCCTGGTGTCTAGTGACACTTCCACTCTCTGATGCCATCCCTGTATATTTCTTGACATGTTCCTGGTGTCTAGAGGCACCTCCAACCTCTGGTGCCATCCTCCAGTATGTATTTAATCTCCCTTGTGTCCAGTGGCACCTCCCCACCCTCTGATGATGTTCCTGTTTTTTTTTTTAGTTTCCCTGGTGTCTAGTGGTACTGCCTCACTCTGATGTCATTCACATATGTTTCTTATTTTCCTGGTATCCAGTGGCACCTGTACCCTTCAATGCCATCCCCGCATTTGCCTGTAATAAAGAAAATGGTCCCTCAATGTCAATTTTTTAAAGAATGTAAAAAGTTCCTTTGATCTGACCCCAATCCCCACCTCCCAATGAAGACCACCACACCACATACCCCAGTACACCCACACACCCTCACCACATAGACAGGTCCCAGGTTCAGGATCCACTATCCAATCAAAGACATGTCTTGCTGCTGGAACTGGTGACTGCAATATAAGAAACTAAGGTAAATGTGGTTCAGTGTATTTCAAAAGGGGTTTCAACTCTGATGCATAACTCTGCCCTTTCTTGACATTTTGATACCACATTTTCAATACGGCCTTTTGGGGACCACAATTCATGAACAATGTCAGTGACATCACACAACTCCTGCCAGAAAGGTGATTTTGAAGTCGCTTGGCAAACTCATCTTTTGCATGGGATTTGACAATTGTTGCTGCCCTTGTTTGTGAGGTGGGATCATAAGAAGGCTATGTTGAAAAGTTGGGAACAAAATATGTAAAAATGGCAAAATTATGAACATTCATTGCAATTTTGCTACACACTCTCATAACTGGAAATTTTAAATATTTTGAGCCTTCTTATTACCCCACTTCATGTATGTCACAGCTGTCACTTTTCAAATCCTGGCCCAAATGTTTTTTCAATCCAGTTGTGTGGAATGGCATTGCACTTCAACTGAATTACATTTCGGTAGAGATTCCAAAATGGTCTCTACCAGCTACATGAGGTGGGGTAATAAGATGGCTTTTCTGATAATTTAGTCACTGTTGTCCAATAAATGGAACCACAGGGCCCTTCCACAGTTACATGCATATACACATCAATGGAAGCATGGGAGTGAAGGATCCTCTCTGTCCTGCACTCCTACAGGCAAATAAGGATACAATTAGGCTATCTCAAAAAACTATGGATTAATGGGAGTGCAGGGCCCAGAGGGCCCTGTGCTTAGTGTTGTGCGAAAGTGGAAATTTTCTCCCAGTGAAATATTTCATGGAATTTGTGCCTTTCGTGAAATATCTTGCTGGGCAAAATGCAAAATTCCACCCATGGGGTGTCCCTGTTGTCTAGTGGTCCCCCCTGGCTGATCACCAGCCAAATTCAAGATCCTCCCATCCAGTCACCCTGGGTTATCTCCTGGTCCCTAATCTTCAATCATCTCCCTGTTTCTGGTGTCTAGTGGACCTCCCTGCCAATCAGTTGCTGAATTGAGTAAAGATTAGAAACCCCCCATAGTCAATTCTAATTATTTTTCCCTCCCTCAACTATTACCCAACCTCCAATCTTCAAAATAAAAAAAACACCTCCCCTGTTCCTGGTGTCTAGTGGACCCCCACCAGCACCATAAATCAGAGCCCAGCCTTCTCCCCCCAGTGCCTCAATCAGGCCACAGACACAGCCTTCCACTCACCTCCATGGCCGGCAGTCCATCTGAGCACTCAGTGAATGAGTGCGTGCTTGTACATGAATGTGCTCATTCATTCAATGCTCAGACAGGCTGCCAGCCATGCAGTTGAGTGGAGGGCTGTGCCAGCGGCCCAATCAGGGTACTGGGGGGGGAGCTGGATGGGTTCTGACTTAGGGTTGGGAGGTGGGGGTCTACTAGACACCAGGCACAGGCGAGGGGATTATTTTTTTTATTTTGAAGATTGGGGGCCAGATCATAGCTGGGGGGAGGAGAAAATAGCTGGAATTGATTGAGGGGTTCTAATCTTTACTGTAATTCAGCCAGTGATTGGCCAGGTGGGTCCACTAGACACCAGGGACAAGGGAGGGGATTGTTATTGTTTTTTATTCAAAGATTGGGGGTTGGGGATAACTCAGGTTGACTGGGTGGGTTCTTGAATTTGGCCAGGGATCAACCAAGGGGGGAACCAATAGACACCAGAGAGGGGGAATAAAATATAAAGATGGCTGTGGCATATGAGGTTGAAATTGCAGGTGAACTTTGCAATTTCACCACAAATTTGCAAAATAATTTGTTTTGCGAAATTACCGATTTCGCTGCAGTTTTGCCAGTGAAATAACATTTTGCAACATCTCTATGGGCTGTGGTACAACAGGTAAATAAAATGACAATTACAATATCTAAAAAAGTAGACAGATAGATAGATAGATAGATAGATAGATAGATAGATAGATAGATAGATAGATAGATAGATAGATAGATTGATTGATTTTAGTGGCGGATACAATTATACTATGTCAAAAAGTAGGAAATTCTTTGAAAGAAATTTGTTAATGCACTGGTTAGTGTTAAAGTGACAAAAGTATGGAAATATGGCATATGAGTTTTCAACTAACTCCTCACCCTGCCCTCAGGGCAGCAAATCAGGCATGAGGTGTTACAGTGGGGGTAACAAGCTAACACTCACCCCATTCTCATTCAGTGTAGACATCTATTTAGTGATGGGATGGGGTGAGAGTTAGACTTGAGACCACAGCACACCTCATGACTGATTTTATATATATATATATATATATATATATATATATATATATATATATATATATACACACACACACACATAATTTGCTGCTGGAGAATCCTCATGTTTGTTTCTCATGGCTATATCTTTGTTAGAATGCTTACTTATGCTACTGTTGCTAACATAAAGATAGCTCATGTATTCACAGTTATGGAAAAATGAATTGAAAGTTTTAATATGAAAAATCTAATGTGGGAACATGGTATCTTAACTGTGAAATGTTCTGTTTTCATAAATAAACATGTTTTTTAACATACAATAACTTCTACTTCAATTATGTGCTGTAGTATGGACCTTTTCATTATATGATTCTTATTTATTTATTTATTTTATTTAAAAGTAGATAACCAGAAAAAGCACCAATGTGCCAAGACTCATTTCCAGGTGCAACCTGGGGAAAGGCAACAAAGGAAAATAGTGCATTTACATATGGCAAAAAAAAATCAGAAACAAGAAACAAGAAACAAGGGTTACAAGGCCCATAACAGTAGATAACATCAAGGTATAGGACAACTACATTAAAGCAAAAAAAAAACAATTTATCCATGGATAGCACCACAGTCCAGTTGCAGGACAAGCCATTGCACCAAATAATAAATAATGTGTCAAGGGCAAAAGAATTACAGAAAGCAAGGCACAGATTACAACAATGGGGTTCCTATGGGACAAGGAGATATGTCTGTCAGGGGTTTGCAACTGTAGGTGATTGCTTAACTAACTTAACTTATCCATTCTTGAGGATCACTGTTTCAGGACACCATTATACAGTATGTTAAACCTGTGCATGCAAAAATTTTGCTAGAACTTGAATCTGTTTGATAAACCTGAAATGCCATGTTGTACAGCTTTCTAAACCTTTGTTCTTAAAGGAGCCTGCTCTGCTACTCCTGTTTAAAATGAACATTTTTATTTGTCATCAGTTTTTTGATCAAATTTAACATGTGTGACATGGATACCACAATACCACAGTGATACTGCCTCACCAAACAAAACTGCAACTTACTACTACTTCTTCATTACATATAATAATGTCATATTGACTAACACACTTAAGTTACTTATAAAGAACTATACACAACTAATTATACTATTTACAATTCATGTCAGCTATTTTTCATGGAATCAGTCTTGCCTGGTATGTGTCAGCAGTCTTCAGACCAGCTGGCCCAAGCCCCAAAAAAGACAGAGGGAATCCAATGAAGTGAAGCAGTAGCCCATAGCCATATGTGCAGCAATACAACAGTGACTGAATGATTTGGGTGGGTTTGAAGCACAACACACAGCCAAGAGCCTTTAATCACTGATTTGAAATGTACTCAGTGCCCTACAAAGGCATTTTTTATTTTAGCAAATTCATCTTCGTGAAAGTTCAGCTGTTTATCATGTGCTGACTGCAAAGGTGCAGTAAATTTCCAAACAATGTTTTTGCTTGGTTCTGTTGAGTATTAGGCCATATCTTCATCTCCACACTGGTAAATACTGTTTTTTTTCATTACTAGATATTTTTCAGGTACTTCGCCATCACTGGATGAAACATCCTCTGCCATGTATCGTAAGCTACATTTTTCACCCAGTCTGGAACAGGACTGCCATCTTCCACAAAGTCATCTTCATGTAGGGAACTGCAAAAGTACAAAATACGTAAATCATCCACTTTCACACTCTGATACACTGTAGGTGGCAAGATACCTGAAGTCTTTTGGGGTACAACACAAGTCAGACAATGGTGTATTGCTATGCAGTAAAGTCTCAAGGACTAGCATACACTAAATGGAGCCAGCCCGGTGGTGTAGACGATCGAGGCACTGGCGCATTATCTCGACCACTCCGGCGAGCCAGGTTCGGGAACAGACTCGGGGCATGGGGGGTGGCAGGTGGCAGAGAGGATTGAGCATCTGACAGACTGCTCTCCTGTCAAGGGTGGCATCGGGAATGCATTGCTCAGCAGCGGCCCCAATGGAGACTGGAGGCACTGCCTGAGCATGCACTAAAAAATGGGAAAATGGTGCATGAAGTGAGGCTTGATGGTCGCCTGCAGTTTCGCTGCAGCACCCACCTGGATCTGTGTTCCACGGGGAGTTGGGGCTGCCTCATGCTCCTGCTGTGGGGAGCCACAGGAGTCTGGGTGCCATGGTAGAGGCAGTCGGTGGCTGGATGTCCCCGAGTTGGTTGTGAGGACAAGGTAAGGGGAGCAGGTCAGGTGGCCAAGGAGCGAAAAAGTGATAGCTAAATGGAAAGTCTCTATATTAGGACAAAGATATGGCCTCTAACCAACTCCACCAAGTATCTGCCACCAGAATGGCTACAAGTGACATGATCAGGTGGTTCGACATGAGAGATATATTGTATTCTCACTGTGTACATGCAGTGGCACACATCTGCATGCATGTATGAACACTGGCTCTGTTGATGGTCCAAGGATTGAAACACCTTGCTCCTCCAAATAAGTCAGAGTACTACTTTAGCATCACATGCTGCCTTGCAAACCAGAACCACAGAAACAGAGAAAGTTGGCTGCAGCCAAAGAGCATCTGACAAGACCTCCTCACTACAAACCCATGGCTGCTCTGTAATAAAGTTTCAAGAACTAGAATACATCAAATGACAAGACTTTACATTAGGCCACAGAAATTACCTCTAGGTTACTCCACCTAATAACTGCCACCTGAGTTGCTACAGGTGAACTGTTCAGGTGGTTTGACATGAGAGAGAGTTGTAGTCTCATTGTGTACATGTAGTGGCACATACCTGCATGCATGCATAAACACTGGAACCATTCATGGTCCAAGAAGGACTGAACACAGTACCATCTGATAAACCAGAGTATTATATTAGCATCATACACTGCATTGCACACCAGAAACATAAAAGTGGACAGAAGAAAAGGACACATTGGTCCATCTAGTCTGCCCATTAATAAGACCTCCCCTGTCATGACCCCATGTAGTTTACTATCCTGTAGCCAGTTAATCCCCAAGTGGTCCACTAGGTACTCTTTGACTAGTGTCTCCATCAGTTTTCCTACAAAAGAGGTAAGACTGATAGACTTGTAGATACCCAATTTTGCCTTTTCCCCAACCAGGGAAACAATAGACTTATATTTATAATGGGATTGTAAATTCCCAATGTAACCCCACCATTCCTAGAGTTAGTATCCCTGACGTGCAGGTCTGAACAAGGTTGAGGGGCCTGGGTTCCCAAAATAACTTTAAAATGGTTCTTTTCCAAGGTATTACATTGATATGGTGCCTCCACCCAGAGTTTAGCTTTAAGTGGGCTAGCTTTAACCTGGTACAAATCCCTGGGATGCTGTACCCACCCACTGTAAACATAAGCCACTGCAACACATAACCCAATAAATATTTCCCCACATTTCAATACCTGGTCCCATTTAGAGACGTGATCCTAATGATATGCTCACACCACAGAGATTCTGCAAAACAACAACAAACAATTTATTTACAGGGGACAGAGCTTAGGAATAGGAGAAAAAGGAGTAGAGGTTATGCAGTATCAATATTTGCAACATTTATAATCTGATTAACATTTTGGATTTGTGCTGGTGAAACCCTCCAGCTGGTAGACTACGCTGCTTTTTTCAAATCAAAATGTAATCACACCTTTTACCAGCTTTAAGATGACCAGTGCCCTGGCTATCTAACTAAACTGCATAAAATCAGATGACACAAATATTACTCTTGCCCACAATGGTACCAGTCCCCACATCAGATATGAGACCCCGAAATCCCAACATTAAATGAGGGTACCCTGTTACCAAACTCCATTTAGGGTGCAGACCTGATAGATGGTGCAGCCGTACATTGGCCGGCTAAATTAAGAATGATTGATCCCTTGAACTGGAAACCGTTAAGCACTTAAACTATGTTTAGTCATTTGAAAGGGTGCGGGGGGGCCCTGCATTTTGTAGGCTGAACGATGTCAAAGTAACCAGCTGGTTACATTGATTTTGAATCCAATTATACTGCCCTGAACATCCAGCTCATATTGAGATTCCTGGCACATTCATCACATTTATAAACTAAACACATTCAGCACATTTTAATGCTGCAAATTCTTCAACCAGGGGCCAGCATGGCCATTCTGATCCATTTCTATTTGAATTTGTGGGCACTTCATCCCTAGAGCTAGGGTGACCCAGCTCTTTTATCCATATCTGACTAAATAACTGATTTCATTACTATTTCTTCAACTTTAGCAAACTGAGTAATTAAAGCAATCTTGCAAACTCAGACTTGATGTCTCAGTCCCACGTGGCAAATGGTTGAGGTCTACAGCTCCACAGGACATCCTGAGCAATAGTCAATTAATTACTGGACCTCCCAGGCAAAGTTCGGATGAGCTCTGGTTCTGAGTGCTCCCCTTCCAATCCTGTAGGCGCTTTAGCAAATAAACACATATCCTCACATTTATATTTACTCTGGACCACGCTGAGTCCTCAACTGATTCTAGGTCCACCCGCTGGCAAGAATTAGCCCAGCAGATGCAGGGTGCAGACCAAATGAACTGTTTTAAACAGCAATCAGTCTCTAGGGCATTGACAGCCCCAATAAGCATTTTTCTCTTCCTTGCACTGGTGGGTGGTGGAAGGATACTCACTCAGGCTCCTCATGGTATGGATCTCTGTCTTAATGGCTCCTGAAGTCTTCAGTTCTCCCACCACTGAGGCAGATTCAGTGCTCTCACTGCTAGCTTGACATCAATTTGCAGGTCCATGTTCTTCCCCAATGTAGAAGTGAGGGCTAGCACCTGGAGGACATCCTTTGGAAATGCCCAGGCTAGCAGGTTCTACTTTAATCAAACTACTTTAACTTTACTGGCAACAATGGTAAGACCCCTCCTGGGTGGAGGGTTTACACTGGATCACCAGGCCAAGTTGCATGGCTGGGGTCCTGAGCACCCCCCGTGAGGGCCTCTTGAATCTGGAAATCTGCTGAAAACACTGTCTTTAATGGTGTTTTCTTGAGGCTCCCTATTGGCTGAAGCTATTGGTTGCTTTAGTTCTGATTGGCTGGAAGGCTTGTCAATCATAAAAATGAATTATTCATTAGGCCTCCTCAATGCACAGTTGGATTGCTGTTTCGGTGCCTGAATTAAGTCCCTGCATTTTCCCCACAAGCACTTGGTAGTTTCCTATGAGCTTTGGCAAAAGATCCCACAAGTCCTAACTTAACAATCCAGCTTTCTGATTGGCTGTTGCTGCTTTGTAATGGCTGCTGAACACACAGTCCCTTAAGCAGAATTAATACAGTTCCCAGATAAAGTCCTGGTGCAGCCAGAGTAATTGAAATATTTTCCCAAATGCCCCACAGTCTGATAAACACAGGAGTGGCCTTACTGTCACTGCCCAGCTTTGCATTTCCCTCAGTCTGTTTACCTGTTGCTTCTGTCAATATTTACTGACCCCCAATTTGCAGCAGGCAGGTTGCTATTTCTGAATCCCTATGATTTCTGGTGCAGCCAGCATTTAATCATGTATTTATTTATTTACTTTTAACTTTTCCCAGAACCCTCACAGCAGTTACATTATTTATTTACACTTTTTCTTTACTCTTTCTTTCAGCAGCCACCGAAACACTGCTGTCCTGAGGGCAGATGCGCCCTTGTGAATATTTAGAGGGATCGGGGATCTGGCTCACTAATATTCATGAGCCCCGATCCTAACACTATGTGGAGCTTCTTTATTATTTAAGTAAATGGGCTCTCCCGGTCTTTGCTGTGGTCACCGGGTCCCAAAAGCTCAACAGTTTTGCGCTATCACATGCTTTCTGAAGAGGACCATTTGAAGGGCAATATTTAAATACAGAGAGATATATGTGAAATGGTTATTAATTAATTGGTCTTTAATGGGATTGTACTGCTTTCTGTAATGGCAGTAATAATGGGGGTATTAGTATGTTTTTAGTGATGACTTATGTATTATCTGATTAATAGTTTTATTGCTATGTCTATTTAAATGTATAATGTGGTTTATATCAAACAATACTCTTGAGAACTCACTTGTTAATCCGAAACTGTTGAGTTTTTACCGTTCTCCCATTTTTAGACTTTATTGTGCATACATTAATAAACACATTTTATGGCAATTTTCACCCTTTTTATGCACAACTGAGAAAATAATGTAAGACGATCATTTCTATAGTGGCCCTTTTCTAATTTTACATTTTGGAGTCACCTCTGCCCCAGATTTCAAAGAAAAGCCCTGCAACACCTGTGAACAATTTCTTGTGATATTGTCCTTCATTTGATATGCATGGTTTGCAGAAGCAGCTTTGTTCTTCTGTTGATATATTGTAGGGATGTATTCCTTTTAGACAATGTGTTGTGTTTTTGGCAATGTTTTATCATTGGTTCTATCTGCTCTTCTCCTGTTTATTTCACCATCCTTTACAAAAAAGAAAGCGTGTGTTTTATGCACATGATCATCCTCATTTTTATGACATGTTGTGTATAATTGGCCATATCTGTACAATTCATATGCATTGTCTGCACTCATCTTCAAGACTCTAACCTCTCCATCACATCGGCTTTTACAATGTTGACTTCCAAAGAAGTGTTTTAAAAAGGAAATACTGCGATCAACCTCTCTAAATGATATATCGCCAAAGTTGCCTTTGTTTTTGTACTGTGTTGGTGCCCCATCAGAAGAATGAATTTGCTTGCAGTAGTAGCACCCTGATCCTTCAGCTATTTGGTTGCCAGACTTATAAAATGGTGAAAAGTATGAAAGTCATATTTTCTGTCATGACTAATAAAAATGAGAGAGCTGGGCATGTTAATGCCACAGGTTGGTTTCAGATGTCTGTAATAGGCCACTACAAGGTGAGCTGTTGCTTGGCTACATACTCATAGTGCACTCGGAGCTTCATCCTGGTAGTGGTAATTACAGTTTTCTCTGAAATACAGACAGAAGACAACCCAGTCATCGGGTACATTTTTTTTAACTTTATTTTTTTATTGCATTTGAATATATAAAGAAAAAATATACAAACACATACAGTAAAGAGTATCCTCCATATAAAATTACACAGAAAAATCACTTAGTATGCATATTATATAAAAAAGCTATATAAAAAAGAAAGCCTTATGTGCATATGGTGATGGTAAGAGTTAGCCTTGTCTGTGTTATAATTGTTGAACAAAAGAGTTACAATTATTAAGGTAATTGTGAATTCAAAAAAGTGGTAACCAAGTACAGAATACTTTCTAGAGTAGGTTGAGGCAAGACACTGATACATTACATAAAGTGATATCATTGGGAATACATACATTGTGTACTAATGGAGGAAGGAAAAAAAAACAGGAGATATGAGCAGGAAAAAGTAAGAAAAAGTAGAATGGAAAGAATAAGAGAGAAAGAATAATAAAGAAGGAGAAAGAGAGATATCTGTGCTTGATAGTATCAAAAAGAGAGACAAAAAACTAATCTGATAGCAATATAAATAAGAGGCTGGATACATCAAAGGATTAGGTCTAGAACAAGAAGGTTCAATGAATTTGAAATAATCCTGCCAACATTTGTCATATATGGTGAGTAGGTCATGAATAACGGAGATAAACGGTCTAGTGAGGCATATTGGCAAAGGCTTTGAGAACATCTGAAAGGGTGGGGACAAAAGGACATCAATTTATAAGAATGAGATGTTTAACCAAGAGAAAGAGAAAGCATGTTTAACCATCTGAAATGTGCATGTGAAAGGGAGAGTTTATCGGGAATAAAGATGTTGAGAAGGAATAAATTGGGGTCAAAGGGTAATTTTGTCCTATTACTCTAGAAGTGAGTAGACAAACTTTCACATTAGTTTATAAACAGGAGCATATGATCATAGGATGTGCAGTAAATCCCTGTTAGCCTGGTTGCAATGCCAGCAATTATTATTATTTAGAGACCCATTTGTTGAAGAACAGAGGAGTTCTATACCAGAAGTGTAGAATTTTAGTTTGCATTAAGGAACTACGAATATCTCTGAATGTGGTATGTGCTAGATGCCGGCATTTACTCCATTGTACATGTGAAATATTATAGTTAAGGAGAGCACTCCACTTATTCTTAGCTGATATGGACTGATCAGCAAGATTAACAATAATGTCTTTATAAATGTAACTATTCTGTTTAGCAGATAAATTGACCCAGTGTGAGAAGTATGGTTCTAGAAGAGTGTGCTTATACACATAGTTAGAAACTGGGTTATAAGCTGACCAGATTTGTAAGGACTTCCAAAAATCCTGTTTAGAAAGTTTCCAAGTGACATGCAAATCTGAAAACATTTTGAGAGTGAGTGAATTCTGGTCCAAGATATCTCCTAGAAAAAGAATTCCTTTATTCTTCCACATAGAACAAAAGATTACGGTTACGGCAGTGCACCTTCGTGGAACTCTTTAAAAAGGATCTGAAAACTTACTTGTGGAGCATGGCTTTTTTAGATAATTAGTTATTTATTAATGCTTTGGATTTTATTATTATATATTTTATCTTGTTGTATGCTGATTTTATGTATATGTTTGTTTATGTAGTGTTTGAACTGTCAAAGTTGTTCAGCACCTTGATATATTGAAAGGTGCTATACAAATAAAATTATTATTATTATTATTATTGGGTGATTTTCTAGGGTGAGCAATGGGTTTGCACCATAGGGTGTGTAAAACCAAGGTCTGGGATTAGATTTCAAGAATTTGAGAGTAGTTTCTGGTAGAGAAAGAGGAGAATATAGCCGGATGAGATTTTAGTTTTGAGGGAGGGATTGAAAATAAAGGAAGTAGGAACTCCTCCAAGTGCAGATTCCATTGCAATCCAAAGTGGGAGTGAATGGAGAGTTTCTGAAACCATTTGATAGTTTGCACCACTTGAAAAGCCCAAGATACCTTTAAACCAGGGAACTCCAAATCCACCTGTTTTCCAGTTAGCACGAAGTTTATTATGATTAAATCTCTGTGGCTTCATATCCCAGATGAAATTCCCCATTAGCTTATCAATTTTGGCAAGAAAAGAGGATGGTAAAATTAAGAGGATATTGGTGAAAAGGTAGAGAATTTTGGGAGATATGGACATCTTAATGGCTGTGATTTTCCCCATAAAGGAGAGATTAAGAAGTTTCCATCTGTCTGGGATTATTTTGATATTGTCTAATAAGGGGTTAAGAGTAATGTCCCATATTTTCTTTAGGTTATTAATTATTTTGATTCCTAGATAGTTATACCTTGTGGAGACCAGTGGAATCAAGAGGCAGGTTCATTAAAGCCTTACAGTGGTCATTAAGAGGTAGAATTTCAGATTTACTGTAATTTAGATCAAGGCCATAAATGATTGTAAATTTGTTAAGTAAATCTACCAGCAAGGGTCCAGCATCATGTAGATTTTCAAGTAAGATTAAGAGGTCATCCATGTAGGAAAGAAACATATCTTGAATTCCCCACAGGGATGCCATTAATGCCAGCAAACTGGCATAAGCCAACAGATAGGGATTCCATGGTTAAAATAAACAGTGAGGGGTATAGAGGACAACAGAAAGGGAAAGGGGAAGGGAAAATTGTTTAACCAGAAAAGGCACACTAAGCTGGAGCTTGTTTCCAGGTGCAACCTGGGAGCACAAGGAAGTTAAGTGACTTGCTGAGGGTCACACAGTATGCAAGTGGAAGCTGTGGGATTCAAACCCAGGTATGGTCTGCTGGATGTCACCAGATTTGCAGCTCAGAGTCTTAGACCACTGTGCTATACTGCCTCCTCAAGCCTGCTTAGTTCCATTTGCTAGCCAAAAGTGAGAGGAGAGGGTGGAGTTAGTAAGTACCTGAGCAACAGGGGAATTATATAATAGTTTAATCCAAGAGCAAAAGGTGTAAGGGAGACCAAAATTAGATAGAACTTGATAAAGGTAATCCCAATTTAAGAAATCAAAATCCTTTTCAAAATCAATAGCTATAGCTGCTGCAGATGACTTAAGAAATTTAGCTTTATGACTTAGATTGAAGAGGGAGTGAAGGTGATCAGAACCTGATCTGTGTTTAATAAACCTGGCTTGAGAACTATGGGTCAGTTTGGGGATCAAGGGTTTGAGTCGAGAGGTGAGAAGTTTAAAAAATATCTTCCCATCTTTGTTTATTAATGAGATTGATCTGTAACTTGCTGGGTGTGTGGGATCTTTAGCCTTCTTAGGGATTAATGTTATAACCGCGTCAGTACAGGATAAGGGAAGTTTGCCAGTGATGGAAGCTTCTTGATAAACATTTAAAAGAAGGAGGCATAACGTGTCGGTGAGCAGTTTATAGAAGTTGACCAGGAAACCATCACCTCTGGGGGATTTGCAGGATCTTAGAGTTGACAAAGCTTTCTGAATTTCTTGAAGTGAAAAGGGTTCATCTAAAGGACTTGCTTCATGAGAGGAGCGATGTGGAAGATGTAAAGCTGTAAGGAATTGTTGAATTTGAGTGATGTGAGGCGAGTTTATGTTGGTTGTATAATTTTTGATAAATGGATTTCATAATACTGTTTATAGAGGGGTTATCAGAGTGAATTATACCTTGCTCATCTTTAAGGCTTAAAATATGTCATTCCATTTGTTGTGCTTTAAGCTGGCAAGACAGGAGTCTCATTTTGTCATCATGCTCCCAAAATTTATACTTCAGTTTAAACAAGGCCAATTCAGTATTCTGAGAAATTAGATCATTTATTCTGATTCTAAGTTGAAGGATTTCAAGATGAAGTTGAGAGTCAGGACAGTGCTTGTTAGAGGAGAAATATAAGTTCTCTTTAACCTTCAGGGATTTTTCCAAATCAGCCAATTGTTGTTCTCCTACCTTTTTTCTGTGTGCAGCACAGCTGATAATGTTCCCATGGATTGCAGTTTTAAGGGCTTCCCATACAGTAGACATAGAGGATTTGGTAGGGTTATTGTGAGAGAGAAGTCCTGAATTTGAGCCTTAATCATGGTAAAACTCAGGGTCTTTAAGAAGGAGAGGGTCAAATCGCCAGAAAGTAGATTTGGTGCTGACGGACCCCATAAAAGATGCAATTTAACAGGAGAATGATCTGAAATTATAATAGGAGAGATGGAAGAGTCAGTAGTTTTCTCCATTATAATAGGAGAGGCTAGTCAATAGTCGACTTGCTATATGTTTTATGTAGGAGGAGAAAGGCAAAGTCCCGATCTCGGGGATGAAGGAGACGCCAGACATCAGCTAATCCAGTATCTTTCATTAGTAATGAAAGGGCTTTAATACTTTTGGGGTGAGCATCTATAGTGGGGGTGCTCCTGTCTATACCAGCTTCTAAAGCTAAGTTAAGATCCCCTCCAAGAATAATTGGTCTGTTATCTTAGTTGAAGGAAAGGATCTGTTGAGCAAAATTGTGTAAAAAGTGTGAGGAATCGGAGTTGGGTGCATAAACATTGACAAGCAGGATAGGTCCAGAATTGGTGTTCAATTTGACCATGACCCATCTGCCTTCATTATCAGAGAGGGATTTTATAAGGGACCATTTAAGACTCTGATGTATAAGAATAGCAACTCCTCTTTTTTTGAGGTATAGGAGGAGTCATAAATTTGACTGAACCAGAATTTCTTAAGCCTATGAACATCTTCTGCTAATAACTTTGTTTCTTGACGGAAAGCAATTTGTGTTTTATGCTTTTGGAGGTGTGAAAGAATTTGCTTTTCCTTACAAGGAGAATTAAGACCCCTCACATTCCATGTATATAAAAGTATATCACTCATGGTATCAGTATGAAGGAGAGGGGATAATCATAGGAATGGGAGGGAACAAATTAAAGAAGCAGGAGATGTTCATAGTGCAAGCAGAGAATAAATGTATATGTAGAGGGTGGCAGGTGAACTCAAACCAAAAGAGGCAGAATATGTAAAATATGAAAGGCACAAACATCTTTCTGAAAATAGAATAGGAAGAGGAAAAAGAGGTCATTAATAGAAAATATATTATTAATATACTAATAAGCAGGTTAAAACTTTTAGTGGAATAAGGGACATTAAATTCTAATAATGTAGTTAACCAACTAACAGTAACAACACATTTTGGCAAATGAGGTGAGTTAGAGTCAGCTGAAAAGTTAGGAATGACCTAGAAGGACCAACTGAAAAAATGTTGGTCGGGTTCCAAGGTCTGAACCAATGCATATAGTAACAATAGTACAATAATTCAATAAAGTTTTACTGGAAACTAAGCTATGTCATATATAGCAAGGAAATCAAGAAAAGAAAACCCCTGCATAATACAAAAGTTTACATAACAAAGGTAAAAATATCACCAGATCATAAAGTTAAATTGGTAAATCTAAAATTGGTAAGAGTGTCAACTTATTATAAATAATGGTCTGAACTGACTGTGCAGAAAATCAGATTGCCTGGGTAAGAGGATGTCAAGGGAATCAAGTACACAGTTAGATGTAATTATATTTACAAGAAGGGTCAAGAGCAACTACATTTAGCAGGACTCTGAATGAAATTCTGAACAAACCTAACCATGCAATAAATAAAAAGAGCTTCAGGATAGAAATTATTAAGTTAATAGTAACAGGTAATATAATATAACTCCCCACGGCATAAGCCGGATGTAGACAAGTGAAATATAAAGAATGGCTGGCTTCGGCAATAACAAGGGCAGTGGTAGTCTGTAAAAAGATTAATTCTTTCTACCCGAAAATTGCCTATATGAATAATAGATGGAGGACTAGATCTAGGAAACAGACCAAGTGAGCTCAATTCTAAGATAGGAACATGATAGCGAGTCCCTTTGTATAATAGGTTTCGGTATTTAGGGCACTTACAAAGTTAGTGAACAGATGCCCCTTGCACCAATACACCAAAATAGCCAATATGCAGATATATATATATATATAGGAGTTAGGCTTCTATGGTAATAGTAATAGGAAGTGGAATAAATAAGCGTGGGGGGTTCATGATTGAGGTATTGTCAATTGAGTTCTGTTAATATTTTGGTAGAAAAGAAAGATAAATGGGTTAGATAAGTTTCATTACCTCCTGATGCTGTGGAGATTAATAATTGTGGTTTGTAGAGACTAAAAAAAAATCAGTCTAACAGCAACCGTGCCAAATACAGTCACAGTTTGATAGATAATGAAAATTTCTTGAAAATACAATGGATAAGGTTCCATTGGCATTATAAGCCAACAGACTTTGGAAATGACCACATATGGTGTTAAGACCAGCCACGATGTACAGCCTTCTGGGTTCACAACCTTCAGGGAGCGATATTGTGAAATAGTGAAAGGTGTACTATATGTGGCAAAGTACTAAGAGAAAGAGCTGATTTTCGCAGTATAGTGTCCTGGACTTACTATGTCAGGACAAACAAATGGCACTGAATTAAACATATAATGTCAGGTTGCCATCGCTTTGTGAGCATTGTTTTCATCTTTGGAATTTGTGCCCTTCCTTTTAGCCTTGCATTTCGTTTTAGGAGGCTCTAATGATTTAAGGGGAGAACTCGCCACCACTTCCGACCAAGAAGAGTTAGCTGAGATGTTGCCCTGAATCACCATGGACCGGTTAGTAGATTGATCGACTGGAAGTGTGAGGTTAAGTCTTCTTGTGATGAATGCATTTCTTCAGTTAGAAGGGCAAACTTACTGATCAGCACAATAGAAGGGCTCACTTGTTTGTGGGGAGCCAGATTCTGGTTGGGACTTGGAAAGTCTGCGGTAGAACAGCAGGGGGGATTAGACAGTTGAAAATTAGACAGAAGCTTCTCTTGTAGCCTGCTTGATTGCTTTGGTGAGGGAACAACAGCAGCGGTAGCACTCAGGACTGTTGGCTCTGCAGAACATCTTCCCATGGCTTGTGCAGCAGTCTCCTCAATCCAAGTGGAGTTGCAGTCGTCAGCATCTCCATGCACTGCAGCAGAGCCTACCATGGCAAGACCATCCAGCGAGACATCCAAAAAATTAGCCAAGGCATCAGGCATGCTGAAATCTCTGAAGGATGATCCCAGAAAAAGGTGCATTGTGGAGGGGTAGCGTAAGGCAAATTTAAGACCTCTTTAGTGCAGTGAAGATTTAATGGGTTATATGCTTTCCGTTTGGAAGACAGTTCTTAGAGAAGTTTCTATAGATAGATATCTTGTGCTCCTGCCACATCAGAACTCTGATTTCTTTAACGTGATGTAAGATTAATTCTGTGTGTATGTAATTCAAAATCTGGCTATATAGGTCTAGGCCATTGATTGTGGTTTGGCCTAGGACCTATAGAGTACGATGGGATCACTCAATGATCAATTGATGTTCTAGGGATAGTTTTAACATTGCAGGAGAACATGCAGTAAAGCGCTGTTGTGTCCCCAGCTCAGATCCTTCAGGAAGCCAAAAGCTGTACATTGTTCCTACGACACGGTTCTCAATATCATCTATTTTGGATTGCAGAGATTATATAGTGCGATCTTGATTCTGTATCGTGGCCTGAAGGTCATGAATGGAGGCAGAATTTTGAGTTGTTGTAGTTTCATTAATAGAGATTCTCTTGTCAAAGATTTCAGCGCTTCAGCATTTTGTTGTGCAGAGGTTTTAGGATCATTAATATCTACTACAAGTTTCGAAAACATAGCCTCCACTCTGGCTAGTAAGTTAGAATGTAGATGGGATCAGCCATGTTGTCCAAGGTAGTGGCTTAGTACAATGCTCTGTTAAAATAGCTGATTGAAAGTAGGTAGGCTCAAAATGACTTACAGTTTGCTTTCAACAAGATGGTCGGGAACAGATCCTCAGAGCTGACACAAAAAAAGGTCTCATGTACAGAAGATGAGGTTTAATTTCTGGATTCCCTGCAGAGAATCAGAGCTATGCTGCCATCTTCAGCCTCGTCAGGCCATGCCCACCCATCAGGTACATTTTGTAGCAGAGCATCAAATTATTTTGAAAGTCACTTTGCATTTGCTATGTGTTTTGAAAATGGCTGCAGTTCTTGTAATTCTTCTGTCATGTCTCTTTTTACCCACTTTGTTGTCTCTTGTACATTTGTATGGACTGTGCCATTTTCCAATCCTTTATCATGGTCATATACAAAGTTTGAAATATTCTCCAAGTAACCGGTAAATCCATGTTTTTTTTAATAATGGCACCAATTTTGACTGTATACCTTGGGTGCCACATTGTGAACATTCTCTGTCACTGCATCTTTTATAGGGGTACTCATCAACTCTGGGGAAAAATGTAATTACCAAGGTCTCATATTTGTGCTTAATGGCAGTCTATGTTATTTTAGACTGAGCACCAAGTAATTAGCAATACTGTTCAGTTTAAGGTCAATGTTCAAACAGTACTCACATAGGCACTGCATAAGCTTACGTTTTGAAATAAGACTGACATTTCCAGGATAAACATTAACAAATTCGTATAGCTGATCTCATATCAAGGTTTTTTCACTGAATTAATAAAATGTGTTTTGGCAAATGATTCCAAAGCCTTCTTTGCCATCATGCCTTTTACCTTCATGACTTTAGAAATGGCAATTCTCTTGATACATCACCACGGTCAAAGTCTTGCACCATCTTAATTTTAGATTCTGTCATGCCATCATTTTGCTTCTTTTGTTTGTCAGTGTAGTAATTGTCATACACTGAGTAAGCACATAGAAATTTCCATCTTAAACCAAGTTCCTGGTGCAAGTCCAATTTTCTGATTTTTTTTTTTTACTAAGACATTTTTTTGCAACAATATACAGATGTGAAGATGAACTTTCCCTAGTGTATGTTTGATTGTTTTGAGTGTGGCTTTTAAACTTGTTGACTCCAGATATTCCAGTCTTTACTTTTTGCATTGTGTTAATATTGATTTCTACTCTACAACTTTATGCTTTTTTGGTGTGGCCCTCAATAGGATGGCTGAGAAAACTTCAACAGATTTGTTGTGACTTTTTGGCATAGCCTTTCCTGATCTTGATATTGGGTTTTCAGTTGATTGTCCAGTGGAATGATAGCAAAAAGAGAAACATCACATACTAGCTGGTACATGTATCTAACTGAATTTCAGCTATATCTTTGCCCTGTGAAAGTGATTCATCAGTGGCAGCTTGTACTCTAGTACCTTTCTTCTTCTTAGCATACATGAGCCATCTTCATTCACTCTCCTCCTTTCTTGTGCTGTCATTTTTGATTGCTGTTACCTTTTGTTGTCCTGCCACAATGTTCTTTTCTTTTCTATTTGAGCTGTTGTCCATTTCTTCCCTTCTGTATAGGTATGCAGCAAAATTTAAATTCACCTGCAAAGTAAACTTGAAAGTGGGCAACTTCAAAATCGAGTAGCACTATGCCAAATTTCTATTAAAGATCAAAATTCACCTTTAATGGACTTTGCATTGTTCATTTCAAGTTCACTTTGAGTTACAGTTTGAGGAGGTGAAGTTGGTAAGAAGCAGCCCACAGATCACATGTCTGACTATCTGCGGGTCACATAATACAGGCAGGCAGTTAATTAGGCAGGAAGTCAGTGAACTAGTTTCACTTTATCTTGTAGACTAGGCTGTTTCGTCAGCAGTGTTGGTGGACAGTGCGCTTTTTTGCAGCAAACTCTATATATTGAGCACTTTTTTGTACTTTAATGTTTTTTGATTGTGTTAAGTTTGCAGCCAGTTTGAGTTGTGAAAGCTTAGTTTAGTTAAAAAAAGTTGTTTATTTTGTTACTTAGTTTTAGTTAGTGTAGTTTTAGTACTAGTCGTCTGTCCTACTAGTATTTTTTTTTTTTTTTTTACATTTCATGTTACTTACTATGAAGAGAAATTAGGCCAAAGTGAAGGGCAGCAGGGCCCCAAATGTGCAGCAGCCTGTGATGACCGTTTGCCTGAACACCAGTACTGTTTCAAGCTTGAGTGCTCCCTCACAGGCACTGCCCAATGTTGAAAGTGGCAGTGTGCAGCAGCAGGAACCACAGCAACAGCAGCAGCTTGTTGCCCCTCATCCATTATCTGGTGCCCCCCACTGCCTGTGCCTGGGCCTCCCCACATCTCTCCCATTTGGCAATTTTTAATTTGCCTCCTCAGCAACAAAAGGGTAGTGAAGTGCAAGTTGTGTGACATGCTTGTGCATCGGGGGGTGCATGGGCAGCCACTTGGGCAAGGGTGGGCAGTGAATGCACCTTTTAGTGCACCACCATGCAGAGTGGGAAGCAAAGCTGCAGAAGGTACCAGCCACTCCTGCAATTGAAGTGCCTGAAGAGGATGAGTGTCTGCCTGTGCGTTATTGCTGATGAATGGCCAGGGCAGCAGAAGTGTCAGCTCGCCTCAGAACAGCCTGCCACACAGCCTGACCTGGCTGTGCTGTGGTCTGAGATGGAAGCCATCAAAATGTAGTTGAGGGTGCAGTGCAGCAGCTGAACAGGATCGAGGCTCAGCATGCTGAAATAATTAGCTTGTTAAAAACACTTGGTGGTGGTCAGCCACAGCCCCCACAGGTCCTGTAAACAATTATTATTTAACAAAATCTCCCCCCAAAAAACCTGTCCTCTGCTTTTCCTTTTTTTCTTAAGCAATATTTTTTTAATTATAGACTAAGTATGTAATTTATAGTCAATTAATGTTTTCCTTCTTATCTTGATTTTGTTAATCCTGTATTTATTGACACTCATAATGCTAAATCTGATTCCCCACCTCCTAAAATGCTCCCCCCACCCCATTCTACTTTCCAAAATGTTTTTTTTCTTACTCCTTACTTTATTTTATTTAATAAGTTATGTCACCAACTTGGCGGATACTGCGTCTTGAATTTCATTTAAAATTGTGGCACAAAATATCCTCTTCTAGACACTTTTATTGTAGAATGCATGCAGCACCATAGTTTTCACCTGTAATGAAAACATGCAGCATCTGCCATTTTGCCGACCCTTGGTCATGTAAAAAATAAACTAAATTAAGTAACAACTCCTAAAATACTTGTTATTTTTCTGAACATTTTTTAGGAGATTATTCTTCACATGTGGACACTAATATTGCATGTTGAATGATGTAGCATGGTATCAGCATAATCTGGCCATATTCATAATATAGTAAATTATGGTGGGTGGTTGATTGTCATGGTAGGTGACTTTTTAGTATTTTGATTGTAGTTGTTGTGGGTATGTATATTGCAAAAATGTACAGTATGTAACACATTAAGCAGTAACCAAAAAGTAAGACAGCGTGACAATTAAAGCATTAGTGCAAGAATGCAGTTACAATTTTGATCGATAATGTTTTATTGTATTTTACATTGCCCCTTATCTTATAACTTGTATATACATATGCTACCCTTCTTTCCATAGTTTATGTCATTCTGCATTACTCCATTTTTTAAATTAGAAATAACAGCAGTAGTGCTCATTGTAATGTTACTGTGACCTGGTTTTCATCAGTTTTCCCAGCTGTTTTTGAACAGATACTGTTCCATTATGTCATGTAGCACTGTCTGATACATGTGACTTCATTGTAGTCACAACAGAACTGAATTTAAATATTTGCTGTCCAAAAGCATGCGAGAATACTGATCCAAATCTGGTGCAAGGCCAATTAAAATGAGCACTACATTTATTACTTCCGATTCTGAAAAAAAATGCAGTGCTGCATACTTAAATTGTTGAAAGAAGGTTATTGTTCATATACAAGGTTATTAGATTATGTGAAAATGTAAACAGAATAAAAAGTATCAGTCAAAATTGTAACTGCATTCTTGCACTGATGCTTTCATTGTCAGGCTGTATTAGTTTTTGAATACTGTTTACTGTGTTAAACTTTCATAGTATACATACCCACAACAACTACAGTACAAGTCGCATTAAACTGTTTCACCGATGAGAAAAAAATTAAAGCAAAAAATGAAAGAGGAAAATAAGAGTGATATGTACCTGTAGATGTCATCCTTTAGGTGGTAGGAGTACTATAATCCTGCCAGTTTACACAGTCTGTAACCTGTGAAAACAAATTGAAAATCAGTTGCCTGTATTTGGTGACAGTGGCATCTTTAAAACAGTAAAGGAAGGATTCACACCACAGTTCAAGTCAAAACCATAGTACATGACATTAGTACATGCTCACTGTAAATTAGTTATAAGAAGCAGGGTGGCTGTGGCTGGCTGAGGGTTTATAGATTGGGCACAGATACAATGTCTCTCTCTCTCTCACTCTCAAGAAGCAGGGTGGCTGTGGCTGGATGAGGGTTCATAGCATAGATTAATTGATTTAGAATTGTTTTTTATAGATGACAATGCATTGACAACTCATATTGCATTGTTTCTCAGTGCTTAACCAGCTCAAGAGCAATGTTTGTGAAATGTTTTATTTTAGCTCAGTTGGAATGCATCTGTAGCAGAGTTAAGCTAGCCCTGGCAAAAAGAAACACAGGTGAGGGGGTACAGGCAAAGTGGGCAAGCATTAAGGATGCAATACTTGAAGCAACATCCCATTGTGTTAGACAGAAAAGGAAGTGCAAAAGAAGAAGGAAACCACTTGGTTCTCAAATACAGTAGCAGAAAAGGTCAGAGCCAAAAGGCTGGCCTTCAGGAAATATAAGGAAACACAGCGGGATGAAGATAGGGAGGCATACCAAACTGCCCTAAGGGAAGCAGATAAGGCAGTAAGGCAGGCAAAGTCCCAAACTGAGGAAACACTAGCACGAACAGTAAAAGAAGGTGACAAGACTTTCTATAGATACATTAGTGAAAGGAGAAAGTCCAGAGAAGTGTTATAAGCTTAATGGAGAAAAGGGAGCATGTGAGGAGGAGGACCCTGTAAAGGCATCTATCCTAAATAGATACTTTTGCTCAGTATTTACTGAAGAGAAGATGGCAGGGCCCACAGCTCAGACATCATGGACACAGGGGGAGGAGGTGAGCACTAATCCCTTCACAAAGAAAGGGTCCTACAAGAGCTTGCTAAGCTCAGGGTGGATAAGGCAATGGGACCTGATGGCATACATCCCAGGGTACTTAAGGAGCTAAAGGAGGAACTAGCAGAGCCATTAGCAGAATTGTTTAGTGAGTCTCTGAGCACAGGAGAGGTCCCAGAAGACTGGAGAAGGGCTCATGTGATTCCACTCCACAAGAGTGGTAGCAGGGAGGAGGCAGGGAACTACAGACTGGTCAGTCTTACCTCAGTAGTGGGCAAGATTATGGAGGCACTCCTTAAGGAAAGGATAGTGCAACACCTGGAATCCATAGGGGCACAGGATCCAAGACAGCATGGGTTTACAAAGGAAGGTCCTGTCAAACTAATCTCATAGATTTCTTTGACTGGGTAACCAGAGTGGTGGACCAAGGGGAGCAGCTGATGTCGCCTACCTTGACTTCAGCAAAGCTTTTGACACTGTTCCACATAGAAGATTGATAAATAAGCTGGGTAGGCTCGGGTGGGTCAGAAGTTGGTCAACTGGGTGGCAAACTGGTTGACGGCAGAAAACAGAGAGTGGTGGTAAATGGTATAAAGTCAGAAGATGCAAGTCACAAGTGGGATACCTCAGGGATCAGTCCTGGGCCAGTCCTCTTCAACATCTTCATTAGTGTCCTTGCAGATGGACTAGAGGTAAGGCTTGTCTGTTTGCAGATGACACCAAGATCTGCAACAGAGTAGATGATCCAGATGGGGTGGGCAGAATGAGAAGAGATCTGGATAAACTAGCAGAATGGTCAGAAGAGTGACAACTGGGATTTAATGCAAAGAAGTGCAAAATCATGCACATAGGGAAGAGAAACCCTGAAGCCACCTATAGGCTGGGAGGGGAGTTGCTAGCAGTCACAAAGGAAGAAAGAGACTTGGGCATCATCATCACTGATGACCTAAAATCATCCAAGCAGACCTCTAAAGCAGTAGGTAAGGCTAGGGGTGTTAGGGTGTATTAGTAGGGGTATCACAAGTCATAAGAGGAGGTAATAATCCTCTGTACAAGACACTAGTTAGGCCCCATCTGGAGTACTGCATGCAGTATTGGAACCACACCTTCACAAGGACATTAACCAAATTGAGGCAGTCCAGAGAAGGGCAACCAAAATGGTGCAGGGACTGCATCAGAAGACATATGAGGACAGATTAACGGACTCAATATGTATACCCTTGAGCAAAGGAGGAGAGAGGTGATATGATCGAGGCATTCAAACACCTTAAGGGCATAAACAAGGTGAAAGAGTCTAACATGTTTAAATATAAGAAAAATAGCAGGACAAGAGGACACAGCATGAGATTAGAGGAGGCGATTAAGGGGAATGTGAGGAAATTCTTTTCACAGAAAGGTGGTGGATGCATGGAATGGCTTACCACAAGAAGTGGTGGCTATGAATACAGTGCAGGGCTTCAAACAAGCATGGGATGAGGCATAAGGAGCAATACAAATGACTATGAATAGATAGGCCACTGACAGAGCAAAGGCCGATGGCACATTTATAAGGTAGAAAAAGAAATGGGCAGACTGGATGGGACTTGCGGTCCTTATCTGCCGTCAACTTCTATGTTTCTATGTTTCTATGTACTCCAGTCACAATGCAATGCAAAACTGAGTTTTAACTCTTAAGAAACAGTTTGAGCAGGGTGTTGTGCTGGACAGCAACACTTATGCAACTCAGTCAGAAATGCTAAAACAACTCATTGGAGGAACTGTTTAAAGTGACTTGTAATGAACAATCAAAATACCCTTAAGTCACCTAAAGTCACCTACCATGGCAATCCCCGCCCCCCCATAATTTCTTATCTTCTGAATGTTGTCGGCTTATAGTATACATCATTTAGCATGCAGTATTAGTGTCCCAATGTGAATAATAATCCCCTGAAAAAATGTTCATAAAATTAACAAGGATTTCTTGACGCTCATAATTATAAATCCCCGGCTCACACTAATGTTCCACCTCCTATTATGGATTCCACAATAGAAACATTTGTTTTCTTATTACTTTCTTTTAGTTTTAAAATGCCCATGGTCACTAACTTTTCAGATGCTGTGTGCTTTCATTCCCTTTGAATTCGTGGCACTGAAATGCATGCTGCAATACACTTTTATTGAAGCAGGCGGTGTGTAAGCCAGAGTGTCACGTAGTGAAAGTGCACAGCATTGGCAATTTTGCAGACCGTATGACATTTAAAAAATAAATGAAAGTAAGTAAGAAGTCTTAGAAACTTCCTTTCAATTGTGGAAAGCATAATGGTGGTGTGATACATTTGTGAGAAGTGTGATTTAATTAGAATTATAACTTTTCTCCTTTCATTTGGTTAAAGCAACAGTGCAATAATCACAATACCATTAAATCACCGTCCATGCCCCCCAATGTCCTATCTTGTGAATGCCCTGCTGTTTTAATTTCATGAAAAGTTTAGATGAAGAATAAGGCCAGAAACGTGTCACAGTGTACCAAGTGACAGCATTGCCTGGTGACGCCAGTTGCTGCTGCTGCTGCTCTTGTCCCACTGCTTTAATTGTATGAAAAGTCCAGATGAAGAATAAGGCCAGACATGTGTCACAGTGTCAGAGATCATTGCTTGCACTGATGCCTGCTGCATCACTGATACATGCTGTCCTTTGTGTGCACCTTCATATCAAAATGGTGTGTTATTGTTCACCCCACTGTAATTTGTTTTGGCATAGACACAGCCATTTAATTTCTATTGAATCTTGTTCTGTGTTGTAAGCAGTCTGTCATGTTGTTCCTTTTCATGGAATCATCATAATACATACGGTATGTTTCCACTTTACCATGGTGTGCATAAGGATCGCATCTACATGTCAGACATATGTTACAAGTCTGACACCTAATGTGGCACTGTAACATTTAATTTTTATTCAGTGGGTGGGGGGTTACTGCTGTGGTTGATAGAAATAGAATCATTTCTGGTTACTTTTTTTCCCTCAGTTCATAGGCACACTTCTGTTCCACATGTTTTTGATGGTTGATGACTTTGGCTGTATGGAACTGTCAAGCCATGTAATGTAAGTATGTGTTTTTTTGGGGGGATCATCATTTGAAAACAAGTTTCATTAATGTTTTTGTCTTCTTTCCAGGTCTTCAGTGTATCCTGACTGTTGTTGATCTTCAGATTGGAAGACACCACTGACGGTGCTGTCCACAGCACATCAATGTTACCTGAAAACAGATGAAGAAGAAATTATTAGCAGTTCATTGCACAACCGCATTCAGTTCCTAGTGTGACTGTTCCTGTCTTCTGTTATTTCCAGCTTAAAATACCAAGCTATTAGTAAACACCTTATCCAGCTTAAAATATCATGCTATTAGTAAAGCTCTTAAAAAAATTAACACGCTTAGTGAGTGACACGCATTGGCCCACTGTCTAGTTACATTACATGATGTGTTTTCGGACCAGGATAGCATGTTGCACAACCCAGGTGCATTGAAGTACACCTGTCCCATCTGTGAAGAAAAATATATTATCTGGCCTGTTTGTTACCATGGTTGAATGCTTTACACCAGCAAAAAATTAAAACAAAAATGAAAGAGGAAAATAAGAGTGATAAGTACCTGTAGATGTTATCCTTTAGGTGGTAGGAGTACTATAATCCTGCCAGTTTACACAGTCTGTAATCTGTGAAAACAAAATGAAAATCAGTTGCCTGTATTTGGTGACAGTGGCATCTTTAAAACAGTAAAGGAAGGATTCACCCCACAGTTCAAGTCAAAACCATAGTACATGACATTAGTACATGCTTACTGTAAATTAGTTATAAGAAGCAGGGTGGCTGTGGCTGGCTGAGGGTTTATAGATTGGGCACAGATACAATGTATTTCTCACTCTCTCAAGAAGCAGGGTGGCTGTGGCTGGCTGAGGGTTCATAGCTTGGGCACAGGTATCATGTGTCTCTCTCTCACTCTCAAGAAGCAGGGTGACTGTGGCTGGCTGAGGGTTCATAGCTTGGGCACAGGTACCATGTGTCTCTCTCTCACTCTCAAGAAGCAGGGTGGCTGTGGCTGGCTGAGGCTTCATAGCTTTGACACAGATACAATTTCTCTCTCCCTCACTCAGAAGAAGCAGGGTGGCTGTGGCTGGCTGAGGGATCATAGCTTGGGCACAGATACAATATCTCTGTGTGTCTCGCAAGAAGCAGGGTGACTGGCTGGGATCTGTTACTGTTTTTCAGTGTCAGGAGGATATCTGTTATTCAGTCAGCAGGATTTAAGAGGCTACAAGTTGACATTTGTGTTTAGAGGACTGCAGGTAATAATGACTGCACACATTCTGTGAACTGTACCCTCAAAATCAGGAAAGGGGAAGTCAAAATATAACAACATGTCATTATTTGTCAATTGTCATATGATAGTCAAGGCCACTGTTTTTCATTTTTTAGCATGAAAAAATGGTAACATTATGGAACTGTGACAGCTTTCACCCTGGTAATTTTGCCGTTATGCCCTCCCATCAACATCCTCGTCATCCAGGAGGAAGCAGCCCTCGCAATCCTCAATGCCGGAGTTGTACCCACTTGGGAAATTATTTTTCCATGACTGCATCATTAACCTCAGTGGTACACCGTTTGACGCTGCCATCAGGATGGTCTGCTTCACCTGCATCATCAGCACAACCATCATCGTGAGTGGGTACAAACATAGATGTGGTTGTTCTATTTGGTATGTGACCTTCATTCATTTTGATAAATGTCTGCATGCTGTCATTCGTAGTTGACAGGTTACTATGATGGTCATGCACTGTGGCCCCCACAGAACTAAATACCCTCTCCACACTTACACTGGAGGGTGGGCAGGTCAGGTACTTCAGTGCTACTGATGTCAGCACTGGCCATTCATTCATCTTGCCACTCCAGTACACCAAAGGATCGTACAATATTGTCAGATACCTGTTTTCTGCCGAATAGGCCTCAACCATGGTCTGTGCATGCATTCCTGACGAATCATCCACCTGTTCAGAAGATTCATCTAGGTCACAAATTTCTACTTCTGACAAGGCATCCCAAAGGGGATTAATGGACCGCTATCTTGTTTTCACTTTGCAGTCAGAAAAATTCAAATATCTTGACCCAAGGGGACTTCTTAGGTGAAACTATGGTGGGTTTTGCTCAGGGGTCTTCCTTCTATCATGTGGTTTCTTTCAAAATTATCAAAAAATAGAGTTTTTAACTTTTTTATTCTTTGACCGTGGCTCAGCTAAAGATTTTCGACAGTGAGCCTGCAAATTCTTTGATTGCGAGTGTCTTTGACCAAGATCTTTGATCGCAAGGGTGTGACTAGGTGACCACTTGAAAAAAAATAAATTTTCTCAGCTCAGGGGTGCCTTATTAAGCTAAATGAGGGTGTGTTTTTGCACAGGGGGCTTTGTTCTTTTGAGGCATGGCTGTGGTTACATGTATTTCTGCCTAAAAATGGACTTTTAACATTTTTTGTTGTTTGATCACGACCCTGCAAATTCTTTGATTGTGAGATTCTTTGACCATGATCTTTGATCACGAGGTCGCAACTAGATGGTCACATGAAAAATTCAATTTTCTCAGCACAGGGGTCGCTTCTATAGGCAAAATAGGGTGGGATCTGCTCTAGGGCCTTCGTTCTGTCGAGTCATGGCTGTGGTTTCATGTATTTTTCTCTAAAAATTGAGTTTTAACATTTTTTATTCTTTGATCATGAGCCTGCAAATTCTTTGATCATGAGATTATTTGATTGCAATCTGTGATCGCGAGGGAAGGGCTAGATATCCAGATTTGGAGAGACCAGATAGCACAATTTTAACAATTTTTCAAATTAAATATCTCAAAAAACAGTTTGGTCTTTTAACTTGCAATTTCTAGGGTGTTGATGGCATGTTCTGTAGCTGTAATTTATAATCTTAGGTGTCAGACAATACACTTTTTGCGGTGATATCACGTGGTGCATTTTACATTTTGTGGACAGAGTTTTCCATGGTGGTAGTGGCTTGAAATTAGTAGAGTAGCTAGCCTTACTGCCATTTTATTTTTTATTTTATTTATTCAATCTTGGATTACAATACTTTTGAGTGGGAGACCGCTATTTTACAAAGGTGCCACGTCGTAAAGGGTGAGTATACATACATTGTGGGTTTAGGAGTATCTAGCTAGGTGAGTAAACATAGACAAAAATACATTGTAAATAGGAAACAGAGATGGTTTTAACACTAGGATAATTCAGGTAACAGTAGCAGCCTAGGTGGCATTGTCAGGTAAAGACAGTAAGCAACTATCCAGAAAGGAGAGTAGGGGGCATTGAGTGGGGGGGCATGATGACTATTTAGGGGAAGTGGGAGAGAGAGTGCAGGGTATTGCAGGGCAAAAATGGGGACAATTCAGGGTAGAGAGACAAAGTAGGAGTAGTGAGGAGATGGTAATAACCTGAAAGGTGAATGAGATGAAGTGGGTGTGTGTGGAGTAATTAGAAAGTACTACACACCAGCCATGGATATACTTTTCAGTCACTAGGTGTGTAGAATGTTAATAGGTGTGGAATTCTGCCAGTGTGACGAATGAATATCTGAAATGTTCACATTTTATATCTCAGAAACAGTTTAGTCTTTTACATTGAAATTTGGAGCATGTTGAGGGGATGTGCTGCCCATGTGAATTATGGTGTTTAGGTGTTGGAAAATTAATTTGCTGCAACCATATTGCATGACACACTTTATGTTTTGCATATGGCATTTTGCATTGTAGTACTGGCTTCACATTTATAGGGTGCCTAGCGTTACTGCCATGAGGAAATTTGTAGTGGTTAGGTGTCTGACATGTAAACAGGTGTTGAATTATGCTACTCTGATGACTGACACTTTGCTTTCTTCAAGGTGGTGGGCCCCATGCTACCACTCATATACATTGCCAGCAGTACATGTGATATTCAGTACTCTTATCTTAGGCAGGAATCTGCAAGTTGGTGGGAGCATGGAGCCCAAAGGGCCTGCACTCCCACCAACTCTCGTAACATCTACTTTTCTATTCTTTCTCAAAAATAAGGAAATTCTATGCAAAAAACTTTGTTAATACATCATTTTAGGGTTAAAGCACAAAAAGTCAGGAAATGAGACCTTTAGGGTTGCCCCATCCCCCCCCCATGGACCCCCATCATCCCGAGATTGACAGCTGATAGGGTGTGTCATTGGGGTTGTGAGGCCTAAATGTCACCCCATTCTTCTTTACTGTGGCTTGTGAATATGATTAGAGATGGAATGGGGTGACATTTACATCTCACAACCCAAATGATACACCCCGTCAGCTGTCAATCTCGGGATGATGGGCAGGTTCACGAGGGGGGATGAGGCAACCATAAAGGTCTAATTTCCTGACTTTTTGTGCTTTAACCCTAAATGATGCATTAACAAAGTTTTTGTATTGAATATATATATATATATATATATATATATATATATATATATATAAATATATATATATAAAATATCTATATATATATATATATATATATATATATATATATATATATATATGTATATATTATGAGAGTACCATTTAAGGTTAAATGGTGAAACTTTGCACTTTAATAACTTTGACACTGTCTAATGGATTTACCTGAAATTTGGCAGGCATAGGGCATAACCACAGGTCTTGGGATCTGCCAACTTCTGTATCGGTGAGGTATACGACTGCGGAGTTATTAAACGACATTCCGGGGCACATTTATGTTTTTTTGCACATTCTTTGCTCATGCCTACAGGTCGCACAGTTTGCATGACTGGTCCAAAAACTTCAGGGAACATGCAGCCAAGGTTCCCAATGTGCCTTTTGAAGATTTCATGAACAAATAGTGAACGGTTCAAAAGTTATTCAAAAAACAAGTTTCCAATTATAGTCAATGGGAAATGCTAACAAAAGGTTTGACAGTGTCACAAATGCTGTTTTTAGTGTCGCAAATGACCCCTGTAGTGTCGTGAGTCAGCCATTTGTATTTCAGTTACTGATCACAGAAATGCTTGGCATTTAAAATTGGGACCATCTAGGGACACAATTATTTTTGTTTTTACCTAGTTGAGCCCTGAGGATGCTAGGCATGTCTTTATTTTGGGGTTAAACCAAACCATGACACTGAATTTCCTTGCTTTTGTCACTGTGGAACAACCCTAACTGATGCATTAACGGAGTGTTTGCCATGAAACTATATATATATATATATATATATGTGTACACACAAATGCTATTTTTGCATCTTATAGTTGATAGTTTTCAGACAAATGCTCATAGACTTTTTTCTGTCCACCTGATGGAATCTTGAATGAGTTAAGTAAATGTTATTATTTTCTTCAAGGCCTGATCCAGCAACTCAGTAAATACACTCTCAGTACATCATATTATAACATGACAAAAACAGTCTTCTGTTTCTAGGTGTTTGATCAGAAATTTTATAAATGGTATAGCTACATACCAGTATCTTGCAAGTTCCCAGGAAGATCTCTGACATGTCAGGAATAATATCAAGCCTACGAAACCTCCCAAAAATGTAAAAATAATAATATAGAAAAACATAAAGGGAACTTTCAAGCTGAAATGGGCAGATTGGGTGGGCCATAGGCCATTATCTGCTGACAGTGTCTATGTATCTATGTATCGAAACAATAATTTTCCTCCTAATAAATGGCATGACTACTTTCCTTCTCAGAAATAGCACATTATATATCAAGTCAATATCTCCTCCATCTTGGCATATAATAAGATCTTAGTTTGTAAAAAGTGCTGAAATACCTAAAGTGTATTGTAATTAATTGGAAAACATCTACATGTCTGTCATGTACAGTATTGTGTCTTTTGATACAGGTTGTATATTGTATTTGCTATGTTTGTATTTATGTACATATTCTGTGTAACTATTTGTTTATTTTATGCATTGGGACCCCATTGAAAATGAGCCTCAGCTCAATTTGGCTATCTTTTTTCTGAATTTTCAGAATAAAATATTTACTACTACTACTACTACTACATGTAGTGAGAGATCAAAGCAAGTTAACACATACCCTGGCTACATTATTATCAGACCTCAAATTTATTTATAGAAATTATGCATGATTACACTACTAATACTGTAAATTAAAATATTACTGTTCAGACCTTCTTACTGTTTAGATTGCTTATTCCAACCACAAACAGTACATTTATGGTCCACAGCCTAGAGATGGAGGTCCAAAACACAAGACAAACTCAAATGTGAGATTAAAGGGAGGCTGATTAAGGGGTAATGTGAGGAAGTTCTTTTTCACAGAAAGGGTGATGGATACATGGAATGGCCTACCTCAGGAAGTGATGAATATGAATACAGTGCAGGGCTTCAAACAGGCATGGGATAGGCATTAGGGAGCAATACAGATGAGTATGAATAGATAGGCCATTGACAGAGCAAAGGCCGATGACGCATTCATAAGGTAGAAACAGAAATGGGCAGACTGGATGGGCCTTGCGGTCCTTATCTGCCATGAACTTCTATGTTTCTATGTTTCTGGTGTCCCCTACAAATTTCTTTCTCAACTGTTTTGATTAACTTTTTGTAACTATATGGGAACATAAGGAATCAGATAATTATACAGATACATTTCTCACTCATGGCTTGTCAGCAGTTAATTCATTAGATAAGGTCTCCCTTGCCAGGAGTTTGACTGTTTCTCCACCCCTCCCCCCAAACACACACACACACACACACACACACGCACCCTCTATAAGACATCTCAGTAGCTCTTATCTGTTCTGTTTGGGAAGAAGGTGCATCACTTGCTGTCAAAAAGAAATTTAATATATTTAGTCTGGATAGTTCACTGAAGACCTGGTATTTTATTAGCTAGGTCTTGAGGGGTTGAAAAATAGTGTAAATCTTTATAAATTTGCTGGGAAAGGTAACATTTCTGAGGTATGAATCTTTCTTGAAAGATATTCATGCCCAACTGAAGTTGTAGCAAAAATGTTCAAATACTAGGCATTTAGATGTGCAAGTTGTTGCATTTTGAAGGGGCAAACAAATCTCCAGTCTAATAGGCAACCAATATTTAACAAGCTGTTTCAGTTTCCTAATGGCCATCTGATAATCAGCTTGGAGTTACATCTCTACCATTCTAAACAGAAAGAATTGATTATTTTATTTTAGTTTTCATAGTGATTTGTAGATGTGGAAGGATACATTGAAAAGTCCAAAAAATGTGTTTCACGATACTCCATTTTCAAGCTACAGATAGCATGATGGCTGTAGGCTCCACCACAGCCATAAAAATCACTTCACTCCTACATGTACACAACAACAGGCAGCCGCTAAAGCTTCTGACATGTTATGGCCTGACACACTTTTCCTGGCAACAAGACACACACCATTAAAATCAAGCCCCCAACTGTCACAGATTTCCCAGAACCCTTCATGTTTTATTTATCCCTCCCCAAAAATGAAAGAAATGAAAGCCATACACAGACACCATCTCTCGATCAACTCACAGCACTCCACTGCTGTACTAGCAGAACCAACTTAATGAAGACCGTTAACTCAGTAGCTGTTTAAAAATTTATATATATATATATATATATATATATATATATATATATACAGTATATTATGATAGCACGGTAGTGCCACTATAGTTAGGGTTGAGTACCCCATTTAAGGTTAAATGGTGAAATTTTGCACCTTAATAACTTTGTCACCATATGACAGATTTGCCTGAAATTTGGTAGATATGGATCAGTAGCATAGATCATGGGAACTGCCAAGTTTTGTACTGGTTGGATATACAGTTGTGGAGTTATTAAGCAACATTCTGTAGCACATTTACGCTTTTTGTGCAATCTCTTTGCTCGCACCTACAGGTCACAGTTTGCACGACTGGTCTGAAAACATCAGAGAGCATGCAGCCAGGGTCCCTGATGTGCCTTTCAAGATTTCATGAAAAAATATTAAACGGTTCAAAATTTATTCAAAAAACAAGTTTCCCATTATAGTCAATGGGAAAAGTTAACAAAAAGTTTGACAGTGTCACAAATGCAGTTTTTAGTGTCGCAAATGACCCCCATAGTGTCATGAGTTAGTCACCACTCTCTCCGTGAAAAAATATTTCCTCACATTACCCCTGAGCCATCCCCCCTCTATCTTTAAATTGTGTCCCTTTGTTCTTACACATCTCTTTTTCTGAAAGATGCTACCCTCCTGGACTTTGTGATTCCCTTGAGGTACTTGAATGTTTCTATCATGTCCCCCCGTCCCTCCTTTCATCAAGGGTATACATATTAAGCTCTCTCAGTCTCTCTTTACATGATTTCTGATGCAGACCCTGCACCATTTTAGTTGCCCTCCTCTGGACTGCTTCCATCCTGTCTATGTCCTTGCATAGATGAGGGTCTCCAAAACTGCGCACAGTACTCCAGATGGGGTCTCACCAACTGTCTGTACAGAGGGATAACCACTTCCCTTTTTCTACTTGATGCCTTCCTGCCATCCCAGTATCCCCTGGCTCTCCTTACTGACTTCTCACATTGCTTACCCACCTTTAGATCATCTGATATGACTACCCCAAGTCCCGTTCCATTTTTGTTGTTGTCAGTACCTCCCCTGCTATGGTGTACTCTTCTCCTGGGTTTTTGTTTCCCAGGTGCATTACTTTGCACTTCTTTGCATTGAATCTAAGTTGCCATATGTCTGACCATTCCTCCAACCTTGCCAGGTCCCTTCTCATCCCTTCTAGCCCCCCTTGTGTATCAACTCTGTTACAGATCTTTGTATCATCTGCAAAGAGGCATACCTTTCCCTTCAGACCCTCTGCAATGTCACCTATAAAGATGTTGAAAAGGACTGGACCCAGTACTGAGCCCTGAGGTACTCCACTAGTGACCCCCCTTTCTTCGGAATGTGTTCCACTCACTATTACCTTCTGTGTCCTGTTGTGCAGCCAGTTTGCAACCCAGGCTACCACCCTGGGACCCACTCCCAGGCTGGCTAACTTGATTATTAATATTTTGTGTGGGACAGTGTCAAATGCCTTGCTAAAGTCTAGGTAGGCCATATCCACAGCCCCTCCCTGGTCTATTACTTTGGTCACCCAGTCAATGAAATCTATTAGATTCATCTGACATGACCTTCCTGCTGTAAATCCATGCTGCTTTGGGTCCTGTGCCCTCCTGGCCTCTAGGTATTCAACAATTCTTTCTTTCAGAAGTGATGCCATCATTTTCCCTACCACTGAGGTCAAACTTACAGGTCTGTAGTTTCCTGCTTCTGCCTTGCTCTCACTTGCTTTGTCCACCTTGAGTTTTAAGAGTTCTTTCAGGACTCTTTCTTCTGTATATATATATATATATATATTGCTGTAACCCCAAAAATGTTGTAAGCAAAAGCCAATCGATTGGCTTTACAACCCACTTCCTCCCAGTATTCAGACATTTACTCAAAAAAGTAAAAGCCGTGAGTAGGATTGGCTTTATGACAGTCCCTCACACTCCCTGCTGACAAGAAGCTGAAAATACAGTAGTAAGTGTGTATCTAACACCACGCTTCATTAACTTTCTTACCTGATCGTCATTTCTCGGTTCACTGACATCTCTTTGAGCATACAGCCACCAAATTAAGATGGGGAAGGGAAGAGAGGACAATGGATCTCCAACACTGGACATTGTGACAATGGTAGTGGGGGTACAGGAGTGAGAGCAGCGGGGAAGAAGTCAAACTTACAGGAGGCACCAGAATGAAAGCAGAGATGGAAAACAGAGAGAATCAAAATCAGAAATTAAAACCTAAAAGAAAAAAAGTGGCTAGCAGTACCAAGGAACACCAAAAGAACAACAAGGCAAAGGTTAGTGTGGGGACTCAGGAGTACAAAGCCACAGTTACAGTGCTGCAGCTCCACCTACTGGCAAAAACAATAAATCAACACTATTTTTTTAGTAAACCTATACATTGAAAAAAAACAGCAAAAAATTCTACTTTTAAATGTGATTTCCCCCCTTTTTTTAATTCATGAGCCATTGTATAATAAGAATAATGCACTTCAAGGTGTGTGTTTTGCTGGGGTAACATCACTGTTCAGGTGCTGGGTGCACTTGGCCTGCATGACACACACCCTGTCGTACATTATTCCTTTATTCTGTCCACTTTGTTGATATCCTTCAATATTTGATCATCTCAGCCATGTTACCCACCTCAGTACAGATTCCAGGTGATTCCTGTTTTTTTTTTTCAGTTGTTGACTTCCAAACTGTACACAATACTCCAGATGTGGTCTAACCAGCATAAATGTTGAAAGATACTACAACATAAAGATCCGAGGTGAATCCAGTCCACACAACATACTCTGTCTACAGTGCAGCCTGATGCCAGACAAACAGTTCTATTTAAACACAAACCTTTCTGCGACCCCATGATAAAATTACAGTTGCCAAGACACAATCACCAAAGCAGAAGGTCAGCATAAACACTCCACCAACTAAACCATCACAAAACACCTAAACATGCTGAAGGTGCTGTTCTAGGTGGTCTCTGTCTATTTTAGATGTTTTCTTTGAAACTGTGCTGAGTACTCCAGATGCAGTCTAGCCAGCATCCTGTACAGTGGTATCTTGCAATCATTTCTGTACTGGAAACACTGGATGATACTGAGAGAAAAATTCAATATATGTAATCTATCAATTGAAATAACTGTACCTGTAAGCAGTGCAAGAAGCAATAGGAGGACAAAAGAAAAATAGCCACAGAGCAAGATTCAGTAGACATAAATATACCATTATCCACTCTCTGGGCATGTCTGTGGCTGAACTTGTAATCAGCCAGGCCATTCTAAACTGAAGGATGTCATTTTCTCAGCAGTTAAGAAATGTCAAGGACTCAAATGCACTTTAAAAAGCAGACATATACTGGATACATCAACTTCATGTATTCCACCCTCAGTGAATAAATGTGTTATTTATATTTAGAAAATGGGTTAGGGGAACCCTGCTACCTGATTGGTGGAGAGCACCCCCTTCCTGACAGGTATAAGGCAACAGAGACTAGTAAATAACTAGTCCCTGTGCCTGTCTGTCTTTTTACACTAAAAAGTGATGAGCAGGAATGGAATGCTCATTTTTCAACACTGTCATTTTTTTCACTTGCTGAATGAGTGGTGTCCCCCACCCCCATTCTGTAACATGAATCCTCTGAAAGTTATGGTAATGGAAAATAGAAGGTAACCTTAATTCTGCCTTTACTGATCTCTCAGTTCTTATTTTACAAATGATTTTCCTCACATGCTCTGCATAGCCACTCAGGTTCAGTACAATCCCAAGTCCCAGACTGCGACTGAGCTTCTCCAGTCACTGACAGCGCCCATTATTGAAAGTAAGTGCTTAAAACAAAACTCTGCAAATTTTTTAAAGTTAAATTCTCACCCCTTGCTACACACAACTTAGTTACACTTTTTTCCTACCACCAACAGAGATGCGTGCTTATCTCTCAAAGATACTTCCATCACTGTCCTCTATTTGGTCCTGGCTCCCCTGCTCCAATATTAACATGAAACAGCCATCAGTGTGATAAATTTTTTTGTTGTTGTTTTTAATTAGCACTTCTGCAAACACTGTATTCTCAGTTCTGTGGGGTTTCTCTCAGTCTTACATCACGGCTACTCCACCATTAGAAATTATCAGGCAGCAGCAAAGGGGTAGAGATCGCTATCACTCACAGCTGAGCTTGCATATAGCAATCACTACATTACCAACTTAATTTACAGTATGATGTGCTCACTGTTATCATTGAAAAACCTTAAAACAGACCAGATGAAAAAGGAAAGTAAGAACTAAATAGAAAAGTTTGTAACATAGACACTACTCCTAGCATCAGTGTCCTCTAGCAGCAGTGCCCTCTACTGAAATCTCACCAGTGTAGGGACTACTTGTCAAAACGTATGTCTGTTGAAATGATTTTTTATATGTTTAAACATTTTAAATATATATATATTTTTTAATTTACAGTCCATATACCCATTTTCTAAGTGCAATAATGCCCTCCTGGATGGGTGGTATGGGCTATAAGGCCCACTGCCTGCAGCGTCAGGCCTCATTATGTCCCTCGGTGGTCTGGTATAGCCCAATACTGCCCACCTTGTCAGCTATTATTGCTTATCTGTAATTTATTTTTGTTTGTTTGTTTGTTTCACTAGGATAAAACTCTTTTAATCTGTGCACATTTCCTTTTTTTCTTAAGCAATATTTTTTTAATTATAGACTAAGTATGTAATTTATAGTCAATTAATGTTTTCCTCCTTATCTTGATTTTGTTAATCCTGTATTTATTGACACTCATAATGCTAAATCTGATTCCCCACCTCCTAAAATGCTCCCCCCACCCCATTCTACTTTCCAAAATGTTTTTTTTCTTACTCCTTACTTTATTTTATTTAATAAGTTATGTGGTCACCAACTTGGTGGATTCTGCGTGCTTAAATTTCATTTAAAATTGTGGCACAAAAATATCCTCTTCTAGACACTTTTATTGTAGAATGCATGCAGCACCATAGTTTCACCTGTAATGAAAACATGCAGCATCTGCCATTTTGCCGACCCTTGGTCATGTAAAAAATAAACTAAATTAAGTAACAACTCCTAAAATACTTGTTATTTTTCTGAACATTTTTTTAGGAGATTATTCTTCACATGTGGACACTAATATTGCATGTTGAATGATGTAGCATGGTATCAGCATAATCTGGCCATATTCATAATATAGTAAATTATGGTGGGTGGTTGATTGTCATGGTAGGTGACTTTTTAGTATTTTGATTGTAGTTGTTGTGGGTATGTATAATGCAAAAATGTACAGTATGTAACACATTAAGCAGTAACCAAAAAGTAAGACAGCGTGACAATTAAAGCATCAGTGCAAGAATGCAGTTACAATTTTGATCGATAATGTTTTATTCTATTTTACATTGCCCCCTTATCTAATAACTTGTATATACATATGCTACCCTTCTTTCCATAGTTTATGTCATTCTGCATTACTCCATTTTTTAAATTAGAAATAACAGCAGTAGTGCTCATTGTAATGTTACTGTGACCTGGTTTTCATCAGTTTTCCCAGCTGTTTTTGAACAGATACTGTTCCATTATGTCATGTAGCACTGTCTGATACATGTGACTTCATTGTAGTCACAACAGAACTGAATTTAAATATTTGCTGTCCAAAAGCATGCGAGAATACTGATCCAAATCTGGTGCAAGGCCAATTAAAATGAGCACTACATTTTACTTCCGATTCTGAAAAAAATGCAGTGCTGCATACTTAAATTGTTGAAAGAAGGTATTGTTCATATACACAAGTTATTAGATTATGTGAAAATGTAAAACAGAATAAAAGTATCAGTCAAAATTGTAACTGCATTCTTCACTATTTTCATTATCAGGCTGTATTAGTTTTGAATACTGTTTACTGTGTTAAACTCATAGTATACATACCCACAACAACTACAGTACAAGTCGATTAAACTGTTTCACCGATGAGAAAAAATTAAAGCAAAAATGAAAGAGGAAAATAAAGTGATATGTACCTGTAGATGTCATCCTTTAGGTGGTAGAGTACTATAATCCTGCCAGTTTACACAGTCTGTAACCTGTGAAAACAAATTGAAAATCAGTTGCCTGTATTTGGTGACAGTGGCATCTTTAAAACAGTAAAGGAAGGATTCACACACAGTTCAAGTCAAAACCATAGTACATGACATTAGTACATGCTCACTGTAAATTAGTTATAAGAAGCAGGGTGGCTGTGGCTGGCTGAGGTTTATAGATTGGGCACAGATACAATGTCTCTCTCTCTCTCTCACTCTCAAGAAGCAGGGTGGCTGTGGCTGGATGAGGGTTCATAGCATAGATTAATTGATTTAGAATTGTTTTTTATAGATGACAATGCATTGACAACTCATATTGCATTGTTTCTCAGTGCTTAACCAGCTCAAGAGCAATGTTTGTGAAATGTTTTATTTTAGCTCAGTTGGAATGCATCTGTAGCAGAGTTAAGCTAGCCCTGGCAAAAAGAAACACAGGTGAGGGGTACAGGCAAAGTGGGCAAGCATTAAGGATGCAATACTTGAAGCAACATCCCATTGTGTTAGACAGAAAGGAAGTGCAAAGAAGAAGGAAACCACTTTGGTTCTCAAATACAGTAGCAGAAAAGGTCAGAGCCAAAGGCTGGCCTTCAGGAAATATAAGGAAACACAGCGGGATGAAGATAGGGAGGCATACCAAACTGCCCTAAGGGAAGCAGATAAGGCAGTAAGGCAGGCAAAGTCCCAAACTGAGGAAACACTAGCACGAACAGTAAAAGAAGGTGACAAGACTTTCTATAGATACATTAGTGAAAGGAGAAAGTCCAGAGGAGTATTGCTAAGCTTAATGGAAAAGGAGCATGTGAGGAGGAGGACCCTGTAAAGGCATCTATCCTAAATAGATACTTTTGCTCAGTATTTACTGAAGAAGATGAGGGCAGGGCCCACAGCTCAGCATCATGGACACAGGGGAGGAGTGAGCACTAATCCCTTCACAAAGAAAGGGTCCTACAAGAGCTTGCTAAGCTCAGGGTGGATAAGGCAATGGGACCTGATGGCATACATCCCAGGGTGCCAGAGGGCTAAAGGAGGAACTAGCAGAGCCATTAGCAGAATTGTTTAGTGAGTCTCTGAGCACAGGAGAGGTCCCAGAAGACTGGAGAAGGGCTCATGTGATTCCGCTCCACAAGAGTGGTAGCAGGGAGGAGGCAGGAACTACAGACCGGTCAGTCTTACCTCAGTAGTGGGCAAGATTATGGAGGCACTCCTTAAGGAAAGGATAGTGCAACACCTGGAATCCATAGGGGCACAGGATCCAAGACAGCATGGGTTTACAAAGGAAGGTCAGTCAAACTAATCTCTAGATTTCTTTGACTGGGTAACCAGAGTTGTGGACCAAGGGGAGCAGTTGATGTCGCCTACCTTGACTTCAACAAAGCTTTTGACACTGTTCACATAGAAGATTGATAAATAAGCTGGGTAGGCTGGGTGGGTCAGAAGTTGGTCAACTGGGTGGCAAACTGGTTGACTGGCAGAAAACAGAGAGTGGTGGTAAATGGTATAAAGTCAGAAGAGATGCAAGTCACAAGTGGGATACCTCAGGGATCAGTCCTGGGGCCAGTCCTCTTCAACATCTTCATTAGTGTCCTTGCAGATGGACTAGAGGGTAAGGCTTGTCTGTTTGCAGATGACACCAAGATCTGCAACAGAGTAGATGATCCAGATGGGGTGGGCAGAATGAGAAGAGATCTGGATAAACTAGCAGAATGGTCAGAAGAGTGACAACTGGGATTTAATGCAAAGAAGTGCAAAATCATGCACATAGGGAAGAGAAACCCTGAAGCCACCTATAGGCTGGGAGGAGTTGCTAGCAGTCACAAAGGAAGAAAGAGACTTGGGCATCATCATCACTGATGACCTAAAATCATCAAGCAGACCTCTAAAAGCAGTAGGTAAGGCTAGGGGGTGTTAGGGTGTATTAGTAGGGGTATCACAAGTCATAAGAGGAGGTAATAATCCCTCTGTACAAGACACTAGTTAGGCCCCATCTGGAGTACTGCATGCAGTATTGGAGACCACACCTTCACAAGGACATTAACAAATTGAGGCAGTCAGAGAAGGGCAACCAAAATGGTGCAGGGACTGCATCAGAAGACATATGAGGACAGATTAACGAGCTCAATATGTATACCCTTGAGCAAAGGAGGAGAGAGGTGATATGATCGAGGCATTCAAACACCTTAAGGGCATAAACAAGGTGAAAGAGTCTAACATGTTTAAATATAAGAAAAATAGCAGGACAAGAGGACACAGCATGAGATTAGAGGAGGCCGATTAAGGGGAATGTGAGAATTCTTTTCACAGAAAGGGTGGTGGATGCATGGAATGGCTTACCACAAGAAGTGGTGGCTATGAATACAGTGCAGGGCTTCAAACAAGCATGGGATAGGCATAAGGGAGCAATACAAATGACTATGAATAGATAGGCCACTGACAGAGCAAAGGCCGATGGCACATTTATAAGGCAGAAAAAGAAATGGGCAGACTGGATGGGACTTGCGGTCCTTATCTGCCGTCAACTTCTATGTTTCTATGTTTCTATGTACTCCAGTCACAATGCAATGCAAAACTGAGTTTTAACTCTTAAGAAACAGTTTGAGCAGGGTGTTGTGCTGGACAACAACACTATGCAACTCAGTCAGAAATGCTAAAACAACTCATTGGAGGAACTGTTTAAAGTGACTTGTAATGAACAATCAAAATACCCTTAAGTCACCTAAAGTCACCTACCATGGCAATCCCGCCCCATAATTTCTTATCTTCTGAATGTTGTAAACATAGTATACATCATTTAGCATGCAGTATTAGTGTCCCAATGTGAATAATAATCCCTGAAAAACTGTTCATAAAATTAACAAGGATTTCTTGACGCTCATAATTATAAATCCCCGGCTCACACTAATGTTCCACCTCCTATTATGGATTCCACAATAGAAACATTTGTTTTCTTATTACTTTCTTTTAGTTTTTAAAATGCCCATGGTCACTAACTTTTCAGATGCTGTGTGCTTTCATTCCCTTTGAATTCGTGGCACTGAAATGCATGCTGCAATACACTTTTATTGAAGCAGGCAGTGTGTCGCCAGAGTGTCACGTGTAGTGAAAGTGCACAGCATTGGCATTTGCAGACCGTATGACATTTAAAAATAAATGAAAGTAAGTAAGAAGTCTTAGAAACTTCCTTTCAATTGTGGAAAGCATAATGGTGGTGTGGATACATTGTGAGAAGTGTGATTTAATTAGAATTATAACTTTTCTCCTTTCATTTGGTTAAAGCAACAGTGCAATAATCACAATACCATTAAATCACCGTCCATACCCCCAATGTCCTATCTTGTGAATGCCCTGCTGTTTTAATTTCATGAAAAGTTTAGATGAAGAATAAGGCCAGAAGCGTGTCACAGTGTACCAAGTGACAGCATTGCCTGGTGACGCCAGTTGCTGCTGCTGCTGCTCTTGTCCCACTGCTTTAATTGTATGAAAAGTCCAGATGAAGAATAAGGCCAGACATGTGTCACAGTGTCCCAAGTGAGATCATTGCCTGCACTGATGCCTGCTGCATCACTGATACATGCTGTCCTTTGTGTGCACCTTCATATCAAAATGGTGTGTTATTGTTCACCCCACTGTAATTTGTTTTGGCATAGACACAGCCATTTAATTTCTATTGAATCTTGTTCTGTGTTGTAAGCAGTCTGTCATGTTGTTCCTTTTCATGGAATCATCATAATACATACGGTATGTTTCCACTTTACCATGGTGTGCATAAGGATCGCATCTACATGTCAGACATATGTTACAAGTCTGACACCTAATGTGGCACTGTAACATTTAATTTTTATTCAGTGGGTGGGGGTTACTGCTGTGGTTGATAGAAATAGAATCATTTCTGGTTACTTTTTTCCCTCAGTTCATAGGCACACTTCTGTTCCACATGTTTTTGATGGTTGATGACTTTGGCTGTATGGAACTGTCAAGCCATGTAATGTAAGTATGTGTTTTTTGGGGATCATCATTTGAAAACAAGTTTCATTAATGTTTTGTCTTCTTTCCAGGTCTTCAGTGTATCCTGACTGTTGTTGATCTTCAGATTGGAAGACACCACTGACGGTGCTGTCCACAGCACATCAATGTTACCTGAAAACAGATGAAGAAGAAATTATTAGCAGTTCATTGCAACCGCATTCAGTTCCTAGTGTGACTGTTCCTGTCTTCTGTTATTTCCAGCTTAAAATACCAAGCTATTAGTAAACACCTTATCCAGCTTAAAATATCATGCTATTAGTAAAGCTCTTAAAAAAAATTAACACGTTTAGTGAGTGACACGCATTGGCCCACTGTCTTAGTTACATTACATGATGTGTTTTCGGGACCAGGATAGCATGTTGCACAACCCTGGTGCATTGAAGTACACCTGTCCCATCTGTGAAGAAAAAATATATTATCTGGCCTGTTTGTTACCATGGTTGAATGCTTTACACCAGCAGAAAAAAATTAAAACAAAAAATGAAAGAGGAAAATAAGAGTGATAAGTACCTGTAGATGTTATCCTTTAGGTGGTAGGAGTACTATAATCCTGCCAGTTTACACAGTCTGTAATCTGTGAAAACAAAATGAAAATCAGTTGCCTGTATTTGGTGACAGTGGCATCTTTAAAACAGTAAAGGAAGGATTCACCCCCACAGTTCAAGTCAAAACCATAGTACATGACATTAGTACATGCTTACTGTAAATTAGTTATAAGAAGCAGGGTGGCTGTGGCTGGCTGAGGGTTTATAGATTGGGCACAGATACAATGTATTTCTCTCACTCTCAAGAAGCAGGGTGGCTGTGGCTGGCTGAGGGTTCATAGCATGGGCTCAGGTATCATGTGTCTCTCTCTCACTCTCACTCTCAAGAAGCAGGGTGACTGTGGCTGGCTGAGGGTTCATAGCTTGGGCACAGGTACCATGTGTTCTCTCTCTCACTCTCAAGAAGCAGGGTGGCTGTGGCTGGCTGAGGCTTCATAGCTTTGACACAGATACAATTTCTCTCTCCCTCACTCAAAAGAAGCAGGGTGGCTGTTGGCTGGCTGAGGGATCATAGCTTGGGCACAGATACAATATCTCTGTGTGTCTCGCAAGAAGCAGGGTGACTGGCTGGGATCTGTTACTGTTTTTCAGTGTCAGGAGGATATCTGTTATTCAGTCAGCAGGATTTAGAGGCTACAAGTTGACATTTGTGTTTAGAGGACTGCAGGTAATAATGACTGCACACATTCTGTGAACTGTACCCTCAAAATCAGGAAAGGAAGTCAAAATATAACAACATGTCATTGTTGTCAATTGTCATATGATAGTCAAGGCCACTGTTTTTCGTTTTTAGCATGAAAAAGTGGTATCATTATGGAACTGTGACAGCTTTCACCCTGGTAATTTTGCCGTTATGCCTCCATCAACATCCTCGTCATCCAGGAGGAAGCAGCCCTCGCAATCCTCAATGCGGAGTTGTACCCACTTGGAAATTATTTTCCATGACTGCATCATTAACCTCAGTGGTACACCGTTTGAGCGCTGCCATCAGGATGGTCTGCTTCACCTGCATCATCAGCACAACCATCATCGTGAGTGGGTACAAACATAGATGTGGTTGTTCTATTTGGTATGTGACCTTCATTCATTTTGATAAATGTCTGCATGCTGTCATTCGTAGTTGACAGGTTACTATGATGGTCATGCACTGTGGCCCCCACAGAACTAAATACCCTCTCCACACTTACACTGGAGGGTGGGCAGGTCAGGTACTTCAGTGCTACTGATGTCAGCACTGGCCATTCATTCATCTTGCCACTCCAGTACACCAAAGGATCGTACAATATTGTCAGATACCTGTTTTCTGCCAAATAGGCCTCAACCATGGTCTGTGCATGCATTCCTGACGAATCATCCACCTGTTCAGAAGATTCATCTAGGTCACAAATTTCTACTTCTGACAAGGCATCCCAAAGGGGATTAATGGACGCTATCTTGTTTTCACTTTGCAGTCAGAAAAATTCAAATATCTTGACCCAGGGGGACTTCTTAGGTGAAACTATGGTGGGTTTTGCTCAGGGGTCTTCCTTCTATCATGTGGTTTCTTTCAAAATTATCAAAAAATAGAGTTTTTAACTTTTTTATTCTTTGACCGTGGCTCGCTAAAGATTTTCGACAGTGAGCCTGCAAATTCTTTGATTGCGAGTGTCTTTGACCAAGATCTTTGATCGCAAGGGTGTGACTAGGAGACCACTTGAAAAAAAATAAATTTTCTCAGCTCAGGGGTGCCTTATTAAGCTAAATGAGGGTGTGTTTTTGCACAGGGAGCTTTGTTCTTTTGAGGCATGGCTGTGGTTACATGTATTTCTGTCTAAAAATGGACTTTTAACATTTTTTGTTGTTTGATCACGACCCTACAAATTCTTTGATTGTGAGATTCTTTGACCATGACCTTTGATCACGAGGTCGCAACTAGATGGTCACTTGAAAAATTCAATTTTCTCAGCACAGGGGTCGCTTCTATAGGCAAAATAGAGTGGGATCTGCTCTGGGGCCTTCGTTCTGTCGAGTCATGGCTGTGGTTTCATGTATTTTTCTCTAAAAATTGAGTTTTAACATTTTTTATTCTTTGATCATGAGCCTGCAAATTCTTTGATCGTGAGATTATTTGTTTGCAATCTGTGATCATTAGGGAGGGGCTAGATATCCAGATTTGGAGAGACCAGATAGCACAATTTTAACAATTTTTCAAATTAAATATCTCAAAAAACAGTTTGTTCTTTTAACTTGCAATTTGTAGGGTGTTGATGGCATGTTCTGTAGCTGTGAATTATAATCTTAGGTGTCAGACAATACATTTTTTGCGGCGATATCACGTGGTGCATTTTACATTTTGTGGACAGAGTTTTCCATGGTGGTAGTGGCTTGAAATTAGTAGAGTAGCTAGCCTTACTGCCATTTTATTTTTTATTTTATTTATTCAATCTTGGATTACAATACTTTTGAGTGGGAGACCGCTATTTTACAAAGGTGCCACGTCGTAAAGGGTGAGTATACATACATTGTGGGTTTAGGAGTATCTAGCTAGGTGAGTAAACATAGACAAAAATACATTGTAAATAGGAAACAGAGATGGTTTTAACACTAGGATAATTCAGGTAACAGTAGCAGCCTAGGTGGCATTGTCAGGTAAAAGACAGTAAGCAACTATCCAGAAAGGAGAGTAGGGGGCATTGAGTGGGGGGCATGATGACTATTTGGGGAAGTGGAGAGGAGAGTGCAGGGTATTGCAGGGCAAAAATGGGGACAATTCAAGGTAGAGAGACAAAGTAGGAGTAGTGAGGAGATGGTAATAACCTGAAAGGTGAATGAGATGAAGTGGGTGTGTGTGAGTAATTAGAAAGTACTCCACACCAGCATCAGATATACTTTTCAGTCACTAGGTGTGTAGAATGTTAATAGGTGTGGAATTCTGCCAGTGTGATGAATGAATATCTGAAATGTTCACATTTTATATCTCAGAAACAGTTTAGTCTTTTACATTGAAATTTGGAGCATGTTGAGGATGTGCTGCCCATGTGAATTATGGTGTTTAGGTGTTGGAAAATTAATTTGCTGCAACCATATTGCATGACACACTTTATGTTTTGCATATGGCATTTTGCATTGTAGTACTGGCTTCACATTTATAGAGGTGCCTAGCGTTACTGCCATGAGGAAATTTGTAGTGGTTAGGTGTCTGACATGTAAACAGGTGTTGAATTATGCTACTCTGATGACTGACACTTTGCTTTCCTTCAAGGTGGTGGGCCCCATGCTACCACTCATATACATTGCCAGCAGTACATGTGATATTCAGTACTCTTATCTTAGGCAGGAATCTGCAAGTTGGTGGGAGCATGGGGCCCAAAGGGCCTGCACTCCCACCAACTTGTGCAACATTCTACTTTTCTATTCTTTCTCAAAAAGTAAGGAAATTCTATGCAAAAAACTTTGTTAATACATCATTTTAGGGTTAAAGCACAAAAAGTCAGGAAATGAGACCTTTAGGGGTACCCCATCCCCCCCTCATGGACCCCCATCATCCCGAGATTGACAGCTGATAGGGTGTGTCATTGGGGTTGTGAGGCCTAAATGTCACCCCATTCTTCTTTACTGTGGCTTGTGAATATGATTAGAGATGGAATGGGGTGACATTTACATCTCACACCCAAAATGATACACCCCGTCAGCTGTCAATCTCGGGATGATGGGCAGGTTCACGAGGGGGGGGATGGGGCAACCATAAAGGTCTAATTTCCTTACTTTTTGTGCTTTAACCCTAAATGATGCATTAACAAAGTTTTTTGCATTGAATATATATATATATAAAATATCTATATAGATATATATATATATGTATATATTATGGTAGAGTACCCCATTTAAGGTTAAATGGTGAAACTTTGCACTTTAATAACTTTGACACTGTCTAATGGATTTGCCTGAAATTTGGCAGTCATAGGGCATAACCACAGGTCTTGGGATCTGCCAACTTCTGTATCGGTCAGGTATACGGCTGCGGAGTTATTAAATGACATTCCGGGGCACATTTATGTTTTTTTGCACATTCTTTGCTCACGCCTACAGGTCGCACAGTTTGCATGACTGGTCCAAAAACTTCAGGGAACATGCAGCCAAGGTTCCCAATGTGCCTTTTGAAGATTTCATGAACAAATAGTGAACGGTTCAAAAGTTATTCAAAAAACAAGTTTCCCATTATAGTCAATGGGAAACACTAACAAAAGGTTTGACAGTGTCACAAATGCTGTTTTTAGTGTCGCAAATGACCCCTGTAGTGTCGTGAGTCAGCCATTTGTATTTCAGTTACTGATCACAGAAATGCTTGGCATTTAAAATTGGGACCATCTAGGGACACAATTCTTTTTGTTTTTACCTAGTTGAGCCCTGAGGATGCTAGGCATGTCTTTATTTTGGGGTTAAACACCACAGAAATATGCTTTTGAAATTTTTGGGAAAAGTAGTGTCGTAAAGTAGTGTCACATCTGCGACATTTTCGTGATTTTTTTGAGAAAGTGTAGCAAATTACGACACTACTTTGCAACACTATGGCCAAAATGACAGGAATTATTTGTCACTCTGCTGCAAAACAACGGTTTGGTCTTTTGGGCTGAAATTTGGAGGTAAGAAAGCCAACATCACAGATGTGCCTTGTCATGGTTTGGTGAAAAATATTGCAAAGATGCAAAGTTGCAGTATTCTGAAGTTGACACATTTCCCCATAGACTAACATTGCGGCATCTGACGCGCCTTTCGGGGCCCGTATCTCAAAGAAGGTGCAAGATACAAGCTTTTCATTGGAAACATGCTGAGCCCCTTAGGGGGCTAAGCATTCAGTGCTAATGTAGCCAGGAAAGTCATGAATCAAAGGAACTTTGAATTTTTTCTCTACATAGTACGGTTCCTGAGATATACGTAATTTAGTATTCCAATACCTCATTTTCTGGTCCGAGGCCCATTACTATGCATACATTCTTTGTAGTCACTGTGTTTCTCTATGTAGCTGTTTGGGAAAACCAGACTATGCACCCCAGTTACTGGCTACACATAGCACTTCCACTGGCGCTTCCCTCACCCGCTTAAGTGAAGGCTCACGTGTGTGCCACCATATGCTATATCTTTCATGCTTCCATTTGTGCTTCCGTTGCATTACTGTTACTATTTGTGTCTCCACTACTGTTTCTGTTTGTGTTTCGCTTTGCGTCACCACGCGCATTACCATTTCTGTTTGTGGCCACACTTCCGTTTACGTTCGCGTTTATGTTTTTCTTTCATTTTGCATCATCATTGTTGTTACCATTGCCATTTGTATTTCCAATTGCATTCCCATGACTGTGCGCATTACGGTTTGTGTTTCCATATGCGCTTGTGTTTGTGTTTCTGTTTCCTTTGGTGTTATTGTTGCTGTTACCATTGCCATTTGCGTTTACAATTGCGCTACCATGACCATGCGCGTTAAGGTTTGCATTTCCGTATATGTTTGCATTCACGTTTCCATTTCTATTTTCTTTGTCATTATTTTTGCTGTTACCATTACCATTTGCGTTTGCAATTGTGGTACCATGACCGTGCGTGTTATGCTTTGCGTTTCCATATGCGCTTGCATTTGCATTTCCATTTCTGTTTCCTTTGACATTATTGTTGCTGTTACAGTTACCATTTGCATTTACAATAGTGAAACTGTGACTGTGTGCGTTACCAGTTGTGTTTAAGTATGAGCTTGCATCTCTGTTTACATCACTGTCTGCTTTGGCATCACTTTGCACTTGCGTTTCTTTTAATGTTTGCTTTACCATTTACATTTGCATCACCATGTGTGTAACCGTTATTGCTTGCATTTCCATGGCAGTTACTGTTACTATGTCACTAAAAATCATGTGGTGGGAGCACGGGGCCCGAAGATCCCACGCACCATCACCACATTCCATTCACTATTTATAGTCCTCATTCTCAAAAGAAGGAAATTCATCACAAAAACTGTTAAATGCATCAGTTAGGGTTGTTCCACAGTGACAAAAGCAAGGAAATTCGGTGTTAGGGTTGAAAGCCCTCCCTTGTACCCACCCAGCCCGCCCCCAACTGACATCGGGGTGTGCATTGGGGTCATTGGTCCTCTCACCCCATTCTCCTATTCCTCAGCTTGTTTACTCATGTGATGGGGTGAGAGTTAGGGCTGATGACACAAATGCACACCCCGATGCTGGTTAGGGGGACGGGCTGGGGGTCTGCAAGGGGCTTAACCCTAACACTGAATTTCCTTGCTTTTGTCACTGTGGAACAACCCTAACTGATGCATTAACGGAGTGTTTGCCATGAAACTATATATATATATATATATATATATGTACACACAAATGCTATTTTTGCATCTTATAGTTGATAGTTTTCAGACAAATGCTCATAGACTTTTTTCTGTCCACCTGATGGAATCTTGAATGAGTTAAGTAAATGTTATTATTTTCTTCAAGGCCTGATCCAGCAACTCAGTAAATACACTCTCAGTACATCATATTATAACATGACAAAAAACAGTCTTCTGTTTCCAGGTGTTTGATCAGAAATTTTATAAATGGTATAGCTACATACCAGTATCTTGCAAGTTCCCCAGGAAGATCTCTGACATGTCAGGAATAATATCAAGCCTACACGAAACCTCCCAAAAATGTAAAAATAATAATATAGAAAAACATAAAGGGAACTTTCAAGCTGAAATGGGCAGATTGGGTGTGCCATAGGCCTTTATCTGCTGACAGTGTCTATGTATCTATGTATCGAAACAATAATTTTCCTCCTAATAAATGGCATGACTACTTTCCTTCTCAGAAGTAGCACATTATATATCAAGTCAATATCTCCTCCATCTTGGCATATAATAAGATCTTGGTTTGTAAAAAGTGCTGAAATACCTAAAGTGTGTTGTAATTAATTGGTAAACATCTACATGTCTGTCATGTACAGTATTGTGTCTTTTGATACAGGTTGTATATTGTATTTGCTATGTTTGTATTTATGTACATATTCTGTGTAACTATTTGTTTATTTTATGCATTGGGACCCCATTGAAAATGAGCCTCAGCTCAATTTGGCTATCTTTTTCTGAATTTTCAGAATAAAATATTTACTACTACTACTACTACTACATGTAGTGATAGATCAAAGCAAGTTAACACATACCCTGGCTACATTATTATCAGACCTCAAATTTATTTATAGAAATTATGCATGATTACACTACTAATACTGTAAATTAAAATATTACTGTTCAGACCTTCTTACTGTTTAGATTGCTTATTCCAACCACAAACAGTACATTTATGGTCCACAGCCTAGAGATGGAGGTCCAAAACACAAGACAAACTCAAATGTGAGATTAAAGGGAGGCTGATTAAGGGGTAATGTGAGGAAGTTCTTTTTCACAGAAAGGGTGATGGATACATGGAATGGCCTACCTCAGGAAGTGATGAATATGAATACAGTGCAGGGCTTCAAACAGGCATGGGATAGGCATAAGGGAGCAATACAGATGAGTATGAATAGATAGGCCATTGACAGAGCAAAGGCCGATGAGCGCATTCATAAGGTAGAAACAGAAATGGGCAGACTGGATGGGCCTTGCGGTCCTTATCTGCCATGAACTTCTATGTTTCTATGTTTCTGGTGTCCCTACAAATTTCTTTCTCAACTGTTTTGATTAACTTTTGTAACTATATAGGAACATAAGAATCAGATAATTATACAGATACATTTCTCACTCATGGCTTGTCAGCAGTTAATTCATTAGATAAGGTCTCCTTGCCAGGAGTTTGACTGTTTCTCCACCTCCCCCAAACACACACACACACACACACACACACACACACACACACACACACCGCACCTCTATAAGACATCTCAGTAGCTCTTATCTGTTCTGTTTGGGAAGAAGGTGCATCACTTGCTGTCAAAAAGAAATTTAATATATTTAGTCTGGATAGTTCACTGAAGACCTGGTATTTTATTAGCTAGGTCTTGAGGGGTTGAAAAATAGTGTAAATCTTTATAAATTTGCTGGGAAAGGGTAACATTTCTGAGGTATGAATCTTTCTTGAAAGATATTCATGCCCAACTGAAGTTCGTAGCAAAAAATGTTCAAATACTAGGCATTTAGATGTGCAAGTTGTTGCATTTTGAAGGGGGAAAACAAATCTCCAGTCTAATAGGCAACCAATATTTAACAAGCTGTTTCAGTTTCCTAATGGCCATCTGATAATCAGCTTGGAGTTACATCTTTACCATTCTAAACAGAAAGAATTGATTATTTTATTTTAGTTTTCATAGTGATTTGTAGATGTGGAAGGATACATTGAAAAGTCCAAAAAATGTGTTTCACGATACTCCATTTTCAAGCTACAGATAGCATGATGGCTGTAGGCTCCACCCACAGCCATAAAAAATCACTTCACTCCTACATGTACACAACAACAGGCAGCCGCTAAGCTTCTGACATGTTATGGCCCTGACACACTTTTCCTGGCAACAAGCACACACACCATTAAAATCAAGCCCCCAACTGTCACAGATTTCCCAGAACCCTTCATGTTTTATTTATCCCTCCCCAAAAAAATGAAAGAAATGAAAGCCATACACAGACACCATCTCTCGATCAACTTCACAGCACTCCACTGCTGTACTAGCAAACCAACAATGAAGACCGTAACTCCAGTCGCTGTTTAAAAAATTTATATATATATATATATATATATATATATATATATATATATATATATACAGTATATTATGATAACAGGTGGTGCCACTATAGTTAGGGTTGAGTACCCCATTTAAGGTTAAATGGTGAAATTTTGCACCTTAATAACCTTGTCACCATATGACAGATTTGCCTGAAATTTGGTAGATATGGATCAGTAGCTTAGATCTTGGGAACTGCCAAGTTTTGTACTGGTTGGATATACAGTTGTGGAGTTATTAAGCAACATTCTGTAGCACATTTACGCTTTTTGTGCATTCTTTGCTCGCACCTACAGGTCGCACAGTTTGCACGACTGGTCTGAAAACATCAGAGAGCATGCAGCCAGGGTCCCTGATGTGCCTTTCGAAGATTTCATGAAAAAATATTAAACGGTTCAAAATTTATTCAAAAAACAAGTTTCCCATTATAGTCAATGGGAAAAGTTAACAAAAAGTTTGTCAGTGTCACAAATGCAGTTTTTAGTGTCGCAAATGACCCCCATAGTGTCATGAGTTAGTCTCCACTCTCTCCGTGAAAAAATATTTCCTCACATTACCCCTGAGCCATCCCCCCTCTATCTTTAAATTGTGTCCCCTTGTTCTTACACATCTCTTTTTCTGAAAGATGCTACCCTCCTGGACTTTGTCGATTCCCTTGAGGTACTTGAATGTTTCTATCATGTCCCCCCGTCCCTCCTTTCATCAAGGGTATACATATTAAGCTCTCTCAGTCTCTCTTTACATGATTTCTGATGCAGACCCTGCACCATTTTAGTTGCCCTCCTCTGGATTGCTTCCATCCTGTCTATGTCCTTGCATAGATGAGGTCTCCAAAACTGCGCACAGTACTCCAGATGGGGTCTCACCAACTGTCTGTACAGAGGGATAACCACTTCCCTTTTTCTACTTGATGCCCTTCCTGTGCATCCCAATATCCCCTGGCTCTCCTTACTGACTTCTCACATTGCTTACCCACCTTTAGATCATCTGATATGACTACCCCAAGTCCTGTTCCATTTTGTTGTTGTCAGTACCTCCCTGCTATGGTGTACTCTTCTCCTGGGTTTTTGTTTCCCAGGTGCATTACTTGCACTTCTTTGCATTGAATCTAAGTTGCCATATGTCTGACCATTCCTCCAACCTTGCCAGGTCCTTCTCATCCCTTCTAGCCCCCTTGTGTATCAACTCTGTTACAGATCTTTGTATCATCTGCAAAGACATACCTTTCCTCAGACCCTCTGCAATGTCACCTATAAAGATGTTGAAAAGGACTGGACCCAGTACTGAGCCCTGAGGTACTCACTAGTGACCCCTTTCTTGAGATGTGTTCCACTCACTATTACCTTCTGTGTCCTGTTGTGCAGCCAGTTTGCAACCCAGGCTACCACCCTGGGACCCACTCCCAGGCTGGCTAACTTGATTATTAATCTTTTGTGTGGGACAGTGTCAAATGCCTTGCTAAAGTCTAGGTAGGCCATATCCACAGCCCCTCCCTGGTCTATTACTTTGGTCACCCAGTCAATGAAATCTATTAGATTCATCTGACATGATCTTCCTGCTGTAAATCCATGCTGCTTTGGGTCCTGTGCCCTGCTGGCCTCTAGGTATTCAACAATTCTTTCTTTCAGAAGTGATGCCATCATTTTCCCTACCACTGAGGTCAAACTTACAGGTCTGTAGTTTCCTTCTTCTGCCTTGCTCTCACTTGCTTTTTCCACCTTGAGTTTTAGGAGTTCTTTCAGGACTCTTTCTTCTGTATATATATATATATATATATATATATATTGTAACCCAAAAATGTTGTAAGCAAAAGCCAATCGATTGGCTTTACAACCCTTCCTCCCAGTATTCAGACATTTACTCAAAAGTAAAAGCCATGAGTAGGATTGGCTTTATGACAGTCCTCACACTCCCTGCTGACAAGAAGCTGAAAATACAGTAGTAAGTGCGTATCTAACACCACGCTTCATTAACTTTCTTACCTGATCGTCATTTCTTGGTTCACTGACATCTCTTTGAGCATACAGCCACCAAATTAAGATGGGGAAGGGAAGAGAGGACAATGGATCTCCAACACTGGACATTGTGACAATGGTAGTGGGGGTACAGGAGTGAGAGCAGCGGGGGGGAGAAGAAGTCAAACTTACAGGAGGCACCAGAATGAAAAGCAAGAGATGGAAAACAAAGAGAGAATCAAAAATCAGAAATTAAAACCTAAAAGAAAAAAAAGTGGCCTAGCAGTACACCAAGGGAACACCAAAAAGAACAACAAGGCAAAGGTTAGTGTGGGGACTCAGGAGTACAAAGCCACAGTTACAGTGCTGCAGCTCCACCTACTGGCAAAAACAATAAATCAACACTATTTTTTTAGTAAACCTATACATTGAAAAAAAACAGCAAAAAAATCTACTTTTAAATGTGATTTTCCCCCCTTTTTTTAATTCATGAGCCATTGTATAATAAGAATAATGCACTTCAAGGTGTGTGTTTTGCTGGGGTAACATCACTGTTCAGGTGCTGGGTGCACTTGGCCTGCATGACACACACCCTGTCGTACATTATTCCTTTATTCTGTCCACTTTGTTGATATCCTTCAATATTTGAACATCTCAGCCATGTTACCCACCTCAGTACAGATTCAGGTGATTCCTGTTTTTTTTCAGTTGTTGACTTCAAACTGTACACAATACTCCAGATGTGGTCTAACCAGCATAAATGTTGAAAGATACTACAACATAAAGATCCGAGGTGAATCCAGTCCACACAACATACTCTGTCTACAGTGCAGCCTGATGCCAGACAAACAGTTCTATTTAAACACAAACCTTTCTGCGACCCCATGATAAAATTACAGTTGCCAAGACACAATCACCAAAGCAGAAGGTCAGCATAAACACTCCACCAACTAAACCATCACAAAAACACCTAAACATGCTGAAGGTGCTGTTCTAGGTGGTCTCTGTCTATTTTAGATGTTTTCTTTGAAACTGTGCGCAGTACTCCAGATGCAGTCTAGCCAGCATCCTGTACAGTGGTATCTTGCAATCATTTCTGTACTGGAAACACTGGATGATACTGAGAGAAAAAAATTCAATAAATGTAATCTATCAATTGAAATAACTGTACCTGTAAGCAGTGCAAGAAGCAATAGGAGGACAAAAGAAAAATAGCCACAGAGCAAGATTCAGTAGACATAAATATACCATTATCCACTCTCTGGGCATGTCTGTGGCTGAACTTGTAATCAGCCAGGCCATTCTAAACTGAAGGATGTCATTTTCTCAGCAGTTAAGAAATGTCAAGGACTCAAATGCACTTTAAAAAGCAGACATATACTGAATACATCAACTTCATGTATTCCACCCTCAGTGAATAAATGTGTTATTTATATTTAGAAAATGGGTTAGGGAACCCTGCTACCTGATTGGTGGAGAGCACCCCTTCCTGACAGGTATAAGGCAACAGAGACTAGTAAATAACTGAGTCCCTGTGCCTGTCTGTCTTTACACTAAAAGTGATGAGCAGGAATGGAATGCTCATTTTCAACACTGTCATTTTTTCACTTGCTGAATGGTGGTGTCCCCACCCCCATTCTGTAACATGAATCCTCTGAAAGTTATGGTAATGGAAAATAGAAGGTAACCTTAATTCTGCCTTTACTGATCTCTCAGTTCTTATTTTACAAATGATTTTCCTCACATGCTCTGCATTGCCACTCAGGTTCAGTACAGTCCCAAGTCCCAGACTGCGACTGAGCTTCTCCAGTCACTGACAGCGCCCATTATTGAAAGTAAGTGCTTAAAACAAAACTCTGCAAATTTTTTAAAGTTAAATTCTCACCCCTTGCTACACACAACTTAGTTACACTTTTTCCTACCACCAACAGAGATCGTGCTTATCTCTCAAAGATACTTCCCATCACTGTCCTCTATTTGGTCCTGGCTCCCTGCTCAATATTAACATGAAACAGCCATCAGTGTGATAAATTTTTGTTGTTGTTTTTAATTAGCACTTCTGCAAACACTGTATTCTCAGTTCTGTGGGGTTCTCTCAGTCTTACATCACGGCTACTCCACCATTAGAAATTATCAGCAGCAGCAAAGGGGTAGAGATCGCTATCACTCACAGCTGAGCTTGCATATGGCAATCACTACATTGCCAACAATTTTACAGTATGATGTGCTCACTGTTATCATTGAAAACCTTAAAACAGACCAGATGAAAAGGAAAGTAAGAACTAAATGAAAAGTTTGTAACATAGACACTACTCCTAGCATCAGTGTCCTCTAGCAGCAGTGCCCTCTACTGAAATCTCACCAGTGTAGGGACTACTTGTCAAAACGTATGTCTGTTGAAATGATTTTTTATATGTTTAAACATTTTAAATATATACATATATATTTTAATTTACAGTCCATATACCCATTTTCTAAGTGCAATAATGCCCTCCTGGATGGGTGGTATGGGCTATAAGGCCCACTGCCTGCAGCGTCAGGCCTCATTATGTCCCTCGGTGGTCTTGTATAGCCCAATACTGCCCACCTTGTCAGCTATTATTGCTTATCTGTAATTTATTTTTGTTTGTTTGTTTGTTTCACTAGGATAAAACTCTTTTAATCTGTGCACATTTTCAAAACAGCTGTTAATAGGACAAACAGAATTACAGCGGGAATTATAACACAAACAATGTGAACAAGATTTTCAATACTAGCAAAAATAACAATGCACATAAAATACTCTCAGAAGTTTAATATGCATTCAATTTCCTTGGGCATACATTTCTTCTCCTTTCCTCTCCTCCCCATTTTCTAATTTTTACCTCCCACCTTTAGTTCACTTCTTCAGCCCATATACTGTATTTTAATATATGGATCATGAAAATAAAATAGTAGAAATGCATACAAAAATTCTCCATAATAGTATCACTCCCAAAGTGATAATACTAAAAACTACAGGCGTGATAATACCATCGTTCAGGTGCCGTAATACTATCGTTCAGGACCTGAATGATAAGTATTATCATCAAAACAACAGCGCATACGCTAGTCTAGCTCCCAATGTTTTCAAAATGTGCATTCCAATTGGCCGCTTTTCCTGTTAGGGTGGGCAGAACAGTTCAAAAAACATGGCGGCCACTGTCTCGCTTACCTAGAGTGTTTCTGAACTCGAACATTTTGGTGCTTTTTGTTTTAAAAGGTAAAAATAAAGATGTCCAGTTGATCCTGTGTTCCCCAGACATGGAAAAGGTAGGCTGTCTATAGTCAAAAAAAAACAAAACAGTGAGCAGTGAGCAGTGAGCAGTGAGACAGTGTGTACGTGGCCAGGATGGAGAGACATTGGCTGCAGCGAGCCAACCACCTGAGAGAAATTAACAAAAATCAGAAAATGCATCCATATATTAAAAAAATAAAAATAGGTTCCTGTGCATCACAAGGTAATAATTCTATCTCGAGGTTCTGGGGACATGGAACCTCCCGAGCTTCACTCTCGAGGTTCCCAATGTCCCCAGAACCTCTCGATAAATTACTACCTGTAATGCCTGGGAACCTATCTATTATTTTATTTATACATCACTAACATAATCTCAGCCCATCAGCATGCAGGGCTACTGTACCTGTTATTTTGTGAACAGTTTGCTCTTTGCATGATCGCTAGGAGGGAGCACTTCACTTCAAAGCCAGTGGGAGAAAGAGACACTTAAATGAAGACTAAATTTATTATAAATAACTCAGTCTAAACTTCAGTGATTTATATGTTAATAGAACCTCTGAGGATGTCACTTATGATATGAGATACTCCTCTCATGAGGTTTGGGCAGACAGAATTGCTCAGCTTTTCTTTGTGTTCCCTGGCCCAGATCTCAAGTTTGGAGTCTCTTATACCATAAGAGGAATCCCTTGGAGGTTCTATTAATGTATATTCTTCTGTCTGTTTAGTTGTTTTTGTACTTGAAGATCTGTTTATCAATCTGAAAGATCGTACAGTACTTGTAACTTGTTTTTTAGTTTAACACAAGGTAAAACACATTGGTCACAAACTGGGGGTTTATGCATTTCTTATTGCGTAATAATATTTAAAATACTTTAAAATGATACCTTAAACATGCCCATTTCCAAGGCAACTGAACATGAGACACTCTTTACAGAGCAAGAGTTTCTCACACAGAGGGGATAGGAGGACTCATGTAACTCCCTTATATTGGGGTCTAGTCACAGAAGTCTATGCCAAGTATCTGCTACATATAGGCATGCCTATGACTGAATGCTGTGCAGTGGGGTCCAGCGTACCCCTGGCAGCATTCACTACAGGTACACTAGAGTCTTCCAGAATGAATCCCTAGGCTGCCCATGCAGCTATGTACCTTGGGTGGTCCAGAGGTGTACCTGGAGGCATGCCCACCCTCTGCACCACTCATTAATGCATGGAATGCCAATCCGGGGGGTACAAGTTACACAACAAGAGACCTTGCCATAATGTTTATGTACCCCCCCCGAATAGATACCAGCTGTTTGCAGCAGCAATGGGAGACCCATGCACACTGCTGCCCCAGACCACCAGGCTGCCAGGGCAGGCAGAAGGCAGCCATTCAGCCAGTCACCCATCGGACTTCACATCCTGGCATCTGCACCTGCCCAGGATCCCCCTGCATGTGCACAGAAGGGCATCCACTTCAGGACAGAGGACAGATATCCAATTTGATGCCCGCCTGGGTCCAGCTATCCACCTCCATGAAGCTGCAATCCACACCCATACAGCTGCATGCCAGGGGGTAGGGTTGTGGACAGGTGGCTAGCAATGGTGAATACCAGCCAGTACATGCCTGTCCCATTATGTGTACATGTCGAACATTTGTGAATAGGGTCCATTGAGCCCTAGCACAGTAAAGCACAGGTATTGTGCCAAAAGGTGTCTGAATGGCAGTGCACACATATGTGTCATGCAAGCCGGCAATTCAAAGCCCTATGCACTACCAAAGGTAGACATGGCGACTGGTGGCACCCACAGACATGCACAGAGCTGTGCAGTGCTGGGACAGGAGAGTCTCCAAACTATGGGCATGCCCTGTGACCCCAACATATAAGAGCATCTACATCATGGCACATTCACAGATGGAAGTGAATTCTGTTACGGAGGGTGAAGGCAATGAGCTCCCCAGGGAGGCATGTCAGCTGTACATACAGTGTCCACCAGGCAATGCCCACAGTCAGAGGTGAATGGCCACAAGGACACAGTTGCACCTGGGCCATCATCATGTACTGCACAGCCCAGGTCATCTAACTTCATCTGTCTACAGAGGCGGCTCTGGTGACATACATCCAGGCACATTCGCCACACTATATTGTTCTGACTCACTCAAGGACACTGCTAAAACTAAGGTACACCTGTGGCTTGACATCCAGGCAGCAATCAATACCGCAGGGCTGGAGGCAAGCACACTCTCTGCCATGAAGCAGAAGTGGTGCAACCTCCAGTCTGCTGTGAAGCGTAAGCTGGCAACTGACAACCACTCACAGTCAACTATGGGTGATGAACTACCTGCATAGGCACTCATCCTGTCTCCCATTGAGAGGATCATGGCAGAAACAACATCTGAGGTGGTCCACCATGGTGAGGAGCAGTGCATGGACACACTTTCATGTATGTGTGGCACTATATATGCATTGCAAGGAGGTGGTGGTATGCACATTTGGTACAGTAGCCACCATGTCTTGCACCCCATATATAGTATCCTGACCACAGGAACCAAGGGATAACCACTATGATGGAGACTTAAATGGAGCTTGTGTACACGGGAGGTAAGTAACAGACACCTGCCACAAACCAGGACGATGGCGCTCAAGGCTGGAGTGCAGCCATTATTAATAGGTCACATGCAGAAACAGTTCATGTTGGTGTTGAAGGACAATGACGTGCACCCCGATGCTATTGAGGGATCAGTGGACACTACTGAGAGACCTGCACACACATATGACCATGGAACCTGTGGTGAAACCACAGAGCACACCAGTGCCACCACAACACAGCAGGACATGCCAGTCCAAACAGACTTAGATGTGGCACTGAACACCACCACACATTAACAGGAGCCACACGATGATGCCTAGGTCATGTAAACTGCAGGCACAGTGGTGGAGCAATGTTCCACTGAGTCACACACTTCCTCACAGCCTGTCTACAACAGAGAGGATGAGGGCCAGTTCAGATGACTGCCACGGCACACCAGGCAGAACATTATGGGTGTTTTACAAACATACTACTATGAGCTATGGCAGGAAGAACAGAAACGGCTCAGTGCACAGCAGGTGAATTCAGTGGCCCTCTGTGAACTCACTAAGGAGATGGGGGCAAGTGCAGGGGCACAGGCTGAATTGGGGAATGCTGGAGAGATTAACAGAGCGCATGCTGCCCATGAGCAGAACCTTGTTGAGCACACCAGCTGCCTCCACAAGGAAGGAGAGTGACAGAGCCACTCAGAGCATCTTAGACTTCAGTAGTACAGTGAGGAACAGCAGCCAGGAAGTCACACCAGATGCCAAACAAGAGCCACAAGAGGCACAAGGGGCCAGGCAAATGTCAGACACCTAGACACAAGGGCAGGATCTCGGCATGTGAGGAAGTGACCATACTGCCACAATATGTGCACCAACCATGCACAGTGAATGGTTATGGATGGCTGCACAGCACAAAACATCCGGCACGCTTATGTCCACGTCAGACAAGCATACCACACCACAATGGATGCACTACACATGCACATTCCCCCAAACACATGCACTATACAGTAACCCACCCACACATGCACTACACATGAATCCCCCATGCCCTGAAACACAGGCGGGGTCCAACAGCACAACTCCTGTCACATCACACACCCAACATGCACCCAGGCTGCATACCAGTTACAAGAGCACTGAGAGGTACTTCATTATGGTGCTACATGGTCCAGACAGCTAATGTGCAAATGTACACAGTGTGACCATGTGCTACACTGCACAGCCAACAGCATTTCCCCTAACACCCCACCTGCAGGTCCAACATCGTCACATGGCAGGACATCATCTGGTAAGTTGCATAGCAGTGGAAGTTGACGTCATACACTGATATTGCGGAGCATGGCAATGGCAGTAAACACTCTTCATGTCATCCCAGGGCCAAGCATCATTGTGCCACCTGTGTGATCCAGGCACTGGAACTGCATCTTCAGATGGCCTATCATGCATCCCACCATTCTTCTTGTGCCCATGAGGCTCCTGGTATGGTGTCATTAGGTATGGATGCAAAGGATATCCTCTGTCACCTATTAAAGGGATATATCATGTTAGTGTGTGAGGACAGACCACCATGCACCCTCTGACCCCTTTAACATTACCTTCCAAGCAACCAGCCATCACTACCACCCTGTTCAGCAAGGCGGGCACCCAGGCTAGATCTGTCAAATATGTACAAGTCATGGCATGACCCTGGGTATTTAGCACATACATTTCTGATGATGACACTTGAATCGCACATGCGCTGGCAAATTTATGCTGTAGAATCCCTTTCTATTTCAGTACACCCTCCTCATCCACTGGCAGAGCCACAATCAACACATGGGTGCAGTCTATGACGCCAAACACATTTGGCATGCCATGCATGTCATTGAACCCCTCCTTCATGGATTGTATGGCCACTGGTGTGGTGAGAAAGGCTATGTGTGCATGCACACTCAGGAGTAGGGCATAGGTGACCTAATGCAGGGCCCAGAACACCAATGATTGGCTCACACCTGTAACATCACCTTCCACCCTTTGGAAAGATCCAGTAGCATAATGTGCTGTGGTGTTCTGCAGGGTTCAGTCTTATCGCCATTGTTTTTCACGGTGTACATGCTGCCATTGGGGACATTATCAGGAGAATGCGAGTTGAGTTTTCACCGCTATGCAGATACCCAGCTGTACTTGTTCTGTGTGCCCGATCCAGGTGTCGGCCTCTGTATTTAACAGCCTCCTTGATGAGATCCAGTTGTGGATGACTCAAAACTGGCTTAAGCTTAACCCAGACAAGACAGAGTTACTGGTCGTGGATCCGGATAGTCAGGGTGGAGGGGGGTGAGGGGTTACCACTTGGCCTAGTGTTAGGGGGTATTCCCCTTGTTCCATCTAGACAGCTGAAGGATTTGGGCATGATCCTGAATGATGGCCTGATGTTTGATGCTCAGGTGTCAGCCATCGTCAGGAGTGGATTTTACCATCTCCGGAATATCACCTGAATCCTAGCCCGATCCTGCCTGACGACCTGACCATGCTGGTGCATGCTTTCATCATGTCCAGGTTGGACTACTGTAATGCCCTGTACCTAGAGTTATCTGAGGCAACCTCCACAGGCTACAGCTGGTACAGAACATGGCAGCAAGACTGTTGACTGGGGTGAAACAGTGTGAGCATATTACCCTGGTCCTCCATGGGACTGCACTGGCTGCTGGTCAGGTGGAAGACTGTCTTCAAGGTAAGGCTCCTGACCTACAAGACCCTGCATGAAAGGGGACCTGTCTATCTGCAAGATCTCCTTGTCCCCTACCATCCACCCCGGGCACTCCATTCTGCTGGTGAGGCCTCCTTGGAGTTCCCAGGGTTAGTTTGTGGCATTCTGGGGACAGGGCATTCACGGTGGCAGTGCCTACCCTGTGCAACTCCTCTCTAAAGGAGGCTTCCTCAGTAGAAGCCTTTAAAACAGGCTTAAAAAATGTATTTGTTCCAGCAAGCTTTTATTGATTGATTAATTGTTTATTTTAAAGGGATAGATAGATGAATTTTAAATCCGCTCCCAGCTGAATTGCTGTGTACATGTTGTTTGTTTTTACTGTACAACACTCAGAGTCCCTGGCAATAGGTGCTTTTATAAATAAAATATCTATCTATCTATTATATGTTAATACACACAGTACCTTGGTTTCTATGGATATCTCCCTAGATTGTCTGATGCAAGTTGCTACATGTCAGTGTACAATGGCACACATGTGTGCAATGGCTGCATAGTCCAAATGTAACCTCTCTGTACAGTGTGTGTCCCAGAGGGCATGTGCATGTAGTCGTGTCCAAAAGACGTGTGGCCATGGGTGTCTTATATGCCTCTGGTCCCTGATCCAGACCTTTGTCCAGCAAGATGGCATTGAGCAGTAGTCCTTGGCAAATGTTGCACATATGAGAGTTGTCACACCAGCAGCTGTGTGACAGATGGCCATATAACATGGCACTGTGGTCTGCATGGACCATCTTCCTAACCTGAGTTGGTACATGTCCATTTATATGGGCATTACCTGTGTACACCAGTGGGTGGTGTGGTGTGATAGAGCATTGTTCTTGTGGTGATGTCTTTGCAAACGTGCAAAATGGCACAGAGCATGGACTGCAGCTTCTGTGGGATGGATGGGGGACTACCCCAAGAAATTATGACAGATGGTAACCCTTACTTACCAGGATGCCCTGTACAGGGGCAACATCTAGATTGTATCTGAGCCTGAAGATGCGGGTTATCTGGATGATTGGGAGTGGCATGAGGGTGTCAACACTGCATGTGTTCTGAGTTTGATAGTATGCTTCATGTTGTGTCTCTACAGGCATTCAGTGGGAGACTGGACCACTTCCCACTTGAGCAACAGGGGCTGGGCCAGGAGGGAAATGGCGATCCACCCATATACAGTCACAGCCAAAGACATAGTTAGATGTTTTCTGAAATTTCTGTGATATTTCTAGAGACATCTCCTCCTTTCTGCATTTCCATAGTATGGACAGCAGAGAGAAACTCTAGAAATGTTGTGAAATATCTGGAAATATCTGACCATGTCTGTGGTTACTACTGTAGTGCACGCTCCTTAGTTATCTTGCAAGCCCTAAATTCTTTTACTTCTTTCCTTCTATGACTCGTGCTGTTCCTGAGCCCCTGATCAGGGCTCCTGTGCTGAAACCTCATCCACAGTTCAGTCCTGTGACCACTGTATGAGCCCACTGTCCACCCACCAAGCAGAAAGCATCCAGGAGTCAGGAAGGGTATGCACTACTTGCAGCTGATCAGCCTGATCATACCCGTATTCGTGATTAGCTGGCGCTATCCTTTTTTTTGTCTGTTTTTCCATTAGCACTTTATACTTATTGGCCACTAGAGGGACACACATAATAAGGAGAAACCTATTGTACTATTACTGCATTTCGGTATAGTCACGCTTTTTCATTAGTTCCCCTTAGATATCCTCTCAACCCACATTTTTCTACCCCAAGCTTTTGCAGTAGCTCATTCAGGATTTAAGACAGTACTCTACTACTTTGCTTTTACGCACTCCATCCATGATGCTTTCCCCATCTCCTGTGTTGCTGCTGCTCTTACTAATTTTTCAGTTACGCAGTCTGTCAACCACTATTGTATCGCCTTCCATGCAGCACCCCATTTGCAGTACCGATATCTTTCAACAACAATTATGGAATGAACCATCTAAAGCAATTGCTTCATTTTTGGTTTGCATTAATCCCACCAAACTATGTTCTATAATAATGCTTTGGACAATGCTGAACTCTACCACCACTAGCATTAAGAGAAGACCAGCATTATCTTGCTCTAGTAACGGGCATGTGACACATCACACAACGTTTTCTAAATCTGGATGAAACAAATTATTGTCATTCTCTTGCTATGCTCAGGCAATATATAACTAAACCCGGGTCCCATCTCATCCATAGATTCCCCAACTGATTATGCTTCAGCTAAGGGGATAAAAATGATGCTCATCAATATCTGTAGTCTGCAAAAGAAACTGACCGAAGTTCAAGCCTAGGATTCCCACACCAGTCCGGATATCCTTGTCGTAACAGAGGCTTGGTTAAAGGTATCCACTTCAGATCATTCGCTAGCTCTACCTTCCTATTCCCTGTTCAAGGTTAATAGGCCAACAAGGGGGGAAGGGCTATCTATGCCAAAGACTGACTGTCTATAACTGTCCTCCATGCCATCTCAATACCTCGGGAATTCGAATGCCTTACCTTAAAACTTTCCATATCAGCTACTGAATCTATTTATTTATTCATTTATAGTCACTGGAAACAACCTTTGAGTAAGATGCTCTTTTACAAAGGTTCTATGTCATACAATTAAGACGCAAAAACAGTATACAGAGACAAAAAACGAAAGATTATTAACCTTCTAGGGAGAGCAAGGTTACATAGAAACATAGAAGTTGATGGCAGATAAGGACTGCAAGGCCCATCCAGTCTGCCCATTTGTTTTTCTACCTTATAAATGTGCCATCGGCCTTTGCTCTGTCAGTGACCTATCTATTCATAGTCATTTGTATTGCTCCCTTATGCCTATCCATGCCTGTTTGAAGCCCTGCACTGTATTCATAGCCACCACTTCTTGTGGTAAGCTATTCCATGCATCTACCACCCTTTCTGTGAAAAAGAATTCCTCAATCTCCCTTAATCGGCCTCCCTCTAATCTCATGCTGTGTCCCTTGTCCTGCTATTTTTCTTATATTTAAACATGTTAGACTCTTTCACCTTGTTTATGCCCTTTAGGTGTTTAAATGTCTCGATCATATCACCTCTCTCCTCCTTTGCTCAAGGGTATACATATTGAGCTCCATTAATCTGTCCTCATATGTCTTCTGATGCAGTCCCTGCACCATTTTGGTTGCCCTTCTCTGGACTGCCTCAATTTGGTTAATGTCCTTGTGAAGGTGTGGCCTCCAATACTGCATGCAGTACTCCAGATGGGGCCTAACCAATGTCTTGTACAGAGGATTATTACCTCCTCTTACGACTTGTGATACCCTACTAATACACCCTAACACCCCTAGCCTTACCTACTGCTTTAGAGGTCTGCTTGGATGATTTTAGGTCATCAGTGATGATGATGCCCAAGTCTCTTTCTTCCTTTGTGACTGCTAGCAACTCCCCCCCAGCCTATAAGTGGCTTCAGGTTTCTCTTCCCTATGTGCATGATTTTGCACTTCTTTGCATTAAATCCCAGTTGCCACTCTTCTGACCATTTTGCTAGTTTATCCAGATCTCTTCTCATTCTGCCCACCCATCTGGATCATCTACTCTGTTGCAGATCTTGGTGTCATCTGCAAACAGACAAGCCTTACCCTCTAGTCCATCTGCGAGGTCACTAATGAAGATGTTGAATAGGACTGGCCCCAGGACTGATCCCTGAGGTACCCACTTGTGACTTGCATCTCTTCTGACTGTATACCATTTACCACCACTCTCTGTTTTCTGCCAGTCAACCAGTTTGCCACCCAGTTGACCAACTTCTGACCCACCCGAGCCTACCTAGCTTATTTATCAATCTTCTATGTGGAACAGTGTCAAAAGCTTTGCTGAAGTCAAGGTGGCGACATCAACTGCTCCCTTGGTCCACCACTCTGGTTACCCAGTCAAAGAAATCTATGAGATTAGTTTGACAGGACCTTCCTTTGTAAACCCATGCTGTCTTGGATCCTGTGCCCCTATGGTTCCAGGTGTTGCACTATCCTTTCCTTAAGGAGTGCCTCCATAATCTTGCCCACTACTGAGGTAAGACTGACTGGTCTGTAGTTCCCGCTTCCTCCCTGCTACCACTTTTGTGGAGCGGGATCACATAAGCCCTTCTCCAGTCTTCTGGGACCTCTCCTGTGCTCAGAGACTCACTAAACAATTCTGCTAATGGCTCTGCTAGTTCCTCCTTTAGCTCCTTAAGTACCCTGGGATGTATGCCATCAGGTCCCATTGCCTTATCCACCCTGAGCTTAGCAAGCTCTTGTAGGACCCTTTCTTTTGTGAAGGGAGTAGTGCTCACCTCCCTCCCCTGTGTCCATGATGCTGAGCTGTGGGCCCTGCCCTACCTTCTCTTCAGTAAATACTGAGCAAAAGTATCTATTTAGGATAGATGCCTTTACAGGGTCCTCCTCCTCCATGCTCCCTTTTCTCCATTAAGCTTAGCAATACCCCTCTGGACTTTCTCCTTTCACTAATGTATCTATAGAAAGTCTTGTCACCTTCTTTTACTGTTCGTGCTAGTGTTTCCTCAGTTTGGGACTTTGCCTGCCTTACTGCCTTACCTGCTTCCCTTAGGGCAGTTTGGTATGCCTCCCTATCTTCATCCCGCTGTGTTCCCTTATATTTCCTGAAGGCCAGCCTTTTGGCTCTGACCTTTTCTGCTACTGTATTTGAGAACCAAAGTGGTTTCCTTCTTCTTTTGCACTTCCTTTTCTGTCTAACACAATGGGATGTTGCTTCAAGTATTGTATCCTTAATGCTTGTCCACTTTGCCTGTACTTACAACATAATTGACAGGGTTACAACATACATTCCACTGTAGTGTTCTGAATGACAACTAAGGCTAGGAAAGGAATAAGAGAGCAGCCCAATACACAGGCCTTGTCCATCAAAAAATTTTACAGCTGTTAAATAAGGAGACATGGGGGAGAAAAAGAGTGCATGTGGAGGTAGGTGGTAGCCCAGAGGGCAACAAGTGAGGAAAATTGACCAAAATAGATATTAGTTGTATCTGGGGTACATCTGATGGGGCTAGATAGTATGTATAGAGTATGCAGACTCAAAGTGTCAGGGTCAAGGCATGATACAGGTTGGTAAACTGGTTGGGGTAGGGAGCTGGGAAGTTGGAGGTGAAGTGTTGGAGGGAGAAATGTGCTTGGCAGAGTTGAAGTGATTCAGTTAAGAAAGGATTCAAGGTAAGAGTAAACACTTTAGGGATTGACTAGGTTCAGCGGAGAAAGGAATGGGAGTAGCTGAGGGGTGGCCACGTGGCTACAAACATGCATACGCACCAATGCTGATGAGATGCTGTCTCAGTGCACTCTTTAAAGCACAGAGATTTACTGTATTCTAAATCTTAGATGGAATCTCATTCAGCTAATGATGAACCCTAAAGGAGAATGAGCGTTGTTCAAGTGCTGTTCTTCAGAAAGGGATGCTTAGAGTACACTGTGTTTTACCTCTGGTAGCGTAAGGGGAGTGTGCTGCTAGGAGTAAGTCAGAGATGCAGGGGGGAGTTTGGCATAGCAGAGCTATTTTCCCAAGGAGGCAAGTTTGGAACTTTATTCTGCTGGCCAGGTTTAGCCAATTGTTCTGTTCATACACCTCGCATGTAGGAGTGTATTTATAAGCCCCCAGGGTAAGTCTACATTACTAATACAATAGGATGCTACAGGCCACCTTCAGGGGGGTTAGAGCTCCTATCAAATGTATATAACTTTTTAGACCTTAACACAAATTAATCCATCATTCTTGGTGATCTAAACTTTGACTGGCTCACCATTAAGTTAAATCCACTAAAGAATCTTTGCAATGACTTCGGTTTGCATCAAATAATTAATGAGCATACGAAAACCAATTGCAAGAACCGCCTTAAAAGTTCACTCTTGGACCTCATTATCACTAATATGCCACACAAACTTAGTCAAGCAGCTGTCTTCCACAATGACCTCAGCGACTACAACGTAGTTGTGTGCATCAGGAACGTACCCAAATCTATGATTACTGATAATTATGTTACCAAAAGGAGCTTTAGGAGGTATAATCCAGAATTTTTTCTGGCAGACTTAAGTCAGCTAAGGTGGCAAAGCTTCTGTTTAGCACCTTTCATCAACGAGGCTTTAAACATTTTTAACTCATTCCTCACACATGTAATTAATAAGCATGCACAGCTGCTAAAGTGCAAATTAAAGAAAGCATCTTGTCCGTGGTTCAATGGAGCTATCAGAGATGCCTTGAAGAGAGACAAACTCTGGTCAACTGCCAGGCGGGCCAAATTCCATGCAGACTGGACAGCTTTTAGAGCTTGTCAGAATGCCTGCACTAAGATGATATGAGAAACTAAAGAGGACTATTGTCTGAATGCCCTGGAGTCTGTTAGAGGGAATCCCATCAAAATGTTGCATGCAATCAAGTCAGTGGAACGGGGCAAAGCTCCATCTTCATTGCCCCAAAAAATGAATTCCAAAGATACTTCTATTACTGACAAACCATCAATCTTAGATGAATTCAACAAACATTTTGCTACTGCAGGACTCGCATTTGAGTCCTCTCAGGCAGCCACCTTATGCTCCTCTCTCACCCAACACTCTTCAAATACTAAGCCCCTTATACAGGATACCATTTCCTTTGAGCCAATATCCTATAAACAATTCAAAGATCAGATACTGAAATTGTATGTTAATAAAAGTGCTGGGGCAGATGGCATTGATCCCTTATTTCTGAAACTTGGATAAAAATTTCTGATTGCCCCTATCATTCATCTATTCAACATGTCCCTGACAGAAGGTTTAGTGCTACAAGGATGGAAGGTAGCCCACATATTGCCCCTTTTTAAATCAGGTGACCTTAGTAACTCAAATAAATATCGGCCTATCTCTATTCTGCAGGTACTGTCTAAGCTTTTCAAGAAATTGGTTGACATTCAGATTAGGGATCTCTTGGACAAACACCAGTTGTTTAGTCCACTGCAGTCTGGCTTTAGAAGTCACCACAGTACCACATTCACCCTAGCTAAAGTGTCTAATGAGTGGTTGGTAGCCATGTGTAACCCCCTTGTTACCCGGGGTTACTAGAATCCCAGCAAGACCTAGTGGTAGGCAGGGAAGGCAGCTTGTGAAACTCCAGTTAAATGGATTTCACACTGTCTCACTCTGTTCTCAGTCTCAGCTGAGACTGAGGGATGACATCACCAATAGAACTATCGCAGCTGCATGAGCCACAATGGAATCTGCAGCAAGGGAGTTGGAATAGAATGTTAGGATGTTTGAACAATAGTCTGTGGTCAGTTTGAGTTGGGAGCTTGCTGTGAAAGCAGTACAGCAGCTCAGTGTAGGTTCTTGGAGCCTCAGCCCTGACAGAGGGCTACATTTAGGTAAAAGGGGTGTGTCTCTATCAAAAGAGAGACACAGAAGTAGTTTGAAGTGGTGGAGACCGCTGTTTTGGGTCTCAGTGCCCCCTCCCTCTGGGGATGGGGCAGGAAAGGGTTTCCTGCATATTCCTGGGGCAACCCCTGGTTCTGCTGCTAATGGAGAAGCTGCCTATTTGTTCCAGAGTTTTTTGGGAGAACAAGAAGATTTGTGAATCGCCTGTGGGGCACCTGCAACTGGAGGGTGAGTGTCTGCTCTTCCTGCAAGGGCCTATGTTTTTTCACCCTGGGACTTGTGTGACATGTGGGGATTGGACTACTGGAATTGTGGGAGGCCTAGAGTAATAGGCTTAGCCAGAAAGTAAAAGTATGTTCAAGTCCAGCGCTTATTGGGAAATCAAATGATATGTAGAGGAGATGTGACATACGTCTACCCAGGAATCTACATTGCCAAGCTTTCAGTAAAGGAATTGTTTAGCTTCCAGAGAAATGGCCGGGTATGGACTGTGGGAGCTGGAGGTGGGAGACCCCCCATCTTTAGTGACCAGGTCCACCTCTACGGATTTGCTCTGTGGATTTCTACTTTGCCTCAGGCACTTGGCTAGTGATGAGGGAAGTACCCAGATGTGGGATTGGAAGGAAAATTCCCTCTAGGAGTCGAAGGCTCTAGTGTGGTTTGGGGAGCCACAACAGGATAGTTGGTTCATTTCCCAAAATGGACCGTGGATCAAATGGCCGGCGGGGAAGCCGGACCCGTGGGGAAAACCCAAGTAGTGTACAAGTCGGGCTGTATACCCAAAGCTGAGTGCAAGTCCGGGCTGTGTGCCTGGTGGGTTCAGAGCCTGAGGGCTGGAAATAAGAATAAAGTGTTCTGTTGTCTCTAATCTGCATTACCAGGAATGTAGCCCCATGGAGGTCCATCTATGCTTTGTTTGTTCAGCTTGGATGTGAGCAAAAGCCACACTGTAGAATCCCATTCCTGGTTCTGGACATTATAGTTATTGCTTCCTGTGTTCAGATTTACTTGGGTGCCCCTGTGCAGAGTAGCCAAAACTAGGTCCCCTGTACCGAGTAACCTCATCCTCCCCGGACCCAGTCCCCACCAGGTACTGCTGTCAGCTTCAACAGCATGCCACCTGTCATTTTGCTAAAAAAGCAGGGGTGAGGGGTTACCAAAATGGAGGCACCGCTTTGGATTTAATTCTGGGAAGGAAAGGTGCTTGGGCAAGGGGCTAGCATTTTGGCTATCTGGCAGTGGGTAGCCCAAAAAGCTGAAGCAATTTAACTAGTGTGTTGCTGTGTGCTGTGGATCTTATGCTGCTGTTTAAAATGCCAACTGTTTACCAAGGAGCAGTAAAGCCAAAGAGTGTGCCCTTGTCCTGCATCAATTGTTTACAGCATTTTGCCAGCTTTTTAGAATGAACTGTGGTAAAGGAAAGTGTGGAAGACTAGGAATAGCAACAGGAAAATTTTGCCCTGGATGTTGAAAATGCTTTTAAAATGAACTGTGGTAAAGAAAAGTGTGGAAGACTAGGGGCAGCAACAGGAAAATTGTGCCCTGGATGTTGGAAATGCTTTTAAAATGAACTGTGATAAAGAAAAGTGTGGAAGACTAGGGGTAGCAACAGAAAAAGTGTGCCCTGGACATTGGAAATGCTTTCTGAAAGAAATGAGAGACTTGCAGGTGTGTAATGGCTATGTTAAATGGCTGAAATGGGCTCCCACCATGGAGTCAGTTGTGGAAAAAAAAAATGCATTCTGCAGCTTAAATTTGCCTGCTCGATGATCGCCGTGAGGAGAAGAGCCCTCGCAAGGAAGAAGAGGCTCATTTGCATGGTGCCGTGTGATTGGTCAGGCTGCAATCAGTCCCGCCCCTCAGCCAGCTCTACAATGACTGCCCCAGCATTTGAGAGGGAGTGTGAGTGGAGTGCGTGCACTGGCTAGTGGAGGAGCATCGCAGAGTGTTAAAATTGCTGTAAACCCTGTAAAAGTAGATTTGCTTGTTCAATATCGGGCTCAACCCACTAATCGATCGTCTGAATTGCAAGAGTGGTGGTCGAGGAGACGATCGGCAGGACTGCCCTCCCATTTCTGTTCTGAGGCCTCCAAGAACTGGCTGCAGGCCGTTTTTCCCCTTCGCAGCAAACAGCTACTGATAACAGTAAGTACTAACATTGAAAACTGCTCAAACAGTGATTTTCTGCCCTATGCCATATAAATATGTGTGCAGCAGTGTAGTCGCTTTGCAAGTAATGGCTGTGTCAAGTCCTGCCAGCAAGTGCAAGTCTGTTAAGCCATTGACTGTGTGCATAGTAATGAATTCAGCCTCAGTTTAAAGTTTAAAGCCCGAGAGAGACTGTGAGTTGTAGCCAAATGTGCAGCACTAGTTTTACAGACAATCCTGTGCTTAAAAACCTGAAGCTTTAAGGGACTGTGAGTAAAATAAATGTTTCCAGCATGTAAAAAGTCCGTGGAAAATCAAGTAAATGTGTTTAAAACAAGAACAGTGCAAGTTTGTGCAGTTTGAGAGAAAGTTCTCAGCAGTGTGTGTAAATCAGGTGAACAGTTGCTTGACCCAATTTTTGAATGTTGTTGCACAGGAGTGCTGCTGCCGCCATTACAGGGTGGGGTAGTAAAGTAAACACAGCAGCAGAGCAGCCATTTTAAAACTAAAGAAGGTGTTCAATAAAGTGGGACTTTCAGTTACAGTGAGCTTTTTGTTTTGTTTTTCTGCAGTTATGGCCTCAGAACCAGCTCGCTATCCGGATCATGCCCGGGTTGCAGTAACAGCAGCAGTGAATAGACTGAGGGATATTGAAAAGTGGTGCTATGGAGTACAACTGTTTCCTCATGTGGCGATTCCTGGTTTTCCAGTGCATGTGTGTCAAATATGCTTGAGAGCTGGAAGGGACGTCTTCATGATTCCTCACTGTGCTGGATGCCGAGAAAAATATGGCTTGTATAAAGCACCTCAAATTCGGTTGGCTCCCACATGGACAAAGGTTCAGGAATCTGCAGTTGGCAGCACACAGCACCAGGCAGAGCCTGTGGAGGAAGGCCCCTCGTCGGGGGAGTGTGGCACAAAGCTAGAGGGTACAGAGTTAGAAACAGAACCAGAAGTTGAAGTTTCAGATGCTGGATCCCAGAAAGAAAGTTCAGATAAAGCATCAGTAGACCCCTGGAGGGGGGGGCCTAGCCCAAGTCTCATAGGAGAAGATGAGATGCGGGAGGCCTTTGAGTGGGAGGTGTCGACCTCCACACCTAGTGATGAGTGGATAGTCTCAGGAGTGAGGACGACTGCTCACTCCTGGGCTCAGATCCTTAGTGAAGAGGAAGATGAGGGGGAACCTATGTGGCCTTGTGAAAAAGAAACGGGTACACAGCCTCAAGATCTTGCCTCGGAGGAATGCATGGAAGAGAGTGGCGATGCCACTGCCCTGGCTATGCAAGAGGAAGAAGTCAGGGATCCGTTTTTAATTTCTTTAAGGATGCGAAGCTGGCAGAACCAGGACTGGCCACCCCCAAGCCAGGCCAGCTGTCTCAGGTTGAACAAAGCTAGTAAAGAGGAGAGACAGGTTCGTAGAAAGGAAAATTAAATCTATGGTATGACCTCTCCTACCTTTCCTCGGAAAGTCTGGGAGGAGATTGAGAACAGCAGGAAATCCTGGATCTGGGCCGAAGCAATGAAAGATGTGCATCCTGGGGCAAACAAGCATGTGAAGAACAGACTGTTTCATGAGAAATATACAAAGTGGAAGAGAGGCAGGACACTGTTTATGGACAGAGTGTGAATAGTGGACGAAGAGGGATGTGAAATCTCCCACTGTGTGAATTATGTGAGCCCAAATGGGATAATAATTCAAGCTCCTGACCCCCGGTACTATTGGCCTCAGTGCAAGGACCTCCCAGAAAATGTGCCCGTGCCTACAAAATGGAAAGCCAAGCAGTGGTAGTCAATACTGCCACACCAGATTGTGAAGTGCCTTTATTGATCCACCAGTATGAACATCCAGGACTCAGGTGCCCCACATTCATCAGTTCTGCAGTGTACTGGTCTTTCCAGAATCCATAGACTGGCCCACCAGATGACTTCAGATCCAGAGAGGACACCAGTCCAGCTGTATCCTGAGCCATCGCCTGGTAATCGGATGACATCGGACCAGCTGTTTTCTTTTTGTTCCTGTTCTAAGGTTCCATCTCCAGAGATGACAACAACCCAGCAGTTCCCAGATGTGCCCTCCTGTAGTTCCCGGAAGATGTCCGCCCAGCTGTATTGGAAGAAATGCTGCCAGGGAGAGTCTTTGTCAGAGGTGCAGGTCGGTTCAGAATTTTCCATTCTACAAGGGGCTGGTAAGTCCGAACTTTTCTATCTTTATGACATTGCAGTACACACCCTACACTAGCAGACTCCAAAATGTGAATTGTCCACAAAGACTCTCCCTCGAGACTTTGGCCTGTTAGAACTGTGCTTCACGGGCTCCAGCCCAGGAGAGACTCTTTATTGGACTAGCCTTGGGCACTGTGGTCACTAGTTGGGACTTTTAGGGCACTCCATCCCCCAAATGTGTATTGTAAATAATGTTGTTGTTTTCTAATGTAAATACTGTTTTTCTACCTTTTCTAAAAAAAAAAATCTTTTTGGGATTCTTCAGTGTTTTGATGGTAGGGGTTTAGGTAGACTGTGTATGCAGATTAGGAGTGTGTGTTGTCTTTCTTTTTCTTGCAGGTGTTCCTGGAGAAGAGAGAAGAGAAGAAGAGGAGGAGGAGGGGCTCATCAGAGTTCCTCACTAGTACTTTAGTGTGTAGTGATTTAAAGTACTGTGGTGTTGTTATTATTGTTGTTACTGCATTAACCCTTTCCTTCCACAGGTGTGGTTGTGGGGGTAGGAAGGAGGCAGTAATATAAAATGTGGTATTATTCTTGGTGTGTGGTTGCAGGTTGCCCAAGGTCAGGGAGGTCCCTGGGTTGTTTTTGTTTTTGTGGTATTAAGTTAAAGGCAGACAGGTTTTCCTTAGTGGGTTGGGGGGGATAGACAGGCTGTGGTCCTGAATGGCCATAGGGACCGCAGTGCTGATCTATCAGGTCTATGCTCTGGATAGTTCTACCACAACCACTAGGTGTCCATAGTAAGTGGATAGTGTTGAGGCTGATATGTCAGCTAAAGGCCTCTAGGCCCTTAGTGTTGCCTGCCTGTGCTTGCACATAGTAGGAGGGGGCCTGATCACCCCCCTCCGCAAGTAGCACATAGGGTGGGATGGCCTAAGGCCGGCTAAATAATGACTGCGGACAGTCATTTTCCTGGTCAAGGACGAGTATAACCCCTTTGTTACCCAGGGTTACTAGAATCCCAGTAAGACCTAGTGGTATGCAGGGAAGGCAGCTTGCGAAACTCCAGTTAAATGGATTTCACACTGTCTCACGCTGTTCTCAGTCTCAGCTGAGACTGAGGGATGACATCACCAATAGAACTATCGCAGCTGCATGAGCCACAATGAATCTGCAGCAAGGGAGTTGGAATAGAATGTTGGGAGGTTTGAACAGTAGTCTGTGGTCAGTTGGAGTTGGGAACTTGTTGTGAAAGCAGCACAGCAGCTCAGTGTAGGCTCTTGGAGCCTCAGCCCTGACAGAGGGCTACATTTAGGTAAAAAGGGTGTGTGTCTCCACCAAAAGAGAGACACAGAAGTAGTTTGAAGTGGTGGAGACCACTGTTTCGGGTCTCAGTGCCCCCTCCCTCCTGGGATGGGGGCAGGTCTGGGGCAACCCCCTGGTTCTGCTACTAATGGAGAAGCTGCCTATTTGTTCCAGAGTTTTCTGGGAGAACAAGAAGATTTGTGAATCGCCTGTAGGGCACCTGCAACCGGAGGGTGAGTGTCTGCTCTTCCTGCAAGGGCCTGTGTTTTTTCACCCTGGGACTTGTGTGACATGTGGGGATTGGACTACTGAAATAGTGAGAGGCCTAGAGTAATAGACTTAGCCAGAAAGTAAAAGTATGTTCAAGTCCAGCGCTTATTGGGAAATCAAAATGATATGTAGAGGAGATGTGAAATACGTCTACCCAGGAATCTACATTGCCAAGCTTTCAGTAAAGAAATTGTTTAGCTTCCAGAGAAATGGCTGGGTATGGACTGTGGGAGCTGGAGGTGGGAGACCCCCCATCTTTAGTGACCAGGTCCACCTCTACAGATTTGCTCTGTGGATTTCTACTTTGCCTCAGGCACTTGGCCAGTGATGAGGGAAGTACCCAGATGTGGGATTGGAAGGAAAATTCCCTCTAGGAGTCGAAGGCTCTAGTGTGGTTTGGGGAGCCACAACAGGATAATTGGTTAATTTCCCAAAATGGACCATGGATCAAGTGGCCGGTGGGGGAGCTGGGCCCGTGGGAAAACCCAAGTAGTGTACAAGTCGGGCTGTGTACCCAAAGCTGCATGCAAGTCCGGGCTGTGTGCTTGGTGAGTTCAGAGCCTGAGGGCTGGAAATAAGGATAAAGTGTTCTGTTGTCTCTAATCTGCATTACCAGGAATGTAGCACTGTGGGGGTCCGTCTATGCTTTGTTTGTTCAGCTTGGATGTGAATAAAAGCCACACTGTAGAATCCCATTCCTGGTTCTGGACATTACAGTTATTGCTTCCTGTGTTCAGATTTACTTGGGTGCCCCTGTGCAGAGTAGCCAAACCTAGGTCCCCCTGTACCGAGTAACCTCATCTTTCCTGAACCCAGTCCCCACCAGGTACTGCTGTCAGCTTCAACAGCATGCCACCTATCATTTTTCTAAAAAGGTAGTGGTGAGGGGTTACACATGGATCACAAGCAAATCATGGGGGCCATGTTCTTAGACCTAAGCAAGGCCTTTGAAACAGTCGATCATGGTCTTCTGGAGAAATTAAATGATTATGGCCTTGACCCTTCTGTGTCAAACTGGCTGTCCAGTTACCTGGTGGATAGAAAGCGGAAGATTAAGGCCAATGGGACTTTATCTTCCTTATTTCCCTTGATGAGAGGGGCCCCTCAAGGCTCAATACTGGGCCTGCTGCTCTTTCTAATATATGTCAACAATCAAGGTAATAACATTACTCAATCGAAACTTCACTTTTGCAGACAACACAGTCCTCTATATCTCTAAATCTACATTCCTAGATGCCTCCTCTGCAATTCAATCAGACTTTAACAAACTGCTGCTTAACCCTTACACTGCAAAGGATTTTCTGTAAATTGCATATCCTTGCTGCCAGAGGTTCAGTCATTTCCTGCACCACACTGGTTTTGATACACATTTAGTGAGATAACTAGATTGTTAAAGGTGTAAATGTCAATGGATTACACCTTTTCTTACAGCTGCATGGGCTTGGATGGAACTTCTGATCTCTAATTTCACATGGCAGACTCACCTGCAGATAGATAGGGTGCCATACCCAACCAACCATGTTAGTGGCATGCTGTGTCATGGGGTCCCATCTATTGCATTATTGGATACATGTCACTAAATCTATAAAGAAAAAGTAAGAAGTAGCCTGTTTTACATGAAAGGAAATTGAATGAGTAAATCAAGGCCCAGATTGTACCATATCTACATGCCCTGGGTCACATGATCAAAAACAGCATTGCTGACATGGTTCTGTGTCAAACTGCTTCTGTTACAATGGGGGGAACCTATTGCATTATGGAGTACATGCCACTAAATCCATAAAGAAAAATAAAGAAGTAGCCTGTTTTACATAGCAGGGAAGTGAATGAGTTAAAAAAGGCCCAGATTTTACCAATACCTACATCCTCTGAGTCACATGACCAAAAACAAGTTGGTTGACACTGTCAGTCATTTTCTGCATCAAACTGCTTCTGTTACACTTTTTTTGGGATGACTTGATTATAAAAGTCATAAATGTTTGTGGATTACACCCTCTCTTACAGCAGCAGGGACCTGGATGACATTTCTGATCTCTAATTTCACATTACAGACACATTTGCAGATAGCTTGGGTGCCATTCCCAACCACCCATGGTGGTGCCATGCTTGCACATCCTGGACCCACCTATTGCATTATGAGGTACGTGTCAATAAATTCATAAAGTGAAAGTAAGAAGTAGACTGTTTTAAATGAAAGGGAAGGGAATGAGTAATTCAAGGCCCAGATTATACCAAAATCTACATCTCCTGAGTCACATGACCATAAACAAGATTGCTGATACTGTTCAGTCATTTTCTGTGTCAAACTGCTTCTGTTACACATTATTTCGGATAATTAAATTATAAAAACATTAATTGTCTATGGATTACACATTTTCCTATAGCTACAGGGGCTTGGGTGACATTTCTGATCACTAATTTCACATTGCAGACCCACTTGCAGATAGCCAGGGTGCCATACCCAACCACCCATGGTTGGGCCATGGTGGACCATTTGGGGTTCCATCTGTTCCATTATGGGATAGATGTCAATAAATCCATAAAGGACATTTAAGAAGTTCCCTGTTTTACATGACAGGGTAGTGAATGAGTAAATCAAGGTCTAGATTGTACCCATATATACATACCCTGGGTCACACGACCAAAAACAAGATGGCCACAAATGTTCAGTCATTTTCTGTGTCAAACTACTTCTGTTACACATTTATTAGGTTAACTAGATTATACAAGTGATACATTTCTATAGAATACACCTTTTTGTACAGCTGAAGGAGCCTGGATGATATTTCTGGTAACTAATTTCACATTACAGACCCACCTGCAGATACCAGGGTGCTTCACCCAACGACCCATTGTCGGGCCATGCAGGACCATAGAGGTCCCACCTAATCCATTATGGGGTACATATCACTAAATCCATCAAGGAAAAATAAGAAGTAGCCTGTTTTACATGAAAGGAAAGTGAATGAGTAAATCAAGGCCCAGATTGTACCCATATGTACATCCACTGGGTTACTTGACCAAAAACAAGTTGACTGCCACTGTTCAGTCATTTTCTCAGGCAAACTGCCTGTTTCACATTTATTTGGATAATTAGATTATAAAAGCTGTAAATCTCAATGGATTACACCTTTTCTTACAATTGCATTGGCTTGGATTACATTTCTGATTACTAATTTCACATTGCAGACCTACCTGCTGATAGCCGGGGTGCTATACCCAACCAGCCATGATAGGGCCATGCTGGCCCATATGGGGCCCACCTATTGTGTTACTGGGTACATATCAATAAATCCATAAAGGACAAGTAAGAACTATCCTGTTTTACATGACAGGGAAATAAATGAGTAAATCAAGGTCCAGATTGCACCCATATCTACATGCCCTGGGTCACATGACCAAAAACAAGATGGCTGACACCGTTCAGTCATTTTCTGTGTCAAACTGCTTCTGTTACACATTTATTGGTATATCTAGATTATAAAAGCAGTAATTCTTGTGCATTATACTTTTTCCTATAGCGACAGTGGCTTGGATGAAAGTTCTGATCACTAATTTGACACTGCAGATCCACCTGTAGATAACCAGTGTGCCATATCCAGTCACCCAGGGAAGGGCCTTCCTGGACAATAGGGGGGCATACCTATTGCATTATGGAGTACATATCACCAAATCCATAAAGGAAAAGTAGGAAGTAGCCTGTTTTACATGCAGGGAAGTGAATGAGTAAGTCAAGGCCCAGATTGTACCCATATCTGCATCCCCTGGATCACATGAGCAGAAATAAGATGGTTGACACCGTTCAGTCATTTTCTGAATCAAACTGCTTCTGTTAAACATTTATTGGGATAACTAGATTATACAGATGGCATATGTCTATGGATTACACCTTTTCTTACAACTGCAGGGGCCTGGATGACATTTCTGCTCACTAATTTCACATTGCAGACCCACCCGCAGGTAGCCAGCATGCCATACCTAGTCACCCATGGTTGGGTAATGCTGTCCAATTGTGGGCCCATCTATTCCATTATGGGATATATGGCACTAAATCCATAAAGAATAAGTAAGAGGGTGCCTGTTTTACATGATAGGGAAGGGAATGAGTAAATCAAGGTCTAGATTGTACCCATATCTACATACTCTGGGGCACATGACCAAAAACAAAATGACCACCAATGTTCAGTCATTTTCTGTGTCAAACTGCTTCTGTTAGACATTTATTGAGTTAGCTAGATTATAAAAGTGATAAATGTCTAAGGAGTACACCTTTTTGTACAGCTAAAGGAGCCTGGATGATATTTCTGGTCGCTAGTCTTATGTTGCAGACCCACCTGTAGTTACCCAAGGTGTCATAGCCAACCACCCATGGTCAAGCCTTTCTGGCCCACAGGAATCCCACCTATTGCATTGTGGGGCACATGTCACTAAATCTATAAAGGAAAAAGAAGAAGTAGCCTGTTCTACATGGCAGGGAACTGAATGAGTAAATCAAGGCCCAGATTGTACCCATGTCTACATCCCCTGGGTCACATGACCAAATACAAGATGGCTGACAACACTCAGTCATTTTCTGCATCAAACTGCTTCTGTTACACATTTATTGAGATAACTAGATTATAAAAGCGGTAAATGTCAAGGTATCACACCTTTTTCTTTACAGCTACAGGAGCTTGGATAAAATTTATGATCACTAATTACACATTACAGACTATCTGCAGATAGCTGGGGTGTCATACCCAACCATCAATGGCAAGGCCATGCTGGTCCATGAGTGGCCCTTCTATTGCATCATGGGGTACATGTCAATAACTCCATAAAGAAAAAGCAAGAAGTAGCCTGTTTTACATGACACAGAAGTGAATGAATAAATCAAGGCCCAGATTGCACCCATAGCTACATTCCCTGGGTCACACACCCAAAAACAAAATGGCTGCCACTGTTCAGTCATTTTCTGCATTAAACTGCTCCTTAAAGATTTATTGGGATAATTAGATTATAAAAGTGATATATATCAATGGATCACACCTTTTCTTACAACTGCAGGGGCTTGGATGACATTTCTGATAACTAATTTCACATTACATACCTACCTGCTGATGGCTGGGGAGCCATACCCAACCACCCATGGTTGGGCCATTCTGACCCCCGTGAGGCCCACCTATTGCATTATGGGGTACTGATCGATAAATCCATAAAGGACATGTAAGAAGTAGCCTGTTTTACATGACAGAGAAATTAATGAGTAAATCAAGGCTCAGATTTTACCCATATCTACATCCTGTGGGTCACATGACCAAAACAAGATGGCTGTCACTGTTCAGTCATTTTCTGCGTCAATCTGCTTCTGTTACACATTTATTGGGATAGCCAGATTATAAAAGTGGTAATTATTTATGGTTCACACCTTTTCCTATGGCGGCAGGGGCTTGGATGGCATTTCTGATCACTAATTTCACTCTGCAGACCCTTCTGCAGATAGCCAGTATGCATAGCCAACCACCCATGGTTGGGTCATACTGGCCCATTGGGTGCCCATCTACTCCATTATGGAACAGATGTCATTAAATCCATAAAGGTTAAGTAAGAAGTTGCCTGTTTTACATAACAGGGAAGTGAATGAGTAAATAAAGGCCCAGATTGTACCCATATCTACATCCCCTGCATCACATGAACAAAAACAAGATGGCTGACACAGTTCAATTATTTTCTGCATTAAACTGCTTCTGATACACATTTATTGGGATAACTAGATTACAAAAGCAGTAAATGTGAATGGATTACATCTTTTCTTACAACTGCTGGGGCTTGGATGAAAATTCTGATCACTAATTTCACATTACAGACCCTTGCAGATAGCCAGGGTGCCATACCCAACCTCTCATGGTAGAGCCATGCTGGCAAATGGGGGACCACCCAATGCATTATGGGGTACATGTCACTAATTCCATAAAGGAAAAGTAAGAAGTAGCCTGTTTCACATGACTGGGAAGTAAATGAGTAAATCAAAGCCCAGATTGTACCCATATCTATATCCTCTGTGTCACATGACCAAAAACAAGATGGCCAACACTGTTCAGTCATTTCCTGCATCAGACTGCTTCTTATTCACATTTATTGGGATATTGAGATTGTAAATGTGATACATGTTACTGGATTACACCTTTTCTTACAGCTGCAGGGGCTTGAATGAAATTTTTGATCACTATCTTCACATTGCAGACCCATTTGCAGATACCCAGGGTGCCATAACGAACCACCCATGTTAGGGCAAAGCTTACTCATGGGGGTCCCATCTATTGCATTATGGGGTACGTTTCACTAAATTCATAAAGGAAAACTCAGAAGTAGCCTGTTTTACATGACAGGGACATGAATGAGTAAATCAAGGCCCAGACTGTACCCATATCTACATCACCTGGGTCACATGACCAAAAACAAGATGGCTACCACTGTTCAGTCATTTTCAGTATCAAACTGATTCTGTTACACATTTATTGGGATAACAAGACTATAACATTTAAAATGTTTATAGATTACACATTTTTTTACAGCTGCAGGGGCCTGGATGATTTTTCTGGTCACTAATTTCACATTACAGACAAACCTGCAGATAGTCAGGGTGTCATATTCCCATACCTGACCACCCACGGTAGGGCCATGCTGTCCCAAGGGGGGCCAACCTATTGTATTATGTGGTACATGACAATGCTGTAAATCAATAAATAAAAACTAAGAGGTAGCCCGTTTTACATAACAGGGAATTGAATGAGTAAATCAAGGCCCAGATTGTACCCATATTTACATCCCCTGGGTCACATGATCAAAAGCAAGATATCTGACACCGTTCAGTCATTTTCTGCATCAAACTGCTTCTGTTTCACATTTATTGGGATAACTAGATTATAAAAGTTGTGAATGTCAATGGATTACACCTTTGCTTATATCTGTAGGGGTTGGATGAAATTTCTGATAACTAATTTCACATTACAGACCCACCTGCAGATAGCCAGGGTGACACACTCAACCACACATGGTAGGGCAATGCTGGCCCATTGTGGCCCCAACTATTGTGTTTTGTGGTACTAGTTAGTAAATCCATAAAGGAGAAGTAAGAAGTACTCTGTTATACATGACAGGGAAGTTAATTAATAAATCATGGCCCAGATTGAACCTATATCTGCATGCCTGTGTCATAATGCCAAAAACAAGATGGTAGCAACTGTTCAGTCATTTTCAGGACAAACTGCTTCTGTTACACATTTATTAGGATAATTAGAGTATTAATGTTGTAAATGTGTGTGTTACAACTTTTCTTACAGCTGCACAGGCCTGGATGACATGTCTGATCACTAATTTCACACTGCAGACCCACCTGCAGATAACTGGAATGCCATACCCTACCACCCAATGGTAGGGCACTGCTGGCCCATGGGGGTCCCAGCTATTGCATTATGGCATACATGTCACTAAATCCATAAAACAAAAATAAGAAGTAGCCTGTTCTACGTGACAGGAAGTGAATGAGTAAATGAAGGCCCAGATTGTACCCATATCTACAATCCCTGGTCACATGACCAAAAACATAACTGCACCCTATGAGTAGGTAGCACAAGACTTGAAACCTCAAAGAATGCAGACAACAGTTGATGAAGAACTGCAGACATGTAGAAGGGAAGGAAAATTGATAAAGGCAGAATTGGGTATGAAACACCACACCAGTGATACCATGGGAGCGGCTCTGTGGATGCCAATTTACAGGCAGGGTATAAAAGAGAACAGCAGATGAGTGGTATCAACAAGAATCTTCTGTGTCCATCAGATAAGTGGGTATGCCTAGTACATGCTGCCAGTCCTGAGACATAATGATTTGTGTCAAACATATGCAATGGAATTTGTTTTAGGAATTAAAATTTGTAATTAATATTTAAATGATTCTGTTTAATTTCTCCAAGTTGTCTATGATGATGTAATACATCACAATATCATATGATCAACCTCTCATACTCACCTTTTCCCTTTAAAACAGGCCAAAGGATTGAATGCTGACAGTAATTACAGCATGTCTCACCTTGCCATGTTTTATCGGGCTAAAAAACTACATAAGTGGCTGATGTCTATGATAGTTCTGTTCTAAAAATGGCATATTCAAATACATAGCAATGTTTGTTTTGTCTGTTGGACTACCGTGATCACAACAACACTCGTTACAGTATCTGCTTCATGTTATGCACGTGTGGGACATTTGCTAGTGGGGGAGATAACAGAGAGTTATGATTAAAGTGATCAGCTTAGGGGAGATGGAAAACACAAGTCTGGTGCACATATGTCACTCCCGGCATTTGTCATTTCCAATTCCAAAAGGTTCATCAATATTAGGGAATGAACACAGTGCAAGATGCGTATATTTACAGATGATATCAAGCTTTGTGGGATATATGATACTGAGGTGGGGGTACAGGAGTAGATGCGGGAATTACAAATGACAGATATGTAGTCCAAGCTTTGGTAGTTGAAATTCAATGCCAAAAAGTGCAAGGTGAGACACATACAAGTGAACAAGAACCCAAGTATAGATTATTGGATAGGAGGACTTACACTTTGCAATACTTTAGATCACAGTGGCCATGGGAGACATCTTAAGTGACATGTGTAAATAAACTAGCATTTGTAACAAACAGACAGGACAGAGAAATGTCAGTAGGTACCATTGCCAAAAGATAGAGACCCTCAATTTCCTAACATGAATAAAGAACGTTAACTGCAAGCCAGTATTCAGAATGAAATGGGCATATGTTGAATCCATAACATTAAAGTAACCCTCATCATTCAGTTATGCAATATGGCATGACAAGGGGTGCATTATGGTGGGATGACTGCCGACCTCGACTAGTTTGAAGCACGAGGTGTAGCTGATGGCTTCCACCACCCGGAAAGGGCCGTTAGCATACCTTAACACACCCCATACAGTGTCTTGTTGCGATTGTGAAATGGGTCCTGTTTAATAAATGTTATGCATATTACTTTCAGCTGGGCCATTGTACTGGGATAACAGCCCAGCTGAAAGCAGCTGTCAGCCAATCAGACATCAGCATTCTTTACATCCTGAACATAATATTGATTAATACGTGAGAAATACTGAATATGTATGATATTTATACCATTGCTTTCATTATATAACTCTGGATATAATTTATGATAATGATTGTTACATTGCAATTACACTTTCAGATAAGTGGTGGGCCTTACCCCCACTACATCTTGTGTTTTTAATACTGCACAATGTATTTCCAACTATTACACTATTGGACACTGTTTACCTTATCCATGAAGGAAAGGTAAGAATCACATGCAAGGTGAGTTCAGTATGTTTCAGTTATCATTTAACTTTAGTAGTTTGCATTTCGATTCTGGTCATCTCACAAACGAGACACTTAAACCGCTAGCTATCCATCCTACATAAGTGAGGGGGGTCACTTGCATTGTGGCTTCTCTACTAAAACAGATTGAAAAGTCATTCTGTTTTAGTAGAGACATTGCTATTACTGCAGAATGACCTTTTCAAGTGTATGCATCTCCAACAAAGGAGCGTTCCATCATAAGCTGTAAGACCATTAACATGTAGACAAAAATCCTGTCCTTTCCCTATTCTAAAACATATCTAGTATTCAACTCTTCATTTTATATTCAATTCAAGAAGTCATTGCCAATCCTGTTTGGGAAAAAAATATATCTTACCTTATAACTATCAATTGCCTTCATGCCTGCTATATGTTGAAAAAAAAGACCTGTCTACTATTGCATTTTCATTGTGACATATATACTGTACCAAAGCTGAATGAGAAGTCATTCTGTTTTAGCAGTGACATCACTATTGCAGCAGAATGACTTTTTCAAGTGTATGTATCATCTTACACAACAGCGTTCCATCAGACACTATAAGACTACAAACCTGTGAAGAAAAACCCTGTCCTTTCCCTATTCAAAACATGTCATGCAGTCCACTTTGTTTTATAATCATTTCAAACACACCATTGCCGATACTGTATGGAAAAAAAATATATATTGTTCCCTTATCTATCTACTGCCTTCATGCCTGTGACCTGTGGGAAAAAAATACCTATCTACAATTACCCTATATTATTATTTTTTAGATCACTGTACTGTCCTGGGAAAGGAGCACATTTTTCTTCATTTACCCTATCCTACTATGCCTTATTTGCTATTATTCCCATCTTTTTTTCTGTTTTTTTCTCCCATACATTACATAGAATATTTGGTGGTCATTAATAAACAGCAATGATACACATTTACCCTCAGGTTTTAATTAGGTCTGCGAAGAAAGAAAGAGGTTTTTAGAAAAGTGGTGTTGTGTATTTCGACCACCATACAGTATTTTATACAGTGTACTATAGGAAAGAAACCGAGATAGATTTTTTTTTCCGTTAGCATTTGCCATTAGTGGTCCACATTTCACTTCTGGTCATTTGCCGATGCAACAATTCAACAGCCCAATGTCCCATGTACCGTGGTGCTGGGGTCACTTGCATTGTGACATATATACCAAAGCAGAATGAGAAGTCATTCTGTTTTAGTTGTGAAGTCACGACTGCAGCAGAATGACTTTTTTATGTATATGGATTATCATACACAAGAAAGTTTCATCAGACGATATAAGACCAGAAACCTGTGGATAAAAAAACATATCCTTTCCCTATTTTAAAACCAGTGGAGAAAAACCCTATCCTTTCCCTATTCTGTAACTTTCCATGTTGTCATCTCTTTGTTTTCGATTCGATCCTGTATGGAGAAAAAAAAACTATCTTTCCCTATATCTATCTACCGCCTTCATGCCTACTTGCTGTGGAAAAAAATACCTATCTACTGTTACTGTATACTATCATTTTTTTAGATCACTGTACTTGTCCAGAAAATGAATTAATTAAGCATTATACAATGGTGTGTGAAAATCCTGTACCCTCATTGGTCAAAACATGTTACATGACCGTGGATAAATCCTGCATAACCCACGGCTGAGGAATGGCATTTATAAAAAACATAATTAAACACATTTTAAATTTATTTTACACATGGGTCCATTGTGTAATCACAATAAGGCACTTCAGGGTGTGAGTTATTGGGTGAGTTACCCACTTCTTGTGTGGTTAAGTCACTCAGCTGCGCCTCATGACACACCATACAAGGCATGGGTAAATCCCCAATAACCTACACCCTGTAGTATCTTATTGCTTAAATAAGAGTGCGACAGGGTGTGGGTTATTGGGATTTACCCCAGCCAGTGGTGTCATTTGGCACGGCCGAAAGACTTAACCACACAAGAAGTGGGTAAACTACCCATTATACAATGGGCACACTACAAAAGACAAAATGTTGAATTCTGATTGGTTGGTTGGCTGGCACCTTTTCAGCGTGATAAATCCTCCAGTGTACCCACTGGAAAGGTTCAACAACCAGTCAGCCGCATCAGGAACCCCTCGCAAATCCCTCCGATCATGGCAAACACACCACTGGCAAGCTCAAGGACTGACGGTGAGATTACCTGGTAAGCTAACCCGACTGTAAACTCCGTAACAAAATCCTGTCCAAAGCTACGAATGTGCTTTAAATATCTACCTCATCTCCATATCATCTCCTCAGCCTCCGCTCCTAATCCAGCCTGCAACTTGGCAAACGCGATTTGTTAACAGATACATAAGTCTTTCAGTAGCCAGGCTGTGTGATCGACATTTCAACACTTCTAATTCAAATCACACTTCTCCGCTATGTGGGCTCTTAGAAGAACAACAGGTTCACCCTATCAAATTACAAGATTGACCCCAGCAACTCCAATCAGCAATTTCAAAGAGGGCAGGACTACAGTGCCGTTTGGTTGCGCGGTGAACTAGTACACAGTTCGTGGCGGGCATGGAGCGGAGTCAGAGAAAAAATATTATGAAATTATGCATCTTTTATGCAGTTCAACTTCTTCGCATGTTTTGCTGCTCTGCAGCACCCACGATGTCTCACACAATCATTTAAACGGGTAAGCTAACAAGAGTCTCCCTATCAGCAAAGGACTATTTTTTTCTGATGGAGTAATACAATTTAAAACAAACACTTTAAAATACAAAAAAAAAACTTCTTTTTATTTTCTCAAAAAAAAAAAAACCTGGGACATTGTATAATAGCAATATGCCACTCCAGGGGGTGGGTACATGGGTGGATTTACCACTTCTGGTATGGTTAAGTCACTCGGCTGCGCCTCGTGACCCAACCACACCAGGTGTGGTAAATCCACCCATATACCCACTCCTGTCATGGTATATTGCTTAAATAACTCACACCCTGAAGTGTCTTATTGAGATTATACAATGGGTCCAACTGTAAAATAAATTTAAAATGTGTTTAAGTTTTTTATAACTGCCATTTCTCATCTGTGGGTTATGCAGGATTTTTCCATGATCATGTGACATGTTTTGACCAATAAGGTTACAGGATTTTCACACACCATTGTATAATTGGTTCCCAATCTACCAATGCTACTAAGCCATAAATACTGTTTTTCACACAGATATATATATATATATATATATATATATATATATATATATATATATATATATATGTATCCTCTTCATGTTTGGGGCCTGTTGGGAAAAAACTAACTACTCTTTCCCTATGCTACATCATTTCATCAACTGTTGACATACATTTTGTAATGTTTTGTTTAACCAAAGTAACTTTTGTGATGTATCGCACCTAGAGATGCAGTGAAATTTTATTTCGCCGATGAAATTTAGGCAAAATCACCAATTTTGCCCAGCGAAACATTTCATGTAATTACAGCTTTTCAGCAAAATTTTGCCTCCAATTTTGCCTTGAATTTTGCCTTGCACTTCTATAAAATGAAATTAAGCAAAATTGGGCATTTCTCTCTGCTGGTACTCACATGGTTGAGTCTGAACAGGCAGGAAGTCAGTGGTTCATTTCCTGTGCTACATATCTCAGGGAAGCAGGCAGCATCTAGACTCAGAGTCAAAACCCGGTGACTACAGAGTGTACTTTGATATCTAAACTACTTAATTTGTGCTATTTTTTCCTAACCTTTTCCTGTTTGTCCTATTTCATATTTTAGTACCCGTGTTTTATGTGTGTATATGCATGATATCCCCCCCCCCCCGTTCTCTCTCTCTCTCTCTCAGAATCTCTATCTCTGTTTTGTTGTCTTTTTTTTTGGCTTGGTTTAATTTGGTGGTGGTGGGAATAATGGAAAGGGTAGAGGCAGTGGGGCACCTGTACACTGCCTTGACTGGCACATGTTCAGATGTCCAGTAAAAATGAAATGTACACCCCAGCACCAGCACATGAAAATGAGTTGCTGAGAGCAGGAGTAGAAACAGAGACCTCCCTGCTGGTGTATCTCCCCCTTGACTCCGTGGAAAGACATCATCTTGAAAACATGCTCTCATCCCTCCTCCATCTCTCTTATGCAATGCCACACATGAAAATGGGTTGCTGAGGGCAGAAGCAGAAATGGAGGACTCCCAACTGGCTTCTCTCCCTCTTGACTACTTAGATAGACATCACCTAGGAAATAAGCTCACACCCCTCCTCCATGCCACTCAAACACTAGTGCATCAAAAAATGGGTTGCTGAGGGCAGCAGCAGAAACGGAGACCTTCCTGCTGGTGTCTTTCCCCCTTGACTCCCTGGTCAGACATCACCTAGAAAACAAGTTCACACCCCTCCTCTCTCACACTCAAGTGTAGCTGAACCAGGACTCAGACTGCAGAGGGAAGGATCAGAAACAGAGCCCTTCCTGCTGGCATATTGTCCCCCAGACTCCCTGTACAGTCATCCTCTTGCAAATAAGTTCACTCCCCTCCTCCATCCCACTCAAGCACTGCTGCACCAGAAAACTTTATTCCTGATTTTTGTTACTATAAATGGTCTTTTTGTTCCCCAGTAGTCTCAGTCTCTCTCTCTCTCTCTCTCTCTCTCTCTCTCTTTCTCTCTCTCTCCCCCCCTCTCCCTCTCCATCTCTCTCCACCTCTTCCCCCTCTCCCTTCTCCCCTCCCATCCCATCTGGATGACATCGACAAAGATTTTTTTTACCAGCCTGCCCTTACGCTGCCTGAACACACACAGCCACATTGAGCCCTGGAAAAAACTTCTTTCATATTTTCTCTTACTGTAAATGGTCTTTTTTTTTACCAGGAGAGACACACTAAGCCGAAAGCTTGTATACAGGTGTTACCTGGGAGCACAAGAAAGTTGAGTAACTTGCTCAGGGTCACACAGTATGCAAGTGGAGGCTGTGGGATTCAGACCCAGGTCTCCAGGTTTGCAGCTCAGAGCCTTAAACCACTGCACTTTTGAGGCTCTCCCCCCACTCCCCGAATCAGAACTCCGAGCTCATGCTGGTCGAGAGGGCTGCACCGCTTCTGAGGATCTCCCCCAACCCCCAGATCACTGCTCAGGTACAGAGTTGGCCGCACTCCTTTGGAAAAAAAGGACTACTTGCAGCCAGTTTGTCACCATTTTGGATTTTCAAATCCTTTTTATTTACTGTCCCCCCAACAGTGTAGATATTTTTTTAATTCTTGCTTCTGCACTTTTACAAAGGTGTTCGGTACTGTTCTGCTAAGTAACTTTAATTGATTTAGAGGTGAAATCACTTGTTAAAGGCATTTTTTAATTGAGTAGCCACTGTTTGTTTGCCATACTGCTTAATTGCATATCAGCACGACACCGAAGTGAAATTCGGATTAGCATATTACACTCTGCACAACGCTATAATATAAATTGTCCTACCTCTCCCTTCCTTAACAGAGCTTGGCGCTGGTCAAGAGGGCTGCACATCTTCAGAGGCTCTCCCCCAACCCCTGAATCAGAGCTCCGAGCTCACTCTGGTCAAGAGGGCTGCACCGCTTCTGAAGCTCTCCCCCAACCCTGGATCACTGCTCAGGTACGGAGTCAGCTGCGCTCCTTTGGAACAAAGAGAACTGCTTGAGAGAACTACCCTGCAGTCACTGCACAACTGCTCCCCGCCCGCCCCCAATACCATCCCACCCTTAGCTAGAGTTAGACTTATAGTGCATAATCCTCGCGATATTTGGGACTGTCTCACATTTTTTCTAACACCATAGTTTCCCATCTGCTCCTTACAGCTGCTTGCCACTAGAGGTCACCTAACCTTTAAGGGTTTCTCTACTAGCTATCTGTCCTGGTAAATCCAGTCTCTCTTCACCCTCCCATCTCAAAGCATTGCATTCTCCTATTGACCTTATGGCTTCCTCAGCTCTGCTTACTCTCCTCTCTGGTGCTATTTTGCTACTGTTACTCTCTGCTGCCACCTGCCCAGTCATGCTTATCTCACCATCTAACGTATGCTCTACTGACAACTTTCACTTCTCCAACCTACCAGCTGATGCCTCCCCCTACTCCTCTTCCCCCATCTGTGCTTATTTTCAAGCACCTGTGCTTGCTAGCTAGGTACATCCAGTTCAGGTTGAAAATCTTCCCCAATGCTTCAGCAAGGGCTTACACTATTATCTCACTCTGGATATTTATCCTGTCTCTTACGCTTGCGGGGGATATTGAGGCTAATCCTAGTGCTCCTCAGGTATCAAATCTTTCACAGACTCCCCTCAATGTTATGCCTCCCAAAATCAAATGATCTCACTTTTGCTCACATAAACTCCAGGAGCCTTCTTGTCAATCTCCCAGACCTGCAGGTATGGAAACATAGAAACATAGAATTTGACGGCAGATAAGGACCACTTGGCCCACCCAGTCTGCCCATTTCCCTACCTGATGGATAAGCTGCAGATCCTAGTTAACCAGCAGCCTACTTCTTCCTACCGCCACCCCCTAGAATTGCCTTATGACTGTCCCATGCATGCTTGAATTCCACCACTGTTTTTGACTCCACAACCTCCTCTGGAAGGCTGTTCCATACATCCACAACCCTCTCTGTGAAAAAATACTTCTTAAATTACCTCTGGCCACCCCCTTCTATCTTCAAATTGTGCCCCCTTGTTCTTGCACACCTCTTTTTTTGAAAGATGCTACCCTCTTGGATTTTATTGATTCCCTTGAGGTACTTGAAAGTTTCTATCATGTCCCCCCTCTCCCTCCTTTCCTCAAGGCTATACATATTAAGCTCCTTAAGTCTCTCTTCATATGTCTTCCGGTGCAGACCCTGCACCATTTTAGTTGCCCTCCTCTGGACAGCTTCCATCCTGTCTTTCTCTTTGCGGAGATTGGGTCTCCAGAACTGCCTAGTACTCCAGATGTGGTCTCACCAGCTGTCTGTACAGAGGGATAATAACTTCTTGTTTTCTACTGGTGATGCCTCTCCCTATGCATCCAAGTATCCACCCAGCCCTCCTTGCTGCCCTCTCACATTGCTTGCCCACCTTTAGGTCATCTGATATGACTACCCCCAGGTCCCTTTCCATTTTGTTGTTGTTAGTATCTCACCCCCCATTGTGTACTCTTCCCTGGGTTTTCTTTCCCAGGTGCATTACCTTGCACTTCTTAGCATTGAATCTAAGCTGCCATACATTTGACCATTCCTCTAACCTTGCCAAGTCCTTCTCATCCTTTCCACCCACCTTGTGCATCAACTCTGTTGCAGATCTTTGTGTCATCTGCAAGAGACATACCTTTCCTTCCAGTCCCTCTGCAATGTCGCTTATAAGACATTGAAGAGGACCGTCCTAATACTGAACCCTGTGGTACCCCACTGCTAACCCCCTTTTTTCAGAGTGGACTCCATTTACTATTACTCTCTGTGTCCTATTCTCCAGCCAATTCTTTACCCAGGCTGTCATCTTGGGACCCACTCCCAGGCTGGCTAACTTGTATATTAATCTTTTGTGTGGGACTGTCAAATGCCTTGCTAAAGTCTATGAGGCCATGTCCACAGACCTCCTGATCTACTACTTTGGTCACCCAGTCAAAGAAATCTATCAGATTTGTCTGGCATGACCTTCCTGCTGTGAATCCATGCTGCCTTGGGTCCTGTGCCCTCTGGCCTCTAGATACACAACAATTCTTTCCTTCAGAAGTGATTCCATCATTTTCCCTACCACTGAGGTTAAACTAACAGGTCTGTAGTTTCCTGCTTCTGCCTTGCTCCCACTTTTGTGAAGGGGAATCACATCTGCCCCCCTCCAGTCCTCAAGTACCACCCCATCCTCCCATGATTTGTTAAAGAGGGTAGTCAGTGGTGTCACTAGTTCTATCCTTAGTTCTTTTAAACTGGATCAGTGTAAACTGCCCGCCTATCGTAGCCATCACTGAAACATGGCTTAAGCCCTTAGTTACTGACTCCCAGTGCTCCTTTCTTGGTTACAATATGCTTCGGGTGGATTGCACTGGGGCAAAAAGAGGTGGAGGCCTGTTGCTTTACTATAAATTGCATCTGAACATCACCTTAATACAGGACCCTCCGCTGCCTAACTGTGAGGTCCTTCATTCCCTCCTTCTGCTTGGGGGAGTAAAGAAATTCCATATCTTCAGCATATATATTCCTCCCAAAAACTCTAAGCAGGGGCTTACCGAATTCATTGATTATTTGTTATCAGTTACAGGCAAAAGTGACATTATCTGCCTTGGTGATTTCAACCTAGACTGGGCAGGACATAGCTCCTCCCACCTATCCTCTCTGGTTAGTAAGGCCAACCTCTCTCAGCTTATTCAGGAACCCACCAGGCTCTCCCGTGGGGTGCCTGCACCACCCTACTTTACTGGATCCTAACAAATAGGAAGGAATATATCACCTCGGCAGGAGTACTCCCCGACACCATTAGCGATCACTATCCAGTTTATTGTGTTTGGGACACCTCCACCCCCTCCTTCCCCTCTAAGGTTGTTACCTTCCCTAACCTCTCCCACCTAAGAGTGGATGCCTTCACTCAAGATCTTGGCCTTGTTGACTGATCTCCTCTTTACTTAACAGAGGACATTAACTATGCAACTGGTTATTTCAACTCTGTCCTACTTTCACTGCAAAACCAACATATCCCCGTCACCACGCGTAGGGTGACAGGGAAGGTTACTAAATGGCTCAAGCGCCCACGGCTTCAACTACTGAAACATAGGGATAAACTGTGGTCCGCATGGAAGGACTCTCATCTATGCACTGACTTTGAACCCTATAGACCCTCATGGAACAACTGCAAAAAGGAAATACACCTGTCTAAAAGCTTCTACTATAGGAACCTCCTTATGTCCTCTGCCTCCAACTCTCAAAGGTACTGGGCCCAAATCAAGGAAATATTTGGTAATGACAAGTCACAGACACCTACAGACATGAATATACAGGGCGTACACTGTAATAATCCACTAACCATTGCCAATGCTTTTAATTCTCTCTTTTCCACACTACCTACTAAAGCACCCACCAGGACCCAAGATGATAGGCTTGCTGCTTCTTCCAAGACCCCCACTCCACCCACCTTGGCACTGGCTCTGACCACATACCAAGAAGTACGTAAACTTCTCAAAACCCTACCAGCCCGCAAGGGCCCGGGCCCAGACGGAATCCATCCAGGGATACTCAGGTAGTTTGCCACCTGGCTTGCCAAGTCCATCACCAGGCTTTTCAACCTATCAATCAGTACTTCCTCTGCCCCCATTGCCTGGAAAATGGCCAGAACTATCTCTATACTCAAAAAGGTAGATGTCAGACTTATGTCCAACTATCGTCCCATCTCTCTTCTCCCCACTCTCAGCAAGCTTCTTGAGAAAGTAGCCCTTCGTCAGCTCTCAGAACACCTCTCCAAGTTCAATCTTCAAACCTCCTGCCAACATGGCTTTAGGGCTGGGCACAGTACCACCACGGCTCTGACCCAACTCACCAGCGATGTCAAAAGTAATATGGATAACGGCCTACTCACAGGTGCTGTTTTCATAGACCTGTCCAAAGCATTTGACATGGTTCATCACCCATTTATGCTGAAGAAGCTCCAATCTGTTGGTGCCTCTGACTCCACTCTATTCTGGTTCTGCAGTTACCTGGACAACCACACTCAGGCTGTAGCTTTCCTCAAGGCTCTATCCTCCCCCAAAATGGTCACCCGTGGCGTTCCACAGAGGTACATTCTTGGTCCTCTTCTTTTCTCCCTATTCCTAAATGATATTCCCAACCCTTCCCGCCACAGTGACATTCTCATGTACGCCTACGACCTGGTTCTTTATTCTGCATCTAAATCGATTGATGATATCAACCTCACACTCTCACGTGACTTTCAATCCCTTCAATTATGGCTCTCGAACAGCCTTCAAAATCTAAACCTAGATAAAACACAAGCCATGCTATTTGGCTCCTCAAAAAAACTGCATCTACAGCTCCTAAGCTCTTGGTTCACTGTAGAGATGGAACCTTGGTCACTAACATGTCCTCCTTCAAATACCTAGGCATCATACTTGGTCCCTCTCTCGATTTTTCAACTCATGTCAATGCAGTTTGTCGTGCTGTTAATGCAAAAATTGGAGGTGCCTACTGAGTGCACCACTCCCTCACACCATCTGCCAGACTATCTGTAGCGAGAGGAGTGCTTCTCCCTCAGCTCCAATATGCTCTACCAGTTATTTACTCTGCCAACACCAGTGTGATCAGCAAATGGGACACTTCCTACAACAATATCTGCAGATTCGCCTTAACTGCCCCTCGCCTTACTCATCATTGCCTCCTTTACTCTGGCTTAAATTGGCTGTCACCCAAGGATCTCTGGGCCTTCTCCCTTGGGTGCCTCATCGACTCCCTAACTAGACCACCTTGCCCGGACTCCCTGGCCAACTTGCTTGCTCCTGCTTCCTAATCCCGCACCCTCAGGTCCTCCTTAGTCCCAATGCTCTCCATTAGACCTTGTGCTACAAAAATGGGTAAACAGGCATTTCCAACTTTACTCCTAAGTTCTGGAACTCGCTCCCCCTTCAGGTTAAAAATTATGCCTTCCATCAGGTCTTTAAAAGCTCGCTGTTCTCTCACCTTTACACCCTTGGTCACTGCAAATGCTCCTAAACCTAACTCCACTAGGCCTCCTGGCTGTGGCGTGGACCTACTGCAATTTTGTTACATTACTTCATATTTCAATGTGTTCTTGTCATTGTACCTACTTGTTGGACTAGTACAGTTAGGGTGCCAGCATTTCCACTTCACTACACTACCTTGACTCTAACAGTACCCTGAATTACTAGTTTGTTGATCTTTCCTAGCACGTATTCTGTTACAATTTTGCTTGTACACTTATGTTGTTCTTATTTATTTATTTGTACTGCTATGATTATCTGTACTTTTGTCTTGTGCTCTCCCGGGTCATGCCTGAAAGTAGGTAGGATTGTTGCCTAGCGCTCTTACCGGGTTACCAAAAGCTAATAAATAAATAAATACTGCTTCCCCAGTAGTCTCTCTCTCTTTCTCTCTCTTTCTCTATCTCTCTCTCTCTCTCCCATCTGGATCATATCATCAAATAGTTATTTTACCAGCCTATTCACAGATGCAGGCAGAAGATATTCACAGAACAGTCTGAGCAGTATTCATGGCAGTAATGTATCTGGAGAGATGAACAACCTACATCATTGCACTACCCACTCACATATGTGAATGAGTGAATAAGAACACTAAAATAATAAAAATAAATAAACTAACCTCTGGTGTCTTTGTCATACATTTGTCAAGTAACTTTACTGTATAGAAAATAAAATAATCACAGCTAAGAAAAATACAATCTCCCCCTAGAGAGAAGCATGTCCATGTATTGGTTGGATCAAACCCCAGTTGTGTCGAGAAACTTGGGACAGATTCTGCTTCATGTAGTGTCCCCATGTTAAACACTTGGGTATGCTGCAGACCACCAGATGCACAAAAGACTTGACCACAAATACTGGATTCAGCATAGGCATGCCCCCCCCCCAGTGAGTCAAAACAGTAGATGGGCCATGATCGTGTGGATGAGTGGTGGAGAAACAGGATGCCAGGAGGGTGCCAGAGGTGTAGCAGGGTCCATGCATGTGGCAGTGTGGGCATCAGGGAGATACTGAATATTGAACAGTACATAAGCACCCATCTGAGTGCTTGTACCATATAGAATAGAACATTATAAAGGCACTGTACAATTCCCCCTCCTGATCCCCGATGTCAACCAATATAAAACTACTCCCAACTCCTCAATGGTCTCCATATCTCCAATCCCATCCATGCAGGTACAAAAACCCTCCCCTGCTTTGCTGCCAATAGCCCTGCTTCTCCACAATCAGCCCTGTATAATGTGTACACTAATTATTTTTGTCAACAGAAGAAAAATGTATTGATACATATCCCTGGTGGTTTAGTGGACCCCTACTCCCATCATGTACCATCTTATCCCCTCTCCCCGAAAATAGAAGCTGTCAGCCAGCCCAGCCTTCCTCTAGCCACCACGGCTTGCTGCTGACTGGGCTTGGCATGAACACAGACTGCATACATAATGCATACAGAAGTTGTGAGAGGAGTGCTGTGCTGGCTGATGGCATATGTTTGGGATTTTGGGTGGTTGGGGCACAGAAGTGGGATGATACCTGACTTTGTGGGGGGGGGTTGCCCACTGGCCCACCACTGACACATATCCAAACATTTTTCTTCTGTTATAGAAATAGTGTACATGTTACAACTTGCATCAAATGCTTGTGATGCAAGTCCCTTGCATCATTCCAAAAACATTTGAAAATCCAACCTAATGTTTTAGCTGAATGAAAAGACAAAAATGAGCTAAAACCTGCTCTCCCATACAAATTGTAAGAGCAAATGGAAACACAACTAATACGCTGACTATAAAATAACACTTATTTTTATTTCTGAAGTATATTTCTTATTCGTGGTATCTTATTCTGCTACTGTGATATTACTGTAATGCAACAGTGATCTGCATGTCAGTTGACATATTAAGGATAGTATATGAGCAATCATACACAACAATGCAGTTTTACTATGTGGATGTTTTAGTAGTTACTACTGAAACCTTGAGATGGAAAAATACAAGCATTGTCCATTTATGATTGCTCATAAACAAATTTATGTTCAGAGTATGGAAATCCATACATAATCAACCTGAGACACCCCCACCCCAAAAAAAATTTCCATTGTCAAGAGGCCGACTTACTTTACTACAAAGAGATGTGGTTCTTCTGCTCACTTGCCAGTTCATGGCCAAACTCTCCCTACTCTCGCCTGAGTGTGTCAATAGTGTAGCACAAGCTGAACGAACATTGTCATGCATGCATGATGACGGTGTTGCAGCGGTGAGTGAATGTCCAGGAAAATAGAGCATCTATAAAGAACCATAACAGACAGTTGTAAAAATACAGTATGTCATGTTTACTTCATCTGGAACTTGTTTTTGGTTTGATTTTTTGTAATCAGGAGGCGGCTGATGTCCAATACATTACATTATAAAAGATTTTGTACGTGCACTCATACAGAAAACACGCTATAGTATCAATCTTGACATTTCCATGGTCACAAGTACTCTTGAACTGCACTCTTGAGGTCTCTTGTTTTGCCCAGTCATGTCTCAATGGAAGAATAGCACTTTTATTTATGGATCTCTATTGGTGGAAATTTCAGATTAATATGTCAGGTGCCAGGCTGATTTGTTCCGAATATCACACATACCATCAGGTATCATTAAGTTGTCTAACTGATGAAAAGTGTCATGAAATAACATGTGCTGACTGTCAGCAGAATGTATTAAGTTACATGCTTCCACTAACTCTTTCATTTTGATCCACTTGTTGTGCTGAGTGAAATAAGACTAACACTAACGATCCTTCCTACTCATCATGTGTTGCCACAATTTCTTTTGTGTGTGCGTGTGTCTGTGTGCTACATATCAAATATACCACAATTGTCATCTCAACCCACTTCAACCTATATCACTTGTCTCTCACCAAATGACTCCCCTCACCTTTACTTGTCCATTAGTTGTTACATTTATTCCTCTCACCACAGATTATTTAGCTCAGTGTTTTGTGTTTTCATTCAGCAACAATGCCAAAAATCTTGATCTGTTCTTACATAAGATCATGTACTCTACTTACCAAAAAATCTAGGCATACTATACCATGCTCTGGGCTGATCTCTTTACTCAACTCTGCTTGATTCGACTTCATTCCTGGAAATTTTCAAAGTCTGGGTTAAAATAATGACTATGAAGGTGTGCATGTAAACTATTTGTAAGGATATAAATGGCATACCTCTATAGGATCATAGCTAAAGCCATCTTGATGTCACTGCAGAACATGTTGCATCCCCAATCCATTAAGTGGATGCCATCCTGGCAATACAGTTCTAGGAAGACAGTCATGATGCCATAATGCTTGACCATGCTGGCAGACAATCCTCTCATGAACACCCCCATCTCTGCATTGATCTTCCTCCTTGTCCTGTCCATCATCTTCATATTACAAACATTCCTCCACTGCTTATGTTGGATGATGTGGGACCAAAGGATCATGGTCCTCAGCATTTGGCACTTGATCAAGGTGATGTCCTCCTTCATCTTCTGAAGCAGTGTCATTGACATCTCCAATCCCAAATTGTTGCCTTACAGGTGGATGATGATGATGACGACTGGTTCAGACCCCCTCAGGCACTCCCATCACAACATTGGCATCAGTTGATCCCAATGCATACCCCTGTCACCTAACCAATGCACATGTTCAGGAGTACTGAAGGTCAGAACTGGTCCCCCGGTTTGAGACTGCTCCTGAACCCCTGCCGAATGCATGAAGGTGCCCACAGATTCATACTGTCTTCTCCGAACACTGCATATCTGAATTAAGAAGACAAACATATTATAGCATCTGTGTGTATCCAAGCAATTACAGGCAGAAGTACACAATTCTTGACATTTGCTGGTAAAGACAACATGTCTGGATTCTTTCAGGAAATATAAAACGTTTAAGAGTGATTACTAGTAGTAGCACTTATGTATTTGTGGCATAAGAACCCATTGGAGAATTGCATGATGGAGGGTTGAGAAACCTAGCGTCACCAAATGAGAAAGGATTTATTTATTTATTTTGAATTTTGTTGACCGGTAAGCTCACTGAGCCTAGAAGTTCCTTTTCGGGGCGACCGGGAGAGGATACAGATGGTAAGCAACTGAAATTGAACCAGATTAAGCTGTTGGTGGTATTTTTAGTGAATGGGAGAAATTTGGCCAGGACACCAGGGAAATTCCCCTACTCTGCAGTAGGGGGAACCTCTGGCCATTTCTGGATGGATGAGCCAGTCTCTGGACTGATGTGTGAGGAGACGGTTGTGCAGCAGGTCGGGGAGTTGATCTCCTCCTCGGCTACTGGGTTTATGGAGACTAATTTTTTTTGATGCAGCTACAAATATGCCTTTATCTGAAGCAATGGATTTAATTCGTAAGGAGACGAGTAATGCAGTGGCTGCATCAGGCACAACTATGAATGAACGGAACACCGATGGTACTGAAGAGGATACAGAACTTACTTTACAACAACTTTTGCAGAGAGAAGAAATATTGTTTCGACAGAAGAAGCAGGAATTGTTGAAGCGCTTCTCTCCATTGAACAAACAGCCAGACAGTGACTTGAGCTTGCATACAAGACCACAGCTACCACAGGTAGTCATGGCAATGGACCATCCTGAGGCACAGAGCGATCTGAACGTTGTTTACTGCGGGAAGGACAGTGACCAAACCACGGCTACTACTTTTGTGTTTTCAGCCACTAAAGAGACTCACTCTAAGGAATGAGTGACACTGAAAAGAACAACCAGTAAGTTACATTGGGCGGATGAACCGCTGGTTACTGACAGTGAATGGTTGGCTGAAGACTCCTTGAGGGCGGCAGGGTGGGTCCACGCACCAGATGCGAACAAATGGATCTCAGATTTTGCCCCTATAAAGATAACAGGGGTCTCTACACCACAACCATCTTCTACTTCAGTGAGTACTCAACATTGTTCACGACCTGTTGCTGTAGAGAAAAATATGGCACCGGGATTGTTAATAACTGAAGGGGTAGGCTCTGTTTCCCCTCTAGCTCTGCCTACAGATCTGGAACTTATACAGCACCCAGTTTTAGGTGCGGTGCAAAATGTTGTAGCAGAAAACACTGTACAAGACATTTTAGAGGATCTTATGAGCAATTTTTCAGACGTTCCAGATATTCCTAAAAATATACCTGCAGAAATTAGGAATAGGCCTGTACCTTTGGAAGAGGAGGGCTTTTCACGTCCTTCTCCTGAACAAACAAAAAAATCTTATACTTCTGTTTTTTCGAATACAGTTTACCCAGCCAAGAGACACAATACAGTAAGACTTATTTACAAAGGCGGTCTCGATAATTTTCCTGATAGAGGCTATGTAGGTAGAAAGTTATTAAAAGAAAACATGCATTTTACTGCCACAGAATTATATGCTCTTGTACATGTATCTGGAGAAAATGTATTTGATGTCAGTTTTAAACTAGGGAGTGGATTGGACAAATTTTGAGCCAGATATGATCAGGCCAAGAATTCACCATTATGGGACCCTTTTGAAGTTATCCCTTTATCTAGGCCAACACACAAAACTATCACTGTTTTGTTCAGGAATGAGGGAGTTAGTGTTGCTGACCTGCTTTTTTGGTAAAGCAGAGATGTTCTGTGACAAATACTCCTGAAGCTATATTTGATACAGAGGAGATTTGGACAGGAGGGTGGAAAATTTGTGTTATTCTAAGAACTGAAGAGGAGGAGGTTCAGCATTTACCTAATTGTTTTTTTGGGGGGAGAGACAGAGGATCCCTGTTTTACCCAGGTCAGCCAAAATCTTGCTACAAATGTGGTCAAGTTGGTCACATAAGTAGTGTGTGTGATAGAATTAAATGTACATTATGTCAGGAGGTTGGGCATACTAGCAGTCATTGCAGAAGTACTGTGAGATGTAATTTATGTGGGATTGAAGGTCATTCCTATGTAGCCTGTCCAGAAGCTGCACATAGTAAACACTCCACTGCAGATAGTGAGGAACAAATACTTCTGGTAACTACTGCCCAACGGGCATACAATAAACCAAGGATTTTTGAGCAACCTTTAGAGTCCACAACCCAACTACAAGTAATGACAAGGCCTACCATGGGACTGGTCAGAGATAAGAACTCTAACTCTGAAATAGATGGGAGGAGTGAAGTTTTCATTCCTCTTGTGGCATCTGAAGAGAATGAATCTGGGGGGTCACAGGCAGACACTTGTCTAGGGGATGAATTGAGTTTCATGGCTTCCATGCCCCCCCCCCCAAACAGGATGAGGGTAAGGAAAAAAGGATGTCTACTAGAAGACTTCAATCTTGGTCTCAGCCAGTACCCAAAGTCCCTAAAACTGCATCAATTGAAATTTCCACTAGATATCAAGCCCTATTTGATGTTGAGGCCTCTGATAATGAATCTGTGGGCTCCTCTATTGATTTGAATACACAAGAGACTCTGGTGGAAAGGAAAAGCACAGGAGAGAAACATGAGGAACCTGGGGAAAAAAATCAAAAAGAGAAAGTTAAAAAAAAGAAGATAGATTGTCCTTAATTACTTAAAATGTGTTTAGCATCATTACTTAAAGTTTATACATCCAATGTTAATAGCATAAAAAATAATTATAAAAGAGGGGCAGTTTTTCATCTTCAACAAGCATACCCCCCTGGGGTTTTTGTTATTCAGGATATCAGATTACATACTATTACTGAGATAACAACAGCAACTAAAGAATGGTACACAGGTAGTGATGCAGCTAATTTAAATTCCGCCGGTGAAGTGAAAGCGAAGTGGGCACTTCGTGTTGCCACTCCGCCACGTGGAATGGGCAATGCAAAGTGCTCACTCCGCTTTGTCATTACCACTTCGCGTTAAGGCGGAATGGCAATGAGAAGTAAGGCGAAGTCATTGTTAATAATTCCTCATTATGATTCTAAGTGATTCACTTGGTGTTTCAGATTTGGCAGCCCCCCCACACATCACATGGCTTACAGTACTGTAAGTCACATGCTCTTTAGCTAGGCAGGAAGAAAGTGAGTCATACAAGCAGATACTTTTACTTTCTCCTGTGCAGACAGAGAGAGAGTGTTTTGTGACTGCTGATACTTTGAGATCAGAGCAAGGAGGAGATTTAAACTTTGATTTAGACCCAACAACTTTTTAAAGCTACATTTTTTGTCTTTTCTGTACTCTTTTTTTACTTAATTTGTTCTTTCTGTAAATTTTATTTTTCTTACCTTTATGAGTAGTTAGTTGTTTGTCTGTGTGACTGTGTGTGTGTGTGTGTTGCGTGACAATGTGAGTAGTGATTGCTCGGACTGAGGGAGCTCAGTAGGAGAGATGGACCAGGGTGAGGGAATGTCTGGGGCGGGGGCAGCTCTGGGAGAGAGTGGTAGTGGTAAGCGTCGTACTGTGTGCATGTGTGGAGGGCATGGGTGCCCAGTCCTGTTGGACCACTCGAAACTTATGAGTGTTCCCCCCCAGAAGCAGGACCAGCACCGCCTCCTGTTCTGATTCTGAGGCAGTTGAACCACCACCACCAAGTCCGGCACCAGGTCCTCTGGAGTAGGATGTGCCTGTTCCCCCAGGCCCAGGTGTGGATCCCATCCCTGTTCAGCACCATGACCAGCTGGCTTCCAGTTCATCTGGCCATCCCCTGCCTGTGCCTGGTCCTCCCCACACCTCCATTGTTTGGCCGTTTTTTGACTGTGTCGGGGGGACAGCAGTGTGGTCAACTGCCACCTATGTAAGGTGGAGGTGCACCGTGGCCCCGGAGGACTCACCTGGGGACTGGGGGCCAGATCACCCATATGCTCAATCACCAGGAGTTGGAGTGGCAGGCTGCCAAAGAATGCACCATGCCAGCACCTGCTGGCCATTCTGTGGCAGAGGGTGCAGCTGTGCATTGCAGCATCCCTAAGAGGAGGAGGACCACAGCAGCACCTGCTGCTCCACCAGCACCCCACCACCACCACCACCACCACCAGCAGGTCAACCTATAGAACATGTGGACCCCAGAGAACTGCATGTAACACAGGCTGACTTGGCAGTTCTCTGGAGTGCTGTCGAGGAGAACAATGGGAGGGTGAGTGCTGTGGAGCAGCGGCTGGATCACATAGAGGGACATCAGTTGCAAATTATGTCCATGCTGGAAATGCTGCTGGATCACCATGGGATCCAATATTATTTTTTTTTCCCTCACACCATTTGCCCCCCACACCTTCCTTGCTGTGTTATAAAATGTATTCCTCCACTATCCTCGAGCCTTGTATTTAATTATGCCCTTTTTTGTTGTCTTCCATATGCGCGACACTTTGTATTCTGAGCAGTGCAAGTATTCTGTGCTAAACTGCATGTGTGCAGTCAGTCTTCTTTCCAGCCTGTGTATGTACTGCAGACACTGTCCAACTCCCTGACTTAAAAACATTTATTAATGAGTACAATGGTGGGATGGTGAAGCCTGGAGAGATACTACAAAACAGGCTTACAATACATCCAAGTAACTAGTAAAAAAATTAATGTTGTGATTCGTGACGTGATCATAAATCATGATTTGTGACTGCATTTGTGACCATGATGATGAAGAAATGTGAATGCCTATGGCTGTACTTCCCAGGGCCCCGATGAGGTGTGGCACAAAACTCCCCGACTTGAAAACAAACATTAATGAGTACAATGATGGGGTGGTGAAGCATGGAGAGATACTACAAAACAGGCTTACTATACATCCAAGTAACTATTAAAAAAATTAATATTGTGATTTGTGACGTGATCGTAAATCGTGATTTGTGACTGTGATGATGAAGAATGGGATTTGTATCACGAGTGACTCGTGATGATGGTCCTGACTTAAAAAGTGAATATTAATGAGTACAATGTTCATGCAGAATTATGTACCACACCTGTCCAGTACTCTGAAGGGAAGCCAAAGAAACAACTGTGACTTAAGTTAGAGATGGAGATTGAGCCCTAAAGAGATGCAAATGCACAGACAGATTAAGATTGGGCTGCGCACTGAAGAGATGCAGATGCAAAGGCACAACTCCTAACCAGTCTCACCATCAGAAATTAAAATCTGGAAAATACCTTTGCTGGTTGGGTGGGGCTATGTACTGCACTGCTGCAGTAACAGTCATTAGTACTAGTACTGGTAAAGATACCACAAAGAAGTAAAAAAAATTACACAGCTGCAGTGGATAGCAGGTTCACATTGCTGAAATTATGTGGCACAATAAAAGGTGTCTGATTTGTTGGCACGCATCACACACATACTCACACACACACTAAGTAATATGTAGCAAATTGAAAACTTCAGTAATATAACCACATATTTTAAACAAACTAAAATTATGCACTTCTGCACCACAACAATCAGCAAAAAAGTGGTAAGAATTATTGAAAATATTGCTGTGTGTAGATTAACACAGTTATACAAGAAAAATATCACCAAAACAGAAAGCACTGTCTTTTTCTCCAAGTTAATCTACCTACACCACAGATACGCCCCACAAAGAACACTTCCACTGTCTCTCAGTGAACAGACTGAATGTTGTACATTAACATTCAAAATCCACACACAAACAATAAACGCTCGATGATATGAGCACAGAAGGCTTTCCTATAATCGATGAACTAAAGTTTCAGCAAAAAAAAATGACTCAAAAAGGCTGTTTTAACAGCTTTTAGAAGGTTTGAACCATAGAAAGCTCTCAGAGCAGATTGTCACCTACAGCTTCCTACACACACTACCCCAAACTGAGGCTGTGCAGAACAATCTAGAGCCTATGTGACCTGAAATCCCATGAATCACTGCAAAATTTGCCTTTGGAGCTTAAAAAGGCAAAATGAGGAGAAGTACATTGTTTTCAATGTACTTCGCCTTAAGAATTGGTGTGGAGTAGTGGTTTGGGAAGGCAGAGTAATGCAAAGTCATTGTTTACAATGGACTTCGCGTTATCCATTATAATGTGAAGTACTCCGCCTCACACTGCGTAGCACTCTACGAATTCACCTTCACTCCACGAATCACTCATCAAATTGGAGCCACTTCGGCCATCACTATGCACAGGAGTCTCTTTCTGGTCTATAGGTACAGAAAGATGTACAGGGGTCAGTATTCTTTTTCATCAAATACAACCTACTGTAGTCAAAATTGTAGATTTGCTACCTGGCAGGGCATTACTAATTGATCTTAGATTTCAGAATGTGTCTTTTCGTCTAGTAAATATTTATGCCCCACAATTAATGGCTGATCGTACCACTCTATTTCATCAAATTAGTCCTTACCTACATACAGTTCAGAATGCGGTATTTGGGGGTGATTTTATTTTTGGGCTGAGTAAACTAGATAGGAGTGAGGGTACAAAGACTGAAAAAATATTTGGAGATACGACAGCCTTAAATAATGTAGTGCATACTGCTAATTTAAAGGATGCTATGCTTACACATAGGGGTATGAGGGACAAAACCTTTTTCAAAGGGACTTTATCCACAAGAATTGATTTTTTCTTTATCTCTAAATCAATACATGTTCGAACCTCTTCTGTAACCTTAGTAGAATACTCTGACCACAAACTGTTATCAATAGAGTGTGGTTCTCTAGAAGTAGTCATTGGTCCAGGTTACTGGAAACTGAACCCTAAACTTTTATTGGAGACTACATGTTTGTAAAATGTTATATATTTTCTTACATATAAAAAATCTTTATTTGATCTGTATGATGACCCAGTTAATTGGTGGCTGGAAACTAAAACTGAGATTAGGGCCCTTCTGATGTGGAATTGTAAACAACTTAAAAGTAATGATTATGTGGAATATTTACAAGACAGAAAACAACTACAACACCTGTATACGCTTTCAGAAATGACAAAACACAATTCTTTTGATCAAATATTGTATCTAAAACAAAAAATGTTACAGTATCATGGAAAATTAATAGAAAGCCTTAAGCAACAACAACAATTTGGTGTGCAAGTCACGTTTGAGAATGTTTTCCCCCTTATTAGGAACCAGGAACGGATTTAAAAAAAGGTAATTGTGGCACTGTATAATACACAAAAGAAGATTCAAACATCTAAATCTAAGATTTTAGATATTGTAACAAAATTATTCAGAAACTTTGTTTAAAAAATCTGAAATATAACTTTCAACCTCTATTTCAGAAACTAGAAATACCTATTATTCCTCAAGACCTGATAGATGACTTAATCCAACCCTTTACTACAGTAGAGGTGTTGGATGCTATTAAATCACTTGCAAAAGGGAAATCTCCTGGACACGATGGGTTAATCACGGAACTTTACAGCATTTTGGGACAAGAAATTCTATGGGAGCTTACAGAAGTATATAATACCATTGTACAACAGAGCAGGGTACCATTAGAGATGGCTTCTGGAATACTTATTTTTTTACATAAAAAGGGAGATAGAAAAGAGTTGACTAATTGGAGGCTACTAAATAATGATTTTAAAATTTTAACAAAAATGTTAAATAAAAGACTGTTGGCAGTTTCTAAATACGTTTTATCACCTGCACAATCATGCACAGTACCAGGTATTAATATTACAGATCAGTTAATCTTATTAAGAGACTTATTTGACAGACACAATTTAACTGCATTGAGAGGCTATGTATTATCATTAGATCAAAAATAGGCTTTTGACAATGTCAATCATAATTTTTTATGGTAAACCTTACTGTATTATGGCATACCAGCAATATTTGTAAATTGGCTACAAGCTCTATATAGAACTGCCACAGTTAAGCCTTGTGTTAATGGCTTTCTTGGACCATATATACATATCTAAAAAGGAGTTTGACAGGGATGTTCAATATGCCCCCTGTTGTATGTATTTAGTATTGACCCTCTTTTACGGATACTTAATACAGCAACTACTGTTAGGTCATTACACTTGCCAAATGCAAAGCTCCATTTGAAGCTTTGGCTTATGCAGATGATGTAATTTTGGTGGGAGACAGTGGTTCTGCAGAAAAAGCAGTGGAGATATGTCATGAATATGGTACCTACTCAGGAACCTGTTTAAATCTCCTTAAAAGTACTGGAATACCATTCAGTGACAAGGGAAGCTTTCCAGATAATATAGCTGGAATTTCTATCACATCAGGCAAGGTGAAAATCCTAGGGATAAATTTTGGAGGTACACAAATGGATATAGATAATTGGGACGCTAAACTACAAATTGGAACTCAGATGGTACAGAGCTGGAACCAGAGGAAAATGAGTTTTCAGAAATGAGTGTATCTTATTAAAACTTATCTCATTCCAATTTTTACATTCATAAGTGCAATATTTCCTGTTCCTAAATCAAGAGAAGTCAGGCTTCATAGTCTTTTTTTTAATCTTTTTGGGGAAGTGGACTAAATCCATTAAACACAACATACATTATTTACCAATAAAACAAGGGAGGAGGGCAAAACATAATCAACCCTATCATTTTCTTTTTCTGTCAGTTTTTGCACACAAATCTAAAACCTGTAATGATGCAGACTAATAAGTGTTGGGGTCCTCTCCTACTGCATTCAATGTCACCTTGGTACTCAGATTGGGAAAAGGACCAGTTAAAATTTATTAAAATCTTACCCTGGACACCACCATATTTAAGAGAGATATTTGTAAAGCTGAGATTATGGGTGATAAGAAGGGAGAGGATATTATTACAAACGAAAAAACAGCTATACGGATACATATGTGAAACTTACTTTAGAGAACATGACACCTTTCCCAAATGTCCTTTAAATAATATGGACGTTCTTTTGGAGTTTGTCACAGAAAAAAGGATCCCAGTAAAAATCATGGGCATACATTGGCTGACATGTCATGAGCATCTTAATGTGAAAGATAACCAAAAACACAAAAAACTAGAAGGAAAAAAGTTGTTCTAGACCTAAATGTTTTAACTTATTGGAAACAATATCACATTTGTTTTTTACTTGTACTTACATTTCAAAGTTTTGGGATTTTATGTATCGTACAACTGATGAGATAATTTTTCAGCAGATATAACTCCTTAATGTATGGAGACTATCCTCATTCCTGGGTGAAATGGAATAAAGGTACATTGAGAATAATTTTTGTAGTGATTAAATGGTACATTTGGAATTCAAGGTGTTTATTTACCTTACAACAAATTGAATTTACTTATGATGACTTGTACAACCAAATTCTTAATGATCTAGATGGTATTTATTTTATGGAAGCTAAACAAATGGATAGCAGAAGATTACAAAGCTGTTGGAGAAACTTACTGTGGATTACTGATAATGATGTACCAATAACGTGACATGGGTTAGAAGAGGGATTTTGCAATTTGATTATGATTTTCTTTAATTGTTTTTCCTACTTATGTTAATTAATTATATATGGACTGTATGTTTTGCCATTTCTGACTTCTAAGATTATTTTGTATGATTTCTAAATAAAAAATTCCCCTACTCTTTTTCGATATTGTGCCATGGGATCTTTAGCATCCACATGAACTACCACCAATCCAGGCAGATGGGACCTCGGTTTAATGTCTCATCTGAAAGACGGCACCTCAGAAGTGCAGCACCCCACTCATGCTGCACTACAGTGTCAGTATTGCGATATTAACCCATGTGACAGATGTGGAAACTGAACCCACAGCCCTCTGATCTCCCAGCCTCAGAGGCAAGTGTGCTACCTACTGAGCCACTGACACTGACTGATTTGGGGATAATCATATCTGATGACATAGTACAAATAAAGCATTGTATAGTGTCCAGTGGACCCATGTCATCCCACATTGGTAAAAAGCAAAAATAAAGCATTACATGGAGTCCAGCAGACCCCTATTGTCTTCCCATACAAGGAAACAGCACCAATAAAGCATTCCATTGTGTCCAGTGGATCCCCATGGCATCCCATACTGAGAAACAGCACCAAAAAAGCATTCCATGGTGTCCATCGGACACTCCATGTTGTTCCATACCAAGAACAGCGTCAATAAAATGTTCCATCAGACCCATGTCATCCCACACCTGTAAAAAGCAAGAATAAAACATTCCATGGTGTCCAGCAGACCCCCATTGTCTTCCCATACAAGGAAACAGCACCAGCAAATCATCCCATGGTGTATAATGGACACCCCATTTCATCCCATACTGGGGAAACAGCACCAGGCAACCATTCCATGTTGTCCAATGGACACCCCATGTTGACCCATATCAGGAAACAGCAAAAATAAAATGTTCCATGGTGCCCAATGGACAGCCCATGTTGTCCATGACAGAGGAAAGCCTTGTGCTTACCATTCTGGGATGCAGCACTCAGCATTTGCCACCTATCTTGCATCTTGATCCCTCCACCATCTCGATCTCTATACCTGGAAACAGCACCAATTAACTGTTCCATGGTGTCCAACAGACACCCCAAGTCATCCCCAACCAGGAAACAGCACCAATAAAATGTTCTGTTGTGTCCAATGGACACCCCATGTTGTCCATGATAGAGGGAAGCCTTGTGCTTTCCATTCCAGGATCCGGGCACTCAGCATTTCTTGCCTATCTTGCATCTTGATCCCTCTGCCATCTTGATCTCTATACTTGGAAACAGCACCAATTAACCATTCCATGGTGTTCAATGGACACCCCGTGTCATCCTATGACCAGAAACAGCACCAATAAAATGTTCCATGGTGTCCGATGGACACACCATGTTGTCCGTGATAGAGGGAAGCCTTGTGCTTACCATTCCAGAATGCGGCACTCAGCATTTCTCACCTATCTTGCATCTTGATCCCTCTGCCATTCTGGTCTCTATACCTGGAAACAGCACCAATTTACTGTACCATGGTGTCAAATGGACACCCCATGTTGTCCCATACCAGGAAACAGCACCAATAAAACATGCCATGGTGTCCAATAGACACCCCATGATGTCCCTGATAGAGGGAAGCCTTGTGCTTACCATTCCAGGATGCAGCACTCAGCATTTCCTGCCTATCTTGCATCTCGATCTCTACACCATCATGATCTCTGTATTTGGAAAGATCACCAATTAACTATTCCATGTTATCCAATAGACATCCCATGTCATCCCATACCAGGAAGCAGCACCAATAAAACATTCCATGGTGTCCAATGGACACCCCATGTTGTTCATGACAGAGGGAATCCTTGTGCTTACCATTCCAGGATGCAGCACTCAGCATTTCCTGCCTATCTTACTTACGAACATACGAAGAAGCCAGCAGAAGAAGGCCATTTGGTCTATTAAGTCTGCTTGTATTGCAGGGTCCACAGCTTGAGCTAATGTCCTCCCTCCTCCCCACTCCTTCCATCCTCCCTACCCATGATTCTTACCTTCCCCATGCCCATCCCAGTCTGTCTTAAACCTGCCCACTGTCTTCAATGAGATGACCTCTTCCAGCAGTGCAGTTCAAGTGTCCACCATCCTCTGTGAAGAAGTGCTTCCTGAGCTCCTCCTAAACCTCCCACCCTCCAGCTTAAGACTGTGCTCCTTGTGATATGGTTGCCACTCAGCTTAAAGAGACTCTCCTTATTAACCTTATTTATCCCTTTCAAGTACTTGAATGTCCCAGTCATGTCCCCCCCTCTCTCTCCTGTCTTCCAGGGAGTATATGTTCAGTGCCCTCAACCTCTCCTCATATGCCTTGCCCTGCTGACTGGCTATCATCTTTGTAGCCCTCCTCTGTACCTTCTCCAGCAGGTTAATGTCCTTTTTGAGGTGTGGGCACCAGTACTGAACTCCATACTCTAGATGCGGCCTTACCAGTGACCATTATCAGGCTCTGACATCTTGGTCTCTATACTTGGAAACAGCACTGATCAACCATTCCATGGTGTCCAATGGCCTCCCATGTCATCCCATGCCAGGAAACAGCACCAATAAAATGTTCCATGGTGTCCTACACAGTTCAAAAGTCATAGTACCATGATCGCAGAGGGAGTCAAGACAAATATGTTAATCACTGACCCTTTAAGATTGGTTCCTTCTTTTATGCACACCTTCCTTGCACCCCTTGCTATCAAGCAGGACCATAATTTATTTCATGACCTCACCTATTCAATAGCTCACAGTAATGTCTCTACTCAATTTCTGTCAGGGTGTGGTGTGATGGTCTACTGCATGGCCACCATGCTTGGGATATAAGTCCACCTTGAAGGGGGATGGAAGACATCAGTGGAAAAGGAGGAGCATTAGTAGGAAGCCAGGATGCCATGGCAAGGCCCTCCTCTGTGAGCTGGGGGGATTTGTGTAAAATAAAGAAAACAAACGGGGCAGTGAATAAGGGATGACAGGAGGGTATGGGGTGCAGTTGGGGGATGGGAAAAGTACAAAATGAAAAGAACAAAATTAATTTAATAATGGTGATGATATGCACAGAACAACCCAGAACAGAGCAGTAGCTTGGGCAGAACCTGTTTTGGTATCTTTCTGTTTTTCAGCCTCACAGCATGGAAGAATACTGAGTAAAGGGAAGGTGTCACTGAAGCAGGGATCAGCAGAGTTTCAGAAGCAACTTCAGGCACTGGTTTAGAGGGGCAAGGCCTGGTGGGAGGCCTGTTTCCTGGACTCAAGGAGGGAGTTTGGGAACTCAGCATGTAAAGGGCCATCCAGGCTTCAAACATAACTGACCCCTATAGTATAGCCAAGCTGATGGCAGTTCTTCTACCTACACCAGGACCAGCAGTAAGCAAGGCATGGGACCAGAAGAGGATACAGGCACTATGGTACTGGAGGTAAAGAAAGGGGCTATGAAGAAGTCAGCAAATATGAAGGCAACATAAAAAGTAAAGAAAGGGAGAGCTTCAGTGGCACCAGTCCACATGTAGCCAAATAGACCCAATTTGAGGGAATGAAGTCTGGAGCAGATGAGGGAACTGTTTGAGTGTACCTTTGGTTATAACCCTAGGGGGAGTTGGCACCAAAAAGGCCCAGGACAATCATGGAGGCAGGAACTCCAAACACTGGTGGGTCAGTCCCTTGGACCCGGCAATCATAGATAAGGGAGCCAACTAGGGCATGCCCACAATGTTTCTCCAGCCAGGTTTGGAGTGGGCCCTGGATGTAGTCATGTGACCCAGACCCATGGGTGATTTATGGAAGCCTGAGACATTAGGGGGATGGGTTAGATTATATGGCATACCCCTGGTAGGGACACATTCATGGACAGAGATTGCAATGGCTACCCCAATATTACAAGGGTTGGTGCCAGACACCCTACCAGTGGAAATGGAAGTCCCAGTGGAGCAGACGTTGCTGTCCACACCAGAGAAAAAGCTCAACCAGCTCCTGGCATACTGGGAATCTGGTGTCCCTGTGGAGGGTGTGGGCCAACCACACCAGGTGAGTGATGTGACATCTTAGAGCAGTGAAGGAGCACCAGTAACCTACCTAGTACCTAAAGCCTAAAAGCACTAGTACAGTAAAAAGGAAGAGTGTGGGGGACTATATTACAAGTGCTACTGATAATGGAGGCCTACAACCCCTCAGAGGACTTTTTAACAATCCTTTGTAATTATGGCACCATCAAAAAGTGCACTAGTTGTCTTATGTATGCAAAGAATATCTCAGATACACCAAATGTAAATTTCATTTGCCAAACATGTTTAGATATGGGAGAATTAATTAAGGAGGTTAAAACCTTTAAAGGGCAAGCAAGAGGTCACCTGTTACAAACCGTCAACATAGTACCAAAAGATAAAAGAAAAAGGGATGGTCAGGTGGAATCAAGTAGTAGAGAGGATGAATTAGATGGAAATCTAAATAACGACCCATCTGATTCAGATGACACTGATTGGACACTTGTAGCCAGGGTGCATAGGAAAAAAAGGGGAGAAGAGTGTTTGGAAATACAGATCTAACAGTATTTATTAGGTTTGCACCTCTCGCTGAAACTGATAACTCATCTAAACCTGGAGTAATGGTTATAGGGGACTGTATACTTCACAAAACTGATAGTATAATATGTGAGGCAGTTAAAGCAAATAGAGAGGTAAACTGTCTTCCAGGGGTGAAAAGAAATGATGTCAAGAGTTATAGGTGAGCCATGAATAAACAAAGCATAGTGGTCAATGTGGTGGTTAACAATGTAGGTAAAGATCATGAAAAGGACATTGTGGAGGACATTATTGATTTAACACATGTAATAAGGAGTCATGGACAAACACCAATAGTCTCAAGTGTACTACCACTACTTAAATGTCATAAAGAGAAAAACAATATCATTCACCAAATAAACGCTAGGCTTAAAAACAGAGGCAGGGGGAAGGTACAGTTTTTATTAATACCTGGGACAACTTTCTGAATCAAAAATACTTATATGTGAAGGATGGGCTGCATCTTAGTATTACTGGAACTAAAACTCTAGCTACCTTGATCAATGAGAAATTACCAAACATAAATTTATACTATTAACAAGCGGGGAGGGACACGGAGTGGTTCTCAACTATTGGGAAACAAACTAAACTAAAAAATAATACTAACAGTAGATAAAAACAAAAACAACATAAAATCTATTTAGCTAAAGCAAGAAGTCTACAGCACAAACTAGCAGAATTAGAAATAATACTTGGTGAATCTAATAAAATTGATCAGGCGTTTATAATGGAAATTTGGTGGAGTGACAAGGATATGTGGGAAAGAGAAATACAAGGGTACCAGCTTAACCATCTGGACAGGACGGAAAAAGGGGGTTGGGTAGCGGCATACATATCAAACAATATAACATCAGGGGGTCTATGTGATAATGGCGAAAGCCTAAAGGCGATCACCATTATCGCTCAGAGTGCAAAAACACATTTTCGGCACTCTGACAACTCCAGCGCACCAGCACAACGGTGCCAGGACATATTTTTACTGCTTTCTGTGGGGGGATGTGCACCCCCTACTAAAGGATTCTCAACTCCAGGGGGGTGCATGTCGGCGGGGGGTGAAAGCAGTAAAAATAAAAAGGTTCAGGCCGGGAGCAATAAAAATCACACCAGCGCCCAGGTACCTCAGCCACTAGCCAATCTCCGACGCCACAACGCAGCTTGACCAGGAACCATAGCACCACTCTCTACAGCCTCTCCACCCCCCTCCCAGCACATGCTTGCTGTGCTTGCTCCCACCCCCCCTGCACACGTATGTGTAGTGACATCCTGTCACCTAGTTCACCCACCCCTCATCCGTCGCCCTACCTGTCCATCGCTGTGAGTGGACTGTGTGGGGAAGGTGTTGCTGTAACTGATGGTGCCCTTCCTCATGCGCCCACTTCATGGGTTACCAACATCAGGCAACATTAGAGGCAAAAAAAAAGAAGGAAACAAAATGAAACTCTTTGGATAAAAATAGAGTTAAATAATAAAAGGACAATTATCACTGGACTTTGTTACATGCCGCTAGGCATAAATAATGAGCTATCAGAACAGATAAATGAAGAACTAGAAAAGGCTTGTGAGTTGGGACAGGTCATAGTCCTGGGTGACTTAAATTATAGTGATTTAAATTGGGAACAACTAGAAGCCTCAAGTTGCCAAAGTAAGCTATTCCTAAAAACAATAGAGTAATTAAGTCTAAAACAACACATTAATAAGCCTACTAGAGATAGAAATATACTGGATATAGTGATAACCACAAATGACATAAATGTTACCAACTGTCAAATTGGAGAATCATTGGGAAATGGTGATCACACTAGTGTCATTTTTAGTATACAAGAATGTATTCCTATAACCAGGAGATGCAGAGGGGTGTATAACTTCTGATCAGCAAACAAGGAATTTATTCAAAGAGACCATAATATAATTGACTGAGAAAATAAACTCCTAAACACAGCAACTGCAGAAATGTGGGAAATAATAAAACAAGAAATATCAGAGATATGCAACAAACATATAAACAAGGTAAAACAATATAATAAGGGGGTATCAAACCAAAATGGTTGACAAAAGACATAAAAAAATTACTTAAAAAGAAAAAAAAGATATATAATGAGTTCAAAACATGTAAGTCAAAATAAAAATGGCTGCAATACAAACTCATCCAAAAGAAATGCAAACAGAAGATTTGGAAAAGCAAACAAAAAATGGAATATAGGACAGCGAGCACAGCAAATAAAGATAATCTCAAAATTGTTTTTTTTTTTGTTTGTTTAACCAGGAATAGCACACTAAGCCAAAAGCTTTTTTACAGGAGCAACCTGGGAGCAGAAGGAAATTAAGTGACTTGCTCAGGGTCACACACAATGCAAGTGGAAGCTGTGGGATTCAAACCCAGGTCTGGTCTGCTGGATATCACCAGATTTACAGCTCAGAGCCTTGGACCACTGCACTATATTGCCTCCTCAGTTTACTTTGCATCACTAATTCTGGATTTAGGGTCATAATATCAGACAACAAACTTATCGAGGAGCCAGTAGATATAGCCAATATTTTCAACTATTAATTCAGATCTGAATTTTCTGCAAAAACAGAACATGTAGGGGATACACCAAATGGTGAAGAAGCAGACATAGATATTAGTATTAAAAAATTAAAAACTCTAAAACATACACACTCTCCAGGGCCTGATAATATCTCAGCAAAGATTGTAAAATTACTATCACCACAAATAACAACCCCACTACGAATATACTTTATAAAAGCTATAACTGATAGAGAGGTACCTCATGACTGGCTGTCAGCAGTTGTGGTGCCTATACATAAAAAGAGAAGTAAGGCTGATTATACTGAACTAACTATAGGCCTATAAGTTTGTTTTCATTGCTGGAGAAAATAATGGAATCTATTTTAAAGGACATGATCAATATACATATGAAAAAAACAGGGTATCGAGGACACTGACCTGCACAGTTTCGTTTACGGCAGATCATGTGTGACAAATTTACTATGTTTTTATGAAAAAATATCTGCTGTATTGGACAAGGGAAAACCAGTGGACTGCATATACAAGGATTTTTCCAAGGCATTCGACAAAATCCTACAAATAGAAATCGTAAACAGCCTAATTGACAGTAACCTAGATCACAGAATAGTGGGATGGATTAGAAGCTGCTTAGCAGGTAGAACTCAAAGGGTAAGCATAAATGGATATTACTCAGATCAGGTACCTGTGACCAGTGGGGTGCAACAGGGTTCTGTCTTGGGTCCATTACATTTTCAAATATTTATATCTAAGTTTAATCAGAACAGTAAAGGCTTGTTAAGTAAACCCACAGATGATACTAAACTAGCAAAAGTAGTTAAGAATGATACAAATCAGTTTAGACTGCAAAGCGACTTGGATAGTTTGATTCAATGGGTGAACTCAGTGGGGATGAGTTTTAACAGGGAAAAATGTTGTGTTATGCACCTAGGGTATCACAGTAAAGAAGCAACGTACTATATGAAGGGTTTACCTCTGAGAAAAACAGATGAGGAAAAAGATCTTGGAATTACAATATCAAATAAACTCACATACAGCGCACATAGTAATACACAGGTCGCAAAGGCAAAGAAAATAATATGGACAATCAAGAGAAATTTTAAAAGTAGAGAAGAAAGGGTGTGCATGCTGCTGTATAGATCATATGTGAGGCCACTATTGGATTATGGAAGCTCAGTGTGGGGACCAATCAAAAAGGATAAATCAGACAGACTAGAGAAAATACAATGACAGACAACTAAAATAATTTACAACTGGAAAGAATTGTCATATGAGGAAAGACTCCAAAATTAAACCTGATGTCCCTACAAACAAGAAGAATTAGGGGAACTCTGCTGTTATGTTATGATATAATGCATGACAGCCACCTTTTAAATGAATTGATCTTTTTTTTTTTACTCTACATCTTTTTTCCATACTCCTTACTGACCCCTCTCTCCACTCCTTCAGACTGCCTCTAAGCTGTGCACGTCCCACCTTTTGCCATCGGGATCTGCCCCTAGAGTACCAGATACCACTGACCTTTGATGCCCAGTTAACTCCCTGGTGTAGGGTGGGGAGAGGCCCCTACCCTCCAACTCACTTTGTTCTGATGTGGTCTTTCCGGTACAGCGGAGTCTGTCCCGACGATCTTGGAGAAGATGCACACACACTGAGGAGTTATCATCTAGGCTAGAGGAGATGTTTTTTCCCTGTAGGTGACCCCAGACATCGGCATGCAATGAGAGCCAAGGAGCGAGGAGCTGCGCTGTGATGCGCCTCCTGCTCCGTCCCTCTGTCAACATCTCTCCTGTTCCCTCGCTGCTTCCTCCTTTTACCGCACCTTCCACCCAGGCTCCCCAAGGTGGTGGTATTGCGGCGGGAGCATGCAGATGTTCCTCCCAGAGAAGGAGGGCAGCTGTCAGGTGCTCAATCCTTCTCTTCCCCAGCCGACCCCCAGCGGCCCGATCTCGTTCCCGAACACGGGTAGCCGGCATTGTATGAGGTAAGTCGTCCAGTGCCTCAGCACTACCGGGCCAGCCAAATGAATTGATCTTGATGTTTAAAAATGATAATGTGGGTACTAGAGGGCACCACTGCAACTAAGACCAATAAAATTCAACTCCAACAAAAAGGAGAGCCTTCTTCACACAGCAAGTGGTGAACGCTTGGAACAGATTACCACTGGAAGTCATAATTAGCAAAGATAAAAAACAATTTAAATGAAATTTAGACAATTACATTCTAAGTGGAAATGAGCTATCATATTATCAGTAACGTGATAGGAGGAAACATGAGCTCGTCATCTTCTTAGCTTCTTACTCCTTAGTATGCACCTTAGTATGTAGCAGCAGGGGGGGGAGCCCAAGTGGGGACATCCCTCCTGCAATGGCACCTCTTCCTTTGGGGGATCTGGCTCTGCTGATCATCAGAATCCTCTGCTCTGGGATTTGCACTAGCCCCTTGCACCCCTGTAGCAAGTTTCATCAGTCTGGGTAAGCTGATTAGCTCACACCTCACTGAGAAGGTTAGGATGCAGATTTTAGAGGGAGAATATGTGAACATATTCTCCCTCTTGAATCAGCCCAAAGAGCTGGAGGAGAAGAAGGAGAGGAAGGGAAAAGAAGATGGAGTCAAAGCTAGGAGACAGGTTCAGGTATGATGTACAGTATATGGGAAAATTGGTCAGTAGTGTTCATCATATTTGCAGGGACCATCCAGCAGACAATACCAGAGAAGGCCCACTGGTTGTGTGACTACTACAGTATGGTCATGGCAATACATGCCAGTAAGCCATGTTATGGGTGGTTAGAGTATGACAAGAAGTTTTACTGGCAGAAACAGGCCAGCCCTGCAAGCCACTGGGGGTGTTTGACATGACATTAATGTGGGCAATAGGACATGAGGGGATTCAGCACATGGATAGTGACTTCCTGGTGAAGAGGTTACAGTCCCCAGGGGAGGTGACATTAGGGACATTGGTCCACGGAGGGTCAAGTTTGGAGTGTTATAACTATAAATAGGGGGTGTACAAGATGGAACAGTGCAGGATTAAGCATGTATGCATGACCTATGGTCGGCTTCACCCTTTCTCCCAGTGCAAGCCTGGTAGTGGGACCCCATGGCAGTTTTGGGAGTGGAGCAACTGGCCTCCCAACTCCAATAAAGATTGACAAACTTAGGTCCTGGCTGCACAGGTACCCTTCCCAGAAGGCTGCTTGGTTCCTGGTGGATGGCTTCACATTCTCCCAGTATCTGAGACAGGCAGGTATACCCTGAGGAGTTTCTCCCTTATCCTATTGAATATTTCCAAGGTAAAAACACGCTTTGGAAGGGCAGCCATAAGTCATGCATTGCCCCAACTTTGGAGCAACCTGCAAAAGACATTACGGTTGACCCACCTTATCATTTTACCCACTTTTAAAATGCTTTATGCTTGAAGTGTGAACGGTTCCTTCAACTACTTCCACTAAGTTTATGCTCCAGGCATGTGTTTGGAACAAGTATGCATGATGGAGTTCTCAATCAACTCTTACTCATCTATTTGACCTGGTCTCTGCTCTTCCCTTCAGTATGCCCAAGCTGTCTTGACAGGATGCTCTTTATGATTGTCCCTCCATACTCATATGACACTTTCGGTGCGGGGGATCTTTAGTTGTTGTTCTGTGGTTTGTGTTGAGCTGCAAGCTGAAGTTTGAACTATCTCTGCAACTGGGTATCACCTTCTTGCCTCAAATGATGCCCAGACCGTAAACATCACCTCTATTGTTCTTATGGGCCCTAAGCTTGCCTGATCTGTACTCCTTCCCAAATGGATCCACTTGGCCTATTCTGTCCCTTAACTGAGCCATTACTGCTGAACTATCCTTGACTAACATACTAACATACTAGATGCCAGCAGAGTAAGCCTATTGGTCTGTCAAGTATGTTTGTGCTTTAGTGCCCTGCTTGGGTACCTTAGCCCTCTCTCTGTCTCCTTCCACTGTTACTCCATGGTATACATAGTCTTAGCACTTATACTTAACTCATATTACTATTTATCTTTTATAGTATAGTCATAGTATGGTATAGTTTTGACCATGCCCAGCTTCATACTACTGAGTTTAGACTGCTCCCTTGATTAGTCTGGTGCATCTGAATACCTATTGTGTCATGTATAAAAAAAAAATACGTTAATACTGTATTGATTCTGTAAACTATGCCCTGATTATTTCTTTGAATGTATTCACTTGCTGTTTTTTGTCCTTTCCTTTGATTATACTGTTTATATCCAGGTCCATCTTGAAAATGAGCTTTTGCTCAATGGTGTCTCACCTGGCTAAATAAAGAATTAATTGATTGATTGAATGATTGATTGATTGATTGATTTGGGTTATGGGTTCCATACAGGGACCATCAGAGGTGTTACGAAGTCAATAACTTGATGTCTGCCAGGGATCAACCAGAGCTGGTTAGGGAAATGATTAGCAAGGAGTTTGAATGAGGAGGGTTAGTGTCCCTTTTGCAGCACCGCCCTCACCATTGCTGCTGGTATCCCTGATTGGGCTGGTTCCATAGAAAGTGCATGGTGAATTCAGGATGACCAATCACTCATCTTACCCAGAAGGGGACTCTTTCTATGACTACTTCAGCCCATGCTTTATGGTGGTTGTACTCTCTATTTGATGAGGTAGCAGAGGTGGTGAAGGCAGAAAGGAAAGTGGCTCTGCTTGACGAGGTGGACACTGAGTTGGCCTTCAAGCTTTTGCCAGTCCATGAGGAGGATAGAATCCTAATCAGAAAGAAATTCAAGGTGCATGTGTCACTTCCAGCAAAGTAAACTAAACTAAACTAAAACTGATATGATTACATTTTGTACACAGATATATGTATGTTAATAAAGGAAAAAGGGGAGTGGTAGGGGTGGAGGGTATTTGTGGGTGTGTGGAGATGATATGGGCAAGGTGTGTAAGGGTGGAGGTGGCAGTATTAGGAAAAGCAAAATATTAAAATCATACACCTATGACAGCTTATGCACATTTTCTTTCATATCATCATCCAGAAGTCATTCTCAAAAACTCTATACAGTATCCTGTCAATGCAAAACTAATTTAGGGAATAACATCATAAATCAGAACCATGTCAATGATACCATAACAAACTCAATGTACCATAGATATTACAAAACATTCTAGTATCCAAATCATTTTAAAAATGGCGACAACTGAAAAGTCTCATTATGTCCTGAGTGAACCAAGGCTCTAAGTTCATGTAGTTAATAAGTTTCCTTTCTCAAAAGTGTGTTATTAATATCACTACCCAACATATTTGAACAGACCTTATCTAGACCAACACACTTTAAACAATGTCCATGGACTTTTTGTTCAAGGTGCAGTTAGGGTTACCACCTGTCCTGATTTTTGCAGGACAGTCCTGATTTGGGCAGCTATGTCCTGCAAAAAAACATGAAAATAACTACATGTCCTGACATTATAGTAGAAAAAAATAATGTTTGACTTTCCTCTAAATGTTGCCAAAAAATATAATACCCTAACTAAAATACCTCAACATGATGAGAAGCACTAAGAACAACTAAAAAACTACAACACTTAGGCTTAATTCTGATTATTTAGAGAAAACAAATTTGTTGCATTGGTCGAGGTTACATATTGTCCTGCGAAAAATACTGTTTAAGTAAGAAATGTCCCACTTTGGGCTTTTTAAAGGGTGATAACTTTAGGCGCAGTGTAAAAACATTTATCAATTCTCATGTCTCTATAGATTTTAAATGTTCTCTTATTCTACATTTCAACATGCTGGCTTAATTTTTTCCCAGTATTAAAAGCTATGCAAGAATAAATTGAAATGTATTTATTGAGAATGAGGATTTTTGGCAGTTGAAGGTCAGTGTCTGTCCCAAATGGAAGATGCCAACACACATTTTTCATTGTGTGCCATTCTACAACTGCATGGGATAGTGTCACATAAATTAATCCATGGACTGTAGCATTCTGCATCTGCATACTTACAACATATCATGGATATGTGGACTAGTTGGCAAACAGGTGGTAGCTCCTATATGTGCATTACAGAACATTGGGTACAGGTGTCTGGGGTAGTATGTGAATTGGGGTGGGGAAACAACTACACTAAGCTGAACTGCAGTGGTAACAATACTTCAAGTATTCACTAGTATACTACGCTGGCAATGAAAACTCTCCTAAGAGCACACACTGCTAAGAAGATTGTGTTGTTACTCCTTACAGCGATTGATAAGCAACTTCAACCCCATTCACATAAGGTGAGTTTTATTGTGAGAGTGAATGGCTCTAAAGTTGTTAAGTGCATTAGTGTCGGTGGGTTTTCCAGAACTCCGACAGAAAACAGAGGGTTTGTATTAGGGGATCATATTCAACATGGTTGGAGGTAACCAGTGGAGTACCCCAGTGATCGGTACTGGGACCATGCTTGTTCAACATCTTGACATTGTCTTGTAAAGATGATGTCTGGATGTCACAATTTGTGGATGATACCAGATTAGGTAAAATAATAAACTGCTTAGAGGATGTGGTCTCATTACAGGGGGCTTTAGGTAAGATGGAGGACTGGTCTAGGAAGTACAGCTTGTCCTTTAACATGGAAAAATGCGCAGTTATGCACTTTGGGAAAAATAATAGCAAGACACCTTACATGCTAAATGGTAATACCCCAAAAATAGTCTCTGATGAGAGAGATCTGAGAATCAGAATCTCACATGATCTCAACTTTAAACAACACAGCAGCATGGTGGTAAAGGAGGCTGGTAGCATATCACATTGCACTATCAGACGCATCAAGAGTACGGATAGAGATGTGCTGATGCCATTGTATATCTCACTGGTTAGACCTCACTTGGAGTATTGTGCACAGTTCTGGTCTCCGGGCTATAAAACACAGATCCAAGCAATAGAAAGGATACAAAGGAAGGCTACATGACAGGTCCCGGAACTGAGGAGTAAGGAATATGAGGAGAGACTGGGGGAGCTGAGGATGTACTCCCTGGAGTTTCAGAGACTTACGGGGGATGTGTACCTTGTTTATAAGGTGCTGCATAAAGAAGGACTATGGGATCAGCTTGGCCTAGTTACGAAGGAGTTGGGGTACTGCACCAGAACCCACCCACTGCAGATAAAAGGGGAGAGGTGCCACACAGATAAAAGAAATCATTGGTTTAGCATTAGAGTTGCAAAAATATGGAATAGCCTTCCAGCAGAGGTAGTGGCTAGTAAAAGCATGAATGAGTTTAAATCTAAACTAGATAATCACCTAATATTAAAAAAGATCCAGGGTATAAATTGAAGTAGGCTTTATGGACTCCAGTCTTCTTTGCTCTGATAAACCTATGTAACCATGCCTGGCACACTGTTTGAATCTCATTTTGCAGGGTTTTTTCACAGATCCGGATGTTAAGGTGATATTGACTGTGTCCTGTCCATTCTGTGTACACTTTGCCCAATCTGGAAAGACCTATGATCAGCTGTGACAGCTACATATACACAGTCTACCTCAGAATGGTATGAAGTTGGAAGTCATCACAAGATGGCAGTCAACACTGTACAGGATAGAGCGCTTGAAAGGAGAGCTTATATGAGAGCAGTATAAAAATGCCTCTTGATACCTTCTTATCCACACAAGCTCTAAGCAAGTTTGTGATTATCCATGTCTCTAACAACCCATCAGTGGCTACTAATGGATGGCCTGATAATGATTCTCAGACATATAAACATGCAACTTAGGTAGTGAGTGGGAACACTGCCTATATTAGTCATGCCATACCTCTTCTATGGTTGCTGAGGCAGGCTCTTCTCAGTATACAGTAGTAGCAAGAGGCAGGTGGTGAATGTAGTGGCTGTGCCCTAATGGAACATGTGCTGTATGTATTGTGCCACAATACACATATTTCTAGTATCCTGCAGTATGTGGAGTTTGGGATCACCCCCATGCTGGACTCACGTATGAAACAGTTTCATGGGACACACATTCCAAAAAGACAATAATTAAAAGTGTGCATGAGACAAGAGTGTTGCTACAACTGCACAGACAACAACAGAGGTGAAAATGTACAATGGCAAACACAAAATCCAACAGAGTCCCTGTGGCTTCACTTCACAGCACCCTTAGGGAAGAAACTACTGGTGGGGGCGATCTTTGGATCACCAGGACAAGGGGAATAGAGAGAGCCAGGGAGCTCAGGGAAGAGTTGGCAAGGAGAGTGAAGCAGGTGGAAATAGTGGTGGTGGGTGACCTGAACCTGCTGGATATTGACTTAGACATTCCAGTGGCAAGCAGCACCAAAATTCAGGCCCTGTAGGATACATTGCTGGACTGCCTGCTGGTGCATCTGGTTAAGGACCACATGAGACAGGAGGCCATTGCTGCTATGGTGCTCAACAACTCAGAGACGGTGAGTGTAGTTAAGGTACGGGGGAAACTGTAGTCCAATGACTATAACTCCCTTTGATTTAGGCTGGTCCTTGGAACCGGACATACTGATGTCCTATATTTCAGAAGAGCAGATTTCCACCTGATAATGGGGCTGGTAGAAGATAAATTGACCATGGTGGACAGCATTGGAGGTGTAGAGGAAAGAAGGGTGCAATTAAAGGAACCATTCCTGAGGCAACAAAGTCATGCATGAGAATTGTTACAAAATGAAACAGGTACAAGAGACCAATATGGTACTCAGAAGAGGTCAGAGAAGCAGTGAAAGCAAAGGGAAATGTTTTCACCAGTTAAAAGGACAAGTGGGGGAGAAGAAATAGGGAAAGTACCAAACAAAAAATATAGAAGCAAAGAGGATGGTCAGGCAGGCAAAGGGAGACATGGAGCTGTGTATTCTGGACGTGGTCATGGGTGTGGAAAAGCAATTCTTCAGATATACAGTAGTAAGGGAAAAAAGGAAGCAGGGAGGAGGTATTTTTAGGCTATAAGAAGGGGGAGGGTGTTAGAAGAAAATGAAGAAGCTGCCATCGTTATCTGTTATTTCTTTTCTGTCTTCACAAGGGAATGCAGCAGGACCCTGCCAGAAGGTGGCATCAAGGGAGCTGTCAGGAACATTCCTCAGATGAGGCAGCCAGAATTTATCAAAGAAATGGCCCAGAAGGGACTTGAAGCCCAAAGGGTAGATAAAGTTTTTTTTAGTTTAGTTTAGTTTTTTTTAGTTTTTTTTTTTAGTTTATTGTTCTAGGAATTAATACTTTTGAGCCAAGGCTCTTTTACAAAGGTTCCACGTCATTAAGTACAAAAAACAAAGTAGACAGTGTTACAAACAATCAGTAAGCCGTTTAACAAGGTCACAACTTAAACAGTAACATATATATAGGGAAAAGAAAAAAGGAACCCAGAGGCAGTGTCAAGGGCAAGGAATAAGGATTTGGAGAGTTTGGTGGGAAGAGGAGAAATATGAAGTTAGAAGCAAACCGAACCAGGTTAGTCGTACTCAGGTTGTCTTTGTCAAGGAGGAGACCATGGTGGATGGGTGAAACAAAAAGTAAATGCACTAAGAGGGAATGAGACTTTAGTCAAAGCAGTCACAGGAGCTGGAGGCTGTGGTGAGCGTATAGTATGGATTTAAAGCTCCCAATGTCATGGAGGATAGAGGGCAGGTTAAGGGCATTGTACCAGGTAGGGGCACGGTAGGTAAAGATCTTTGTCCCTGAGCAGTCCGGCATCTAGGGACAAGGAAGGTTGGTGGTCTGAACTTCTGGTGGAATGAGAGCCATTGTTCAGGCAGAGCAGGTCCCGGACACATGGAGGAGTAAGTCCCAGGATTGATTTTTGCCATCACAGGTGAGATACATGAGGCGATTGGAGAGATGCAACCAACCGGTTGCCGTGTAGGGGTCACAAGTGTGGGTCCATCTGTGCGCTCCAGTGAGGAGTCGACAGGTTTTGTTTAGTGCAGTTGAGATGCGCTTTAGTGCAGTGGTAGTTGCTGAGCCATAGACAATTAAACCATAGTCTATGATTGAGATGATGGAGCTTTGAACAGCAATCCTCAGGGCAGCTTGGTTGAAAAATTGACGGTTCCGGTATAAAATTCCCATGCGTTGGTGCACTGTTTTAGCAGTGTTATCGATATGGGCTGCAAAAGTAAGACATTCATCAAAAGTGATACCAAGGTATTTGAAGGTGTTCACTTGTTCTAGTGTATTTCCTAGAGAAGTTTTTATGACGAGTGGGGTATGCCTATTTCTGTTTTGATGACTGGCGAAAAGCATGACTTTGTTTTTTTTGATTTAGGACCAGCTTGTGCTCAAGGAATCACTTTTCAACACATGAGAAAGCAAGCTGCAAGCTCTGTCGTAGTGGATTTGGGTCCTTATGAGAGGAGAGAATTACAGCGTCATCAGCATAGAGTATTAATTTTTCAGGGCAGGATTTGGGAAGCATGTTTAGAAATAGGCTGAAGAGGAGCGGACCTAGAATTGAGCCCTGGGGGACACCAGAGAGGACAGGTTTGGAGTCAGATAGAATCTCAGAGATTTTTACTGTTTGAGAACGTTGTGACAGGTAACTTTTTACCCAGGATCCTGGTCCCTCAGCTAGTCCAATGTTCAGCAGAAGCGAGATTAGAAGGCTATGGTGAACAGTGTCAAAGGCCTTTGTGAGGTCTATGAAGACAGCTCCGGTTAAATGACCCTTATCCAAGGCTTTGTGAGTTTCGCTAGAGAAATCTAGTAGGGCCGTCGACGTACTGTGTCTTTTCCTGAAACCGTGCTGCTGAATGCAGAGTAGATCGTACTTTTGTAGGTAGTCTGATAGTTGAACAGCCACGATCCGTTCAAGAGCTTTGGAGAGGGGTGGAAGTATAGATATGGGCCGGTAGTTCTCAGGTGTGGATTTGTCTCCCCCTTTATGCACTGGCGTGAGTATAGAGGCCTTCCATGTGTTGGGGAATTTACTTTGGCACAGGGAGAGGTTGAGAATTTTGGTGAGGGGGTGGATCACTTCTTCCAAGGTGAGGGACAGAAGTTTTAGATCAATGGTGTCACTGCTATTTCTGAATTTAGAGCAGGCCTTTTTTATGTATCTGTAGGCTTCATATGTCTTAATTATTTTAAAGTGAAATAGCAGTTTGTCTGGCGAGGTGGTTTGGGATACGAGTTTTGGAATTGACAAGTCATGGAAGAAATCCGGTGAGAGGACACCACTGAGGTCTGTGAAGGTTTTGTTTAGGGCATCGGCCATAGCCTTAGGGCCATTGGTAGTGGTGCCATCAATATTCATTGCCGTGGGAGAGGATTTGGACTGTTTGCCCGTAATACTACGTATATTATCCCAGAAGGATCTCCCATCACCCCAAGTGGTTTCAAGAGCATTCTTGAAGTAGGAGCTCTTCATTTGCCTGATTTGTGAAGTATATAGGTTGCGTGCCTGTTTATAGTTGAGTGAGTCAGCTATGGAGCCTGTTGCCCTGGCTATAGCCCAAAGATGGTCCTGTGCTTTGAGCTGCACCAGTAGTTTGGCTGTTAGCCAGGGATTAGAAAGGGCTTTGATTTTGCATTTTTTGAAAGGTGCGTAGGTGTCACAGGCAGTGTTGAAAGTTTTAATGAAGAAATCTAGGGCATCGTCAACATCCAGCGTATTGTAGATAGAGGACCAGTCTTGTTGTAGGAGGCAGGTCTTTAGCTTAGTAAGGTTTCCGTGTGGTAGCATTCGACTTTTGATGGTTTTTGGAGGTGGTTTGTGGAATTTATTTGTCCAGGTACAGATCACAGGGGAGTGGTCACTAAGGGAGTCAGAGAGAACGGTGGTGTTTTTTATCCGGTCCAGGCGATTAGTAAGTATCCAATCAATGAGAGTGCTGGTTCCAGTCTTGTAGTTCTTTCTAGTAGGAGAGTTGACCATCTGTGTTAGGTTGGTTGCTTGGATAGTATCCCTGCTGGGTCCGATATCTGAGGCAAGCCAGTTTATATTGAAATCACCGAGAATGAGGAGCTCAGAGTCAGGAGGCTGTAATCTTGCAAATTCAAGGATAGACTGGAGCCCGGCTCGTGAGTCTTTGGAGGGGATACAGACTGCAGCCACATTAAGCACTTTATTTTGGGCACCAAGTAGAAGCTTGACAGGGAGAAGTTGTACTAGGGTGTTTTCCGGGGAAAAACTGGCAGTGTGGCACGAGAGGTAGTCCTTTATATAGATAACACATCCGCCCCCCTTTCTTTTTACTGTAAAGGTTGTAGCCTTGGAGCAAGATTGCATGATCTGGAGTGCTAGGTGTTAGCCAGGTCTCAACAATTACAAGTATATCAGGATTATGTTGCCCAATAAAGGCTTGAAGAGATGCCAGCTTAAGAAGGAGGCTGCAGATATTTAGTGTAACAATGGATAGACCGTTTTCAGTTTTTGCAGGCTTTATGTTACTGCTCGAGCCAGGGCCAGGGTTTGGGTGGATCCCACCGGACATGAGAAGTAGGAGGAGCAGCAGTTTGAGGGATATCTCCCGTAGTTCATACCATATGACTTTTTTTCTCTGCATGCTGTAGGTTTGGATACAGTGCAGTCACTTAGGGTCCCAACAAATGAGGGTTACTAGAGACAGGTGCTCAAAATTGAATTTTCCAGCCAGTACGAATGTTTGCGCCCAGTGCTTAGTAAGGGGGTGCCTCAGATAGAAATACAGGGTATTTGCCATGGTGCCATGATGAAGGTAGGATATCAAGATGCTTACAGTGGGAGGTTGCGTGGGGTAGGAGGAGGGAGGAAGTTGACACAGTGGATAATAAATGGAGAGAGAGAGAAAAAGACAGGAGGAGGTTTACATGGGAAAGTATTTTAGTAAGTAAGTGCAGCACTAGGAACTAGGTGTAAGATGCATTATGAGGTTAGAATAGTCCAAGTTAGGAAGAGGGAGAATTAAGGTAGTTTATGGAGGTTTTGAAAGGGGCGTGCTTTGTTGAGCAGAGAGGTCAGACAGGCAGAGCCTCAGAGGAGGAACTAGGCTGAAGGAGTAGGTTGGATGGTTTGTGAGGCGGATACCTATAAGCAGAGGCGGGAAGGGCCTATTTAATAAAGGTCGGGAGGGGCGGGTGTAAAAATTGGTCCAAGAGCAGTGCAAGTGAATGGGCTCCAGGCCAGCACAGCACACAAGCTATGTCCCCAATAGGAATACAGTGTCTGGAGCCGGTGGCCAATGGGCGAGCATCTCAGAGCCCGGTCAGTCAATCACAGAGGATCCCTACTTCCCCGGCCCAGAGAAGTCCTTACCCGGCTACTGAGGGTTTTTTGGCAGCTGGTGATGGCGTCGGGGGACCCCGAGCCATGCCAACAGGGCACACGGCTGGCCAATCCTGCAGTCAGAATCTAGGGTGGAAGAGAGAGAGGCAGCTGTAAGTACACAGTCTATATGAGGTCTACAGATAACCCCTGGAACAAAAGGAACAGTGACGTTGAACAGGTGGGGGGGCAGAAGGAAGCTGTTGGGGGGGCAGAAAGAAACTGTTGGGGGAGGCGGAGAGAGCAGATGAAAAATGCGAGGTAGTGAAGACAATAAGAGAAATTAAAAATGCAAGAGATGAGAGTCCTTAGCGATAGAGGGAGGCGGAGGTGAAAGTCTCAAGTGAAAACGATTAGGTTTAAATGCAATCAGGAGGGCTGGCACCGGTCGGCGGGAATGGTTAATTCAAAGTCGATGGGAAAACAGTAGGCTAAACAGGGGGATAGAACATTTACTAGATTATTTAGTGAGGTAAGATGGCAAATGTGTTTGACCAGGAGGTTTAATTCGGGCAGCAGACAGTCTGGGAGATAGCAAGGCACACTAGGAGGAAGCGTAAGGCAGACTAGCTGGTTTCACCTCCCAGGATGGAGGCCGAGCTCCTAGGGCGGTAGTGAGTGGCCGTGGGTCTCAACGGCAGGGAGCATGCTTAGGGATTGCTCTACAGTGATAGAGACAGTGTACCTGGGGAGGCAATTTAGCGGCAGCGGGTTAACACAGCGAGAGGCACTCTGGAGAGGTACACTCACAGGGAGAGAGATAGTGCATTAATGTGCAGCCATATATCTTCTCACTCTGTCTCTGGTTTGGCGGTGGGTGGGTGGGGGCTGATGCTCATAGAAGCGCGGGTAATACAAGGAGATGGAAGAAGAGAGGGTAAGGAGCAGGGGTGAGCGGGAGTGTGCCAGCAAGATATACTGCGGCAATGTGTGAAGAGAGGTAGACAGGGAGTTGGGCTAGGAGAGAGAAACCAGGAACAGTAACAGATAGGAGAGGTACAGAGAGCTAGGGAGAGGCAGTGAAAATACTAGTGGAAAAGCAGTCAAAAACTTTCAAGTAAAGAGGGTAATTACAACAGCAGTATTTGAAATGATATAACAATTCTGAGTCTATGCAGTACTAGTAAATGCAGTACATAAACTCAAAAATTCAAAATCAAACTTCTAAGCAGTTTAACCATGATGCACATGAAGCAAAACTGGAGCAGTACAACTGGTGAGCAGATTAGGATGAAAGTAAAACATAAGGCAAAACCTTGGTCTTAGGACCTGAAGGATACACCAAAGGGTCCTCAAGGAATTGACTACAGAACTTGCTGGACCATTAGTAGGGCTATTCAATGGCTCAATTTAGGTAGGGATGGTTCTAAATGACTAGAAGGTAGCAGATGTAGTCCTCCTACATAAAGTGGGTGGGGGCAAGGAGCAACTGGGGAATTAAAGACCTGTCAGCCTTACCTCTGTACTGCGTACACTGATGGAGTCACTGACTAAAATGGACCTTGTGGACTACCTAGAGATCAAGTCTACAAGATAGCAAATAGCATGATTTGTTGCAGGGTGGTCTTGTCAGACCACCTTGATAGTTATATTTGACTGCGTAACAAAGGTAGTAGATAAGGGCCACATTATGGATTTACTCTACTTTGATTTCAGTAAGGCTTTCGACTCAGTGAAGCAAAGAAGATTACTGAAGAAGCTGAAGGACCAGGGCCCAGTTAGAGACATAGCTAGATGGGCAGGAAACTGGTTGAAAGAGAGACAATAACAGGTGATGGTAAGTGAGATCAAATCAGAAGACAGGGTAGTCATGTGTGGGGTGCTGCTGGTATCTATCCTGGGTTTTGTCCTCTTCAATATGTTCAACAGTGACATTACAGAGAGCATCTCAGGCAGGTTATGTCTCTTTGAAGATGACACAAAGCACTATGGTAGGGTAGATAGTGATGAAGGGATCAGTGAAAGGCACAAGGATGTAAAATGTCTGAGAGGTGGTCTAAGGTTTAGCAGTTGAAATTCAATTGCAAAAAATGCAAGGTTATGCACATAGGAACTAAAAGTAAAATAAAAAAGGAACAGAGTACTGGGTGAATGGGGTTAAGCTGAACACTATGGCAGATAAAAGGGACTTAGGAGTCATCATTAGTGACTCCCTCAAACAAACAAGCCAGTGTGAGATGGCCTATAATATGGCTACTAAGATGCTGGGGTATATCAGAAAGGGTAATGACAGCAGGAAAAAGGAGGTATTACCTCTCTAAAGGTCATGGGAGAGGCTGCATTTGGAATACTGTGTTCAGTTCTAGAGTCCTCACCAAAGGAATGATGGGGACAGGCAGGCTAGAGATAGTGCAACACAGGGAAACCAAGATGATTCAGGGCCAACAGTGCAGATCGTATGAAGATTGTCTGAAGGCACTGAAGATGTTCTCACTGAAGTCCAGGGGACAGAATGGGGATGTTACTGAGACTTTCAAGTTCCTGAAGAGAATAAACAAGGTGAAGTGTGGGGAACTATTTAGCAGGACTGCAGAGTCAAGAATCTGAGGTCATGAATGGAAACTGGTGGGCGGAAGGTTTAAGAGGGATGTGAGGAAGTTCTGTTTTACATAAAGGGTTTTGGAGTCCTAGAACAGTCTGCCAGCAGAGGTGGTGGGTGCTAAGACAATAAACAGTTTCAAGCATGGCTGGGACAGAGTGAGGGTGTTTGGGAATTGCTCAGGTCATTAACAGTAGTGAGGGGAGCATTAGGAGTGGACCAATAGGGATAAAACCCTGTATGGACAATAGGTCTCAGGGCAGAATAGGAACCTCTGGGCAGACTAGATGGGTCTTTGGTCTTTTTCTGCTATAATTATCTACATTTTTATATTAAACATTTGTATATTTAATATTCTCTCTGTCTGTGCAGTGTTTTATGGGACAGGTAACAATCCATTTCTATTGAGCAAATTAGTGTTCTGCTAGAATAGAGCACCACTCCCAGGTATTATACAGAAAGTGAAAGTTCATGGGCATGACTGAAGGGCTGGTTCTATGTTAAACCGAAGACCTTACTTTGGGTGAGTGGGGGCCAATGGTGGGACTAGAACGAGACTGAGATATCCAGTCTCTCTTATATGTGCAAGTGAGACAGCCTTGTGCTAGCAGGGTAGATGTTTGTCACAAACTGTTGGTGAAGCAGTGGGATTGTTGTTGACAAATTAGCAGCAAACATGTCAGCAGTATGCTTTTCCTCAAGTTCCAGGAGGCAGGTTGCAGGAAACTCTGAGAGAGGGGTAATTGTTTATCAAACATATAGTGAAACAGATTTCCAGTAGCATGGTTACCTGCACAATCACAGACAGAATAAAGAGGAATATTTACACACTTATTGTTTTATTTTTTTCTAGAATGCTTAGAGCAGCAGAGGCCCAGTGGCATGGAGGGATGTGGCACTGGTGCTTTCCTGCTGCCACACTGGTGACCCAGGTTCAGGAATGGATACAGGTTGCTCAGGGGCAGCTGGGGGGAAGGAGGACTGAGCATCCAAGGGAGAGCTCTCCTCCCTTGAGGGAGGTGGGGTTCTGTGACCAATTGCAATACTGCCACCTGGAGATGTCCGGGCGACAGTACAGGTCTGGATGTATCTGTACATAGCTCCATGGCTTGACGTATTAGGGTGTCTCTGTGGAGGTGGAGATTGTCTACCTACGGTTTGCACAGTACAGGCCCTAGATAACCTACAACCAATGTGGAAAACTCTCTGGGCTGCAGGATGAACTCTAGTCCTTTGCAGGCCCCGCACCAGTGACCAGGCACCTCACCACAGTCCAGAAAGCTAGATCATCATGAAGGTAAATATAAATGGGGCAGCTATGCAATCAGACCAGACTGAAAATCTATATTTGGAGCTGGCCCTGGTAAACATAATGGCAGACACTTAGCTGCAGAAAGCAAAGCTGGAAGCTGGAGAGCAGCAGGCCAAGCTCAAGACAGAGGAGTGGGAGGAATGCTAAGAACAGGAGGAGCACCAACATTAGTTACAGATAAAGGAAGAACCAGACTGAGAATGTGCACATGAGAGAAAGAGGGCACCACAAAGAACTATAAATACTGGTATAAGGGATCCCACCCAAGAAGCCAAAATGAATACTGAAATGTTTCCTCAGTTTTGGAAGGAGGAGGATCTAGATTTATTTCTGAATTCTTCTGAGAAATTCTATAGTTTAAATTGGGCAGGGCTTCTTGGGAAATGCACATTAAGCCTCTAATTACAGGCCAAGCACTACAGGATTTTGCCACAACAGACCATTGGGACTGTATGGACTATGAAAAAAAATTGTTTAAATGTTTTGATTTAACCCACAAAGTCTATCGATGGAAATTTAGAGTGTTAAGAAAGTTTCCAGGCGATAGCTATTTAGAAATTATAAAACATTGGAAATGCATAATATTTAGATTGCTATTTTGAAGGGGTAAAATCCAGATCTGTTGATCAGATTATAGGTTTATAAGAGGTGGAAGTTGTACCTGATCTCCTTGTGGATGTGATAATGGGTAATGATTTCAATAGCAGGAAATATATTGCTTGTGTCGTCACCAGTAGTCAGGCTAGATGACAGGCTTTTGAGGACAGGGAGGAGGCAATTCATCAAGAAGCAACTTTTTCATTAGCAGCCAAGGAATCAGCCAGTGTGGCGGATTGGCTGACTGGTAGCAGCAGTTCTGATCCAAAGCTGCAGACTATGGAGACCCTAGATGTCTGTGTCTCCTACAGAAACAGTGTGTACCCTAGGAAAGGTCAGGCATGAGGAGCTTGGCAGGTCTCAGCAAGCTGATCTACCTTTGCAAAAACTAGGGGAAACGAGTGCCAAGCACACAAAGTGACCCTCAAGGAGGTAGGAAGAAATTTTACTGGGTAAATGGGCTTTTGTACAGAGAGGGTTTACTTCAGTGTCAGCCAGAGAAAAGGGTAATTTGATAGCTGGTAGGCCCTCAGGTATACTATTTTTTAAGTTTCAATTTTTTATTGACTATTTCAAAAATAAAATGTAAAACAGTCAAAACATGCCATAATGACATTCATGTTTATACATACTGTACATCTATTCAAAACAGCATTAGTGTCTTTTTAAATGATTTCTTATCCAAATTGATTACAATTTTATCTTAGTAATAGTATCATAGTGTGTTATATAAACCATATAGTCCTATAGTACCTATAAATGTATATATTATTTGATTATCTAATATTACAGTCTTCTCCCCACCATCGCCCTCCCTCCCTTATTTCTCTTTGGTGGTTCAGTAGCGTATTTTCCCATATTTCCATACTATTAATGTGTAGCGGCATTTAAGTATCCTTCTTTAATTTTTCAAATTTGTAATGAAGGAGGCAACAGATTTACTATGCTCATCCACATGGTATCTAGTAAGTCATCCTGTGTATTAGTATGGTCTATCAATCTTTCTATTAATAAACATTCTTTCATGCTGACACTCCATTTGTTTAAATTAAATTCAGTTAGCTTGTGTGAATTCCATTCATTTAAAATCATTCTTTTAGTTGTCATGGTTGTAAGAGATAAGATTTTTTTGCTCAAATATTTAAGTTTAAAGTTTCAGAATCATTAAATATAAATATTTGTGTTAGAAGGGGAATTTGCTTATCCAGAATTTTCTCTGACTCAGTATGGGTTTTTTCCCACCATTGTAATATATAGGGGCAGTTCTACAGCACATGATAGTGATCTATTTTTCCCACATTTCCACAATTATGCCAGCAAGAAGATTAGTTTTGTTGTAAAAAATAGCTTAATTTATGAGGCGTAATGTATGCTCTGTCAATTATTTTATACTGTATTGTTTTATTTTTTTGTGTATGTGTATAGTTTGTTAGCTTTTATTCTTATCTGTTTCCAGTTATGTTCAGACATGGTCTGATTTATTTCTGCTTCCCACTTTTTATTTGATTTTTAAAGAAATGTTCCCAGCTTATTTGTCAATGAGTTACTAAGATTATTGTAGCATAAGCAATAATACTACCAGTACCTTTTTTATATATTTGCATAATGTCATGAATGTCTATAATCTGATTGTTTATGTTGTCAGTTTTTTGGGTTCAATGTATTTCTTATATATATTTTGCAGCATAAGGTATTTAATTCTTGGATTATTTATTTGATTTTTGCACTACATGTAGTGGCACTTTGTGTAGTTTTTCACTAGACAAAGTGCCACTATTAATACAATTTTAACAGAAAAGTACATAGAATCTGTTGCAGAAAAAAATGTCCCTTGGCCCATCATGTCTGTCTATTCTTACCTATCTAATTTTGACAGAGAGAGCCCTAGTGGCTCATTGATCTTCACCAGGCAAAGTTCCACCACGCATAGGTCTGTGCTACAAAAAAAAAAGTATTTTTGCATAACCTCCCCACACACATGTCATTATGTCACTCCACCCCACCACCCACCAACCCAGTCCAATAAAGTAAACTTCCTATAGTCCAGGAACCCAATACCTCCCTCTTCCCAAGTCAGGCAAAGTTAGTAATCATATATAGTGCAAAAACTAGTACAGTACCTTTTTGCTCACACAATGTCATATAACAGTACACGCATCATTCACTTCCCTCACTCTGACCTATTACAAAAGCATACGCAAACCCCACCACACTCTGATAACCCTCCATCCTGTCCCCCACTCACCATAAAGATAAAGGATACTATGGTATGAGTACCTATAAAGAGAAAACCTTCCCTCACCACACAGAGACCCAGTGCTTTAGCCGACCACCCTGCTTCAAATGAAGGAATCCAGTGAAGCAATCCTATAGTGACATATAATTAGCTGAGCACTGACCAGTCAGGTGTCACTACAGGATTGCATCACTGTTTTAGGACGACATAACCCCTGTACCTAACCATGCTTCTTACCACCTCCCCTTCACCTGGTCCTCCTCCTATTCCCTCCTCTCCCTGTCTCCCCTACCCTCTCATCCTCAGGCCCTCCTGCCCTAATCACACTCACCCACTGCTTGCCCCGCTTCCCCCCACCTCCCCATCTGATGACAAGGCCTTTGGTATGAGGCTTCTCCCTATTCAAATATCCTTCCTCCCTTGCTAGGGATTGCTCTTTTAGAGTACAACTGTTATAATGTTCCTTTGACAACTGTTTTGCTGTAACCTTGTCTGTTGTATATCTGTGTTTTATAAGTTTGTACATTGTACAGTGGTTTTTGATGTGGAACCTTTGTAAAAGAGCTCTTGCTCAATGGTTGTTTCTGAATAATTAAATAAATAAAATAAATAAAATCCCATGGAGTCATTTTTTTTCCGACTATATCCCTTCAACCCTGGTCAATATTTGTATAATATAACACCACACAGTAGTAGCAACAGAGTCAGTAAATATAGTGCAAACAATTACTAAACTAGTAACAAACAACTAAAATCGCTACTGAAGGAAAGGATTGTGGAATACCTTGAAACCAGGGGCTTACAGGATCTGAGGCAGCATGGATTCACAACAGGGAGGTCATGTCAAACAAATCTGATAGATTACTTTGGGTGACCAGGGTAGTAGATCATGGCATAGCTGTAGATGTGGCCTGCCTAAATTTCAGTAAGATCTTCAACTAAGTTCCACATAGGAGACTCGTAAACAAGCTAGGCATCCTGAGTGCAGGTACTAAAGTGATAAACTTGGTTGGGAGATAGGAGTCAGTGGGTGGTGGTAAATTTAGTTCACTCCAAGGAAGGATGAGTGACCAGTGGGGTGCTGTAAGGATTGGTACTGGGTCCAGTCCTCTTTAATATCTTAATTAGTGACATTGCAGAGGGGCTAGAAGGGAAGTTACGTTTTTTTTCAGATGACACAAATATCTGTAATGGGGGTGTATATGGAACAAATGAACAGATCTAAGAAAGCTAGAGGATTGGTCAAAAGTGTGGCAACTGAGATTCAATGCAAAGAAGTGCAAGGTCATGCACTTACAGGAATAGAAACCCAGGTGCGGAGTACAAGATGGGGGGAATGGTACTGATGATCACCAAGTAGGAAAGGGACCTGGTGGTAATCATTTCTGATGAGCCAAAGGTGGCCAAACAGTGTGATAAGGCAATGGGGAGAGCTAGTGGGATACTAGGATGCATAGGAAGGGGTATCACTAGCAGAAAGAGGGAGGTAGTCATTCCGCTTTATAAAACATTGGTAGTACCTCACCTGGAGTACTGTTTTCAGTTCTGGAGACCACATCTCTGAAAGGACATAGACATAACAGAGGCGGTTCAGAGGTGAGCAACTAAAATGATGCTGAGCCTGCATCAAAAGCCCTATGAGGAGAGGCTAAAGGACTTCAATATGTATACCCTGAAGGAAAGGAGGGAAAGAGGGGATATGATAAAGACTTTCAAACACCTCACAGATATCAATAGGGTACAAGAGGAAAGCATTTTTCCAAAAAAAAAGAGATGCTCAAGAACAAGGGGTCATACTATGAAGCTGGAAGGGGGTAGATTTAAGGGAAATGTTAGAAAGTGCTTCTTCTCAGAAAGAGTGATGGATAGATGAGCAGCCTCCCAGCTGAGTTGGTTGAAGCAAAAACTGTAACGGGATTCAAGAATGCATGGGATAGACATAAGGGAATCTTGTTAGTGGAATGGGAGGGTAGAGCAGGAGACCAAGTAGGGTCTGCCGGTAGGTAGGTAGGGAAAATAGGCAGGCTAGGTGGGCCAAGTGGTTCTTATCTGCTGACAATTTCTATGTAATTTGTATAAAGGAAGAGCATTATTAGAAGTAACAGGAGCATGGGAACAGGTCTCTGGAAAGGAAAGGTCAGCTAAGATGGACAAAAGCAAGCAAGTTAAACAAGCAGCCTTCAGGGTCTAATCAGGGTCTAATCTCACCACCCTCCAAACACAGTATTCCCCTCACAAACCCATACACCCCTCTCCCCTCTGGTGCACTAGAAAATCAAAGTCCTATTGGGAGCTCCCAGAGTCTATCAGTGTGCACACACAACCAACTGAGGTTGCACACCTCAGTGGTGAAAAAGTAGGATAATTACAGATGGTGCATATCCCAGACAATAATCCGGAAGCAAGCAGTAGATGGCCAAACATACTGGTGATCTCTTAGGGAGATAGGTAGTTCACAAAAGCTATTTTAAGTAGCACAGTCCTACCAAGGACCTAACTAACTAACTAGCTAGAATGGTTGCAAGGGTGGGCATTAATTTGCACTGGCAAACTGGCAACTCAGCTGCAGCAGACTTCTCTGGGGAAAATCCTAGTCAGGTTATACAAGCAAGTGGCTGTTTAGGTGCAGAGCACCAAACACACTAGAAAAAAATACCACCACTGTAGCACCCATCCCACTACTGCCCAACAAAAAATCTTAGGAAAACGTATCAATTCCTTATATCCCATCACTTCTGCCTCCCCCATACAGAACAAGAGCACAGTGCTTTTATTTTCATCAGGTTAACTCCCATGATTATTCATGAAGATGTTGACCTCATGAAACTATAAAATTACAAAAGCATAATCTACTGGCATTGACCAGTGCTTGTTTCTTCACAGCTATCCAGTTTTAGTTTGCAGACATAAACTGTGTTGTTGATAACTACTAGTTATTTAAATCTATTCCTAGGACACAAAACACAGTCAATGTCAGGGGGTGGTGGTCTTTGGGGGTACACAGGGGTTCTCCATAAAGCTATTCTATACAAAATCTCTCATTAACCACTGGGGGAGGAGTCTCCACTGACTGTTAAGTCACACGGCAAAGCAGGGCTGCTAGACATTTGGCATCACAAATGGGTTATGATAGTGAGCTAGTCACATATCATGCAGAAATGCCCAAATGTCTATGACATGAGGTACTACTACCTCAGTTATTCATCTGACCCCAAACCTTGTACTTTATGGCTCATTTGTGGGCTGAGGTGATGTCTAATTAATAGTCCATAACTTTTCCTTCCTGGGGGTCCAGTGCCCCTCCCCAACATTTTATTTATGTGAATCTCTTCCCTGGTGTCTAGTGGAACCTCCCTACATGTCCCCATTCCCTCATGCAATACTAATTCCAAAGTGGACCCTTGCTGATCTAGGCCCCATGTCACATCTCAGTGGTGTCTATCTCCCTGTCATTATGATCATCATCATCATCATCTTCATCATCAATATCAACATCACAGACACATGAGTAAACATAAACACATGGTGGCATCTGCTTGCCCCATATGTCCTCTAAGCTACCATGATATGAAGAAGGAAGTACATAGGTTAGTTATGTTTGTGTAGGTACTCATAACCCCAAAAGTGCTGTGTCAGTGGGGAGATAGTTAGTATGCCAAAGTGGCAAAGTTCCCAAGCTAAATGTATTCCCAGCAGTGAAGAGGAAGTAGATTTGTAATTGCTCCTGATTGTTGCCATCCCTGGTATACTCCAGACACACCCACCCATGCAGTTCTACAGATGAAGAGAGTTCAGGTTGGTGACACCACTCATGTTTGTCCAAGAGGGTCTCAATGCCATAAATGCCTCCCTGGCCCCAGGTTGTGCAACAACTGGACATAGAGAAACATACATACTGCTTAAGTGCAGTGAATAGGCATCATATGCAGGGTCTTAGAGAGTATCTTTCTGAAAGACACCACCGCTCACCAGTTTTTCATGCTTTCATGGAAAAACAAGGTTGTCCATGAACATCCATGGTCATCTCTGTTCTTTCCTCAATCTTTGCCCATGTTAACTCCATCCATGGTTGTCCATGATTCATGGACAAAACTGTCTACAACTAATGAACATGCACAAATGCCTGGAAAACCACAGTCAAGAGAGACTAAATGGGAAAACTAAATCCATTTTAAATTCAGTAAATGAAAGAAAAAAGAATCTAATACAAAAAAATTTTAAATTATTTCATGTAGCAACCATAACCATGATATGAATATGTTTTAGTGTCCATGCTTGATAATTATTTTTCATGGTACAGTATGTTTTGTAATTATGAAATTACTCAAATGTTATATTTTCATGTCATATTTAAGATTGCATCATGGATATATTCTGTTAAAATATAAAATAAATAGATAATGATAGCAGAAAAGGCCCCAAGACCCATCCAATCTGCCCACCCTATCTAATTACTCTGTACTGACCTTAGTGACCATCCCCCTCTTTGTTTCTGCTACTCCTTTTCAAGTAATTCCATATGCCTGTCTTATTCCTGTTTGAAGCTACTCACAGATTGGGCTTGTACCACTTCCTCTGGCAGCATGTTCTTCTTGTCCACCACACATTCAGTGAAAAGCTGCATAAGGATGGCCCTTTTAAATCTCACCTTTGCAAGTTTTAATGAGTTGCCCCTTGTCCCTGTGTTTAAGTTGAGGAAGAAAAGCACCTTGGCGTCACCCCTATTTATCCCATGCAGATACCATACTTGTATATTCTGAATATGTCACCCCTTTCCCTCCTTTTTTCAAGGGTGTACAAGTTCAGATCTTGCAGTTTGTCCTCATGTGACTTTCTTCCTAGTCCATGGACTATCTTGGTTGCCCTGCACTGTACTGCTTCCACAATGTCACAGTCTTTCTTTAGGTATGGACTTCAATACCTTGTGCAGTGCTCCTGATGAGCTGCACCAGTGACCTTTACAATGGAAAGATCACATCTCTGCTTCTGCTGCTTATTCTCCTCCTCAGGCATCCCAGCATCCTGTTTGTCTTACCTACAGCCCTTTTACAGTATGCTGTTGTTTTCAGGCTCTTCAACATCAGGACCCCTAGGTCCTTTTCTTTTGTGGTGCTTTCCAGTAGCACCCCCTAATTCATATTGCACTCTTGGGTTCCTTTTCCTAATGTGCATCATCTTGCACTTCTTAATGTTGAAGCCCAGCTGCTATATCTTTGACTAGCTCTATAACGTACCCTGATCCTCCCTGAGCTCCTTATCCCTTTGCTGTGTCCATTCTTGCACAGATTTTCATGTGGTCTGTTAAGAGCAGATCTTATCCTTGATACCTTCCCTACAGTGGAGTCATTCATGATGCAACACAATAACAAGCAATAACACAAGACAAGTGTGGGTTATGTCCTGATAAAAGCATGCCCAGGTGTTGTGAGGCAAGAGGTGCTTTCACTGAGTGCCAGATGCACCTGGCGTGTTTCTTATCTGGACACAACCCACACCTCAGAGTGTGTTATTGCTCTATAAAATGGGCCCCAAGTAGAAATTAAAAATGCAAAAGAAAAAGCTGTCAGATTGAAACAATGAGGAAAATAGAGTTTTTTGATTAGAAAGATAAAGTAGTTCCTCTATGTACTGTTCTGTACAATACAGTGTATTTAGCTTGGTCAGTAGTACAGTCCCCCCAACACACATACTGCTCAGGTTAGGTCCTACCACCACCTCCTCCCCCAAAACACACACACACACACTTTGTATGTTTTCAGAGTTTGAGATTCCGTGTTTTTAAAAATGACCTTCTACTTTGGTCATCTAGATTCAGTTAGATCTGAGTGCCAGCAACCTGTCCCATATCATGCAATGTAGTGTGATGTTTCTTGGCACCCTCCCTTCCCAAGGTGCATTTTTGTGTGTACTTTTTTTAACATTTCTCTTGTTTTTCTTTTAGTTAAATTAAATGGCTGGCTGCAGTGGGAGCGAGTGTGTCCCTCAGTGGCTGCCATACACAGATGTTGCCTGCTCCATGGGTCAGAAATGTGAGGAAAAACAAGGACTGACTTTTAAATTAATAGCAAGGAGATGCTGTTTTCTTGATTCCATTGTTGTGGCTTGCTTTTTGGGGAGAGGAACGGGGAGGGATGACTCTGGAGATGCGAGGAAGACAGGATTGAACTTCGGGACTGACAGCAGGAACTGCCATGAGGGAACCAGCAGTGATTACAAAAGGCATTTGTATGGGTTCTCTGCTGATGCCAGAGTACTTGTGACTGCTTTTCTGTTTTTATTTTATTTGATTTAGATTGGTACAAGTATCAGTGGAGGAGAGGGTCTGTTTTTTCTTCATTCTGCTGCATTGCTTGCTGTTCTCATAGTGGAGGAGTGGGTATATGGCAGTATTTGAAAGCTGTGGGAATCAGTTTGGTGGCTTCTTTGTGGTCAGCTATCAAGCAGTACAGCACAGCATGAGTCAGACTTCATTTAAAAATCTAGAAGTGATCGATGTCCTGCCATTAGTGCTTGACACTGTAAGGGACGCAAATATTGATTTTTATAGTGCTGTAACACCACTCTCCCATGGTTCCATGACATGGCTAGCTGAGGAGCTGAAGTGGGACAGCGGTGCCATGCCGGGTGGCACAGATTGATTTAACTGTGTGCTGCATTTTGGTTGGCACAGTTAGTGCCAGTTGGCTAGTATATCTTCTGATAAGGACATGGCTCTGAAGGTGTACTAGCCAATCAGATTCCTTCATTCCAGAAGCCTATTTTATAACTTGCAGTAGGTGGCATGTCACAAAATACTGCATGACAAAAGGGCTTAATTGTGATTGAATTACATTGTTACCTGCAGTATACTTAAGCTTTTTGTGATATACTGTAGAATTACTGTGTTGCATCCTGGTTGGGATAACTGCATGTCTCAAATAAAGACACTGAAAAAGGCTGGGTCCAGTACTGACCCCTGAGGTACTACCCTTTGTTATGTCCCTTATCTCTGAAAACTTTGTTTACTACTACCCTCTGTGTTCTTCTGCTCAGCCAGTACTTTACCCACGTTACCAATTTTTCCTCCACCTCCAAGTCCCTTTAACTTTCTGACCAGCATCTTGTGGGGGAATAAGTCAAAGTTCTTGCTGAAATCCAGGTGCATTGCATTGACTGCCTGCCAATTATCAGCTGCTCTGGTCACCCAGTTGAAGAAGTCAATCAAATTTATTTACCCATTTTTTTATTTAAAGATTGATAACCAGGAAAAGCACACTGAGCTGAGGCTCGTTTCCAGATGCAACCTGGGGAATTGGTGAGAGGACAATAACACAGGGTGACAAATAAACATAACATTAAAAATACAGAGTTCAGGATAAAGTATTCATCATAACACACTGAAATACATAAACGTTGTATAGCATAGGTACAGATGCAACTGTCAGGCAGGGTTCAAACAACACAAAATGAAATATAAAAGTTGTACCACCAGATTCCAGTTGAAAGGAAGACAGCTCAGCCAACAGGGAGGAGGAGCTCAGGGATAACAACTTAATTGGGTGGAGACTCAGGGGCAAATACAGGAGGTTACTGGAGACGGTCTAAGCAGAAACAAAGGGGAGAGACAATGGAGGTGGGGAGTTTGTTCCAAGGGAAGGGAGGCGAGAGGAGAAAGCATGTTGACCAACTGAAGTTTGGGCTCGAGGGAGGGTGAAAGTACATGAGGGACAGGAGCACAAGGGGTAGGGGTATGCGGTGGCTGGAGTGAGTAGAGAGGAGAGATAAGTCACGAGGGATTCAAACCAATATTTAGAGATGAAGGTAACTCAGAGAAGAACTTGCCACCCCATTAGCAGACCTCTTCAACAAGTCACTGGAGAGTGGCACAGTACTGGATGACTGGAAAAAAGCCACGGTGGTTCCGCTGCACAAAAGCAGCAGCAAGGAAAATGTTAAACTACTGGCCAGTTAGCCTCACCTCAGTGGTGGGGAAAATCATGGAAATATTACTGAAAGAAAGAATTGTACAGCATCTAGAAGCAACTAGCCAAATAGACCTAAAGCAGCATGGCTTCACAGCGGGGAGGTCATGTCAGACAAACATAATTGATTTCTTCGATTGGGAGACCAGAACAGTGGACCAAGGAGGAGCAGTAGATGTAGTATATCTGGACTTTAGTAAGCATTCGACTTCGTTTCATCTAAGAGGCTGATAAATAAGTTGGAACACACACAAGTGGGACATAAAATAGTAGGCTGGATTGGAAACTGGCTCCAAGGGAGAACCCAGAGAGTGTTAATAAATGGCACCCTGTTGGAGGAAGGAGTGGTGACCAGTGGAGTCCCCCAGGGACCAGTGCTGTGGCCAATTCTATTTAACATCTTCATCAGTGGCATTGTGGAGGGTTTGCAAGGGAAGGTATGCCTGTTCACAAATGACACCAAGCTCTGCAACAGAGTAGACATGCAAGAGGGTGCCACAGAAATGATCGCTGATATAAAAAAAAACAACTAGAGGAATGGTCAAAACAGTGGCAGTTAAAATTCAACACCAAGAAGTGCAAAGTTGTGCACCTGGGGAGGAAGATCCTTGTCTGTAAATATCCCCTAGGGGGGAAGAGCTGACTGAAACTAAGGTAGAGAGGGATCTGGGGGTACTCATATCTGATTGTTTAAGGACAACTAGGCACTGCGAAAAGGAAGCTGAAAAAGCTACCAGCATTCTCCGATGCATAGGAAGGGGTATCACAAGTAGGAAAAGCAGTGATAGTCCCACTGTACAGGTACTTGATGAAGCCTCACCTGCAGTACTGCATACAGTTCTGGAGACTGCACCTCTAGAAGGACAAGGATCTCCTGGAAGTCATGCACAGGAGAGTTATTAAGATGATACACGGATTACACAAAGAACTGTATGAAATGAGATTAATCCATTTTAGGATGTACTCACTGGAGAGGAGAAGGGACAAGGGAGATATGATAGAGACATTTAAATACCTCAAAAGTATCAACTCTGTACAAACACAGGCTCTCTTCAGGGAAAACATGAATACATGGACAAGGGGGCACAACATGCACCTGAAGGGAGGTAGTTTTAAAACAAACAGCAGGAAGTTTTTCTTCATGGAAAGGGTGGTGGAGCTCTGGAACAGTCTGCCCCCAGAGGTCATGGCAGCAAAGACAGTGGGGGAGTTCAACCTAGCATGGTATACATACTGTGGAAACCTAAGGCAGTAAAGAATCTGGGAGGGGGTAGCTTTCATGGGCAGACTAGATGGATTGCTAGGCCCCCTTCTGCTGGCACTTTCTTATGTGAGGCAGTGGGCTAAGCATCTCTGCTGAAGGGAGGGGAAAGAGAGAGTGGAATATAGGTCACAATGGTTTGTCTAGAATGGGGAGTTGGAGGCAACTCGACCAAAGGCATTAAAAAGTACATCAAGCGTAGCAAGGGAGGTGGCAGGTGAAGACCCATAGATGATGTTGGCATAGTCAATAACTGGGAGGATCAATTTAGTTACTACATCTTGACAGACTTGAAGGGGGAGACCATGCTTGTGTATGAAGAGCATTCACAATTTGGGGCAAAGTTTAGAGTGCATGGCATCTAGGTGAGATGAGTAATCAAGGGACAGGTCGAGCCAAATCCCTAGATATTTATAGGTAGGGACCACATTAAGGGGGTTGTCAGACAAAATAGTGATCACTGGAGGGGAGGGCAGATTAGCTAGTATTTATTTTGAGCTGTAGGTCATGGCAACAGTTTTTTGGTGCTCATTTTGAGGTGGTGGTGCTGGAACCATTTTATCACCATGTGAAAGTCCCGTTGGAGGGGGATTTGGATATCTGAAACAGAGGGGCCAGACTGGTAGATGACTGTATCATCTGCATATAAATGTATGTGAGCAGTGGAGCAGACAGAAAGGAGGTCATTAATATAGAGGGAAAAGAGGACAGGTCAAAATATTCAGCTCTGGGGGATGCCAGCAAGGGTTGGGAGGGGAGGAGGAGAAAGGATATTTCTGACCTGCACAGCCTGGTGCCTACCAGAGAGAGATATGAGTTAAACCATTTAATCATGGGGGTGGATAGTCCATTAGTGTGGAGTTTGTTTATGAGGAGAGGGTGAAAGACAGAATCAAATGCTTTCGCTAGGTCAATGAATATTGCGGAGGTAATATGACTTTGATCCATGGCTGAGAATATGGAATTGGTGAAGCGAGGGAGGATGTGGTGGAATGGTATTTTCTGAACCCAGATTGGACAGGAGAGAGTATGTTTGTGGAAGTGAGGAAGTCATTGAACCTTGTGAGGACAATGGATTCTTGAATCTTTGCTAGTGAGGGGAGGAGGGAGATGGGACAGTAATTTCAAGGGGAGGTAGGGTCACCGCTCTTGTGGAGGGGAAAAACTTTGGTGAGTTTTCAGGCAGAAGGAACAGTGGAGGTGGAGAGAGAAAGACTGAGTAGGTGCATTAGAGGGAAAACAGTAGATGAGGCAGAGATTCTGAGAAGTCTCGGGTCTAGGCTATTGGGGCTGGTCTTTGAAAGGTTTAGGGACAAGATCTTGAAGGGTGACTAGAGATTAAATTGAAGGCATCAGGTGTGAGGGGAAGATGAATGTCAGATTGGGTTCCAGGAGGATCGTCAGGGAGTGCACAGGTAGTTAAACATTTATTTAGGGCAGTCCTATAGATGATGGATCAATGATCTGAACTCCAGCCTCTACAATGGTGGGAAGATGTAAATTTGTCTAGCAAGAGCTTCTTCTTGTAAGCCCATGTTGTCCGGGGTCCTGTAGCCCACTCCCCTTCAGGACATCCATTAGATCCCCCCATAATCAAGACTCCATAATCTTTCCCAGTACTGATGTCAAGCTGACATGTCAATGATTCCCTGGCACATCCTTTCTTCCATTTTTGTGTAGTAGGACAATATCCACTGTCCTACAGTCCCTAGGGATTCACCCACCTGTCCAGTACACAGTACATTATGTCTGCAAGTGGTTCTGTTGTCATGTCACATAATTCCGTAAGAATTCTAAGGTATAAGCGTAAGGTCCCATTAACTTACATACTTTCAACTCTTTAAAGAGGGACTTTGGTGATTCAATAAATGTAAATAACAATCACCACCCACAAGCTTATGTGTCTCCTAGAAGAAACGCAATACAAAATAATTTATCTGTAGTGTTTGTTTTTGTTTGTCCTAAATATTTCCAGCTGCACTGGACCATCGAGCTGCAGTCACTCAAAGTGTTGTGCCCAACTAGAAGTTATGCAGAATCCTGAATGAGACACAGATACTTCTTGGAAGTTTGTAGCTGTCATTAGGAATTTTGACAGCTGAATTTGGATTGCAGTGTATAACTCCTTTATTTTTACAGAAACATTTAATTATTGGTATTTTTTCCTATTCTGCTAACAAAGGTTATAATTGTGTTACTGAAGGGCTTCTTGGTACTGAATATTATTTCAATGGCTGAGCACATGTAATCCTGCATATCTGTCCATGTATTGTTGATTGTCAGTGTTTTTTAGTTCACAGCCCATTCATAAGAGAAAACAGGCATGTGTGCCTAGTGGGCTGTACCCAGTTGCCAAAGAATTTAAAAAATTAAAAAAATACAGTGTGTGTGTGTGTGTGTGTGTGTGTGTGTGTGTGCGCGCGTGCATGTATATGTGTATGTCTATGTGTGTGCATGCATGTGTGATGTAGGCAGTCACTCCTCCCTCCTTAGCTTACTTATTATGGCTCTAATAATATACTTATGGTGTCATGCACCCTATCATCTTCTTGCAGACTATATACTGTGTGTGTGGGGGGTAGGCAGTCACTTCCCCCCTTACTCTTAATGGCTCTAATACTATGCATATGGAAATAATTTTTTTTAGTGTTCAGACAGCAGGAGTCTGTCAATGATGTCCTACAAAAGCATTATCCTGCCAGAGTGTGATACCTCGGACATAGAACTTTATGCCAATTATGGAATTTAGAAGAAAAAGTTCAAAGTCTGCACTGTGGCCATGCTCTCCCTGCTGCTCCAATGTCACATTGGTGTTTACTTTAACAAAGTTTATATTTGATTTAGCATCATAAAATATTATGAATTTCTGCTTTAAAGTCTGAATTTACAGCCCATTCTCTGTGTGGGTAGCACCTTTTCCATGAGGGACAAATGAGGGGCAGAGCAATTTGGGAGGGGTAAAATGAAGGACACCCCTCGTACTCAAGGATATTTGAGAGGTATGCCCAATATAATCTCTGCACTAGCAGCCATACAGCCACACATTGCACTGATAACATATAGCACCCACCAGTCAGTACTGAGAAGACGGCTGTCTCTGTCTGTCATACTCAAACTGTCTGAACTATTTGATTCCTGCTCACTGCACAGAGGGTCAAGACAACACGGATCATCAGTGAAGAAATCACAATCAGTACTGTCACTTTCACAAGGTGAGAGTTCATTGTCACTACTGCCTGCATTCATGCAAAATATTCCAGATCAGCAGCATACGCCATTTGCAGTGCTGTGCGATCACTGATGTGATTCATGCACAGCGCTGACACTTCTGGGCTTTGTTGCCATTTTTTTAATTTTAACAAAAAATCACTTGCTTTTTTAAAAAAAAGGACATTGCAATTCTGCTAATTGGGGTTCAACAAGTTGAAAGTGATGAGACAGGTTGGATTGCTGAGGCCCCTCTTCAAGCTTTTCTAACATCCTTTTCCATGTTATTGTGGCCATGCTACCTGTGCACTTGCTTTCATATCTTCCGCCCTTAACCCCCCATTCAGGTAGTGGCCCAGCCTACCCCCTAGTGAGACTGAACAAACATATTTCTTCAGTATATCCACTTTCCTTTTGTTCCTATCCTCCCATCCTTCCTCACTCTTCTGCTTCACAGTCCCCCCCCTTTAACCTTGCACTTCTCCCAGATTTACCTGTAGGATGCCTTTTCCCCATGCCACTCCAGTTGCAAGTCTGAGTTCAATTTCAGCCTTAGCCTCCCACACCTTACTGCTGGCTACCTCTGTTGCCTCCACATACTTCTGTCTATCATTCACCTTTAGTTCCGTTGTACTTCAGGAATGTCCTCCTTTTGGATGTTACTGTCATCTTTACTTCAGCCATGAACCACATTGGACTCCTTGCCTCTTTTGTCTTTGACACTTTTCCAATTGAGCTTTCTGCTGCCTCAGTCATTGCTTTTTTAAATTCTTTCCATTTTTTCTCCACCTCTTCAAGGACCTGTCCTGCTGTCCACATACTTCTTTTCCAGCTGTCTCTCATCCTGATGAAATCTGACTTTTTAAAGTCCCTTACCCTTACTATGTTTGTCCCTTTTGCATTCCTACCTGAATATCCTGCACCATCATTCAAGCATTGTTTTTAATCACATTAGCAGTTCCATCATTTAAACTATTATGTTACGGAGTCTTCATTAAAACTGTTTAAAATATTTCTGGTTGTCAGTTTAGCCTCATTTTGAGATGGGTCCACTTAAGTTTCCATACTGTGGACATGTTATTAAATCCAACCTGTCTCCAGTCAGTGAAAGCAGTGTCAGCAGCTACAGTAAGTGCAAAGAGTTTGCTCAATTCTTCTCAAGCAGAGAGTCCTGTATTCAGGCTGGGGTCTCTCCAAGTGGGCTGTTATGGCCTGGCAGAGTCAGGCATGGATCTCATGGATGCACTCAGCTATCCTGGTTGGGGTTTTGGCCAATCTCAATGGATCAGTTCTGTGAAGTGATTTTGGAGCTGTGATCCACTTATTGTGAACTAGACCCCATGCATCTCCTAGTGTGCTGTGTGGGGTCTTTGGAGTCAGTGTTTTCTGGAATAGTTCAGTGCTCCTTGTCAGAGGGGGTCTTTCCAACAGCCCTGAAGAATGCTTTAGTTCAGACCTTTGTGAAGAAGCCAGCTCTGGACCTGGATGTTCTAGCGATTTACCATCCTGTCTCTAACCTACCTTTTTCAGGTAAGGTTATTGAGAAGGTTGAGGCTCTGCAGCTTGAGGAGCACCTTTCAGCTCATAACATCTGTTAGTTCCTCCAATCTGGTTTTAGGTCTTGGCATAGCACTGAGATGACTATGGTCAGGGTGCACCATGACCTTCTTGGGATGAGAGACAGGGTGATTGGTCAGTTCTCGTTCTTCTCAATCTGTCTTCAGCGATTGACACTGTGGACCATGGGTTGCTCTTGGATCATCTGCAGGAGTACATTGGACTCCCTGGCCCTGTCATCTACTGGTTTGAGTCCTATCTCAGGGATAGGATACAGAGGGTAGTGATGGGTACTTTCTCATTGTCTCCTATGCCCCAGCACTGTGTCATGCCCCAAGGTTTGATCCTCTCACCTATGCTGTTTGCAGTGTACATGTTGCCCCTGGGAGGGATCATTCGACAATACAATCTGGGTTTCCACTGCTGGAACACTGGACACTGTCAAGGTGCTCAATTTGTGCCTATCTGAAATTCAAAGATGCATGGAATCAACTTGGCTGAAGCTAAACCCAGATAACACTTAGGTCCTGGTGATTGAACTGGCTCAGAAAGGGTGAGCAGTGGTAGTTATGTGAGAGATGGGGCTTCAGCTGGTGTGGTCCAGGCTGTTGGCCTCTGCAAAGGTGAAAAATCTGAAAGTCATTCTTGATGAACAGTTTGACACTGGAAGCTCAGGTGTTAACTGTAGTCATGAGTGGTTTTTAGCATCTTAGGAACATCAGCTGGATGAAGCCTCTTATTTCTCAAGAAGACTAGCCAACATTGATGCATGTGTTCGTGATGTCTAGGCTCAAATATTGTAATTAGCTCTACTTTGAGGTAAGTGGAGGTACCCTATGACACTTGCAGCTGGTGCAGAATGCAGCAGCCAGGTTTCTGATTGACCTTTCAAGGTCTAGTCATGTGACTCCATTATTGTGGGATCTGCACTGGCTGCCTCTGAAGTGTTGTTACCTTCAAGATTGGAAGTCTAACCTACAAAGCTCTACATGAGTGGGGCCTGACTACCTGTCAGAGCTCCTGCATCCTGTCCACTCCATACGCCCTCTCTACTTCTCTCAGGAAGGCCTCCTTTTAGTTCAGAGGGCCTGGCTAAAGTCATCAGGAGATGGTATTTGAAGCTGCTGGCCCTCCTTTGTGAAATGCCTTGCCCAGGGGACTGAGTGAGGCCCCCCTCAGTGGAGGTCTTTAAAAGGGATTAAAATCCTATTTGTTTACCCAGATTTGGGGGATTAAAATATTTCTTTGTTTTTGTTGCTCTTGTTTCAGCTACTATATATGTTTTTAGAGTATTATTGAAGTTATTTATCCACTGTTTTATTTATTTAATTGCCTGCCATTTCTTTACGGCATCCTGAGCCTTTGGGAAGGGCGCTTTATAAATAAATCTACTACTAATAAGCTCCTTATAAGAATCTAGATGATTGTATGTGATATTAGCAGTATCAACTCCAAGTGCAAATATTAGATTAAAAAATATGGCTGTCTTGCTTGATTTGATTTTCTGTTATTTAGCCTCCTCATTTTAGTTCATACCATTCCTTATTTTAACTAATCACAGTCCATCTAAAGCCTTGCCAGGGTCAGTGTAACTCTCAAACTAAATTATGCCATAACTTGTTGTACTTGTAAATGACAACTACCTAGAATATATATTTTTTTTATTTAAAGAAGTACTACAGTCAAAATTTGCAAAAAACACCATGCTGTGCAGAGTGATTTGATTTGTGTGTTTACTCCTGGTGTTTCCATCCCTTTATCTGCTCTAAGGAGTTTTTTTCTAAGTTTGCCTACTAGTTTTATGGCCTCTGGGGATCTCCATGTTAGGATGGTTTATTGCTCTACTCTGTCCTACAATTCCTCCTGTCTCATGTGACAGTGGTGCATCCAGGACCACTGATTCAATGAGGGAAAGTACTGCAGCAACAATCTGAAGATAGAAGCCTGATGTTCTGGCCTCAGCTAAGCAAGTCTCATTCAATATTTTTGTATTTTATATGTTTTTCTTGGTCTAGCCAGAAGGAGCAAATGTTTTAGTTTGAAAGCTTTTAATTCCATCAAACTACACCCACCGGTAAAAAGCACACAAATCACCTTAGGTCATTAGTGCTATAATTAGTAAAGACGCTAGCTATTTTCTTACAAAATACCTACTTAATTACACCTCAGGTGATTGATAAGCTGTAAATGTAGCCTTCATTGCCTGCTGGATTAGGAAAGTGACTTAAATCACAGCTATACTGCTTTACAATTGACAGTAAACCAGTACTTGCTAAATCTATTGTCCTGGATGCATCACTAGCACATGAGACAGGAGTCATTGTAAGAAAAAGAAGAACAATAAACCATGGTAATATGGAGATCCCCAGAGGCTGCAAAACTAGTAGGAGAGGCCATGAAACTAGTAGGCAAACTGAAAAAAAAACTAACAGAAGCAAAGGGAAGGACTCACCAGGAGTAAACACACAAATCAAAACACTCTGCACAACATATGATTTTGCAAATGTTGACTGTAGTACTCCTTTAAGTAAAAACAAAACAAAAAAAACTTTCTAAAACATATTAAAGTTGTGGCTGTATTCCTGAAATCTATTGTTTATCTATAGGTCATGCTAATTAATAAATAGTTTTGGTTTCATGTGGCTATTGTTCTTGGTCCATGTATTATGGCCTTTCTGAATGTTCTGGACAGACTATGGTCAACTGTATTCAACCATGGTTCATCCATTTTTGACAATGTATGACCAGGTTTTGTCCATGGTCATAAAAGCATAGGATAGTAACCACAGTTGTATATTTTTTTGTGTGTGTGTGTGTGTGTGAATTTTTAGTGCTTGTGAAACGTACTGGATTGACAACACTGGAACGTTAAGTCCTCTGCTTATCCACATGACAGGTACAGCAAAGGCATTCACAGTGCAAGCTTCCTCACCTGGCCCTGCCAATGTGCCTCAATGCAGACCACCATGAAAGTGAGAGGGTAGTTCAGACTCATGCCCATTTAATGCTTTTTCTCTCTCATGTGAGACTGCCAACAAGGGTACCAATTAGTGTCAATTGTGTAGGTGGTTTTGCGTTGTGCATACCTACCCACTGGGAACTGGACTGAGACCTCTACAACTTATTTCACATAGGTCACTGAACAGCCCCCAGGTGATTCAACCACTACCAACCTTTGCTGGATTTGAACCAGTGACCTAGAGGCGACAGGCTCCTTAACCTACTACCAATCCACTGAGCCATGAACATTTTCATAATTTATTTAAATATCAGAATGCAACATTGGACACTTTAAAGTAATATAAAATAATCACAAAAATACCATAGTTTGCAATTTATAAAGAATAATAAGGTTAACACAATAAAATTAATTACTTGAGCGTAAAAAAAAAAAAAAAAAGAACTTACCACATTGTAAAAGAGTTTCATTTTATGGAGGTACACTACAGTATAAACAGCAATTAGGCCATTCTATTAGTTATGAATGAGGAAAGACTTAATTTGAAAGAGGAACAACAGAAACAATTGGTAAGAAAATGAGAGCTATTTCAAAGGTTTGTGTATAACATTATTGTATTCATTACAGAATGTTAAAGTTGTTTAAAAAAGTAGAATTTACCTGAGCAGTGTAGAATTTATTTTCCCTAATACAGGAAACTGCTAAAATTAATGACCATGGAAAACCATGAATGACCAAGGTTAAGTTGAGTTTCACACTACCTGTATATTGACCATTGCCAACCATGGTCTGTCCCTGGTCATTTACTGTCAGTGGCTGTCCATGGAAAAACCATGAATGACCATGGTCACAAACCATGTATAAACATTGTTGAACCAGGTGCAACCATTCTTTGTCCATGATCCTAAGAGCAGGGACAGCAGGATCTGAGGGAGATATGGCAAGGAAAACAATCTGCATGACAGCAGTGGAGATCAAGGGTCTACAGTGAAAATCACAATAGTTCTTCCAATAAATGCAATCTGATTATTGGAACAATATACTGTAGCTATCAGTGGGCCAAATCTGGGTGTCCTACATATTATACTCCTCAGATGGATCACATGGTGATGTGCAATCTAGTAATCAATAGTTTTGAAAAAGTCCCATTAAAAGCTTTACAAAAGTCAAAAATCAAGGTACTAGAACTGCAAATGGCAATGATTTCAAAATTGAAATTGTGCAAAGTCTTACCTGTGGATGCCAGATTTCAGTCTATAGGTTCACAGTGTTTTTTGTATTAGTGCAAATGGACAAATGAATGTAAAGTGTTAAAGTGCTGTGGAGATCTGCAAAAGAACACACCCTCAGCAATGCTTTTAAATCTACAATAGTACTTGCTGCAGTACTGAATTCGCAAAACCAAGAAAAGTCAGACCCGAGGCTTAAGATGGGTGTCCTACACAAATGCTAGTGCTGTGAGTCTAAGGACTGAGACCTGGAGCCTGATTCTCGAAAGAGTTAGAATGTCACAAGTCTTGGGTGCGGCAAACACATGGTGCATGAGGCTTGCAGCATTCCCTGACCAGCAAATGGGATTCTCGATCCTGTGCGCCACATGCTGCAAAATAGACCAGCTTTAGCTGGTCTAACTTCGTGGACCTTTTATGGTGTTTGCACCAAATATTTGCTCAAACTTCCATAAAGGGGGTAAAGTGTCACAATGCGTGCAACCTTTGTGAATCGGGCGCACAGTGTAGGACTGTGTTTGGGGCAGTGCAGGGTTTAACGCAGGGTTTGTGAAAGCCCTGCATCAGCCTTTGAGAACTGAGCCCCTGGTGTTCATTGGTAAGACTTTGCATGACTACACTTTTGAAACTCAGCTGCTGAAATCATTTTCATTTACAGTTTTAGCCTCTTGATGTGGAAAGTTTTTAATTGGACTGTTTCAGAACTATTTATTACTGGATTGCACAACACAGCACCTGTTAAATTGGGGTTATAATATATAGGAGACCCAGCATTGGCCTACTGATACCTGTATTGCCTCAATTAATGAAATTAAATTTATTGGCAAGAACTATTGTGGTTTTTCCTGTGTGCTCCTTGTCACAACTGTCACAGCATAGATTGTATTCCTTGCTATAATTGTGGACATACATTCCTGAGATGAACTGGGATTGCCTTACTCTGTAATAATTAAAGTATGCAGATTGCTCTGCTTTTCCCTTGTTCCTATGAATGAAGTATAGTACAGTCACTAGAGATGGGCAAAGTCACTCAACTTCGCTAAGTGAAGTATTTTGCGTAGAACTCGAATTTCAGAAAATTCTCCACAATGCAAAGCGAATAACTTCGTCTTTTTGGGTAACCTGCATCAGATCTTATGGACTTTGTGTTACTTCACCATTTTTTTGTCTCCTAAAGGCAAAGTTTGCAATGATTCATGGGATGGCAGTTTACATGGGCTCTATATTGGCTTGCACAGCCTCAGTTCAGCGTAGTTAGTTAGCTCTCAGAGCTATGAGAGTCAAACCTCAAAAACAATCAAAAAAGCAATTTACCTTTGGACTTTTTAATCCAAATTTAATACATCAAGTGTATTAAATCCTTGTGTGTTTGTATCATCGATCATTTATTGAGTCGGTGTGAATTTTGCATCTTAAATTGGTAGTTTCAGTGCCTGTACTGACAGACAATGCAAAACAGGGGGAATCTGAGCTAAGCGGGCAAAATGTTAAGGGAGACAAAAAGGAGAGGGTGGCAAGATGGTCTCATAATAAGGCAGGAAGACTCCACGATATTGGGATCATGGATAAAAGGGGAGGGGTTGAGAGCGCAAAGATGATAGAAGTGTTAAGGTTCTGTTACTGGGTGAATCAATGATAAAGGATATCCAGTGGGAGGGACAGGGGGTGGGATGCCAGAACCGGGTGAAGGTAGTGAGTATCTCTGGGCTGACAGTGCACAGAGCTAAGTTCATGGTGTACGAGCTGGTAAGGGATTGTGGAGGAAAACCAGATTTCCTGGTGCACTTGGGGACTAACGATATAGAGGGGCACAGTGTCTTGGAAATCCAAGCAAGGTTCTGAGAACTTGTTAGAGTCTGTTGGGATAATGGATGCAATATTTCCTTTTCAGAAATATTGCCGGTATCTAGGGCCTCAGTGGAGAACAAAAGGGAGATCACAGAGGTAAATGACAGGCTCAGGACGTGGGGGAAGAAAGTGGGTCAGGGTGTTAGGTAACTGGGAGGGAGTTTGGGAGGATAAGGGACTGTATGCCAAGGACAGGCTTCACCTTACCCGGTTAAGGAAGGAAATCCTTAAACAGGGAGTGGCGGACTACATTCAAGAAAGTTGGGGTTTAAACTTGTGAGGGGGGGACGGACATGGAAGGAGCTGTCCTGAAGCCCTCTCCCCCAGATGAGGGGAGTAGCCATCAAATCCAATGGGAGGAGGGAAGAAATAGTCAGGGGGAGGAGGTTCCAGGAGGAGCAGGTGGTAGCTGGAGGCACATGTAACCCGGGTGTGGTTTGACAAAGGGGATCAGGGATAAGGGGTGGGGGGTGGTGTAAGTAAATCCCAGGAGTGTGGGTAACAAGTTATCAGTGTTACAGGCCATGCTGTTTGAGGGGAGGGGTGGATATGGCAGTGGTCACGGAAACATGGGCCAACAGCAGCCATAACTGGGACCTAAATGTGAAGGGATACTTCTTGCTTAGGAAGGATAGAAAGGAGGGCAGAGGGGTAGGAGTGGCTATGTACATTAGAGAAGGCATAGAAATTGCTAGGGTAGAAGAGGCAGAGGGAAATGTAGAGACCTTATGGGTCACCTTACAAACCCTGACTAGAGGTAAGGTCAAGCTGGGTGTAGTATATAGGCCCTGGGATAAGTGATGTTCTGAGGAACATTATTGCCCAGTACAGACCAAAAGGGGAGAGAGTGGTTTTGATGGGAGATCTTAATATGTCAGGGACAAACTGGGGAACCATGTCCTCTAAGGTGGCCAAGGAGCAGAGACTGCTAGATAGTTTTCAGGATGTGTTCTTAATACAGCATGTGAGGGAGCCCATGAGGGAGGGTCATGTTCTGGATGTGGTTTTCGTGGATGGGGATCTGGTAAGGGACCTGGTTGTAGAGGATCTCCTGACTGGGAGTGACCATGACACTATCTGGTTTCAAAGTAACATGGGGGAAGAGAGATCTAGGACACTGGTAGTGGATTTCAGGGGAGCAGACTTTTATGGGCATGGGAAATATTCTGAAGGATCACATGAAAGGGATTACAACAATGACAGATGTGGAAAAGAAATGGGAGTTCATAATAAAACGGGGACTTCATGAGGCAGTCAGGACCTGTGCTAGGGGTGAAGGCATGGGAAGGTCACATAAACTGTGCTGGTGGACAAGTGAAGTTCAGGGAACAGTCAGGAGAAGAACACTGCCTACAAAAAATTCAAAACATCGAGAGGGAAAGGGAATAGAAACATACCATCTTGCATCTAGAAAAGTCACCCAGATGGTAAGGGGGCCAGTAAAGAGAAGCGGGCTGGCACAGGGATTCAGAAAGGGAAACATTTTTTCCAGTACATCGGGAGCAGAGAAAACTAAGGGGAAGCTTGGCAGACTGAGAACAGATGGTGGGTGGGTGGAAGAGGTGAGGGAGCAGGGGGAGGAATTAAACTAGTATTTTGCCTCGGTGTTCACTAAGGAGGGGGCTGGATATTTGCTAAGCAAGGCACGAAGGGGATAAAAGCAAAATTGAGTGGGATCGGGGGAGTAACAGAAAGGGAGCACAAGGGAGGGAGAGTCACCACTGTGGTTTCACAGCAGGACAAGGATAGAAAGGCCAGCAAGGTGGGGGGGGATGGACAAAGTGATCTCTACCGAATGGGTATGGCAAGCCCTGAAGGCCCTGAAGAAAGATAAATCTCCTGGGCTGAATGGCATTCATCAGAGGGTACTATGGGAATTGGCGGACATACTGGCCGCGCTCCTGGTGGAGCTCTTCAACAGGTCGCTTGAGACAGGGACGGTACTTAGGGATTGGCATGAGGCGCATGTGGTGCCAATCCATAAGGGGGTCAAGGGAAGTACCAAGTAACTATAGACCCATCAGTTTGACATTAGTAGTGGGAAAAGTAATGGAGAGTATACTGAAGGAATGGTTGGGGGTGTTCCTGGAGGAGGAGGGAGGGCTGGATAGTAGACAACATGGGTTTGTGCAGACAGCCCATCTGCAGGCTTCCCAAGCTGCTCCTGAGGCCCTGGCTCTCTCCGAGTAGGCCACAGCTAACAGACTACCCGACTGATCCCTGGACAGATTCAGACAGCCCATCTGCAGGCTTCCCAAGCAGCTCCTGTGGCCCTGGCTCTCTCTGAGCAGGCCACAGCTAACAGACCACCCGACTGACCCCCGGACAGATTCAGACAGCCCATCTGCGGGCTTCCCTAGCTGCTCCTGTGGCCCTGGCTCTCTCTGAGCATGCCACAGCTAACAGATCACCCGACTGACCCCCGGACAGATTCAGACAGCCAATCTGCAGGCTTCCCAAGCTGCTCCTATGGCTCTGGCTCTCTCCAAGCAGGCCACAGCTAACAGACCACCTGACTGACCCCCGAACAGATTCAGACAGCCCATCTGCAGGCTTCCCAAGCTGCTCCTGTGGCCCTGGCTCTCTCCGAGCAGGCCACAGCTAACAGACCACCTGACTGACCCCCGGACAGATTCAGCCAAGGAACTGCCACCCAGGCTCCCAGCTCCTAAGCTGTGGGATTCCCGGCTACCGGGCGGTCGGCGCCTCTCTAGCTGACGCACTGTAGACTGCAGACACAGACCCAAGGCCCTACAAGGTATGGCACTGCCGCAACCAATCGGATTATGAGTGCCCTCTCAGACCACGCTCTGATTGGTCCCTGGCAAAAGCCGGCTTCTGCTCTTTGATTTTAAACCCTAAAAATGTTTATGTTGGGACAAATGTTGGGACAAATGTTAAAAGCTGAAGTGTTAACACAGTCTGTAATTGAAAGGACTTGAATTGTGGTTTGGGAAAGAAATCTAGTGTTACAGCCCTTTCTCTGCATACGTGCACTGGCCCTAGACACTTTTGGGCGCCAAAGTAATACACATCCTTTTGTTCTGCAAATTTTGGACTCCCCGCTGTTCTGTCTAACCCTTTATGTGAATCCCCTTTATTAATCCTCACTCTCCTTCTCTCCCTCAGCCAAGGAACTGCCACCCTGGCTCCCAGCTCCTAAGCCGTGGAATTCCCAGCTACCGGGCGGTCGGCGCCCCTCTAGCCGACGCTCGAGACCACAGACACGGACCAAAGGCCCTACAAGGTACGGCAACTGCCGCAACTTCTTTGACCACCCCCCACCTCCACTGATTATTAAATACAGTAGCTCCTGCCAAAATATTAGTCCACATCCCCTGGCACAGTGCCCCACCAATAGAGACTTAGCTCGTGATCCCCCTCTTCTCTGCCCAGCCTACGGGATCCAATCCTCAGGGCCTCGCCTTACTAAAATGCATAGGCTCTCCTTGGCTGTGCCTTCACCACTAAATATTTTTAATGCTATCAAATTCGGGTCGACCTGGATCAGAAAGCTACTGATAAGCTGCATTAATCCAGTAACCCCACTGGCCCCTGGGCTAATTGAGTGGCTTCTTTTTTGAGGTACCATCACTTCGGGCCCTATATGGCTCCTTATACTGCCCCTTCTTCTGCTGAAACCAGCTGCCTGCATTGGACACCTGATCTACCATCATGTTTTGTCTACAACGGCACCTTGTGCTGTATACCACATGGCAACTTATCCTTTAATTGCCTCGGTGATTCCAAGTACCAATACCTCGAACTCTGCTCTTGGACCACACATGCCAGTAGTACTTATAACACTCCCCCACCACAAGGCCAACCTCCCACCACACAGACTTCTATCTTCTCCCCGCCTATTGCAGTAGGGTACTAGCTTTTGCTACAACAGATCAGCTCTTCTATGGTGGCTACTTTCCAGTCCCTAAAACATCAGATCTACTAGATGGGAGAAAGGCAGGAATTAAGCTTATAATTAGCCCCTTAAAAATCCTACTTATCCTCCTGCTATGTTCAGGCAACGAGAACTCAACCCTGGCCCCACAGAAACTATTGCTTCACCAGCAGAACTAGCAAATTTAAAAGGAATAAGCTTCTTGCATATTAACGATGTAGCCTCCTTAAAAGATAACTCAAGCAAATGATTTGATACCTTTTAATGGACTAATATAGATGTAATAAGAACAAAGTGCTCTAGCTTGGACCAACCAGTCCTTCTTCAGAAGCTCATGGCAGTTGTTTGGAAAATACAATACTTATAAACAGCTAGATAATACAGAGAAAACAGTGCAAGAGATGTCCACAAACAGGTTATGTAGAGAGACACGTCAACAGCTCCGCACTAGGATGAACTCACACAGACATACTTATTACAGCAAGGAAGACTGACAAACCAGTGGGGCATCATTTCCCAGCCTGACCACCAGTCTCAGATATGTCGTAATGGTCTTAAAAGGAAATTCAAAACACACAACAGAGACGAGCTTTTGAGATTAAACTTATCTTACATCTCAATATGGTAGCAGATGGGATGAACTTGGATATTGGCTTTATGGGACACTACAGAAACTAACATTCACAGACCTTTTCTTTTCAAACTGACATATTATAGGACTTCAGCATATGTGAGATGTGATGCATGTATGTATGCATGTGTGTGGGTATGCGCTGTGAAGTATGTGATATAACAGATGTGGGGCTTATGTCACATTGAGGTAAGTCTCTATTTAGCTATATGGAGTTATAATGTGTTATTATTTTTATTTCACACACATAAAGAATTTCTTCTTACTTTTTATCTTTGCCTGTGGAGGGGGGATTGATTCATTGCACATATTCAGATTACCCAGCCTGCATAGTGTACATACAGGAGTGTTATCTTATACTGTTATATATAATTTTTGTAACTCTGTACATATTGGGATGTGTGATCTCATTTGCTTGGGGTCCTGACATATCTTTTTATATTAGGCTTATATTATAGTACTTTTACTCAGGATTTCATGACAAGTTGCATTCCTTTGGGGAACAATTACAGCGACTGAAGTTAATATAGGTTCACTAGGAGAGGGATTGAGAGTGTGTGTGTGTGTGTGTGTGTGTGTGTGTGTGTATGTATGTATGTGTGGGTCTGTCTGTGGGAGAGAGAGAGAGAGAGAGAAAAGGAGGGTGGGGATAGAGAGAGAGAGACTACATCTCGTTTAAGCTATGTATCTCCCTCACCCACATTATTGTGATGTGGGGTGGGTTAGGTTGTATTGTTTGTATGAACAGGAGGAGATAAATTACATTTTTATCTCTTTTTCAGATTCCCTAGACACTTGTGGTACATGAAGTTGCTACATTCTCAGTATATATTGACATCAGTACATATCAGGCTGCATGGTCTGAACTCCTTGAGGTTCCTCGACTAGAGTTTTTGCTTAACACTAATATTATCTATTTATATTTTAAGTATCATGTATATAGTCCTGAGGTTTTGTAATCTCTTGGGCCTCTATTTAGCTTGAGAATACAGCTGGGTGGCAAGTCCAGCTAGGTTTTACACACATCAGTGAGCACTGATGTTTTTTAGACAACTTTACTGGTAATTTTTGTCTTTAATGCATACATTGTAATTTCATGAGCCCTATAACTATCTCAGTCTGTCTTTAAGCTGGGTGGTTGCCTTTCAGTAATCATATCCTTATACTGACTGTGGCACTCATGGCTTGATTTGGGAGTTATCTGCTTCTTGCAGTGTTATCTTATGTCAATTAAATTTATTGCAGTAGGATTCTTATATGTGTTTCACTAGGAACATCTGAACCCAAGGTTCATTCGGACTGAGGGCAGTATTGTACTGTTAAACTTGTCTGACATCATCTGTTTTTTAATGAGTATTTTAAACCAATGGGGATTTTTTCTGTTTTTCTCTGCATTATCTAGCTGTTATAAGTATTGTATTTTCCAAACAACTGCCATGAGCTTCTGAAGAAGGACTGGTTGGTCCGAAAGCTAGAGCACTTTGTTCTTGTTACATCTATGTTGGTCCATTAAAAGGTATCAAATCATTTGCTTCTGGATCTCTTGCAAGGACCAATACGGCAACTACTAAATCTACAGTAAAAAGATAACCTTAATACAAACCTGGGTAAATCATACCTCTCCTGACATACTTGTGATTTCTGAAACTTGGCTTAGACCCAGCACCACTGATAGAGAAGTAAACGTCCCCAACTATGCCTTGTTCAGAGCTGATAGGCATGCCAGAGGAGATGGGGTAGCTATCTACATTAAAGACAAATTTTCTGCCTTCTGCTTATCCTCGGCATCTGTCACCAGTAAATTCGAATGCCTAATTCTCAAAGTGGAAATTAAACAGACTACTGCACTCTGCGTAGTAGGATGCTACAGACCACCATCTGCTGGCCTACAACTTGTGTCTTATCTAAGTGATAAGTTGGGACAGGGGCTGCCAGAAACTGTTATTTTAGAAGACCTTAACTTTGACTGGCTCTCTAACACAGCTGCCCCCCTTGCATCCTTCTGTGATGAACATGGACTGACACAACTTATTACTGAACCAACACGCCCAAACGTGAAGAACCCCAGTAAAAGTACACTTTTGGATGTGCTAATGGTGAGCAAACCTCATCTCTTCTCCCACGCTGATGTCTTCTTCTCAGATGCCAGCGACCATTGTTTTATTGCTGGAGTAAGATCACCAACAACCCAGCACCCATCAGCAAGTTCTCTATGAAGAGATCCAGGCGCAACTTCAATGAACATGCCTACCTAAATGAGCTTAAGTACTCCTCTCAGTGGCAAGATTTCTACCTGGCCAAATGACAAATAGCTTAGCTAATATCTTCAACTATATTCTATCAAGGGCCCTTAATAAGTATGCTCCTGATTAAAGTTCGAACTAGGACTAAAACCTGTAAATGGTTCACCCCTCAGAACAAGTCCTTGCTTCTAGAAAGAGATAAGCTCTGGAAAAAAGCGCACAGACTGAACACTGTAGAGTACTGGAACCAGTTCAGGAGACTACAAAATTTATGTACCAAAACAATCAGAGAATCGAAGGCCACCTTCTTCAAATCCGAACTCGACTCTGCCACAAAGAGCCCAATCAAGCTCTGGAACACAAGCAATGATCTGCTAGGCCACTCCCCAGGAAATTCACTCCCGACCAAGATTACCTCTGGCAACTCGACTATAACTGAAAAGATGGATATACTTGACGCATTCGATAACCACTTTGCTACTGCAGGCATGGCATTTGATAACTCCCCTGCAAACATACTTCACTCCCAGACCGCCAGCCAATTGCCTGAAACTCTGATAGCTTCGCCGCCTTTCTCGCTTCAACCTGCCTCACTGAAAGAGGTAGAGGACCTCTTGCTTCAGTCGGATACTAGAAAAAGTGCTGAGGCTGACACCCTTGACCCTTACTTCCTAAAAATTGCCTACCACGTACTAGCAATACCCGTCACCCACCTTTTTAACTTATCCCTGTCTCAGGGCACCTTACCACCTATATGGAAGACAGCACATGTCATATCACTGTTCAAATCAGGTGACCCTAGCGATCTCAATAACTACAGGCCAATTCTCTCCTTCCGTCCTGTCCAAGTTCCTAGAGAAAATTGTAAATGCACAGCTGAGGACTCACCTTGAGTCTAGGGAACTGCTAAACCCTATGCAGCATGGATTCAGAGCTAAACATAGCACCATCTCAGCCCCCGCCAAAGTTACTAACGACTGGCAGCATAATCTTGAGAGCAAAACTTTATTTGTGCTGTTTTCCTTGATCTAAGCAAGGCTTACACGTCGCCACCATAGTCTGCCCTCTTCCTTCAAACCATAGGTGTGGACCCTCCTCTCTGTGCTGGTTTACTGACTATCTTACAGGGTGCCTTCAACAAGTTAAAGCCGAAGAGACCTGTCCCCTTAAAAACTCTGCAAGAAGGGGTACCTCAGGTTCTATATTAAGGCCCTTACTTTTGCAATCTACATTAATAACATCGACTACTGTATAAAAGAAGCCAACATCCATCTGTTTGCAGATGATACAGTTCTCTACATGAGCTGCCCAACACCTGAAGCTGCCTGCAATGACCTACAGTCAGAATTCAACCTTTGCAAAGCCAACTCTCCAAAAAAGCTACTCCTTAACACCAAAAAACTAAAGCGATGGTCCTCTCCCTTTCATCCGCATAGCTAACCCCTGTGTCCAGTGGACAGTTCCCAAATTACCACAGTTCTAGGTGAAAACTAGAATTTGTTACAAAATTGAGTATCTAGGAGTTTGATAGACCAAAGACTTCCTTCATTGAACATATCGAGGACTTGCTAAAACGACTTCGCAAAGGCTTGGCCTGTTTTTAGAATCAAGCAATTTCTCACCAGAGATGCCAAGAACAACTGGTCCAATCCATTTTCCTATCATTGGTTGATTACGCTGATTTCCTCTACAGCCAATGCCCCAACTCTTACATGGCTAAACTGGACACACTCTACCATCGAGCACTGAGGTTTATAACGGGACTTCCCTTCGACATGCATCACTGCACCCTATATGCGGCAGTGGGGTGGATATCACTAAAGTTCAGGCGCCACAGAAACGCCACTCTCTGGACCTATAGAGCCAGCTCTAATAAGCTTCCTTACTATATCTCCTGCTGTCTTTCCCTGAGTATAATTGGGAAATATGCATTAAGAAGTTACTCAGCTATTACACTTAAAGTACCCAAAGCAAAATCCCGCTTCGGCAGGGCAGCCATAAGCTTTGTGCTACCTACCTTATGGAACGATCTACAAAAACTCCAAATTAAGCACTCTAATTGGTATAAATGCTTTCAAGACACTTTATTTCCATGCAATCAGAGAAGTATGTAACTGCTTCACCCACTCAGACCCAGTACCGGTGTCTGCACTGGTATATAGCCATGCCTAGACCCAATTTTAAGTACTGACCTCCCAGCTTGCTCCTCACAAGCCTAATTGTTCTCTCTCTCTCTTTCTCTCTCTCTCTTATCCCCCTGTCTTATAAACACTAGGCCCGTCCATCCCCTTATCCTTCCTTTCCCAACCTCGGATAGGAGCTCACTACCCTTGGGTTGTGACATCCTACCATGCCCCATACTTTATAGCATTCAATCCCAGGGCTCACACATATTCCTTTTCTCCATCCACCTTCTCTACATCCCATTTTACCAACTCCTTTCTGTGCACCGTGCCCTCCTAGCCTTTCTCCCCCTACCTCACTCCCTTCCCCACCCTACCTTCGCCTCTACCTGGTGTATATTTTTATTTTTATTTTTTTCCTTCCATTACTTCCTCCTGCAACCTTAGATAACCTGCTTTATCTTCCTATAGACACTTCTATGTATGTAAATACCTCGTAATCTGCACAATATCTGTATAATTCTATGTACATATGAACTTCTTTTTCTTCCTTTCTGTAAATAGTATTATCTGTATTGCCTTGTAAATACCTGTGTTGACCTGTATATACAATTGTTCATGCTCCACCCAGGTCCATTTTGCAAAGGAGCTTCTGTTTAACGATGAACGCCTGGTTAAATAAAGACTTGATTGATTGATTGATTGTACCAGGTAGATCATGTCAAACCAACCTTGTGGAGTTCTACGAATGGGTAACATTGAACTGGACAGGGGAAGCCTGTGTATGTAATATTCTTCGACTTCAGCAAGCGCATTTGACTCAGTCCCACAATGGGCTGGTGGAGAAACTGATGGGATGGGGAGTGAGCCCTTTGATGGTCAGATGGATAAGAAACTGGCAAGCTGGACTCACACAGAGAGCAGTGATCAGTGGGGAGCTCTCAAACCCAAGAAAGGTCGGTAGTGGGTTTCTGCAGGGCTTGGTCCTGGGGCCGATCCTGTTTAATGCATATATATCTGACATCAGGGTGGGTATAGGGTGTGAGATGAGTCTCTTTGCTGACGATTCCAAGGTGGGAGCAGTAGTTGAGGGGAAGAGGGGAGGTTGGCCCTGCAAGGGGACCTGGACACCCTGGAAAGTTGGGCTGTCACATGGAAGTTAAATTTCAATACGACCAAGTGCAAGGTGTTACATCTTGGGTGGGGAAACCCAACACAGGTACACCCTGGGAGGGTGGTGCTGGAGGCTTCGTTTGGGAAAAAGACCTAGGGGTCATGGTGGATGTGTGTATGAATAACTCTTAGCAGTGTAGGAGAGTGGCTAGTAAAGCAAACAGGATGTTGGGATGCATTGTAAAGGGGATCACCTACAGGAGCAGGGAAGTGATTCTGCCACTGTACAATGGTCTCGTGAGGTCACACCTTGAGTACTGTGTACAGTATTGGAGATCACACTTGAAGAGGGACATACAGCTCCTTGAGAGGATACAGAGGAGGGCTACCAGGATGATTTGAGGATGGGGGAGTTGATGTACGAGGACAGACTTGAGGAACTCAGCCTGTATACACTAGAGGAGAGGAGAGACATGGGAGAGATGATTTAGGTCTTCAAGTACCTCAAGGGAATACATAGGGTTACATGGAGGGGCTCTTTAGAATAAAGGAGGAGGTAGGTATCACCAGAGGGCATGGTTTGAAGTTGGAAGGAGGAAGGATGAGGGGGGAGAAGAGGAGGAGATTTTTCACGGAGAGGGTGGTGGATCCTTGGAATGTGCTGCCTGTCGAGCTGGTCCAGATTGCCACCGTGGAGGGCTTTAAGAGAGGGTGGGGCAGATACAGAAAGGGGTATTGGAACACAAGGGGGAGGAGGGCCTCAGTTCCCAACTGGGGATCTGAGGTTTGAGCAGACTTGATAGACCATAAGGCCTAATCTTCTGGCAATTAGTATGTTAGTGTAAGTGTCTCGGGGAGTGTGGATCTGTGGTAGAGAAGGGAGATTCACAGAGCACAGTGTGAAAGGCAGTCTTGCTAACTGTTACTGGCTATGTTTAGTATTGTGTGCCCAGTTCTGTACACAGTTACACACAGTAATACTTCTAATAATTTTGATAATGTTTGCCTATTCGCTGTGCATTTTTTCTCTCCATTTAGAAGACTGCATTTTCTTTTACTGAACTGTTAAACTTTCTGTGCATTTCCTCTAGTCTGTGTGCATGCAGTCAAGTCATACACATTTTATTGCTCCACTGTAATAGCAATTCTGTTAATTTCTGAGCCCATCTGTAGTATTTCTTCCTGCTTCTATCTAGCTACTACTGTAAGTCCCCCCCCCAAAAAAAAAAAACAGAAGGTATTGTTGTTTCACTTTTGGATTTGTAAAGTGTGTGGTTAAGGTCTTGTTGTGCCTGTGTGGCTACATCTCTTTATTGCCAGAATACCGTCTCAAAGTCACTGTTGTTTTTTAGGCTTCCCATCCACCCAAAATCAAAGAAATATAACCTTGCTGTTAATTTTCTCTGTTCAGTTTGTTGAAATTGTTTGCACTGTACCACTGTTGTGTGTTTCCCCATAGTACCATGAACACTCTCTCTCCAGTGCATATTATAGCATTTAAACGAACGAAAACAGACATAAAGAAAAAACGTACTTTGTGTATTTTTGGCATTGTTCTCTTATGAATTCTCCTGAATTTGTTACAGCAACCCACAAAACCAGAAAAATCACTTTGCTATGGTGCCATGTTTCTTTCCTTGGTGACTGTCTGTGCTGTATCTCTTTATTGTGACATTTTCTGTCTCGAAGTCTCTGTTGCTGTTTTGTGGGTTCCTATCCACCCAAAACTGAAGAACTATAGCCTTACTGTTAATTGTCTCTGTTCAGTCTGTTGAAATTGTTGTCACTGTACCACTATTATGTGATTCCGATAGTACTGTGAACATTCTCTCTCCAGTGCATATTATAGCCCTTAATCGAATGAAAACATACATAATAAAAAAGTACCTATTGTTGTATTTTTTGCATTGTACGATATTGTGAATTCTCTTGAATTTGTTACAGCAACCCACAAAATTGAAAAAAATCATTTTTTGCGGTGCACATGTTTTTTTCTTAGTGACTGTCTGTGTAATCTAAAAATGCCTGCAAGACACGGTCATGCAAAGTTGTTTCTGGTGGTGGCACTGCTGCCAACAAGAATATATGCCTGTGTCCTCCAAATGCTTGCAGTGGAAATTGTGATGATGAGGCAGGTTCATTAGGGGCTAGCAATGTTAAGTGTGATCGTGGATGTGATGCTACTATGCAGCAGAAGGGAAAGGCAGCAGTTTCTGCAAATAGAGGGATTTCTGTGACTCAGTTTTTCTCTGCCTAATCAGTGGCATCAATGCTAGTCGGAGATGCTGGTGGCACTGGTAGTAAAGCTAGTGCTGGCATTGTGGATAACAGCAGGAGTATTGCTACAACCCAGGAAAAGTTATCAGGTGGGAAAAATGTTGTGGAGTCAGAAGACTTGAGGGTAGTTGATGTCCCACTCCCCACAGTAGCTGAACATGAGCCTGCTCATCATGAGTCACAGGTTTATGTTTCCACAGATCCTCATGTTAGGCCATCCAAAGATCAGATAATGGTGACAAAAAAGTGTGGATGATCAGAGTGAGGCTGAGGTTGTAATATCTCCACAGGACAGCATCCAAAGTGAATTTGTGGATGATGATGCTAGCGACCTTATATGGGAACCAGGCAAAAAAGAAAGTTAAGGTGGATGTAGGTAAACAGTCAGTTAGTAAATACCCCCCCCCCCTTAAAGTTCTTCTGATGGAGCTGTGTCTGTGGATAACCCTGAAGTCATACTAAAAGATTGTGAAGATGTTCAGTCAAAGTCCAAGTTTCCATCACATTAGAAATCATGCAGCACCCTCCCATTTCACTTCCTAAAAATTGCAGTCCCATATGCAGCAGCAGCAGTAGTATCACATGAAATGAAGGGCAGCCAAATCTATAGTTTGGGATTTTTCATGCAAGATGAAAAGATGAAACAGTGGCAATCTGGCAGCTTGCCAAGCATGTGAGTGAGGCATGGGAAAAGGGTAGCCACCTTGGCACTGGGGCCAGCACACTCATCTCAAGAGTAGGCACATGGCACTGTGGACTTGGCACCAGAGGGAGCTGATGCCATAGTGGGGCATTCACCCTCATCAACCTCAGTGAGCAAAATAGCCCCATCCCAAGTCAATGTAAGTAGCCATGTAGGTAAAAGTGTGAATACCGAAGGATTACTACAGGCATGAGGAGAAATATGTCTTTAAATATTCCAGTAGTGGTCAGAGTAGCAGTGGTGGTCCGTGTAGTCATTCTACTACATCAACCAATCTGCATAAAACATGTAAAATAACAGCTTTTATTGGTTTGTCTCCTGTACCCACCACCCCACATCAAAGCCACCCCATCCATGACAGTTAGCAGAGCAGAGACATTTAGCATGTCCCGGGCAAAACACCGAACAATGCAACCCACATTGCACAGCCTTTTTGAGCAGCACAGTAAATATCTGCCAAATCATGCTGAAGACACATGTTTGAATGCGAAGCTGGTAGAGGGTTGTAGCTGCGTCTTTGATACACCTTGCACTTTTGGCGGTGTTCTAAACTTTTTCATTAAAAGCTGCTATTTTGAAGTTTTCTCCATGTGATGTGGTTTCTTGCTGTTTTTCATCGCCATACATTCACTTAAGTATGGACAAGTGGCAAAACAGCAGGTATTTCATATCTATGTATTACTACACATTGGCACAGCTACAGTACCTGGGGTTGAACTTGTCTGTGATGGTGGGATGGAAAAGCACTGTAATAAGTTAGAACAGCGGTGTCCAACCTTTTCAGGGTTGTGAGCCACATTTACATTTTTGAGTTAGACATGAGCCACAACAACCTGTGGCCCATAACATACCCAATGTACAGCCCTTACCATACCCATATTTTCCCATATTTAGGAGTTAAAATAACAACATCGTCATAGTCAGTAGTCAATAATCGTATTTTATTAAATTTTATTAAGCTACAGTATTTTTAAAAATAGTTGTAATTTTAAACTAATTATTCATTGGAACTCTGGAGCTTTAGATTTGCTTGCAGGCTTAGTAAAAGTAGCTTGTTAAGCACTCAGGGCACTTTTCAGCTCTTGTACTTTGAATTTCTCAAATTTAAAAGACTGTGTCATGTACTTGACAAGTAATTGACAAACACCTCCAGAGCCACATCAAACTGCTATGAGAGCAACATGTGGTTCATGAGCTACAGATTGGCCACCCCTGAATTAGACTGTGGTGGTAGCAACTTTCATGGCATTAGACAGCATGACACACTTCCAATGCATAGTGCAGCAGGGTTGCATACAGATAAAAATATGCTAGACTTGCTACTGACAGAAATAGATTAGTGGCTGCACCCCTTATCCCTAAAATCTGGTTTCATTGTAAATGATAATGGGTCAAATGTTGTTAAATGTATCAGCAATGGTAGGGTTGGGAGGGTTCCCTGCATGGCCCACTGTTCAAATCTTGTGGTACAGTAGTTTCTTCAGTACCATGAAATCAAGCAAATGCTGACAGTTGGATGCCACATCTGTGTCCACTTTGCATGTTTTGGAATGACCCTTGACCAACTTAGGCAGCTACAGATCCAAAACAGCCTCCCTCAGCACTGCCTCAAGCTTGAAGTTGTCAGAAGATGGAACTCCACACTTTACATGGCAGAACACTTGTATGAGCAGTACGAAGCAATCTCAGAGTACCTTGTGATGCACATTAGCTAAGAAAGTTCTGAGGCATCAATATGTGACAACTGAGCAGCAGTGACTCATGGATTCAGTCATTCTAATTTTGAGGCTGTTTGAACATGCCACACAGGCAATGGCGGTGACACTGCATCCATTAGTCAAGCCATTCCACTGCTACGGTGCTGAGGCAGACATTGTTGAATCTGCAGCCTAGCCTTGATTGCAGAGATTGGTCAAGCTGTGCATTACTCAAACAAATGATTAAAGTCTTTGACAGAAATAGACATAACACCACCATTCAGCAATCTCCAGAATTTGAATGGCCACAATGCTGGACCCACGCTACAAATATGGCATTGCATCCATACTGGAGGGTGGGCATGATCAGGTTTAAAATCTCACTGGACAGCTGGTCACATTGGTTCATGGGGCACAGATGTCATGCACAAAGTTCTACAACCCACAGCATAAATAGGCTGAAGGTCATTGTGGCCACAGTGCCTCCAGTATGGTTGCTGCACAACAAGGGCTGATGTCAGCTGCACAGTTACCCATTCACCCACTTTGGGGTGCCTTGTCCCAAGTTGGAATTTTGTGACCTAGAGGAAGGGGGTGAACAGGTGGATGACTCTTCAGGACTGCACACATCACAGAGCATGGTTGAGACCTATTTGGCAGAAAACAGGCATCTGACAATATTGGACAATCCTCTGGTGTACTGGAGTGGCAAGGTCAATGAATGTCCAGCACTGACATCAATAGCACCAAAGTACCTGACCTTCCCACCCTCTAGTGTAAGTGTGAAAAGGGTATTTAGTTCTGCAGGGGCCATTTTGTGTGACCATCATACTAACCTATCACCTACAAATATTAGTGTGCTGACATTTATCAAAATGAATGAAGGTCACATTCCAAGTAGGACAAGCACATCTATGTTTGTACCCAGTCACCATAATGGTGGTGCTGATGAGGGTGAAGCAGACCATCCTGGTGGCAGCGCCAATGGTGTTTCATTGCGGTTGATGATGCGCTCAAAGAAAAGAATTTCCAAGTGGGACAACTCCAGCACTGAGGATTGCAAGGGCTGCTTCCTCATTGATGAGAATAAGGATGTTGGTAGAAATGAATAAAGAAAAATTGGCATTAAAGTAGTTCTTCCTGTTCTAAGTTTCATAATGACATGTCCTTAGAGCTCACTATCACCATCCTCGCTTTTGCCAGTACATTTCCCAAATGTGTACAGTCACTATTACCTGCAGTCATCTAAATACATGTCAACTTGTAGCCAGTGGCCATTGAAAACATGCTGATTGAATAACAGAGATCCTGACACTGAAATACATAAGATACCCCAGCCAGCCACTCAGTTTCTTGAAAGAGAGAGAAACTACCTTGTGCCGTAGCCCAATATAAGAACCCACAGCCAGCCACAGCCACAGCCACGTTGCTTCTTGAGAGAGAGAGAGAGAGAGAGAGACACACACAGACAGGTATAAGAACCCACAGTCAGCCACAGCCACCCTGCAAGAGAGAGAGCGATATCTTGGGCCTCATTCCAAGATGACATACTCATGGTGCATGGTGATTTACACCAAACCCCATGACATAAATCACAACTTGCGCCATGACATACACAAGTTGTGATTCCAAGTTGCGATCTGTGCCATGTCATAAGTGGGTTTCGCCAAAGGTGGGTTATGCCACCCACTATGCCCACAACCCACAATGGCATGGTGCAAGGGTGGGTTATGGCAGCAGCTATGCCCTATTCCAAAAGGGTGGCTGCCATAACCCACATATGCTATTCCAGAAGCTGCAATGACAGAGAGAGTTAGACCATCAGAGATGGTCTAAGGGGAATCTGTCTGTGCCACTCGATGGATGCCACTCTGCAGTGCCATAGAAAGTGCACAGCTCTGCTCCCCATGCCCCCAACACAGACATACCCCCCACCTCCAGATGTCGGGGACTCCCAGGGTCCATTTCCTGAAGTGCCCCCAAACACCAGTGCCACCTGTTCAGCCCCCCATGCCTCCTGGTGCATGTGTGGTGTTCCAGGGTGGGGGCTCTGGAGAGCAGTCCTCAGTGGGCTGCAACTTAGCAGCATCCAGGTCCATTGCACCATGCCCATGGTGCTAGCCTACATCTGCTGCCAAATCACAGAGCGTGGAGTGCGGGGACCCTGCCTGTCTTGGAATACAGCCTAGGGTCCCCTGGTGTAGTGCCACATGGTGCAAATCGCATATGCCCAAGGAGTTGCTCCATGCATCTTGGAATTGGGGCCCCTTGTGCATTAGTCCATTATAAGAACTGGCAGCCAGCCACAGCCACCCTGCTTCTTGAGAGAGAGATACAGATCTTGTGCCTTAGCCATTATAAGAACCCTCAGCCAGCCACAGCCACCTGCTTCTTGAGAGAGAGAGAGAGACAGACCTTGGGCTAAGCCCAATATAAGAACCTGCAGCCAGCCACAGTCACCCTGCTTCTTGAGAGAGAGAGAAGAGAGAGAGAGAGAGAGCGAGCAAGTAAGACTGACCTTGTGCCTAGCCCAATATAAGAACCCACAGCCAGCCAGCATGATTGGACATCAACTGCTTATGTAAAAGTGGCGTCCATCAAGAAAGTACAAGCTGGCTTGTCCGGCTCATAGCCACATACAGTACTGGTTGCCAAGATAAGACTTGTTTTGTGATGCCATGGTGAGTTCATTTCTTATGCATATGTATTGATTTATTTCTTATTGTTCCACTTTGGTACTATAGTCTTTTTCCAGAAATGTGGTTTATATTGTCATCATCATTATTAGTAGGAATATCCACCTGTTAAATCAACTCTCCAAATTTATCACCATTTTTTAAAATTTGGTCATTCTAAATAATGTATTGTGAATTAATAGGGATTCCACCATTCAGTAATGAAGGAATATTCTTTAAAAAGTTAATTTGTTGTGTTATATTATTTTTCAAATACATCTGCATGATCAGTACAAGGTGATATGAGTACAAGTAACATAAAAATACTTGTGCACCTGGGCAAGAATTGCTAATGTTGGTTGTTATCCGTGATTATTTCCCTGAAGGTTTTGCAAAGCCTGGCTGCAGCCAGCAAAGCACCACCACACAATTAACATTACAGTGTCAAGAACATCAATAATTTACAGTAAGTATGAATCTCACTTCCTGTGTTTTGACTTGAAGTGTTTGTTCATTTTTCCTTTTATACAGGTACACACTATGCCACTATGGCCAAATACAGATGAGTCATTTTCAATTTTTCTTCACAGATGACTGTTTTAACTAGCAATCATACAGTCATAAGACAAAAATGATGCAAAGTACTGTAAGTGTACCAACAACACTGTTGCAGTGCAGCCAAGTACATTATGTTATGTACAGGTAAGTATCATTCTGATTTCCTCTTTACTTTAGTTTTCCTTTCTTTTTTCCCTTTGTTTTTCACAGTGGTGAAATACAAGCCAGATAATATCTCTTTTTCTACACAGGTGAGACAGGACCAGATTAGATGGCAGCACATATGTAACCTTGTGAATATGATCATGGCCAACACACTGGTGAAGAGGAAACATTCAATATGTATGATAATAATTCCCTGCAAAGGAACAACACAATGGACTGCTTACAACAAACAATGAGATTCAATACAAATTAAATGGCAGTATGTCTCAATAAATATGACAGTGACACTACAATACCTGACCATTGGTGGTATGAATACACACACATTGGGCAGCATGTTACAGTCAATGCAGCAGAAGACATTTCAAGAACATCAAATTACACTTTATCCCATGGTCGTCTGTGGTTATCATCATTCAGCAACACACTGTACATCACCACCGTCCAGCAGCAGCAGCAAGCATCAGCAAGGAATTTTCTCACTTAGAACACTGCTACACAGTTCTGGCTTAAGGCTTAAGGTCCCATCTGTCATTAAGTCCTTTTGGTTTCATAATCCAACTTATACTATAAATCCACATGCTTTTTTTCAAGTAGCATGTTTGGTCTATTACCTCCATTGATTGGTAGTGGTGTCCATTCTAAACCTATGAACTAGATACTGTCTGGTTTTGATTGGTGGTGTCTACTAAAGTGCATCCTTACTTGTGTGTTAAGTTTGTTGTTAATAATAGACTGTATATGTTCTTGTATCCAAGATTAGTCAGTCATGGTACTTACTCAGGAACCTTAAGCCTTTTTTGAGATGAAAAAGATGAATGAGCAACTGTACTAGCAATATATTTACAGTGATATTAACTTAGCCGTCTTTATTTCTTCTTTTCAACACTAGGTCTTTGTAGCCTTGGGTGTTCAGTTTCAGAATTAAGTTGGCATGAGGTTCTATCCCTGTCTGGTAATCAATCTCTGATCATTACTTAAAATACATTACATGATGCCATGAAAATGTATAAGATGGTTGCCTTGAACTCGTCTGGGACAGGAACCTTTAACCTCCTTTGGAATACTCCATTCCTTCCCACTTCCCCTCCCTCTCAATGTTTCCTCTTAATTTATCTCAAACAATGATTAGTAGCATGAGTTCACAATAGTGTTTAATTAAATAAATAATGAAACACTGGTCATTTTGAGTACAATACTTGGAAGAATGATGTATGTGGTAGCTTAGAGTCAATCTCCTAATTCTTAAGTTAATTTATTTCACTACTAATTTTGTAAATATGACAACCACCTTTGTTTAGAACTATTATGACAAGTTTGAAAAGCTAAAAAAGTTGGAAATGAATACTACATGTAAGAGTTGTCTTACATAAGTAGTACTCATGAATATTAATGAGCTGTGTTTTTGTATTTAATGATGTTTCCCCTTACTTGGTCACACCCCCGTAGAAGACTCATGAGGAGTCGAGGAGCTAGAATGACCAAGAAGGAGCTGTGCATTGTTGGACTGATGATTATTTTGAGGCAATAAATTTGCTTTTTACATCTGATACTGGATTGTACCTTGAGTCATTTGGTCCTGAGAGCCACCGCATACTTTGTGCTTGTGTTATCTTCCAGGGCTGGCTATCCTAATGATGGTGGGCACTGATCCAAACTTTTCTTTGATCTGCACTTTTTTTCATATCAGAAATAATAAACAGAGTGCTCCTTTTAATGTGGCTTGCACCAGGTTCTCATCAATATTCTCACCTGTTTTTGTACACCTATTATTTTAAATCATTTCTGTTGTGACTAAAATGAACTAGCTTGCACCAGGCAGTTCTCCATGATCTTATGGAGCAGTAAGTGTTCAAAAACAGCTGGGAATATTCATGAAAACCAGGTCTGAGCAATATTAAAAGGAGCACTACTTTTATTATTTCAGATGTAGAAAAGGGAGTAATGCAGAATAAAATAAATTGTGGAAAGAAGAGTATCATACAAGTCAGTAGATAAGGGCCAATCGAAAATAGAATACAACTGTATAGATTAAAATTGTCACCAGATTATTGCACTGCTGCTTTAACATACAACAGGAAGAAAACATTATGGAAAAAAATTACATACTTATTCTGTAAGTAAAAAGATTAGTAAGTATGAAAAGAAGGAAAAGCGGAGGACAGGAATTTTTTTCTTTTACCTTTTATAATTTTTTTGGTGCGTTTTTCATATTTTGTTTTTTTGGGGGGGTTGGGAGGACAGTGAGGGAAAAATAATGACAGAACACACACTACGTGTTAAGACAGAAAACAAAGACAATTATATAAGGCTACTGGGCCTGGGGCTGATTAATTAGCGTGTGTAGCATAGTAATGATTTGTAATTGCTGAACCTCCATTTGGTCCAGCTGCTGATGAGTTTCATCGACAATGTTACGTAGGTGGTCAACCTCACTTCATAGGATGGCCACATCCACCTGTGTGACTGGCATTTCTGCTGGGTTGCCAGCAGCTGCAGGAGCCATCACTTGTTCAGCCTTATCCCTTCTGCTGTGGTTTGGATGCAGTGCAGGCTGTTGCCATACTGCCTCCTCTTCCACTGCACCCTCCACTACAGGAGTGGTTGCTAGTCCTGCACTTGGCCTGCTACTGGGCATGCTGGTGCACTAACAGGTGGTTCTTTGGCCACCTGTGCCCAAGTGGCTGCTTCTGCAACCATGATGCATCATCATGCCACAGATGTTGCATCCTACAACAGTCGGATCACCTGGCAGTGTGGTGAAAAACTGCCATGCTGGTGAGCTACGGCGTGGATCAGGCACAGGCAGTGGGGGGCGGCATATGTAGTAGGCTGCTCTGCAGTTGGGGGGCAACAATCTGCTGCTGGTGCTGCTGTTGTTGTTCCTGCTGTTGCTGTTGTTGTTGTTCCTGCTGCTGTTGTTGTTCCTGCTGTTGTTGTTGTTCCTGCTACTGCTACAGTTGTTGTTCCTGCTGCTGCTACTGTTGTTGTTCCTGCTGCTGCTGCTGTTGTTGTTCCTGCTGCTGTTGTTGTTCCTACTGCTGTTGTTGATCCTGCTGCTGCTCTTATTGTTCCTGTTGCTGTTGTTGTTCCTGCTGCTGCTCCTTGACCTGCTGTGGGGGGTCAGTAGCCACCAGTGCTGCAGGGCTGGTACCATTAGCATCTGAAGCAGCAGTTGCTGCTGCTGCTTCTGGTGCCACACTTTTACTGCCATTGGAAACAGCATTTTGCAGGGGAGGGTGAGCACAGGCAAATAGTTCACCCAAGATCCCCACGCATCCTTGGGCTGCGAGGAACCCCACTTGCTCCACCTCTCTCCATTTTTAAACAAAAATAACTAGTAGTATTAATAACTAAACAAAAAAAGGAAAAACTGAGAAACAAAATCAGATAACAAAAAAAAAGGTGGACTAGGGATGAAAGTGGTTTAAAATAAACTCAGGAATATAGAAAAAAAAAGGATCAAATGCACAAAACTTTCTTTTTATAGCTTTGACTAGCACACACTAGACAATACGCTCCACAGCTCCTTCTCTAACAAAGTGAAAGTCAGTGAAACTAATTCACCAAATTTGTGCCTGATTCCCTTCCTGCCTGCATCATGTGACCTGCAGACAGTCAGACATGTAATCTGTGGCCTGTTTCTCACAAACTTCGCTTTCTCACAATGTAACCTGAAGTTAAAGTGAAGTTTGGAATGTGAAGTCCATTAAAGATGAATTTCAATCTTTGAATGGAAACTTTCTGTAATGATACGTGGATATGAAGTTAAGCATTTTGCATTGTCTACATGGGTGTAGTAAAACTTAGCTGCATCTCTAATGGTCACTCACTCAGACAACAATGTATTCTAGGAGTAACTAGTTACATACTGTAGCACAGTATTCCATAGCTATATCTGTAGTTTACTTACTGTAGGAAGGCAAACACAACACAGCAGTCAGATAACAACATACATACATGTATAAAGAATACTTAGGGGAAGGAGAATTTCTGGTAATTGGATCCTTACCCACCCTACAAAATATGACATGTGTAGGTGGATTTATCTACAGGTCTACTACTGGCATACTTCTTTCCCATGCCAAAGTACAACCCCACACACCTAACTGATGTCAAAAAATGTACCTTCCTTAAATAGTTGTGCTGTTTTGTTTTGCTACTCACTGAGAGTGAATCTCTTCATTACTATTGTCACAGATTGGGCAGTATTTTTCACTCAGCTTCTGTCATCATGTTCTTTAAAACCTAGGCACAGTATGGAAAGATTCTCCATCTTCAGTTCACTGCACTACAAAACTACCTAGGAGACTGGGTTTAATGTCCTGAGTCCCACACCGGTGCTAGCTGTGGGTTGGTGATGTAGAGGTTAGGCATTCGGCACCAGGGAAGAAAGACTATGGACCACCCAGCATTTGCATGCTCCTTGTTTGTTAGCCATGGAGCAGAATCAGTTACAGCTATGAAGACAGTCCATTGTCCACCACCTTGGCTAAAGGAAGGGTGCCATGCAGTTGTGGCAGTCCTAAACATCAGGGTTGAGGACAGTGTGAAACTACAGGAAGGAAAGATAGAAAAGTAAATTAAAAAAAAAAGGCTACCATGACCAATGTTGGCTGTAGTCCTTTTTCTGTTCTAGTAATGTAGTGTACTTTCATAAGTGCTCTCTTCAGTAGTGTCATTGAGGTATGTATAAACATAAGGCAGTGGTGGAGTAGTAGTAGCAGCTGCAGTAGATTTATTGCTTTTTGATTATCCATGTAGCATTATCTTATAGTGCAAGCATGCCAGTAAGCATTGTATTCTTCTCACCCACAGAAGAGATCGGTAACCCCATCCATATACTGTATGCTTAAAAGTGAAGGACCACTGCAACCTTCACCTACACTTCACCAATAATAACCCAAAGAGTAAGTCATAAAAAATATCACAACTTAAAACCCATTCTTCCCTGAACCAGACAATATATCATGCAAAATAATGTGCAACTGTATAAGCAAGCCTCTGTAGTATCTTTCAAGATTTCCTAGATTAAAGTAGTATACCACTGGGCTGGATAACTGCAGTTGTTACACCTATACACAACAAGTTCTGTACAGAGTCGATGGGGCTGCTGCTGAGGAATCTGGAATAAAAATAATGAAAACTACCAAAGTTATGAGCCTGTGTTAGCAAAATGTAACGTCGACTCATAAAGTTTTGTTTTGCAATATTTGTCACCAAATTTTCATCATAACTTTGTTATGACCCTGCCTTATGAAGAAAGGCAGAGCAAATGTTCAACTGCTGCCTGATAGATGATTTCACCCAGGGACTGTGAAATCAAGTTTCAGGACACAAAAAGACATTTTGGGCAGGAGTTGAAAAATGGCAGCTGTCACATTCATGAGGTTCTGTAATGAAATGGCTATGCTGAAAATTTGGGGAACAAATATTGAATATTATCAAACTTACAAGCATGCATTTGCAAAATTCAACATAGCCTCATTACCTTTTGTTTTTAAATATGTTTGCACTAAATTTAGAACATAGTCTTCTTATGACCTCACCTCATAAACAGTTGCAGAGAAAATGTTCAACTCCTGCCTAAAAGGTGATTTCATGCAGGGACCACAAAATCACCTTTCAGGATGTAAAAAAAAACCCAGCATTTTGGCCATGATTTGAAAAATGACAGCTGTAACATTCATGAGGTGCTGTGAAGACATGGGTATGTGGTAAATTTGGGGTCAAAATATTGAGAATTACCAAAGTTATGAGCCTGCATTTGCAAAATTCAACATAAGCTCATAACTTTGTTGTTTTCTAATATTTTTACACCAAATTTAGAACATAGCCTTCTCATGACCCCACCTCATCAACAATTGCAGAGAAAATTTTCAACTCATGCCTAAAAGGTGATTTCATGCAGCGACTGCAAAATCACCTTTCAGGATGTAAAAACAAAAACAAATTTGGGCTAGGATTTGAAAATGACAGCTGTCACATTCATGAGGTGCTATAAAGATATGGCTATGTTGTAAATTTGGGGAAAAAATATAAAAAATTACTAAATTTACGAGCCTGCATTCACAAAAATTAATGTAGGCTCATAACTTTGTTGTTTTTTAAAATCTTTAAACCAAATTTTCAACATAGCCATCTTATGACCCCACCTCATGAACAATGGTGGAGAAAATGTTCAACTCCTGCCCAAAAGGTGATTTCATGCAGCAACCACAAGATCACCTTTCAGGACAGATTTACCTAACATTACTTGCATTGTTCATGAGGTGGTGTTCCATAAAAGATGTGTTGAAAATGTGCAGCAAAAATATTAACAACAGCCAAGTTATGCTACTAAGTTCAAAACCTCTTTGAAATACATTGAACCACATACCTGATTTCCTCAGTTTGCGGTCCGGCACTGAAGATTGAAGATGTGTCTGTGGTCCAAAGAGGATTATGGGCTTGAACCCCCGATGGGTAAGTAAGGGATTGGGGGTGTGTGGGGGTGGGGTGGGTGCTGAGTGGGAGGGTCAGGTGGGGGGCAGGAATGGCCACAAAAGACATTGATGGATGGTTTTCTTTTTACAAAATTTAAAAAAATGAGGCTCCAGATTAAGACACTGGGGGATTGGACATCCCCCAGTGTCACTGTTATATTTCTGGGGTGGGGTGGTGTGCACTGAGAGGAGGGTCAGGTGGGGGAATATAAAAAAATTGGGCAGTGCGTCTAGAGACAAGGAGCGAATGGACCCCATGAGTGCGGAGGCGACTGTGCTCCATGTCCAACATGTTGTTGGTCACAAGGAATGTGCTGAGTCCTTTTCTGTAGCAAGAGGTCTGCAAGGCTAAGCCCACTGCAGCCCTAAAAAGGGCAGTAAGAATATGGTTGGTAACTATAGACCATTAAGTTTTACATCAGTACCATGCAAAATCTTGGAGCAGATTTTAAAGGAACTTCTTGATGGCCAAATACAAGAGTTGGATAGTTCACAATATGGTTTGAAAAAGGGCCAGTCCTGTACCACCAACCTACTCTGTTTTTATGAAAATATAATTACAGCTCTTGATGATAATATTACATGTGATGTCATATTCCTGGATTTCAGCAAGGCATTTGACCTTGTGCCCTACTGGGCAATCATTCAAAAAATGATTAAGGAAAACATAGAACCATCCTTGGTAAAATGGATAATGGGATGGCTACAGGATAGAACTCAAATAGTTAAAATGAGATGGTATGAATCACAGCCAATTAGGATTACTAGTCGAGTGCCACAGGTTTCTGTGTTAGGACCACTAATCCTTCATCTAATTATATCTGATCTTACTAACAACTAGTACAGCTGGGCCTGCAAATTTGATGATTCTAAAATAGGTGGGTCATGTGAAACACTGACTGAATCACTACAAATGCAGCATGACTTTGATAGTCGTACAACTGGAGTATAACCTGGGAATTGTAATTCAATAGGGAAAAATGTAAGGTGATGCACATGGGAAAGAACAATCCCAAATATTCATATACATTTGGCTCATCAGAGCTAACAGAGTCCACACATGATACAGACCTAGGCATATTGGTAACATCTGACTATGACCAACAAAACCAGTGTAATGAGATCATAGCTAGGGCCAACAGAGTAATGTGGTCAATTAAAAGAAATATAACCTCACAGCCGAAAATGTAATCCTACCTCTGTACAGAGTGCATGTCTATCCACACTTGGACTTATTACCCCATTCTGTGCCCCATATAAAACTGATAAAATAAATAATTTCCAATAAAGTCCAGTGTAAAGCTAACAAGCTTATCCATAACTTGAGCAACAGTCTATGTGAACAAAGATTATCCTCATTAAAGTTAATGCCTCTATCACTAAGGAGGCTTTGGGGAGACATATTCATAATGTACAAAATAATGTATGACTCCACCCTGCTAATTGACTTGAACATCACCTTTAAGTACAATGGAACTGTGACACGTGGACTTCTACTCCAAATAGTTGGGCAACACTTTTGTGCCACAAAAAGGAAATACTTCTTTACTAACAGCGTAGTCAACATTTGAGATGCCTTACTATTATATATAATAATAAGTAAAACTGAAAATGAATTTAAAAACAGACTTGATAAGCACTTAATGACTACACCTATGAGATACTACTAGCATGGAGATAATTATGGGCTAGTTATGTCCTCAGCTCCTAAATTCCTTAGTATGAGCCTATGAAATATCAGGTGGAGATTCATGTTGTGTTATTTTATCAGATCTTGCAGTCAGTGAAGCACCTTTTTGATACCTCCCCACAAAGCTTACATCACCAGTGGTCTGTACCTTGGGTGTCAAGTGAAAAAATACTTTATTTGTCTGTACTTGGGGCATCAAATAAAAGGATGCCCTTAGTATTTCTCTAGCAAAGAGTATCTCAAAATGAGAGGAGGGGTGTAGTTCTCTATCTGAAACATGGTACAGAATTATATTTGGCCCCACACCCATGCTTCCTTTCAGAACAATACTGGCATTATCACTAGTCTCTTTAAGCTGCATTTTGTGTCCTCTGCAAATATCTAATCTATAGGAATAATTGACATTGACAGGCACTGTCTGTATTGACATCATAATTTGTTACCTCAAATGGCACCGGGGTACCCTTACATATTTACTCAGACACCATAAGCAGTGAGGGATTCATATAACTGGCTAAGTTTGCGTAATTGGCTATATTGCTTAATAACTTTCTGTTTCAGTTACCTTTTTAGCATGTGAAAGACAGAATTACATTGCACTGCCACATCCTGCCTCAGTTTAGGCAGGGGTAGGCCATTTTGATGTTACATTCCTGAAATGTTTTCTGGGCATTGGGAGAGTGGCTAAAATGATTACATATTTTGTATACTAGTCCCAGTATGTACTCCACAAGCTGATTTCTTTTCATTAAGTAATATACTGTGAAGCTTAAATAGTGTGCAGAGCAAGGAACTAGAGTATAACACTAGCTCATATAGCTTCTTCAGTACTGGGCCCTTTGTTTGATGCCAGGAGCCCTGGCATAGGACTGGAGTGTGCATCAGTAAATGTTGTAGTACAATGTTCTGTCTGTATCTGCAATGACTTCTTGGAGGCAGAAAACATTACAAGTGACCAGTGATGCTCACGTAGCTGATAATTTGACAACTGGTCCACATGTCAGTGGTGACATAAAACTGGTTCCATGCTGGTGCCCCTAGTGCATTCCTCACATGCTGCTATACACCACAAGCTGCTGGATTGCGGTAAGGAAAAGAAGATCCAATAATCAACTAGGCATCATAATTCTAATGCTTGCATTAGATTACAGAAATCATTTGAGGCCTCTACTGAAGCTAACAACTCTGGAATGGTTGTATGTATCCTTGAATGCTGTTTAAAGACAAATAATCTCTGTGTGCAAACACTGAGGCAAGGTTACCCCAAGAGCATTTGGCTGGGAAGCCCAGTTTCAAGAAAATACAAAATCACACATGCCCCACAATGCAAAAGCATCATGGGCTGCATATGCAAATCACCACAGAATGTTATGCTGGTTCAACTTTAAGCAAAATTGCATGGTGCCAAAAGACCTCTCACACAGTTTGCATAGGGTGCTAAGAGATGACATAGACACGTGTTTCATCCTACCAGGACTCATCAGTATGCCTCGTCTGTTTGACACCCCAGTGGAATGAACCAGCTACCCTAAGACAGTCTGTCTGGGTTATGTTGTGGTGAACCCATTAAAATAAAAAAACTATTTAAAAGACAAAGAATCTCTGTGTGCAAACACTGAGGCAAGGGTTACCCCAAAGGGCATTTGGCTGGGAAGCCCAGTTTCAAGAAAATACAAAATCACACATGCCCCCACAATGCAAAGCATCATGGGCTGCATATGCAAATCGCCACAGAATGTTATGCTGGTTCAACTTTAAGCAAAATTGCATGGTGTCAAAAGGCCTCTCACACAGTTTGCAAAGGGTGCTAACAGATGACATAGACACGTGTTTCATCCTACCAGGACTCATCAGTATGCCTCGTCTGTTTGATACCCCAATGGAATGAACCAACTACCCTAAGACTTAGGGTAGCTGGTTCATTCACTAGAGGTAAACAGGCGAGGCACCTGTTCAGTCTGAATGTTTTAAGCTCAATCATCTGTGCCTACTGGCTAATAAGCTGCCCCAGCTCATCTGAAACCCCAAGATGAGCCAACCTGCTGTTCTGTGTATGTTTGCGACAATGGTATAACCAGAGCTCTGTGGTGACTGTTGGCAAACCTTCTGTATTATACAGTCTTGCTGGGTTATTTGAAGTAAAGCTCAGTGATGCATATGAATTTCAGATTGACCCATTCATGTGGCTCAGATGGTATGCTCACCATTCTTGGTGGCTGGGATATGGTGTTCAAAAAACTTGCAAGGAATGTGGAAAATATATGTGCCAGATCTTCCTGCATCTGTTCATTCTACAGACAGTACTTTACAACCATTGTCATCACCACCTTTAGTACCCCAGTACTGTGCTTTTCTGCAACAAATGCAATGGGTGCTTCCACTTTAGGTGGTTCTATATGGTAAATGAACATAGCTGTGACCTTCCCATGACTAACAGTTAGCTTACACCATGGACATATTTCATGACATGTTTTTCTTTTTGAAAATAAGTTTTTTTTAAGAGTTTAGCAGGTTATTGTACAATACATTAGATGCTTGTCATGCCAGAATGAAACATAAAAAGTAACAATACTTGTATGGAGAATAATCCTGAACACAAAGTACACAAAGAAGTTCAGAGAGATAAAACCACTTAAAGCAAATACTAATACTGTACTTTGCAAAATTGAATTTCCTCAAAGCCATAAACCCTTGTCGCCCAAGATACTGATGACCCCAAAAGCTAAGCAGCCCATTTGGCCTACATTAGCCTCCCACCCTCCACCTAATCTCAGATGGGGGTCCAAGACATCACCAGCAACCTAACCTAGATAATTTTCAAATTTTAGCCGAAGAGTTTCATAGCTTACCACATACAGTACCTTTGTACTCTATATGTAAGTTTTTCAAGGCTGCCTGAGACACCCATCGTCATTGACCATTCTTTGTAACCTGGAGAGGAAGAGACCTTCCAATGAGCTAATATTGTCTGTTTGGCCACCACCACTGATAAATAGAAAATGTATAGTCCCCTAAGAAGCATTTCTCCAAAGACACCAAATCTCCTAGCAGAACCATACGATTTGTCAGGGTGAATTTAGCATGTAATATTTCAGAAATATTTTCCCACATCTCAGACCTGTATGCCTGCAAGTGAACACAAGAACACTATACATTTCATACTAGCAGCAGAAATAGTTGAATCTAGCATGCTCCTTAAGGGCTGTTTCTTTTTGGCGCCACATTGTATTTGAATTATTTTTTCTCTAGCCTCTGGCTTGTGACCTAATTGCTGCTGAAATACAACTGCTTGCTGTGTAGTAATTTCAACTGAAAAAAAAAAAGTGCTGTTTGTTTCAGGGCTAGTCATTCTTAAACTGTACTGGTGCTTGCTATAATTTAAAATGAAGTTTGGCTTACTTTCAGACACTTTCAAAACAGAACTGGTAGTCTGCTACATGTATAGCCTCTGTAATTCGGATTTAGCTGTACAAATTTATGCTACCCCACATCGCTTGATGATTAAATCCTGCTAGCCACTGTGAAGGTGTAACAAGCTTTGTCATGCATAGCCTTCTTGAGTCCCAGCCTCTCTAATTTGGTTTCAGCTCTCTGTTAAGTACAAACCCCCTCCCTCCCTATTAACTAACAGATACTAAAAGCTGTCTCCTTTCTCTCCTGCAGAAGTAACACAGGCTCCCCTCGTGGGTGCAGGTTGTGAGGGTCAGGATACCCTCCCTGAGCAGTGTGGGACCCCCCCTTCAAGCAAGTCAGGCAAGGTAATTTAAAGCACCTCCAGTGAGCAAGCAAAGGCAGAAGCAGTGCAGCCATGCAGTCTTTGTCACTGTTCTTGAGCCACAGAAGGAGGCCCCACCAAAGCTCTGCGTCAGCTGCCCTGCCACCCCCACCACCACCCTTGGTGGGCTCTGTGATATATAGGGGAAAGTCAGGTGACCATTCAGTACCAATCAGAACACTTTCCCATTAGTAGGCTATAACTGCCTGCCACTAGTGGCCGCTATTCCATTATTGCCTAATTTTCTTTTCACTCCTTATGATAGGCAGCTTAAATTACTCCAGCTACAGTTTAAAGCTGCTCATCCCTTACCAACATACCAGATTGTTTCGCTAACTTCTTCAGCAAAGTTCGTAATTACAAGCCACCTCATAAACATTATCCACTTAGCCTCATTCCCAATCACTCCGACCTAAGATGCTTTCCTTGCATTTTTTACTCTTGATGTCCTTTTTCTCTGCATGCCCTCCCCTGCCCTCTCCTCTGCACCCTTGCATCACCATTCCTACTATACTTCTCCTGCTCCTCCACATCCCATCCTTTGCCCACACCTCTGGCTACTCCTTCTTCATTACCATGTCCCTCCCCCACCTCCCGCTTGCTCCTGCCCACCTGCCCCCAGAATCCACTTGTTACCCTTCTCTTTATGGCTCAGATATACTTTTGTTTCGCCCACTCCATATTACAAACAAGCTACCCTCTCTACTGGCTCGATGCAGAGAACTCAGAAGAAGAAGATCCTAAAATGTGTATTATCTAGGATCTCTATTATCCTCCTGCTAATCACGGGTAACATACACCCAAATCCTAGCCCTGTTACTACCACTCAGTGCAGGACAGTGAAACCCAAAGGTCTCATGCTCGCTGCCATTAATATATGCAGTCTACAAGCCCTTGCCATGACTGAAACATGGCTATCTCAGGGTACCCCAGATGCAGCTGTCTCCCTGCCGGGACATACATTGTTCAGAACTGATAGACAGGAGAAGAAGGGTGGGGGCATGCACTATACCTCCATGAGTCCCTGCAAGGTGTTAAAATTGAAACAATACACCCAGGTGCAGGTGCCCAGACCCTCAGCCTAAAAGTGACACTTGGCAACTCTGAGAAATCTCTCTACCTATTGGCAGTCTAGATACCTTCTAGCAATCAGAAGGTTGCTTTCTCTTCTGTCCTAAACATCATCGCTGAGCTCCCCAAAAACTCTGAAATCATCGTCCTTGGTGATTTTAAAACAAACTGGCTAGCCCCCCCCAGATGTTCTGTCCCAGACATGTTGCTGCAGCCCTAAATCTATCACAGATGGTACTTACCTCTACTAGGGTAAATGGCAACAGGGACTGTAGTAACCTCCTTGATCTCATTCTCACTAATCATCCTGAGAGAATTCAAGATGTTTAGGTTCTCGCAGATTCACTCAGCGATCATTCCCTAGTCACCTGTCGCTGGTCAAACAGCTGGAAGCCCCCCTCAGAGATCTCCAGACACCACCAGCTAAAGAAAGGATCCCTGGCATATTTCCGCAATCACCTCCTAAACCTTTACTGGTCCCCTCTCGATCACGAGTCATCGGTGGATGCCGCCCTGTCCTTCTTTATTAGCTCATTCCAAGCTGCCTGTGATATCTTTGCCCCTTTTGTAAAAAGGATAGTAAAATTCCAGTCCTTTCCATGGATAAATCGATCCTTGCTCGACCAAATGAATGCTTGGGACAACCTTGGCACCCTGCCCTGGAGTCTGAGCACCCTGCTGACTGTCAACTCTACCGTGCTGCTTGGAACTCATGTACCTGGGCCATCCGCCAAGCCAAGGTGGCATACTATCAGGCCAATCTTTCAGCCATCTGGGAAATGAGAAAAGGTTCTGGGAAATGTAAAGAACTAGTGGAAAATCCTCCTCCCCTCCATCCCTGTTGATTATTGATGGAGCCCCACCCAAGACCCCAGCAAGATTGCAAATGCTTTTAACGCAACCTTCTCTGACCTGAGCTCCATCCTCTGACCTTAGCTCCATCCTCCCCCCCCAACTTTTTTGCAGCATCCCCTAGTCAGTTCCCACCCCCTTCTTGTGCTCCACCTTTTCACTTTAGGACAATCTTCCCGAGTACTGCCCACACTTACCTCTCCATGTTCCTCGGCAAAACTAGGAGTGGTGACTCCCTGGATGTAAAGCTGCTCTCCTTAATGCTTGATGCAGTTCTAACTCCCATAGCAAAAATACTCACTATGTCTCTGTGTCAAGGGCAGTTCCCTTCCCTGTGGAAAAGGGCGGTCATAACTCCAGTACACAAAATGGTGATCACACCTCTACTATTAACTACAGGCCAATCTCCATCCTTCCTCCCTTCTCAAAAGCACTGGAAAAAATTGTAGCCAAGCAACTTACTGAATACCTGGACTCACATCACTTACTGTGCAAGCAATATAGCACGGTTTCAGGAAGGGTCATAGTACAACCACCGCCCTCCTGGAGTATACCTCCTTTATCCATAATGCCCTTGACCAGAGTGCCTTGGCCGGGTCTGTCTATATCTATCTTTCCAAGGCTTTTGATACTGTTAATCACCCTATGCTAATAAACTCCCTCCTTTCTGTTGGTATATCCCAAGAGGCTGCTGGCTAGTTCTCCTGCTATCTCCATGGATGTACACTGCAAGTGAATATAAATAATACCCTATCCTCAAATCTTCCTGTCCGATCGGGTGTCCCTCAAGGATCCATCCTTGGCCCACTCCTTGTCTCTCTCTACTTAAACTCCCTTCCTATGGCCTCCACTGGCTGTCTCCTCCTCTATGTAGACAATGCAGTGATCTTTAGTTGTCATCCAGACCCCACACAGCTTCAATTGTCCTTAAAGGATTCTTTCATTGAAATCGAATTATGGTTTACCTCCCACAAGCTAGTCCTTAACTATAAAAAAACAAAGGTTATGCTATTCGCCCACCCACAACATAAACATTACTGGACCACCCTGTCTATACAAAGTTCCCAGGGTTCCACTCTGGAACCAGTCACTTGCTTTAAATATCTGGGAGTCACCCTTGACTCGGCCCTTTCCTTCTGTGAACATATAGCACAGACATGCTCCGCAATAAATATCAGAATTTGCCTCCTGTATAAATTCAGACTCTGCCTCCCTCCAGACGCTCTATGACTAGCCATCTCTAGCTCCATCCTTTCCATGGTAGACTATAGTATAATCATCTATGGTGCCACCTCAGACTCTGCCCCTTCCCCGATAAAATGTGCCCTGTGTAAGGCCTGCCAGCTAGCCACAGGCAGTGACAGGCTCATGCACACTTGTGAACTCTATCAACAATCATCCTGGCTCAACTTTCAGGGTGGCTATTTTACCAGATCTGCCTACTGGCCAAAAATCCAACTGGGGCTATCCCCCGGCTGTCTCTCACTTCTCCAACCCAGTCTACCCAAATGGTCCACCAGACTCTCTGACTCTACTGCCTTTCACATCCCCTTTGTTAAAACCAATGCTGGTCAAAGGTCCTTCCATTACAGGGCTCCACTCTGGATGAACCAAATCCCTGGTCCTACCCTATCGATACCAAGGCTGGGACCATTTAAAACTGAGTTACGAGACTATGTCATGTCCAACTCCAAATGTGACCACTGAAAACCCCTATGGTGTTGCTCTAAGTGTTTGTCATGAAATAGGCCTCTGTATTTGTTCCCATTATCTCCCGTATTTGACTTTGTTTCCTTGTATAACGTGGTGCCTTTGTAAATGAGTCCCTGACTCAAAGGGTTGTAATTTCTAGACTTTACTAAATCAATAATAAATAAATAAATAAAAAAAGGTACACAAAACCAGAACATGTAGGCCGTATCCATCCTGGGGTAACCATATCTGGGACAACGTCCGTCTGAGTCCAAATGGAACTTAGCCAGCCTGTGAGAAGTGTAATATGCCTGCTGAAGGCAGAAACACTACATCCACTTAAGCACACTGCTCATAGGTATCCTGATGGCCTCCTCTAAGATAAAGGCTCAATCCTGAACATGCAAGATTCAAATCCTAAATGGGCACTCCAAATGATTAACATGTTAAGTTGGGTTAGTACTATATGCAACGTGTATCCCCAAGAAACAATACAGATTCACTAGCCACACATGGACTGATGTTCAAAACTAATCTTATTTATTTTCTTTATTGGTTTGAAAGATGCCCCACTACTTCAAAGACTGACATTTTACCTTACTAGGCTTCCTCAGGGAGTCAGGGCCTATACAAATTTAAAATTAAATCATGAAGAAAACATTTTCAATTTGCAGCTTAACAAACTATGTTTCACTTATAAAAGTATTTTCTTTCAGCTCTAGGCTCATCTTATCATTATGTATCCCTCACTCACTCCAAGTTATGAACTACCAGTATAGTATTCCACATTTTTCAACTTCATTATAGTGCTAAATAAATATAGGAAAGAAAAGTTATCACATCAGACTTACTATAATAATTATGAGAATAACTTGGGTTGGATATTATAAAGAAATAAAGGTAATAATAGTATCAAGTAGTGTAAGAAAAAATATGTAAAAAATTATAATTTTTGAGAGTGGACTACTAGGATTCAAATCACACTAAGGGAACTGTCATCTCCATGGTGCTAACAAGTTGAGCTATAACTGACACTTGGACTGAAGCTGCAACCACAGTGAACATTATTGGTGCTGTGATTGATATTTGGGGCATGTAGCCCTAGGGATAATCTCACTTGTGTCTCTATTATTGAAATATAGACAGAAAAGGACTCTGATATTTCTTTAGAAAATGATGGAAGAGTCAGTATTAATATTTTTAAGAATATAGCTGAATACATGAGCTTTGGCAGCTATTTCATGCCCAGTAACATGGTATAATGGTGTGGAGCAGGACACAGGCGGAAATGATGTCAGTGTGCCAAAGTGATTGCTGGCTGGCTGGTATGATCATCCATTGGTAGCTTCTTGAGTTTCACCCTCCTACTCCTGCTGTAAAAGTAGTGAGAAGCACTAAATGGGGTGTTTAGGGAGGACCCTGTCGCTGGGTGAAATGCTGCCATTTATCATGTGGAGAATTTTTACTACCTCATGATTGTACTTTGGAGAATGCAATTAATTGTGCATAATGCTCAAATTTTCAGGGTCTGATATTTCAACATCTATTCATGTAGGCATGCAGCATCTGAAAATTCATGCATTTAATGTACATTTAAGGGATGAGAAATGAAACATATACCCAGAGCTACAGGTAAACGTTAAAGATAAGAGTGGGTCTGAATATTGATAACAAAAAATAGTGTAACTTAACCTGTTACAACATTTTATTTTTGAAATTATAGAAACTAAAGCTCAGGAGGATTAAGAATTAATATTAAATTCATGATCTCAAGATTTTTGTACATGTACAAATTTTTGTTCTAGATATGTATGAAACAAGCTAGCATTAATGGATATTCTCATAAGTATGATGTTCTTGAAAGGTTTGGAATACTAATTAACTTGATGAATGAATAGTGGAATATTTATGTTTCATGTGACATTATTGTGAAAAAAGACATATCATGGGGTTTTTCATATGTCTGCTCATAATGAATTTAATTGCATACATAGGATATTGTATTAGAAGTGATAGTATATGATTGTAATTTTTTGACCACTAGCTGACAAGTTAAAATAATTTTATTATGTGATAAGTGTTTTTTCCTATATTTATTTAGCATTATAATGAAGTTAAAAAATGTAGGAATACAATGCTGGGAGTTCATAACTTGGAGTTAGTGAGGGACATATGATGTTTACATGAGCCTAGATTTGAAAAAAAGTACTTTTATAAGTGAAACAGAGTTTGTTAAGTTGTAAATTGAACAATGTGTTCTCAATGATTTAATTTTACCTTTTGTATGGCCCTGTACTCCTGAGGAAGCCTATAAAGGTGAAACATTGGCCTTGTAGTAGGGGCTCTTTCCAACCCCCCAAAAAAATTATACTATTTTTGAACATCAGTCCATGTGTGGCTAGTGAATTTGTCTATTCAGTCTTGATCATCCCAGTATAAATTTTATTTCCCAGACTTTTCAATAGCCTGCAGTGTATGATAGGGTTTTTATAAGCTCTGATCTTTAGCTGGCTGACCTTGCTGAACTTGCAGAACTAAGTACAGTCACAGAGGCTTGTACTTAGCCCTGGCAGAACAGCGAGAGTGACAAACATCTGATCTTATAAAATTCCTAGAATGCATTGCAGGCTTTTGAATCTCCCACTGCTGCTGCCCTCCTCTGATGCCAGCTGTAGGGGAATCTGGGATTTCTGGTTACAGCAAATGTCACATTGGAAGTCAACAAAGTCACCCTGATGCATCTGCTATACAGCAGTAAACAGTAAGGCCCAGATATTCAAAGGGGTTGTGCATGGTGCAACAAAGTCGCACTGGTGCAACCCCGCATTGTGCCCCAGTAGGACATAGAAAGGACTGCCAGGCACAGTGCAAAGCCCCATGCACTGGGGCGCAATGTAATTGGATGTGGCAGATGCAGGGGACGTGCCCATGCATATGCGGCACATCCCAATATTCAGCCCAGGATGTACAGCACCTATGCTGGCACAGTCTTGCAGTGTGCTGCATAGGGGGGCTCAAAGTTGAGCCCGTGAAGAGTAGGATCAACTTCAGGCCACCCACAGGTGGGCCGCTGTATTGCAGGGCACAACACAGCAGCCGTCAGCCGTGGGTGGCCACCTGCCCACCCTGAACACTAGCCACAAGCACACATGGCTCCCTGATAGTCTAGTGGCCTCCACCCAGCCCGTTGCCATGATCACAGTAAATGCATATGATTCCATACTCTGGTAGTCTAGTGGTCCCCTCCTTCCTGAATCCCCAATCATGGTAATCCCGTTAAATAAAGCCCTGGTGGACTAGTGATACCCACTTCCTTCCAGATCCAGAATCATAGCAAATCCCTGTTAAATACAGCACTGGTGGACTATTGGTCCTCCTGCCCATTGCCACAATCAGCGGGACAGCACCAGAACAGACTTCCCTGGTGATCCAGTGACACCCCCACCCCTCCCACCCACACAGATCCCCGTGCCCACCCCACTCCTCCTGTCATTGGTGGGCAGCTGCAACCCACCTGCATACCACCTGGTTGCCCGCCGAATGACAGGTACAGTATGGGCTGTAAGCCCATTGGTCTGCAGTGTGGACCAATGAGCTTGCAGGCCACATTGTACTAGACAGTCCCAAATATGTGAATGACAGTTGTCACATACAACACCACCCAGTGTTCCTCACCCTCTCAGCTGAACTCCTGCAATGGTAATGGACTCTCAGATTGTCTGTGCTAGGTGCTTGATGTAGAACACAATAGTAGAGGTAAAAGGGGACATCCCTGCCTGGTTCCTTGGTGAAGGGGTAGCAAACTGAGTGATGTCCTGCTACATTTGTGCAGGCTTGAGGAGCCCTCATAGGTATTCTGAAGGAGCTGTATCAGAGGGCCCGGGAATCCCAGCCTACTCATAACTGAATATAGAAAGAGCCAAGAAACCCAGTCAAATGCCTTCTCAGAATCCAGACTAAAGCGTGTTGATAGCCATTTGCATCTCTACATCTCATATATAGGATGCATTGTTCACTTGGTGTTCTCAGCAGTTATTCTGGAGTTTACAGATCTGGTCTGATCAAGTCCCACCAGGGAGGGGAGAAGCCAATCCAGTCTACATGCTTGTTTGCCAATAAAGTTTTTATAATCAGCAAAAAGAACCAAAATCAGTCTATATGAGCCACAGAAGTTAGGTTTTTTGTTGGGATTTGGAATCACAGAGATTGTTGCATATGACCAAGATGGCAGGGATGGATCTCCCTTCAGGGTTGCATTGAATGCCTGGAGCAGAGGGAGTAGGATGTGTTCCTTAGTAGCCTTAGAGAATTCAGCCCCATATCCATTAGGTCCAGGGGCTTTCATGGTCTTGGAGCACCTGGTGACTGCATCAACCTCCTCTGCTGTGATTGGGTCCATTGGATAGGAACTCTGAGCTTCGGAGAGGCAGGACAGTGTCGGGGGTATTCAGAAACAAGTCTATAGTGTTCTAGTGTACAGCCTATTCCATGGTATATAGGGCTTAATAATACTATATGTGCAAAATGCATTGGTCATGTTGTGTAGTTTTGCTAGTCATGCACCAGAATTTGGGTGAGTAAGTATGGCAATTGTCTCTAGATGACTTTGTTTGCAAATCTGATACGCTAGCAGATGGGAGGCCTTAGCTTTCACCTCACAATAGCGCTGTCTACGAAAGGTTAGGTCTATTTCAGTCTGTTGTAAACAATAGTCATCAAAATCAGCAGATTGCACCATTGATCTCTTTAGCATTATTGTCTTGCAGAATTTCCTCTATTTTGCTTTTAAGATAAGATCCTTAAACGCTTGGCTCCTCAAATAGTAGGGATTGAGATACCTATAAGTGTTGTGCTTCTCCAGCCCCATATCCCAATGGCTGATCACTGGGTCATGGTCTGAGTGAGCAATGTTTCCCAGATGACAGTCCACAAGGTTAGAGAGATTCCCCACCTGTGTGTAACAGTGATCATTTCTGAAGTATGAGCCATGAACTGAGGAAAAGTGGAGGTAGTTTCTTGTACGTGCTTGTGCAAAGGGTCATGTGTCTGACCATCCCACCTCCTGTGTGAAGCGTTTGAAAAATTTATGAGATGCTGGCTGAATAGTGGGAGCAGGGTTGGAGGAGTCCCAACTTGGGTTTGGGACAATGTTGAAAACCCCTGCCAGCAGTAGGATTCCTTGAGTCAGTTCCAGGATTTTGTCTAGGAGTTTTGACCGTTGAAGTATTCAATCTTGGAAGGAGGTATAGGTTGGCTAAAGTGACTTCTTGGTGGTTGTGGTAGCTCTGTACTATTATCAGGCATCCTTCTGGATCCTTCCAGGTATGGGTGGATTGGAGTGGGTAGGGTGAGGAATAAGAATTTCTGTCCCCTTTCCTACTGCCATAATGAAAAGAAGAGAGAAATATAGGCAAAACCATACTTTGCCAGTTTCAAATGTTCCTGGCTGGACAGGTGTATCCTCTGCACATAGAAGAGTTCTGACTTTGTTTTTGTTCTGATAGGGTATTATTCTAGACCTTTTTATGTGGGTGTAGAGCACATTAATATTCAGTGAAAATAACTTTATACTGGGGTGAATCATTTCCTAAATAGAAATGAAATGTGGCCCCATCCCCAGACCCCTCCCCCAGCAACACCCTGCCACAGGACACATCATCACATTTTCAGATACATATAGACGTTGTATAACAATGAACAAACAAATCTTTAACAGTAGGAAGTAATAGGTAGGGCTGGTCTGTATCCCAGGCCAGGATTGGAGGTGTGAGGATCCAGGCTGAGATACAAAACTGAGGCCTGTGTGTGTCAACTGGGAGCACTCTGGCCTACAAAGTAAACTACAGGCTTCCTCATACTTGGATCTACATGGAAACCCAGTGGGAAGGGCATGAACTGTGTCTGAAGGTAAGGTCTCTAAAGAGGGGTCTCCTAATGTATCCACACAAAAGAAAGAGGCCACAGGATGGAAGTTGTGGCCCTGCACAGACATAGAGATAATAACTAGCAGTGGCCTTTATGGTTGGGAGGGGAAGCAGTAAGTGAAAAAAACAGGACCTTTGAGCTCCTTTTGCTGGAGTAATGAGAGAGGGGCCATCTAGAAAAAAATAAAGGGCATCACCTTTAACTGATTCCTGCTCTGGCACACTAGTGATCAAACATCCCCATGGAGGACTATCCCCGCTACAAAAAAAAAAAGGGTGTTCAAGAGGGGTGGTGGCAAGGTCACACAGTGTTTATAAACATCCACCCAACACCTGGAGACTGACCTAGGATGAATGAGGCAGCCAAGAACCCCTTGCATGGGGTAGGCAATAATATACCCCAGATGCAGGTGGACCACCAGCCTGGTCATGACCACCCTTCTCCTCGAAGGGTCAAATGTGACAGTTAGGTACCAGCTGTATGTCAGTAAAATACTCAACTGAGTCACTTGCCCAGTAGTAGCTCTGAATAAAGGGATGGGGGTAGGGAGGAGAAGACACTGGCCCAAGGGTCACAGTTCAACTCATGGTTGTGATTAAACCTGTTGTGGGATTTAGGACTTGTAGTGGTGCATCTCTGTGCCTGCCCCCACCACTCCCCAACACACAGCACAGAAAGCATTTTATATACAATTACATATCCCTTCACCAGCACCTTCTGGGTCCCCTCCTGGAACCCAGTAATCAATGGGGACAAGCAACCTTATGGTGACTTTGTGAAAAGATGTGGATAGTCCGCTGCTTATCTCTGTCCAGTAGGGGTTTATTCATAGTTCTTTGCTGCCTCAATCAGCCAGCATGGTAGTGCATAGTCAGTAAGTAACTGAGCAGAGGGTGGTCCCCAACCATCAGCCCAGGGTGGAGGACTTAGAAATTACAAGAAAATATCTACAGTGTTTGAGGATGTTTCTTCTGGTAAGGCCCCCCATCCGTGCTGGTCACAGACTGAGATTTCCAATGTTTCTGGAAATACATGCAGAGTGGGAGGCCCTTCACTGAGGTGGTCTGTTTATCTGGACTCTTCCCTCCACAGGTGGCAGAAGTCCCAAGTAACCTCCACAAACATCCGAGGCCTCCGGTCCTGGCCTTGACTCCTCCGCAAATCCACCCAGCAGCCAGAAAAAGAGTGATTGCTATGAGTGGGTACCTGTACTGTATATGAAAGTCCCATCACTTCCATGGATTAGGCCAGGTCACTGCCTGGCAGTATTGATGCTTGCTAGCATATGGGATAATACTGGCTCAAGTCTGTTTTTGCTGCCTGTGCCGCTTGCTAAATGATCAATGGACCCACAGCTCTACCAGAGTGTGGTGCATGACACCCCTGCACACACAAGCCCCTTCTCACTTCACTGTGTCTCATGCAGGCTGGGTGCTACAGGTGAGACCAATAAATTTCCTGAGTGGCTGCTCTGCTATAGTGATAGCACGCGACCACACCATCCCCGCCAGAGGTCTCACAGGATCCTGACTACCCACAGCCAGCCATAGTACAAATCAATTCTGCACAGGAGATACTAGGTGTGCTGATAAGCTGCAAATCTTCTGCCAGTGGAGGGCTCAGACACCCATCACAGTGTGAAGGAGTGAAAAGTAGAGCCTGGAGTTGTGGGAATGTACAGGTAAAGGAGAGCTGTTGACTGCCAAGTTGGCATGGGAGGGCCTAGGACCACCAATCTACTGAAGTTCTCAGCTGATGATGTGGCACTTCAGGGAATGGCAGCACTAGGACTCACCTATAAGTCATACCTAAGGTGAGTTAGGCATCAGATACAGCTGTCAGGTGCTGAAGAGATGCTGGTTGTTTGTGGTGCCAGTAGTCTGCCACAATCTGCTTGAAGACCTCCACCCCACATTGAGTTGTTTCCTCTGTTTCTGCTGGTTCCAAAGGCACTGTGAGAGTTTTCTTGCAAGAATTTGAATTGGTGCAGTTTGTTTTTTGAAGAGGTGCTGCAGTCTTCTGCAGTTAAATTTCAGCTGCTGCAGCTTCTGTGGATTCAGTAGGGTGGGGCCCTTTCGGAAAGTAGATTACCATTCTAGTAGGGTAGGGGATTAAAAACTTGAGCTGGGCAGTTTTTTCTGTGCTCACATGATAAGGATACAAGCTTTGCATTGAGCCGTGAGTGCTGAGGTTTAATAATTTTCAAAATACATGCAGTTGTGTTGAAAAAAAATACCAATGTTTGTTTCCATGTGGTGTGAAGGATAGTCTTTCTCCTGGAAGCAGAAAGGTTTCAGGTGAATTGCCAGTGGCTGAACCCCAAAGCAAGTTTGGGGCCCAGCATGCAATGTGCTTGCTTGATCTCGAGGGTGAGGGAGGGCAGGCAGGAGCTCCAGTGAGGAATGGAGTAGCTGTTGGAGGAAAGGGACCATGGATGTCCCCACTGCGCCTTCTTATAAGGCTGAGATCTGGATGTTATTTCAGTGGTTTCAGTTCTCTGCAGCCTCTGCTCTGTCTTGGACAGCCTGAACTGCATTGTGTAGCTGGACTATCACTTGTTTGGTTGTGTCAGCTCTGTGGTCAGATGTCGTTAGTTTTCCTCTACCCCATCCTGTTGTATTTTCCAGCTTTCTGATGTCAGTGCAGAGGGCAGCAGTTGTGATGCATTTGTTGCTTGACATCCCTCAGTTCTGTTAACATTAGGGTCATCTGACACTGTAGAGCTTTGATTCCTGGAGTATCTGATTTGATGCAGCCACTTTGGCCAGATTCTGGGTGTGTGACCCTCACTTTCTGAGGTGAGGCACCTTCTGTGACTCTATCTCCAGCCATATATTCTGAAGGCAATATTGCCCTCATCCTTTTCCTCTGTGACATCTGATGGCCTCCTCAGTGTTAATTTGATGTGTTTGTACCTGTTATGTTGTTATTTAGAGGCTATATTCTCTAAGCCTGAAGGGAGCTCTGATTCTGTGCTGCTTCAGGAGCATGACATCAGTGGAAGTCTTGGATGAGATGCTCTTAGTGCTGACTGTTCCCTTTTAAATTGTTACTGAGCTCTGCAGTTCCAGGAATTAGCATGTATCAGAAACAGCATGGGTGAAATGTGTTTAGGGAAACGTAAGAACACTGTCTGAATATGTAGTTGCATGAAGATAATGGTTAATTGACAGTTACATTGATTAGCAAATATAGGTGTTCAATGATATGGAATTGAAAGTTCAGGATTTTAGGTTCAGAATACAGGATAGCATTATCTGAATTCCAGGTTCAGTATAAAGAACTCCATGTTCAGGATTACAGTTCTGTATTCTGAACCTAGAATTCCAAATCTAAAACCTACAATGATGGAAATTAACTTCCAGTCTGAGTAGTCTTAATTGTCCTTGTCTGAACCTGGAATCCAGAACAATACATGCAATCTCATATTCCTTTGGACTGGTTGCTACAGAAACTGCTACAGCCTTCCAATAGTACACTGTGGCTTCTCTGAAATAGACTTTAATTTTGCAGCACAACTGGCCCTGATCCTTTTGTAGGTTAAGAAGTAGGATTTGTGAACCTCTTTTGACTTGAGCTCCATCTGGATTTCAAACTACAAGAAAATCTGAAAACATATTTTAGACAAACCACCTTCTTAGGTCTAAACGGAAATGCAAAAGTTCAAAAACACTCCCAACATGCTCAAACACAATCTCAGAACTCTGCTCCCCCATGTACCGTAACTTATCTATTGGTCAGGTGTGAGCTAGGGCTTGTCTCCCCCCATTGTGACTACTCTACTTTTACGACTGCTCATTCATAAAATATCATTGGATTTTCTGTTGAATTCTGCCCCTTCCCATCTCAATTACCTTTCTCTCCATCTCCCTACCTCAAATAGTCTTCAGGTCTTCAGAGATGGTAACTATCCTGGTTCTTCACATCCAGTTTCTTCAAGTTTTACCAAGGGGGTATTAGAGAGACAAGAAGGAGACAGTACATGCTTTGTTTAGGCACTGCAGAATAGCCATTTATTTATTATTTTTATACTTTAATGTTGGAATTGATCAGATATTTTTGTGGATTTTGGATCACTGTAATATAAATGTTGAGTAATGGGTGTTCCAGGGGAGTGACTGGAGAGCTTGCCCCAAGTCAGCACTAGCTGCAGCAACAGGCCTCAATGAATGCCTCAGGGAGTGCTGGAGCCAGCCTCCTCAACAGGGCAGGAGATCCCCTGCTCTGGGACTCAGTACTCAAAGCCATCCGAGACATGGACAAGAAAATAAAGGAAATATTAGACCGCATGGGGTTACAGGATGTCAAAACTGAGGGAGCTTTGACTGCAGCAAAAGTCTGATGATCATTCAATACAGACACAAACTACAGTGGCCAAGATAGCTTCAGAGAACTCATATCTTTGAACATGCCCCCATGAAATGAACCTCTGAACAGTTGGCCTCCCAGAAGGAACAAAAGGGGAGGATTAAGTGTGCTTCATAAGGACATGGTTGCAAGCTTCACCGCCAGGGGACATGGGGCCAGAGCAAGAAGACAGCAAATGGTCATACAGAGTAAACTTTTAGACCCCAGAATTGAACAGATATTGTAGGTGCCAAGGATGATCCTAATTGTCACAAAGGGTCCAGAGCCATGGCCTCATCTTGTGGTGGGACAAAGCCTTTACAGAGAGAATATCATGACCTAAAAGTCTTTCTAGACTGGTGATATGCCTCACAATCCTGCAGGAAGCTGTTTGACCCTATTTGTCAACACTTGAGAGGACTGTGTATAGACCATTCTTTATTGGCACCAGCTAGGCTGAGGATCACATATGGGAGAAAAAAACCTTTCAATATTCAGACCCCAAGGAGTCAAAAAAAGGGAGATAAACTTGCAGCTGAGTTTTGAAGTGTGCCTCAGTCTCAGTCACAGGAAGGTGCCTTGTCCAATAAGGAAGAGTAACAGACAGCATTTCACTCCAAAAACTCTAAGGGCTTTATTTTCAAAACTCCGAGAATGCCTCAAACTCCTGGTACACCGATCATGTAGCGAGAAGGGCTTGCAGCATTCTCCCAGCCAGCAATCAAGATTTTCAATCCCTAGTGCCAAATGCCACAAGTTAGATCAGCTTTTCCATGGTCTAACTTGCACCATTTAGAGGACTTTTTTTTATGGGGCTTGTGCCAAATCTTTGGCACAAGCTGTTGTAAACTGAGGAAACTGTCGCAACTGCACCCGATGTACTAAAATTGGGTGCAGTTACATGATAGGAGTTTGGCACAGCTGCACAAAAAAAAGGTGTGACACCCTCTGAAACTTGAGCCCTAAAACTCTAAAAGGTTTTTTCCACACTGCAAATTGTTGGGACTGGGTTAGGGATTGGTACGTGAGGAGACTTATCCTGATATACAATGTGCAGTGTATTTGTCTTGTATTTTTGACTCACACTTTCTTTGCCTAGGGCCAAGTACTACTTACTTTACTATATGGAGTGGGACTTGTCTAATAAAGATGGTGCTAACCATGAGGAGAAGCCAGGGATACTGTGGGTTTTGGCATGAAAGTGGTAAGCTGCCGATTCAATATTTGCTTTACGTATAATGATTCCTCATCTTAATATGGTAGTGTCTGCCTTTGTACAACAATCAATCAAACAAAAATGTCTTTTAACCATTCATATCATTCATTGAGCAAGATCATTTTCAAAGTGATCTTGGAAAGAACAGGTACATACAGTAAAAGGAGTCATATATACAGAAGAAGCATACAAGTAATTTCATATAACAAGACTGACAAAGCATATAAATGACAATATGACATAAACAGGCTAAGTGTAATGCTAGCCAGTGAAATGAAACCTACATGTCTTCTGGAGGGCACCATATGTAAAGGGATAGACAACAGCCCCATTCCAGAGGTCTGACAGACCCCTAGAAGGTACTCAAAAAAGGTAAAATGAAACATAGAATGGCCCTAAAGAGGAGGGATGAAAGAGAGAATTTGGAAAGGGAAATGGGAAGGAAAAAAAGGGTTAAAAGGGGTAAAAACTGGGAGCAAGTGCAACAAGTCATGGACAAGAGTTAGGGTGATAAGTGCTACAATGTCATAGACAAGCATAGGAATGATGGATCCAGAAGCAACAGGTAAATAGCGTGTGGTCACCTGTAGCAGTTGCATGATTCCCTCAGATAACCTACTAATAGAGCTTTAAAAGTGATGGGACCGGGAATAGTGGTAATCTTAAGCGTTCTTTTGCATATCGTTCCATAGGGAAGGAGAATAGTTAACTGTGGCCAATCCATGCCGGGTTTTTGTCCTGGATACAATAAGATTGATTAAGGTGAAGTGTCTTAGGCCATATGACCCCTTGTACAATCAAATAGACTAGATATGTAGGCTGGCAGTTTATCAGTTTGAGCCCTGTAGGGCCAGAGCAAAGCATTTCTTTGCCTCCTTACGGCAAAGGAAGACCAGCCCAGCACCTCATAGAGAAGGCAGTGATGAGTATGTGAGGGTGAATCCAGGGTAAACTGCAAAAGCAATGATATGAACTGTCATGTTTACTTAGGGCCGAGTTGGGACAATGTCTATAAAGTATGTTGGCGTAGTCAAGCAGAGGGAGAAAGGTTGTTTGAACTAATCTTTTTTTGGCTTCAAGAGTGAGTAATTGCTTAATGCAGAAGAAAACACCAAGTTGTTGTCTCAGTCTTTTAGCAGTCCGTTCAGATGAACCGTAAAGTTGAGCCTGTTGTCCAGCCAGAACCTGAGGTACTTGAATTTATCCACAATTTCCAGTGATTCACCGAGTAAAGTGTAGATCAACAAATTATCTAGTGAGCTTACATGAAAATCCCAGTTTAACAGCTGCTGATTGTTTCAGTTTAAAATAATGGCTTGTTTTCTGCTTGCTGTTGTCTATGGCTTTATTAGCATGTTACCTGTGTTAATCTACCTATACATCTTGCTAGTGTGTGGAAACAGTAACAATAGGACTCACTATTGCCATTCTGCATGTTTCCCTTCCTTTTATTACACAGATCATGGCTTGACCAGCAGATATGTGAAGTTTTATTGGACATTTTATCAGTTAGCACTGTGACTGAACCCCATATAAAATATCAACTTTAATGGTAATAAAAATTCTGATGCTAATATGAATGTACTTGTAATTGTGTTTTTGTGATTGTAATGTTTTATGGTAATACATTAACTATATTGCTATATGGCATGTCTTATATAAAATGAATACAATATAAGTTAGAAAACAGTTTTATTAAGAAAGACCAGTGCCCTTGGGAAAAGAGGCATAGAGGAAACACAACACAACAATATATTACAATAAAGTGAATATAGAAGGTATAACAGGAACATAATACTGGGCAGTTGTGCAAACTGAGGCACACTGCAAAACAAAATCCCATTGAAGTCCAGCAGCAGGGCACAACTGTGCAAAGAAAAACATTATAAAACAATTGAAATCTAAACTGAGAAGCATGTCAAGGCACCCAATGGAAATAAAAAGATAAAGCATAAGAAAGAAATACCGTGGTTGGTATAGAGCAGGGGTTCTCAAATGGTGAGGCCAGCCTCCTTGGGGAGGCCCCAACCTGTTCCAGGGGAGGCTCAAGTAAGTAGGAAAAAGTACTGTATTTAAATTTTGGGTTTTATATATTTTGTGTGAAGAGATGAAGCAAACTGAAAGAGAATAATAATAGTAGGTGAATTTTATGTATTTATTTTCTAATGGGTGACAAGGGAAGGTGAATGAGCCAAGGTTCATTCCAGGTGTACCTGGGGAAGGGTAGGGAGTGAATACATTTCAAAAGGTAAATGCAAAACAATCAAGAAATATACAATGAGCAATAGTGCAAATAAATATGAACAATAAATTAATAATGAGTAGTGGTAATTGATCAATTTGTAAACTGATGGCAGAACAACCCAAATACAACGGTTGAGCATTGAAGTGCTAAGAGCAATAGCAGGAAGGAGTAAAGTAATCCCTGAGATGTTGCTTAGGAGCAGAGAAGGAGGGGGAGAGGCAAAGTATGCAGGAAGGTTGTTCTTATAGAGAGGAGAGATGAAGTAGTCTGACCCATGAAGGTACTGCAACAAGGGGTAACAATGGTTCAAGAGTGAGAATAGCAGATCAACTAGGTTGGTCTGTGGGGGTGGGGGAGGTTTACATTAAGTTGAATAATAATATTTGTTTATTTTATTTATTTGTTATTCAGATAACACCTTTGAGCACAGGAGCTCTTTTTCAAAAGTCCCAAGTCAGTATAAGACAAAGAACTGAATGTGAGCCAAGTACTCAAAAGGGCTTCAATTTATTCGCCGTGTACTGCATGAAGTACAGTACGTTATTTTTCTTTGGGGAGGCCCAAGATTATTTCAATTTTTGGGGGAGGCTCAAAATATTTTCCATGGATTTGGGGAGGCTCACTGTGACAAAGTCTGAGGACCATTGGTATAGAGCAAAATATGGAGATGAAACTGGTGTAGAAGGGAAAAGGCAAGAAAAGTAGAGGAAGAGGAATGAGAAGGAAGTAAGGTATAGGAACAGGAGACAGAAAATCAGGAATATGCATCTTGAAGTTCCAGTGTGCTGGCTGTGAGTAATTTAGACGGATGAAAGCACAGAGCTGAAGAACAGAGATAAAGTGCACTAGGACTACAGGATGTTATACTATGAGCAATATACTAAGAAAAGACATGTTATTTCTCCTAGAGTTATGTTGACACACTGTGCCAGTCATGCATAATGCAGACAGATAGGGAAGGAGAACTAAGAGAAGCAGTGCTCTAGTCTACAATACAGTATTTTATAATAGGAAATATATACTAAGAACAGCAATATTATTATGTTTTTCCATATTCATTTCTCCCTGGCCAGTCCAACATCCTCTTTTCTGGTTCTCTGGTGACCACCCAGCCTCAGGCATCACCCATTAACCCAATCACTGTAACCATCCCCACTGTTATTCTCTCCATGGCAAGGGTTTCAGATTAGGCGTCATCCTCCAGCAACTATTTCTGGATCTGGAAGCAGGCAGTGGGCCCTATAGGTGGGCCAAAATGTACCAGTGAGAGCTATCTTTCTGACAGAGATTGGCTGTTTAATTCCCCTGTAGTTCTCTCCAATCACACCACTGTGTATTCCCTAGCCAACTGGGGGTAACACCAGCATACAGCTTCCCCAGCAGCTGGAAGATGACTTTTCCAGAGCCCTACAGCAGGGTTTGCTAATACCATGGAAGTGCCATGCCAGCCTTCCTGAGCAAGGATGCACAGCCATCAGCAACACTTCTTAATCATCGACCGCCTATTTTCCAGCACCTCTGACGTATTCCCAAATATAGAAACATAGAATCTGACAGCAGACAAAGACTGTCTGGCCCATCTAATCTGTCCTTTTTTCCCTACCTACATTGTTAACACAGACCGTATTTGATCTACCACTCTTTCTCCCTCCCCTCTTCCTTTCCACTATAATTCCCTTGCGCCTATCCCATGCATTCTTGAACCTTGCACTGTCCTCACCCCCACCACCTCCACTTGATGATTGTTCCAGGGATCCACCACTCTTTCTGTGAAGAAAAAATCTTTGGTGGAGATTTAAACCCTTAATCCCCTTTTTCAGAGGCAGATACTTACCAGTGCACCAGTATACACTTAAAAGAATAACTGAGAAGAGTGTAGTGTAGGCTCAGCATCCGTATTTGCATGGCTCTGAAGTTATGGTATGAACACAGCATGAAAAAACTTCTATTTACACTGAATTAATTTTCCAGTACTGGACAAGAACCAGGGTCCTTAAGCCCTTCAGCTTACTGCTTTCCCAAATTAGCTACTGTATTGCAGCTGGACCTGAATCACTAGCATGGGAGAATGATGCACTACCCCCTGGCCATCGAGTGGCCCACAAGTGTTATTTTTAAGAGGTGTGTGCCAATTTGATACATGTGTGACCTTATTATCTGACCCCCTGGTTCCTGGCTACCCTGATGAAAGCAGCAGCATAGATGGGTGGGCACCATCATTTTTTCCAGGCATGATGCCCTGGCATCCTTCCTGTCAAATGGGATGTATTCAGCTGGAGGCACCCCTTGAAGTGACAACATTTATTCCTGGGTCCTGGCTTTAAATGTGGGCCTGGATTTTCATGCTGCTGTGACCCAATCAGTAACCCACAGGACAGACTACTGTAGCACATTTCCAACTTTAATGAGCAAACTGTGAGTGTTCATAATATATGTACACATCTGGGTCATGGACCTATTTCATTTGTCCAGGGTAATTCATTCTTTCAGCTACACTAGTTCTGTATTATGTGAGGGAGGCTCCACAAGCTCTGCACCTCTGTTCACATAATCAGGCTACAGCTCAACACTTCACAGCAGCAGCCTTAAGATTTAGGCTCCTTACTGGGCCGTCGGCACAACAGTAGTGTCACTGCTTGCAACACCAGCAACTCAAGTTTGGGAACAAGCTTGAATCATCCTGGACCAGTCAGCGGAAGAAGGACTGAACATGCCAGAGGATGCTTTCCTCCTTCAAGAAGGGACAGATGTGATCTTCACTGTGATACTGCCACCTAAGGGACCACAGGTGGTAGTGCAGTTGGGAAGCATATGGGTGAGAGGGTGTTGGCCAGGCTAAACACAGCACACTTGAATGCACATGCTTGGTGTTCCTTCTGTGTTCATGTAATCAGGGCATGGGAAGGAATGGAAAAATTGATAAGCCGAGAAAGCAGGATGATCCCAGACATGCTTGGGTCCTGCCATCCACCACTAGCCATTATCTCCACCCAAGATTCTTCTACACCTCCACTCCCCTCTGGAGGTGCAAGGTGTGTGTCTGGCTTGGCCGGCCATGCCACAAAGGGCAAGCTTGTGGGGCTGAAAGGCATAGGCATAAGTGGAAGGGATGTTTATGGGTCAGACTAGTTTGGCTGCACCATTTAGGAGCATAAAATTTAACTAAAATAAAAGATGTAGGCTCCTCTAGCCTCATTAACACATATCTGACAGGTGTCTCACTTGGACAAGTGAAACATAGGCTTAGAGTGCATGATGACCCCAACACATTCTAAGCCAATATACAGTTCATATACAACAGCATTTCCATAACACTGTCACTCCACCAGTGATCTTCAAGCAGTCTCTCTTAATTTCAGTCTGGACATCAGATAGGGAGATCAGCTTCATTTTCTGTGTACCCTTAGGGGGCTAGAGTCGAATGCCAGCATCAGCCCTAATAACTAGCATGAAGGTACAAAACTTTAGGGACCATGAACTTCACACTTCAGCAGTCTTCCCCTTTCTCGCCCTTGGCCACTTCAACTTATTAAAGCATTCCTTCAGACAGTAAGGGTCATGAATCAGATTTATTTCTACTTTAAACTCTGCAGTTTAACTTTTGAACACAAAGGGTAATTTACAGTACAGCCAAAAAGGTTCTCCAGAACACATGCTTGGAGACTGGGCATCTTCTACCTTACTGTAGTTGAACTCCACTACTGGTCCTCCATTTTTCTCTCCTGATGCCATATTCCTTGCCTTGGGCATTAACAGGAAAAAAAAACACCTCAGGTTTCCCTTTGAGCATAGAGGGAACCACTGTTCAGCCAGCTGGTTATCAGGGTCCCCCTTGAGCGGGAAACTACCTAAGGTCCTCATATCCTCCCAGTAGTTCTGCTACATTTTAGGTCATTAATTATCCCAGCTGCATGCCTGAGTACCCCAGCCCTTAGGGGCTTCTCTCCTGGACATCATTTCTCTTCTGTGTCTTACTCTCAGGTCTGCAAATGTTTGCCTAACTGTCTGTACCAAACTAAACTATACCTAAGCTTCTACCATTAATATTAACCTCTGACAGACACAACCCACAGATTAGTATTAGCATGGTAACTACTAGAAACATGGAAACATAGACTTTGATGGCAGATAAGGACTGCTTGGCCCACCCAATCTGCCCATTTCCCTGACTATTGGATAAGCTGCAGATTCTAGTTAACCAACAGCCTACTTACTTCTACCCCTCCACTATAATTGCCTTATGTCTGTCCTATGCATTCTTGAATTCCCCCAGTGTTTTTGACTGCACAACCTCCTCAGGAAGGCAGTTTCATGTGTCCACCACCCTCTCTATGAAAAAAAAATACTTCCTTACTTTGCCCCTGAGCCAGCCCCCCTCTATCTTCAATTTTGTTCTCTTGTTCTTGCACATCTCTTTTTCTGAAAGATGCTCCCCTCTTGGACTTTGTTGCTTCCCTTGAGGTACTTGAAAGTTTCTATCATGTCCCCCCCCCCTTTCCTCAAGGGTACACATATTGAGCTCTTTTAGTCTCTCTTTGCATGGCTTCTGTTGCAGACCCTGCACCAGTTTAGTTGTCCTCCTCTGGACTGCCTATGTCCTTGAGGAGATGGGGTCTCCAGAACTGCATGCAGTACTCCAGATGGGGTCTCACCAACTGTCTGTACAGAGGGATTGCAAATTCCTGTTTTCTACTGGTGTTGCTTCTCCCTATGCATCCCAGTGTTCCCCCCAACCCTCCTTACTGCCTTCTCACATTGCTTGCCTACCTTAAGGTCATCTAATATGATTACCCCAGGTCCCATTCCATTCTTGTTGTTGTAAGAATAAGCCAGAAGGGGAAGAAAACATATTCAATTCAGTGCTTTACAGTAACTGGTAATTGCTATTTTTCTTTTAAAATTAGATTGTGGGCTTTTAGTGATACTGTAATTTCTTTGCTGTCTTTACTTAGAATTGTTTTTGGGCTGTTGAAAATTTAAAACGTAGTGGTGGTGTATTTCTTTGCTGTCTTTAATTGCTGCAAATTTTCGCCCCCTCTCCATCCCCTTCCCCCAACTCTTAATTATATGTCCTGTTAAATCTGATTGACTGGAGCTAAACACAGGGGATAGTAAGGGGTGTGGGGTAGGAGGGGCATAAGGGGGAAGAAGTCCACCTCTCAGCACGACAAGTGTTTTGACTCATTTATTTATTTATTGGTTTATTTTCTTTTTTAAAAAAGAAAAGTATCTGAGGATCAGTGGCAGGATTTTTAGGACAGTAAATTAATAAAAAGGGAACTAGGAGAGCTTCAATAACAGACAAGTAGTGCAATAGCAGTATAACTGTGGTATAATGTGGGGAGTGGTGCAATGCAGTGGCTGTGGGGCAGCCATATTCAGGCAGACCTTCTGGACACTGAGGTGCTGCCCTATCTGCATGCATCTCTCTGTACTGTAGGATGAGGTAGCCATACTCAGAGTGGAAGTAAACTGGGTCAGGAGTACCATCACCCTATCCAGAGACCACCCAGTCCAATGCAGCTGCCCTCAAAGGATGCTGAGAATGAGGAGCACTTGGATGACAGTGGGCTCAGGGAGGGTTAGAGCGGTCAGGCAGAGGCACATCCCAAATCCTATTCCACTCAAGAACTCATACGACACACTGGCAAATGGGGACAACCAAATAGAGGCACCCAGAGAAGTGGAAGGAAAGGATGTGTAGGTTAGCCAAGGAGGTGACCTCAGTGGGAGAGCAGTGGACCCCAGAGGAGGAGGAAGTGAATCCTGGTGGGGGACTCCATCATAAGAGGGATCCAGTTAGGAACACAGGAGGGGGAGGACAGGGAGGTGAGGTGCCTACCAGGTGCCATGGCATGGAGGGATGGAAGGAAGATCCTGGGGATCACTGGGAAGGCAAGATGGGGGGGTGAGCTGGATGTCATTATTCACCTGGGTACTAATGACCTGGCAAATGGGGAGCCAAAGGAAGTTCAGGAAGAGTTTAGGAAATTGGGAAGGGGTCTCAAGCAAGTAGCTACTTCTGTCACTTTCTCAGAAGTACTACCTGCGAGAGGCAAGGGAGAGCATAGGGGTGCATGCACCAGGAACTTTAACTCATGGTTGAAGAACTGGTGCTGTGAGGAAGGGTTTGGATTCATTGGTGACTGGGGATCCGCCTGGAGGGATGGAGGTTTGTTCAAGCCTGACGGCCTGCATCCATCATGGAGGGGAATCCAAGCACTCAATGATAAGTTTAAATGCTACATTGACAAGTGTTTAAACTAGCAAAGGGGTGGCAGGCCAGCAAGGAGGATATCTACTTGCTCACCCCCACAGCTAGCAGTGGAACCAGTGAACCGGAGGAGTGGCTATCTCTACAAAGCAGTGTGCAAAAGATGGAGATTGGTGCCCAACAGGTGGACAGGCATTAAGGGCAAAATTCAACAGAAGGCAGACAGCAAGGAGAACCAGGGATAAAGGACAACCAAGGAAGGGGCTGGGTAGAACAGCAAAACAGTCTAGGGAGGTCAAATCATGGAAAGCCAAGTGTGCCAATGCCAGGAGCCTTAGCAACAAAATTGAATATCTGGAGGCTGTCATGGTGCAGTCAGACCTGGACATTGTGGCCATCACTGAAACCTGGTGTAATGATAACCATGACTGGGAGATGACCATACCTGGCTACAACATATTCAGAAGAGACAGGGCAGGTAGGAAGGGAGGATGAGTGGCACTGTATGTGAAAAATGACATAAGGGCCACATAGATCCAGGAGGAACAAAATGGGGAGAGATACTGTGGGTTAAGCTGGAAAGGAAAATGGGGCCAGCCATCCGCACAGGTGTGGTCTATAGACCACCAGCCCAGGAGGAAGAAACAGATAGGGAGTTGATGCTAGCCATCCAGAGGATGGTAGACAAGGGTGAGGTAGTACTGTTTGGAGACTTCAATATTCCAGACGTGGACTGAAGCATCCCAGCAGCAGCATCAACTAGGAGCAGATTTATCCTGGACTCCTTTAGGGTGCCTTCCTCAAGCAACTGGTCATGGAACCAACTCAGCAGAAGGCAATACTGGACCTTGTGCTCACAAACAGGGACAGTGTGATGGGGGTAACAGTGGGGGAGCACCTGGGGAATAGTGACCACCAGTCATTGTGGTTTGAAATCACAGAAAGAGCAGAACTAAACCACACAAAAACACGTTTCTTGGATTTTAGGGGGGCAGACTTTGGGAAAATGGGGAGATACTTGAAAGAGGCATTAAGGGGAATGGGGTAGGAATCAGGGGTTGAGGAACAGTGGGCAGTAATTAAAATGGGGATTACAAGAGCAACAGAATTATGCATTAAGCAGGTTAGCAAGAGGAAAAGGAAGAGGAGATCATTATGGTTTTCCAAAGAGGTAGTAAAGAAAGTGAAAGCCAAAAAGATTGTATTCAGGTAATACAAAAAGACACAGGCAGAAGGGGATAGGGAGAAGTACCAGGAGAAGCAAAGGGAGGCAGGGAGGTCAGTAATGGAAGCCAAAGCTGAGACAGAAGAACACATTGCAAAATCAGTGGGTAGAGGGGACAAAACCTTTTACAGGTACATAAGTGAAAAAAGAAAGGCAAAGGGAGGGATAGTGAGACTGAAGGGGGAGGATGGGGGCCGTGTGGAGGATGACAACAGTAAAGCAGACATATTGAACAGGTATTTCTGCTCAGTCTTTACTGAGGAAGAGGAGGGTAATGGGTCTGAAGGGAGTACAAGGAGTGAGAATGGTGCAGAAATGGACACAAGTCCCTTTTCACGAGAAAGGGTCCTGAAGGAACTGGAAGTAATAAGAGTTGATGAAGCATTGGGGCCAGATGGTGTGCACCCCAGGGTCCTTAAAGAACTAAGAGTAGGCTGAACCTCTGGCTATCCTGTTTAGCCAATCACTGGAAACAGGGAGGTACCCTAAGACTGGAGGACAGCAGATGTAGTCCCTTATACAAAAGTGGGAACAAAGAGGAAGGGGAACTACAGACCAGTCAGCCTCACCTCGGTAGTAGGGAAGACTTAGAAGCACTACTGAAGGAGAGATTGGTGGAACATCTGGTTGTCAATGGACTACAGGATCCAAGGCAGCATGGTTTCACCAGGGGAGGTCATGTCAGACCAATCTCATTGAATTTTTGACTGGGTGACTAGGGAGGTGGATCAGGGGCAGTGGACATGGCCTATCTGGACTTCAGCAAGGCCTTTGACACTGTGTCACATAGAAGACTATTACACAAACTGGGGAATATGGGTGTGGGCAGGACAGTAGTGTGGTGGGTAGGTAACTGGCTGGGTGGCAGGACACAGAGGGTGGTGGTAAATGGCTGTCACTCCACAGAGGGAAGAGTGACCAGTGGGGTACCACAGGGATCAGTGCTGGGACCAGTCCTATTTAACATCTTCATCAGTGACATTGCACAGGACCTAGAAGGCAGAATTTCACTGTTCGCTGATGACACAAAGCTCTGTAACAGAGTAGACACAGAGGGTGTAGACAGAATGAGAAGGGACCTGCAGAAACTTGAAGAATGGTCAGGGTTTGGCAGTTGAAATTCAATGCAAAGAAGTGCAAGATAATGCATATGGGGCACAAAAACCCTGGCACAATATATCAGTTGGGGGTGAGGATATAGCATGCACCAAGCAGGAAAGGGATCTTGGGGTTATCATCTCTGATGACCTCAAGGTAGGGAAAAAGTGTGACAAGGCAGCAGGTAAAGCAAATAGGATGCTGGGATGCATAGGCAGGGGGCATCACCAGCAGGAAAAGGGAGGTCATAATTCCACTATACAAGACACTAGTGAGGCCCCACCTGGAGTACAGTGTACAGTTCTGGAGACCTTACCTACGTAAGGACATAGACAGGGTAGAGAAGGTTCAGAGGAGGGCAACAAAGATGGTACAGTGATTGCATCACAAGTCCTATGAGAACAGGTTGAAGGAACTGAATATGTACTCCCTGGAGGAGAGGAGGGAGCGAGGGGATATGATAGAGACATACAAGTATCTTACAGGGAGGAACAGGGTGCAGGAATACACTATTTTTAAGCAAAAAAGATGTTCCAGGACTAGAGGGCATGGGATGAAGTTGGAGGGAGGACGATTCAGAGAAAACGTGAGGAAGAATTTCTTCACAGAACAGGTGGTGGACAAGTGGAACACCCTGCCAGAGGAAGTGGTGGGGACTGAAACAATCACGGGATTTAAGAATGCATGGGATAGACATGAAGGAATTCTGGAGGTCAGGGGTAAGGGGCAACAGACTTCTAGGAAAACATAAACTGAACTTACAAGCTCAAATGGACAGACTGGGTAGGCCATAGGCCCTTATCTGCTGACACTGTCTATGTATCTATGTAAATTGTGTACTCTTCCCCTGGGTTTTTGTTTCCCAGGTGCATTACTTTACTTCTTTGCTTGAATCTAAGCTGCCATACTTTTGACCATTCCTCCAACCTTGCCAAGTCCCTTCTCATCCTTTCACCCCACCTTGTGTATCCACCCCATTGCAGATCTTTGTGACATCTATAAAGAGGCATACTTTTCCTTCCAGCCATCTACAATGTCTCCTATAAAGACATTAAAGAGGACCGGTCCCAGCACTGAACCCTGTGATACCCCACCAGTAATCCCCCTTCCTCAGAATGTACTCCATTTACTATTACCCTCTGCACCCTATTGTCAAGCCAATTTGTTACCCAGGTTACCACCCTGGGACCCACTCCCAGGCTGGCTAACTTGTTTATTAATCTTTTGTGTGGGACTGTGTCAAATGCCTTGCTAAAGTCTAGGTTGGCCATATCCATAGCCCCTCCCTGGTCTACTACTTTGGTTACCCAGTCAAAGAAATCTATTAAATTCATCTGACATGACCTTCCCACTGTGAATCCATGCTGCCTTGGGTCCTCTGCCCAGCTGGCCTCTGGGTACTCAACAATTCTTTCTTTCAGAAGTGATTCCATTATTTCCCCTACCACTGAGGTCAAACTAACTGGTCTGCAGTTTCCTGCCTCTGCCTTGCATCCACCTTTGTGAAGGGGAATGACATCCACCCTTCTCCAGTCCTCAGGTACCACACCATCCTCCCATGATTTGTTAAAAAGGGTAGTCAGTGGTGTCACTAGGTCTTCCCTTAGTTCTTTTAGAATTCTGGGGTGAATCCTGACATGCCCCATTGCTTTGTCCACCTTGAGCTTTTGGAGTTCTTTCAGGCCCCTTTCTTTTGTGAATGAACTGGTATTGATTCCCCAGTCCAGAGTGCCTCTATTGTTTGGTTAAGGTACTTCCTTCTTCTTTGGCAATACTGAGCTAACGTTCATTCAGTATCTCTGACTTTTAATGGTCTCCTTCTGCCCACTGTCCCGTCCCTTTATTAAGCCTCACTATCCCTCCCTTGGTCTTTCTTCGCCCTGATGTACCTATAAAGGTTTATCCCCTCTTAACTGAGTTCACTATCTTTCCTCAGTTTGGGCCTTCAGTATTCTGACTGCCTTCACAGCTTCCTTCTGCTTTAACTGATCGATTCTCTGTCCTGCTCTTTCTATGTTTCCTTATACTTCCTGAATGCTATCTTTTCTCTCTAACCTTTTCTGCCACCTCTTTGAGAACCATAGTGGTTTTTAATTCATTTTGTTTTATTTGCTTCACACAAAGGCTTGTTGCCTCTGTGAAGGCAGTTTTCATTTTTCCCCTTTGTTCTTCCACCCCTCCTTCCTACTCATTTGCTAGTACATTCCTTAGGCACTCACCCATTTTGCCAAAGTCAGTCCTCCTAAACTCCAGTACCTTCACTTTAGTATGGCTTGACTCTACAGTTATCTTTATGGTAAACCACACTGTTTGGTGGTCACTTGTTCACAGATGGCTACACACTTCTAAATATGTGATCTTCTCCATCCTCATTTGAGAGTACCAGGTCTAAGAGTGCTCCCTCCTGAGTAGGTTCCTACACTAGCTGTCTGAGGCATGCCCCATGCAGGGCATCAAGAATAACACAACTCTAGGATGTGGCTGCAGCAAATTAACATCTGGCATGTTCAGGTCCCCCATCAACAATATCTCCCCTTTTTCTGCCATTCTAAGGATGCCTTCTATCATTTCCCTGTCCATTTCCATCCCTGAGATGGGGGTCTGTATACAACCCTCATGTGGATTGTGGTGCCATTTCCTGTCTTCAAGGTGACTCACAGTGCCACCTCTCCTCCCTGTTTACCATTTAGTTCCATTGCTTTGATCCCTTCCCTTGCATGGATAGCTCCTCCTCCTCCTCTTTACTCTTCCTGTCCCTCCTGTAGATTGTGTACTCTAGTATGGTTGCATCCCAGTAATGGTTCTCTGTGTACCATGTTTCTGTGACTGCCCCAAAATCCAGGTGTCCTTCCATCAAGGCCACTAGTTCAGGAAGCTTGCTACCCAGACTACGGGCATTGGTACTCATTGCCCTCTATTTTTTAATGGCCTTACCCCTTTTAGCCCCATCCTTGCCCTTACTGCCATTGCCTTATTCTCCATTTACCCCGTCCTGCTCCCTATCAACCTCTCTACCTAGGTGTTTACCTCGCTAACTACCCTGTTTTGTGGGGGGGATGCTGGGAATTCCCTGTTTCTTATCAGTGCCTCCCCCCTTGGCTAATTTAAAAGCTTGCCAATAAAGCATTTAAACCTATCACCTAGGAGTCTGGTTCCCCTCCTGGACAGATACTAGTAATCAATGTCCTTCCCCTACTGGAAGGAGGGGGTTGTTACACATTCTATGCAGACTACATGTAGCACAAATAAATAAAGACAATGTGAGAGAACTGAGAAATAATCAACTACAGTATATTACATGTCTAGTATGAAGGGAGATGGCACTGATAACGTAAGCACGAACACAACACGAGGCATGGTTATCATGAGATAATTACGCCCTTGAGATATTACATGTCATGAGGTCAAGCTCAGTTCCTGTAACTACCCCAGGGATGTGCTCTTGTTGACCATACTCTTGATTTTCTTTGCAGCTAGCCCAGAATCAGAGTTCTACTGCTAGCATAGAAATAAAGCTCTACAGAGTTGGCTTTTCATTTTATGGAAATATTTTTAATTGAACATTCTACTCCACAACTGGCAATTTAAAAAGCTGAAAAGTGATGAGATTGCAGTAAATGCCTTTCTGGTGCTATTTGCCCATTTAGAATAGTGTTCGACTAATTAAATAAAGTATAAGATTTTATAAATGGGATTCACATGGGATTCAGAAATATACTCCTGGTCAAGGAAGATCTCCAGGTCTCTAACACATTGTCTTTCTGAGGGGTAGAAATATGTTAGTTATTGGTTTGGTCTAGACTTCATCCTGTTCTGGTTGAGACCAAACTCTAGATAATGAACAACAAACTCCCAAGCCAGATATGGAATACTACGTGAGAGTGACACTGACATTGATAGAGAAAGAATGGAAAGGAAGGCACTTACCTTTACATAGTGATTTTACACACTGTACCCAAAGCATTTACAAGCCATGACTGGCTATATCAGTCATTAGGTGAATGCAAGAGATTAGACAAGACAGAGGGAGGTAAAAGACTCAGGAAGTAAAGAAGAGCATATTAAAGAGAACTACTTGCAAAAATGGAATAAATACATGTTTTAAATCATGTGTTGAGCTCTGAACATTATTAATGTGTCTCTGGTCATATAAATGGTTTTAATCAATTTTTAATTAATTGTACTTCTGTTTTTGGGTGTGAGGGCAACCAACCATTTGCAAGAAGCTTTCTTTTTTAGCTCGGGTCTTACATTCCCTTCAATGCACCAGACTGTGATGCTTGTCTACCCTGTCTTTTCAGTCAGTTTGTTTTCTGTACTGAGAGAGAACTGTGTTGCCTTTTGTTCAGGCTTCCTTTCACCAGCCCTTGAAGTAAGATTTTATGCTCCTTCTCAGCACTGAATTTCATTTAATGCAATTTAGAAGCTCAGCTGCAGTTTTGTATGGACATTTTCTTTGTTTGGGGAGTATTTACATTTAATCTATTGCCTTTCATCAACTGATAAACTTCTGTGCTGCTAGTTTCCCCTCCAGACCTGTCTGGCATTTTCCTATAACTTTAGGTCAATTTTCCAGTGTTTTCCTTTCCTAGGGATTCCCAATGTCTCTGTTTTTCTACATGACACAAGCAGTCTCTGGGAGCAATTTCCCTATAGATTGCTCCATAATTTAGGGTTACCACCCTTTAAGAAGCCCAAAGTGGGACATTCCTTATTAAATCATATTTTTTGCAGGACAATATGTAACCTAGACCAATTCAACAGACTTATTTTCTATTAATAATCAGACTTAAGAAAAGGAGTTGTAGTTTTTTTAGTTGCTTCTATTGTTTTTTATCATTTTAATGTATTTTAGTCAAGGTATTATAGTTTTCTGCAACATTTAGAGGAAAGTTAGAAAAAAATTTTCTTCTACGAAGTCAGGGTATGTAGTATTTTTAATGTATTATTGCAGGACACAGGTGGTAACCCTGGCTGCATTTACATATAAATACTGAAATCTAAAGGTTTTGCAAGTTTAGCGAAACTTCAACCAGTGGGCTGCAGAGTGACACATCATTGTCAAGAAACAAAGGGAATACTCCCCAAACAAAGGGAGTACTCCCCAAACAAAGAAAGGGCCCATAAAACACTGTAGTTGAGCTTCTAAATTGCACTGAATGAAAGTCAGTGCTGAGGAGTGCAAAAACTTACCTCAAGGGCTGGTGAAAGGAACCTGACAAAAGGCAACACAGTTCTCTCTGAGTAGAGAAAACAAACTGAATAAGAAGACAGGGCAGACAAGCATCACAAGCAGGTGCATTGTGGAGAATGTAAAGCCAGGGCTAAAAAAAAGCCTCTTGAAAATGGCTGCCCCCACACCCAAAGACAGAAGTACAATTAATTAAAAATTGATTTAAACCATTTACACCACCACAGACACATTAATACTATTCAGAAGCTCAGGACATGATTTAAGATATACATCTATTCAGTTTTTGCCTGTAGTTTTCCTTTAAAGATATAATAGCATTAACAAGTAGTAGGAAGAACATTTTAGAAAGTTTTAAAAGTAGTCCCATATTACTTTTTTATTTCTGAAGTGTTTGTTTTCTTTTTATGTGCTCATTAGATAATTTTCAACCTAATAATGTTTGATGGGATGTAAAAAACAATGTTTTACTAGAAACAGACATAGCTAATTCTTTTCCTCCTACTATAGCTTCAGCATCACAGAGATTGAATACGTATGAAAACTAGAGGCATAGCATGTGATGTTGGTGTTTCTTTTCTTTCACTTTTGTGGTGCAGGATAACTTGCATATGGTGACTGGGAGCCGAGAAATACCATGTGATGTCCACTCTAGCATTATATATATTAAATCTCTATGATCAGCATGTGCCCTCTCTCATTGTTACATCAAAAGCCCTGCTGCCTGACTGGGAAAGTGTCACAGGTTTCCATTCAAGCAGCAGGAGCTTGGTTCTTCTTAGCTGCTAGTGATGTCAGAGTCAGTGAGGTCACAATGCTTATGATGCATAGAAAGGAGTAGGGATGCAGCGAGGAGAAGAGATGCAGCGAAGTTTAAATCTGCTGGCGAATTTCCAGCAAAGTCTCAAATTTTGCATGCGTGGATCATTTTGTGAAATTTTGGCTCTCACAGATTTGTTATGTCACCTTACTTTTGGGGTTTTTTAAGTGCAAATTGCACTTAACCCCCCAACAAAGCAAGAAGAAGTTACCTATCCCAAATCCCAGGTGTCTAGTGTCCCCCCCCCACTGATCACCAGCCACTCCACCCTCCCATGGCTGGCCAGTCACCCACAATGTAAAAAATATACATATATGTGTTTTTTTGTCAAGTAAATCTCTGGTGTCCCCCCCTTCAATCATGGACAATGGATGAAATAAAAAAAATATCCCAGGCCCCAACACACACCTACCGACTGCTGGCCAGTCAGGAGAAATGTTAAATATAACATACATTATTTTAAATTCAATCTCTTGTGTCTAGTGTTTACCCCACCCACTCAGGGAGTGCCACTGCCCACCACTGCCACCTCACCACCCCGTTCCCCAATCCTGATTTCCACCCCACTGGGCCACCGGCACAGCCCTCCACTCACCTCCACAGCCAGCAGCCTGACTGAGCATTTAATTAATGAATGGGCGCATGCTTGTACAAGCACACACTCATTCATTGACAGCTTGTGGTCATTTTATGGACTTTTTAAAGGGAGTAGTGAATGGGAGGGTGCTGCTCTGATAATCAGGGTGGGATGGGAGAACAGGGTTGTAGAAAGCTCCTGGGTCTGCAACACATTCCCCATCCCATGCCCTGCCAGTGACCAGAGCAGCTCTGTCCCTCCTCTACTCCCTTTAAAAGTCCTTAAATGACTGCAATCTGAGCTTGTCAATGAATGAGTGTGTGCTCTGCATGCCACTCATTCATTAAATGCTTAATAAGGCTGCTGCAAGGAGGTGAGTGGAGGGCTGTGCCAGTGGTCATGGGAGTGAGATTGGGATGGGGAATGGTGTGTGGTGGCACTGGTGGGTACTCGGAGTGGGTGGGAGGTGGAATAATAGACACCAGGGATTGAATTAAAAAAAGTTATATTTTGACATTTCCACTGACTGGCCAATGATTGGCAGGTGTGTGGGGCCTGGGGTGTTTTTATTTCACCCATGGCCCATGATCAGTGTGGGGGGACACCAGAGATTTGCAGAAAAAAAATATATATATATTTTTTACATTGTTGCCGACTGGCCAGTGATGGGGTGGTGGCTGGTGATCAGCCGAGGGAGGACAATAGACACCAGGGATGGAGTTATATTTTGTTATGTTTTTAGGCATAGTTTAGTGTAAAGTGTAGAATTTCACCCGTGAAATTCCACACTTTGCATTTGATCCTGTACTCTGTGATCTGTGAATTTTAATGGATTGCACTTTATGTACTGAGCACAGTCTGCAAAAGTTTCCACTGAGCGAAGTTTGTGGACTTTGCACATCTCTAGCAAGGAGTAATAGTAGTAAATTATGTTTATTTAAGGAATTGCCATTCATCCATAGCTCACTTGAAGTACATTGGAACTGCTGAGTACAGCAGTTTAAGAAGCAACACTGTAGCTAACAAGGTAATGGTTATGCATATGATAGTATATTGTATCATTTTATATTATATTATGTTACATTATATTGTGTGAAATACAAGAACTAATACACTGTAATGTTTTTACTCAAATATTTAAATACCTGTGTATTTTTGTATGAAAAAATTGTGAAACTTCTATGTGGAAACCTTTTATGGACACATGACCACTTTGAAAACAGGGCCATCTGGTCCAAAATTCCTGTCAAAATGAAGACTGCTGCATTGTGTTGTGTTGTGTTATATTACTATATTATATTATACATGTTTCAGACATACAGTAATTGTTAAAAAACAAGATGCCAGTAGACTTATTCAAGTTATATATCACAGCCATAATAAATAAGTATAGTGGTTGATCTAAGGTGCTTGTAGCATGTAAACCTTGGTCTCAAGGTTGGTATTTCTGTGCTCTAACCACTAGGCTACATGTCTCTAATAAAGAGCTCATAGTGACCACTGATTGTTCTGACTATGTCTTTGGTATTTCCAAAACCAGTCTGAATGCTTCCAAGCCAGCACTACTCAATTGGGAGATGCCCTAATTTTGACCACTAAAATTAGGAGATTTTCAGGGCCCTAATATATGACCTAACTAATTAAATAAATAAACTGAATTGAAAGTGTTAGAAATGCATTTCTAAAGTCATTTCAAGACAGGGGAACAGTTTGTTCTTTAATTCTGATGGTTTTAAGGACATGGGCTGGTGACATTAAAAGCAATGGGAATTTAAAAAAATGGCAAAACTAGGGAGACTCCCTGAAACAGGGAGATTTGGAAGGTATGTAGTCCAAGGACATGAATTGTACATGCATTGTACTGTAGCTGTTTATGATTAAAATCACAACTCATCCTCTTGAAACCACAGATCTGATCTTGATCTTGAAAAAAACAGATTTTCTGCCACATTCCCATGAGACACCACCAATTTTGGGAGCTAAAGATGGCAAAAAAGGTGATCTACTTGACCTCACCAGGGTGGCAGAGGCTGCAAACAATGTTCAGAACTAGCTGGGCTGCATGTCTATACAGTACTGTATGTACTCCTCTCTCAACTCTCTACCTCTATCTTTAAATCCTAGAAAAAGACAAAAATGAAAAAATAGTTCACCCTGATTGTGCAATCTCACTGCGTAGCATTCTGGGGAATTGTGGTATAGCAGAGGACTGGAAATGAGCGACTTTCATACATAGCTCTTATAAAGTTACATAGCAGGTCCACACACTTTCTATGCTGATTTTAAGCAGTCTGCAATATTTTTTAAGCGGTTTTACTAACTTACAAACTCTATTTGTGCAAGCTGCTCAAATCAGAAGTTAGAAGAGCAGTCACTGTCGTCAAAATCTTTGTTTCTATTTTCACAGAGAGGGTAGTGGATGCATGGAACAGCCTTCCTGAGGAGGTTGTGGGGTCTAAAACTGTGGGAGAATTCAAGAATACCTGGGACAGACATAAGGCAATCCTAGTGGGAGGTAGGAAGAAATAGGCTGTTGGTTGACTAGGATCTGCGGCTTATCCTGTAGGTAGGGAAATGGGCAGATTAGGTGGGCCAAGCAGTCCTTATCTGCTGTCAAAGTCTATGTTTCTGTTTCACTTCCAGTCCAGCAGTCATATAAGCCGCTGCTCAGTGAACATCTGCAAGCACAGAGTAGATGTGATGCTCAAGCAGAGGTAGATGCATCTGCCTGCATCTACCAAAGATGAGAAGGTAAGGGCACCACCTTCTTTCCCAAATGTTACCCTGTAAGTAAATTCCTATAGTTTGGTACTGGACGATATGGATCCTATTGGGGCATTTTATATCTGCTTTACAGGAGGGCTCTGTTACAAAAGACCAGGAATGCAGCATTTACAGTACATCTGAGCCTTAACTCAAGAGCCAAGTGACAAATACATTTTCCCAAAATATAAACTTATAGACAGACATGATCATGACTTAGGAGCTATAAAAATGGAACTACACAGTACTCTTGCAATTAAAAACTTTGAAAACTTTGTGCTTGCAATTAAAAGAACTGAAAGTCGTGTTGGCCCAGTTCAAATTCATGATACCATAATCTGTGACCCATCAGACATTGCAGAAACATTAAAATATTTATTTCACCTCAGTGTTCTCCCACAACACAAAAATCCCTCTAGAAGTAGACCCTACAGATTCACCAAAATTCATATAGCAGAAAGCATTATGAGAGAAAAAATTAGGAATCTTAATAATAATTACTCTTCTGGTACAGATAATATGTTATACAAAATGTTACAAATTATGATCAATAAGCTGGCCCAGTGATACAGAGGGCTGAGGCTATGGGGAAGCAAGATTTTGAACCAAGCAATGGCTGGCTTAGCTGTTTTAAGGTGAGCACAACATTGTGTTTAAACACCTACGGTCAGAAGAAAGATGCCGACATGGCATCTGCAGAAACTGGATTAAAAATGTGTTGCCACCCTGTTGTCTGACTATCTCCCTGATTGTGTGTACAATGCACCTTTAAAGCAGACAGCATTTCTGGTGAAAAAGCCAAAGACAGGCTGACAGCTTTAATGTGTGCGAACATGGATGGTTTGCATAAAACAAAGCTGCTTGTAATTGGAAGAAGTAAAAATCCCAGATGCTTTAAAGGGGTCAATATTCAAATCTTGCCTGTAACATACCGAGCCAACCATCACGCATGGATGACAGTTGATCTTTTTCAAGAGTGGACAAAGAGTTTAATAAAGATATGCGAAGACGAGAACATACAACCCTTCTCATTGACAACTGTACTGCACATCCACAGATTGACCTCTCACATGTTAAACTTAATTTTCTCCCACAGAACACCACCTTCCTGATCCAGCCTATGGATCAGGGAATAATCCATAATTTAAAACGTCTATACAGAAAACACATGTTGTCAACTATCATCAATGCATTTGATAGTGGCGCAGCCGAGTCTGCTAATGACCTTGCAAAAAGTTATCAGTCCTCAATGCCATTCATCTGTTGAGCCAGGCATGGTCAGTCTGAGTGGGCCAAGCGGTCCTTATTTGCCATCAAATTCTATGTTCTATGTTTCTAGAGGTGGAGATTGAGACTGTAAGGAATTGCTTTATGAAAGCTGGCTTTTGAGGGACATAACTGATGAAGGGAGCAGGAGCAGGAAGGTGATAAATTGCAAGCTCCAGGGAACATTCCTCAAGGTGTTTTTGAGCAGTTCATGGCAGCAGATGATGAATGTTAACTGATGAAGAGATTGCAGCCTCAGTCACAGAATGTGATGGTAATGATGAAGATGAGGAACACAAGCCACCTGTGCCAACCCCTACTGCCAGAGAGGTTTACAGTGTCTGCTCACAGTCTGATGATACATCAAATAAAATGCAAGAGGAGAAGGTGATTACAAGGCATTCTATGCCTTTGAGAATGTCTGCAAAATGCTGTATGGGAGTGCACTTGTCAGTCCAAGGTGACAGACCATTTTAAACCATTTGGCCACGAGTAAGCAGTAATGACTAAATAAAGTGTATGTTTTAAATGGTGCACCATCAGAATCAAGTCAAAAGTCACCCCCCCTTCACAAGCAAGTGACAGCAATAAAGTTGAAGCACTTCATGCACTTCAAGTAGCCCCCCACCACAAGCAAGTTGAAGCACAAAGAAACAATGAACACATGACAACACCACAAACAATTTTCTCAACCATCCATCTCCATTGCCACATCCAGTAAAATAAGCACACATCCAAAAAAGTGGCAAACAAAACAACAAAACAAGATTGCACAGAGACATGAACACACAGAAAACCACACAGAGAGTAGGTTGTTAGGTGCAGTCATGTTACCAGTGCTGCTCGGTGATGGCTAGGGTTACTTGGAGATGGATAGAGTTCCCAGGGCCAGTGTGGACTTGTGTAGTCATGTGACCAAGGTTATAGAAGTGGCCTGGGGGCAACAGTGCACCGCAGACTGCAGACCAAGACCCATAGCACTAGGAGGATCCATGAAGAACAGTACAGAGAAAGGTAAAAAAAAAAAAAATGGATGGTAAAGTGAATGGGGAGTGGGGAAAGTATATAAGAGCATGGCGCATATGTGTAGGACAACGAAAATTACTATATTGGGCATACCAGATCTCCAGGTGGGGTCGGGGATGGCAAGATGCAAGCAATAAGACATGAGGAGGTATGCATTAGACACATCTAATGCACGGCCAGGGGCATAGTGAGGCACTATTAGTCAATCGATCACTTTAATTTACCAAAATCCCAGCACTAAAGGGTATAAATATGTTTGAAAATACCAGCCCCATAGAACTGAATGGGGCGCGCTCATGCAGCCTTCGTTTTGTGACATCACAAAACAGAGCTGCATGGGCCGATGTGGAGGCATGTTTTTCGGACCGGGAATCTGTCTTTTTTTGGCCTTTACAAAATTATGAGGGATGTAACTTCTTCTATAGATGGAATTTTTTATGCCTAACTTGAGCAGCGAGCTACTGATCCAGTAAGGGATCAAACGGGTTGGGGCAGACAGCTACTAGAACCTGCTCTTCAAGCTCCAAAGGTGAATTTTGCAGTGATTCATGGGATTTTGGGTCACATGGGCTCTAGATTGTTCTGCACAGTCTCAGTTTGTGGTAGTGTGTGTAGGAAGCTATAGGAGACAGTCTGCTCTGAGAGCTCTCTGTGATTCAAACCTTCTAAAAGCTGTTAAAAAAGCTTTTTTGAGTAACTTTTTTTGCTCAAACTTTAGTTCATTGGTTGTAGGAAACCCTCCTGTGCTCATATCATCAAGCATTTATTGTTTGTGTGTGGATTTTGAATGCTAATGTACTACATTGAGTCTGTGTACTGAGAGTCAGTGAAAGTGTGCTTTGGGGAAGGGGAGCATCTGTGGTGTAGGTAGATTTAAGTTGGAGAAATAGGAAGTTCTTTGTTTTTTGGTTATATTTTTCTTATATAACTAACTATGTTAATGTACACACAGTAATATTTTCAGTAATTGTTGGCATTTTTGCTGATTGCATGAGTGAACCTGGTGCAGCAGTGCATAATTTCAGGTTGTTTAAAATATGTGGTATATTACTGAAGTTTTCAATTTGCATACGATTACTTGTAGACAAATTGTGTGTGTGTGTGTGTGTGTGTGTGTGTGTGTGTATGTGTGTGTGACATCAAATAATACACCTTTTGTTGTGCCACAGTGTAATTGCAGACGCAGCAGTGTGAACCTGCTATCCACTGCACCTGCGTGATTTTGTACTGCCATTGTGGTATCTTTTCTTGGTTTTGCACTGCTGTAATCTGCAGTCATTACTCCCCCCCCCAACCGGCACAAGGTATTCTTTTCCAGATTGGATTGTTTTTGACATGAGCACCACTGATTAGTTAAGGTGTTGTTGAACTTGTTGTGACTTTGTGTCTGTATCTCTTGTTGAAGCCACAGTTGTTTTTGGCTTCACATCCAGAGTTCCGGCCCCGACCCACCCAGAGTGAACGTTACAAAATCTAAATTTGTTTAGAATATTCTTGTTGATCCCCAAAATGCCCATAAAGAGATGTGCAAGCCAAGCTGTTTCTCGCTACACTGTTGCCAGTGGTAAGATTGTCTGTGGGTGTGGCAGTATGCAGAAGTGCATTGCTGATGTGAGGAAAGGTATTTCTTCTTCAATGTTTTTACAGCACAATCAGTAGCTTCACTCATACTTGAGGACATGATGTTGTCCCAGCTGGCGGTGTTAGTGCAGTTGCTGGTGGTAGTATGAGTATTGCTGCCTCAAGTTCCACTTCTGACCAGTTTACCATGTCCAAAAATATAGTGGAGTGTGAAGCAGTGCCAGTGAGTGACAGTGTAGATGATGTTATACTCTCCAGTAACATCCCAGTAACTGAACATGAGGATTCTGATCATCATGTCAATGATAGCACACAATGTCACATTTCTTCCACCATGGTTCAGGTCACACATTTTCCATGCAGTGATTCACAGTGTGGTGAAAAAATATCAGGTGATGGTGGTGTTGATGATGATGGTGAATCTGATGATGATGATGTTGCTGTGATTGCAACATGCAATCCACATGCCAGCATCCAAGCAGAAGATGTGGATGTGGGTGATGTTAATGAATATGATGATGATGTAAGTGACCCCAGTTGGGAACCGGTGAAAAAGAAATTCAAGGTGGCTGTGTCTGGGTCTGTTTGCATTAAACTCTCCCCCCCCATAAAAAGTTGTGATTATCAGTTTCAGTTGATGGTGATGATGATGACCCAGTAATAATGATAGGTAGTCGTGGTGGTCAGTTGCAGTCCAAGTGTGTCCTGCCTGAAAAATCATGTAGCACCCCCCAACTTAATGGCTTAAAAAAATGGAATCCCATAAGCAGCATCAGGGACATGTTAAAACTAGAGCATCACAATCCCTTGTTTAGGATTTTTTTGTGCAAGATGCAAATTAGTCAGTTACAAACCGCCAGGTTTGCCATGCATGTGTGAGGTGAGCTAAAAAGGGGAGCCATCTGGGCACAGAGGAACAGCATACACATCTTAAGAACAGGCACATGGCACTGTGGACCCAGTACAAGATGGCAGCTAAAATTACCACAGTGGGGCTCACCTCTCATCAACCATATTGAGCATGGTATCCCTTCCATGACTGTAAAATTAAGTAGGAAATTAAATGTGTGCAGTAGTGATGAAATAAGAGCAGAGGATTACTACAGGCATGATGAGGTGGAGGAGCATAATGATTTTGAAATTTTGTCCAGTGGTGGTGAGAGCAGCAGTTTTGGTGGTGGTGAATGCAGTATGTCTCGTGCAAGTGGTACATCAACCCCGGTTGGTAAATCTGGGAAAATAGCTGCATTTGTGGGTGTGTCATCATCACCTGTGCTACAGTCTTCATCACACGTCCACACTCCACCCCCTGCCATTCACAGAGCAGAACCATTTGTCATCACACGCCATGTAATATGTTTAAGTCAGCCCATGTTGCAGAGTGTCTTTGCACATAAGCTGAAGTACCCATCCAATCATAGAGTGTCACGTGAACTTAATGCTGCTGTAGCTGAAATTCTTGCAATTGATCTTTTGCCCTTCTCCTTTGTGGAGCATTCTGGGTTCCAGCGGTTTTTGCAGGTGCCTGTCCAAAATGGAAAGTACCATCCAGGACATCCTTTTTTGACCATTGCTGTCCTCTAGTTGTACCGTACCGTGTCCAACTCTGTAAGACTTCAACATTCCACCTCTCCATTCATCCATTTAAGTATGGATATGTGGACAAGTGGCAAAACAGCGGGGAGTTCATATTTGTGTATAACTGCACAGTGGGTAAGGGGGCCGGGTGTTGTTTGTACTGTTGGTAGTGTGAATAATCAATGTAGTAAGGTGGAGTGTCGTGGTAGCAATCTTCCAGGAATTCAACAACATGCAACAATTGCTATGCACAATGTGACCTGTTCACACACTGGTGAAAACATGTTGGACTTGGTACTGACTGAAATTGACAAGTAGCTGAACCCTGTCTCTGAGAGCTGGGTTCATAGCAATGAGAATGAGTCAAATGTGGTGAAATGCATCACGAATGGTGACTTTGTTCAGGTTCCATGCATGACCCACTGTTTAAATCTTGTGGTGCAAGAGTTTCTGCAGCACTCTGATATAAAGGAAATGCTGACAGCTGCACACCATATCTGTTCTCACTTTTCATGCTCTGCAAAGGCCTGTGGCCAACTTCGGCAGTTGCAGATCCGAAACAGCCTCCTGCAACACAGCTTGAAGCTGGAAGTTGTCACCCGGTAGAACTCTACTTTATATGTGGCAGAGAGGCTGTATGAACAATACAAAGCCATATCAGAATATCTTGTGGTGCACACTAGCCTTGACAGTTTCAGGGCCTCCATGTCTATGATGACTGAACAGTGGTGCCTCATGGGCTCTGTAATAACAATTTTGAGGCCATTTGAACATGCCACACAGGCAGTGAGTGGTGAGTCTGCCTCCATTAGCCAATCAAGTCCACTGCTGCGCATGCTGAGGCAGACATTAGTGAATGTACAGCATAGCCTTGATGTTGCTGGAGACAGTGCTAGCAGTGTGTTGCTGAAATACATGCTGACAGTATTCGACCAGAATCATCACATCTTGAGCATTCAGCATAGTGACAACTTTGCAATAGCAACAATGCTGGACCCATGTTACAAATGTGAAATTGCCTCAGTACTGGAGGGAGGGTCTGAACAGGTAAAAATGTCAGTGGACAACTGGTGCGCTTGGTTCATGGGGCACAGAAGTCATGTGTCAAGGTCGGCAAACCTCAGCAGCATAATCAGGCTGAAGGTGAACCTGGAGAAGTAGTATCAAGCATATCCTGTAAGGGAAGGGACTGCAGTTCCAGGTGGTCTGTCATCAAAAGCGGTTGGCGTTAACCCACTTTGGGAGGCTTTGTCACAAGTGGGGATTTGTGACATAAATGATTCTGGAGAACAGGATGATGCATCAACCAATGGACTTAGTGCAGCACAGCAAATGGTGAAGTCATATTTATCTGAAAACAGGCATCTGTCAACCACTGATGATCCCCCTTTTATACTGGAGTGGAAAGATCAGTGAACAGCCAGAGCTGACCACTGTGGCACTGAAGTTCCTGACATGCCCACCCTCCAGTGTGAGTTGTTAGAGGGTATTCAGCTCAGCAGGTACAATAGTTAGGGATCGTCATACAAATCTCTCTCCTGCAAATGTCAGTTTGCTGATATTCATAAAAATGAATGAGAGGCACATACCAGCTCAGACTGCAACCTCAGTATTCCTACCCTGGCATAGTCATGGTTTTGCTGATATTGTAGAAAGGGGGCCATCCTGGTGGCACTGGCAGTATGAAATGGTCTACCACTGATGTAGATGATGACACAATGGAGAAAGAATTTCCCAGTGGTCAGAATTCAGACATAGATGACTGTAAGGGCAGCTTTCTTTATGAGGATGATGATGATGATGAGGTTAATGTTGGCAGGTTTTAACTTAAGTGGTTAAAAGGCTGTCACATTTGTTGTATAATACATGTTTTCTTTTTCATGATGTTAAATCAGTGTTCCACTCAGAGTGACTCAAATTCCATATGCCACATCACATTTGTAAAACAGAGCACACTATATCCTGGCCCCATACCACCACCATAAGACTGTTGTTAGCCAGTGCCACTATAAGGAATGTCACCATGTGCCCCCCGGACCACCACCATCAAACCACTGTTAGCCCCTTCCATCAGGGGGAATGACTTTGTAGGCCTCCAGTACCACTACCATAGGAATGCTGTTAGCCACTGCCACCACCATAGGGAATGTCACTGTGTGCCCCCTGGACCACCACCATGAAACTGCTGTTAGCCACTGCCACCAGGGGGAACGACTTTGTGTGCCCCCCTGGACCACCACCACCATAAGACCACTGTTAGCCACTGCCACTGCCACCACCACCAGATGCGGGAAGATGTGAGAGGGAATGTCATCATGTGCCTCAGCTATGACCACCACCACCCACCACCACCATTGTGACAATGTTTTCCATTACATGTCTTGAACATGCCAAGGCAGAGGGAGTCAAACAGGATACCACATCCATCAGCCACAGGCACAAGGCTTCTTACTATGAATACTATTAAGTGAGTATGTGTACTAATGGTTTTCATGCTATTCAACTTCCTTTAGTTGTGTGTTTTGTTTTCTGTAGCTTTTCTGAGCTGCAACGGTCAAACACATACGGTCAACTTATTTTATTGTTTTACAAGTTAACAACAAAGGACTGTCCTTTGATGAAGGTCTGTATCAATGGTACAGCAGCAGTACTGTTGACAGGAACCTATGAGATATCCATTTCCAATCCATGCTGGTAGGTATATCAATTTTATTTCATCTGTTCCTTTTTCTTTCATAAGAGTGCAAAAAATCTGACTGCTGATTCATAAACTAGGTGACATGCACATCACAAAAAACATTTCTGCAACAAATCATGCACTGTACTCCAAATTTGCAGCTGCAGCCATGACAGTGTTGAAAAAGTTTGACCCAGGTCGTGTTACTTGACAAGATGTGGTTTTAAAATGTAACTTGATTTGAGATGAAGGGCCACTGGCACAGTGTATTTGTTACAGCCTGGTATTTAAATTGTGATCTGATGATTGCAGTGGGACAGCTTGCTATCTGTGTTAATCTAGATACCGTGGTGGAACAGCCACGGCTTAAACATGATGTCTCACTGCTGCAATCAAGGTTGTAATAAGTCCTTCATTTCTTTTTTAGAAAACTTCCAGATGCTTTGTGGTGTCATAGTTGCCTTATCCAAAGAACTTCTTCAACATCATGCCCTCCCGCCGGGCTGGGGCAGACATGCAACAAGCAGAAGTTGTTTGAATTGATGATGACCATGACAATCATTACCGGACTGGAGAAGGATGCAGATAAAATCTGAGAAGAAGTATCCAAATAATAAACCATTAATGAGACCTACTTGCAAACATGCTCCCCCTAAAAATAAAAATACCTTCATTGGCTTGATAGTATTCCATTTCCAATTCCAACACCAAAATTCTCATCAAGCACAGGAATGTGCACACAACAGTATGTGATCTGTGATACAAAACAATACAATGAGTACATGTATATATATGTCAACCCCCCACCTAGGAAATACATCAACTCACCAAGGCTACTATCAGTGTACACACAAAGGGCACCCTTCCATCTGGTTGAGATGATCGCATCGCAGCACACTTTAGACAAGCAACAGTTCTCTCACTGTCATCATTTGTGACGGAACACTGAATGGTCATTCATGTCATGTTATCCCTCCTTCATATGGTTTGGCAAGACACTGTGCATCATGACATCATCATCACAGTAAGGTCAATACACACAGCAGCATTACATGTAAGTGCAACAGCAGCAGCAGCAGCACTTGTGAATTTTCTGGACACAAGACAGTTGCATTTTGGGATGGCAAAAATTCGGGACTCTGTGTGACCACTGTGTGCATGACTGAGTGCACCATTAATTCGGGAGACTTTGCAATTCTTGTTATGCTACAATTTCATTTTGTCAGCACTGGGGATTTTCTGGACACAAGACAGTTGCATTTTGGGGATGCAGCAAAATTCTGGGGACTCTGTGTGAGTACTGCGTGCATGACTGAGTACGCCATTAATTCTGGGACACTTTGCAATTCTTGTTACACTACAATTTCACTTCCTCAGCACTGGGAAATTTTCTGGACACAAGACAGCTGTATTTTGGGATTGGGAATTCTGGTGTCTGGCAAATATTTTTGGAGCCTCAGTAATGTTTACTTTCTGTCATGCTACTGCGAAGTGTTTGTCAAAAAGCAGGACTGAGCAGTGCAATTATACTGTGTTAAACTACATGTGTGCTGTCCATCTTCTTTCCTGTGTGTGCAGACACTGTCCAGCTTCTTGTAAACATGTATTATATATGTATATATATATATATATATATATATATATATACACACACACACACACATATACACATATCACCCTTGCCTCAGTGTTTGTGCACAGAGATTCTTTGTATTTTAAATAGTTTTTATTTTAATGGGTTCACTACAACATAACCCAGACAGACTGTCTTAGGGTACCTGGTTCATTCCACTGGGGTGTCAAACAGACGAGGCATACTGATGAGTCCTGGTAGAACAAAACACGTGTCTATGTCATCTGTTAGCACCCTTTGCAAACTGTGTGAGAGGCCTTTTGGCACCATGCAATTCTGCTTAAAGTTGAACCAGCATAACATTCTGTGGTGATTTGCATATGCAGCCCATGATGCTTTACAATTTTGTATTTTCTTGAAACTTGGTTTCTCAGCCAAATGCCCTTTGGGGTAACCCTTGCCTCAGTGTTTGCTCACAGAGGTTCGTTGTCTTTTATATATACATATGCTGACTTGTTGCAATGTTTATGGTATAAAGAATACAGATAAGAATATATATTGTCAATTTTATTTGTACCATCAACAGCAGCAGACAAAGTGATATGATATGTTTTCAGAGGTCTTGGGCCAGTAGGCACCTCAATCACTCACACAGTGCACACATGACTTTGTGGAGATAACAGCAGATACAAATCATGCTTTTAAACAGACCATACCCAACAGACATAAAATATTGCTGAGGCACCCAAAATATTTTATGGTGTACATACATTTTCAAGTTAGAATATATAACAGGTCCTGCAGTCCGCTGCCACCACACTGTGCTACCACTGGCGCCATGTTGTGTTATGGTGTACATCGACTTGCTACAAAATTGACACTGCCAGTCTAATCTAGAAAGACATATTCCAGAACAAATAATGAAAAGAAGGAATGTGGTAGTATAGTGTGGTGGCAGTGAACTGGACCTTATATATTTTCTGACTTTATAATGTCTGTACCACAAAATATTTTGGGTGCATCAGCAATACTTCATGTCTGTTGGATACAGTTTGTTGAAAAGCACAATTTTTTGTTACTATGATCTTCTAACAAATAAAATATATGTTATGTATTCTTATCTTTGTTATTTATACCATAAACAGAGCAACAAGTTGGACAGCGATCAGCATATATGTTTGCAAGAAGCTGGAGAGTGTCTGCAGTACATTCACACACAGGAAAGAACACTGACTGCACACATGCAGTTTAGCACAGTATACTTGCACTGCTCAGTCCTACTTTTCCACAAAACTCCGTGGCAGAAAGTAAACATTAATGAGGCACCAAACAGCACACACACACACACACTTAACAGAAGGAAGGGGCAGAATACAAAGTGTCACACATGCAGAAGGGCATAATTACACATAGAGGTTGGGGATGGTGGAGGAATACATTTTATAACACAGCAGGGAATGTGTGGGGCACATGTTGTGAGAAATAAAACTAATGTGGGATCCCTGGCAGTTCAGCAGCAGTTCCAGCATGGATGTAATCTGTAACTGATGTCCCTCTATGCGATCCAACTGCTGCTGGACAGCACTCACCCTCTCATTGTTCTCCTCAACAACACTCCAGAGAACTGCCAGGTCAGCCTGCATTACAGGCAGTTCTCTGGGGTCCACACATTCTACAGGCTCAGCTGCTGGTGGTGGTGGTGGTGGTGGTGGTGGTGGGTGCTGGTGGAGCAGCAGGTACTGCTCTGTCCCTCCTCTTCTTAGGGCCCACACATGCAAAGCTGTACCCTTTGCCACAGAAGGGCCAGCAGGTGAAGGTCTGGACAGTTCTGTGGCAGCCTGCCACTCTAACTGGTGGTGGTTCAGCATATAGGTGCACTGGCCCCCAATCCCCAGGTGAGTTCCCTAGGGGCCATGGTGCACCTCCACCTGACATAGATGGCATCTGACCATGCTGCTGTCCCCCTGACACAGTCAAAAAACTCCCAAACAATAGAGGTGTGGGGGGGACCAGACACAGGCAGGAGAGAGCCAGATGCACTGGCAGTTGGCTGGTCATGGTGTTCAATGGGAATGGGATCCACACCTGGGCCTGGGGGCACAGGCACATCCTGCTCCAGAGGACCTGGTGCTGGACATGGTGGTGGTTCATCTGCCTCAGGAGGAGGTGCTGATCCTGCTTCTGGGGGGGGATGACTCAAAATTTTGGATGGGTCCAACAGGAACTGGCAGCCATGCCACCATGCATGCATGCATGTGCACGGTGCAGTGCCTATCATGCTCTTCCAGAACTGCCCCGCCCCCATCCCAGACATTTCCTCACCCTGGTCCATCTTTCCTGCTGCACTCCCTCAGTCTGAGCAATGACTACTTGACTCAACAGAAAACACTCACACTGTCACACACACACACACACACACACACACACACACACACACACACAGTCACACAGATGCTGACTAACAACTACTTATAAAGGTAAGAAAAAATAAATTTACAGAAAAAACAAATTAAGTAAAAAAGAGTACAGAAAAGACACAAAAATGTAGCTTTTAAAAAATATGTTGGGTCTAAATCAAAGTTTAAATCTCCTCCTTGCTCTGATCTCCAAGTCTCACAGGCTGTCTCACAACACACTCCTCTCTCTCCATCTGCACAGGAGAAAGTGAAACTATCTCCTTGGCAAGGTACTGCCTTCCTGCCTGGCTAAAGAGCATGTGACTTACAGTACTGTAAGCCACCTGATGCGGGTGGCCAAATCTGAAACGTGAGGTGGTTCACTTAGAATCATAATGAGAAACATGAAGTGCATTTAAAACAATGACTTCACCTTACTTCGTGTTAGCATTCTGCCTTAATGCAAAGTGGTAATGACAAAGCGAAGTTAGCATTTTGCATTGCCAACTCCGTGTAGTGGAGTGGCAATGTGAAGTGCCCATTTTGCAGGCACTTTGCCGGCAGAATTTAAATTTGCTGCATCTCTAGTAGCCACCAAACCCTTCACTCTGTCCCAGCCATGCTTAAAACCATTTATGGTCATGGCACCCACCACATTTGCTGGCATACTGTTCCATGGCTGTACCACCCTTTCCATAAAATAGAACTTCTTCACATCCTCTTAAACCTTCCTCCTGCCAGTTTCCACTCATGACCTCAGGTTCATGAATCTGTAGTCCTGCTAGATAGTTCCCCACAATTCACCTGGTTTATTCCCTTAAGGTACTTGAAGGTCTCAAATCCCCCTCTCTCACATGGTCTCCAGTGGGTACATCCTCAGTGTCTTGAGACAATCTTTGCAAGATCTGCCATGCTGGCCCTCAGTCATCTTGGTCACCCAGCATTGCACCATCTCCAGCCAGTCCCTGTCCTTCTTTAGGTGAGGACTGTAGAACTGAACACAGCATTCCAGGTGTGGCCTCATCATTGACCTATATAAGGTAGTAATACCTTCTTGTTTCTGTTGTCAGTACCTCTTTCAATGCACCCCATCTTTCTATAAACCTTACTATAGGCTTTATTCTTTTAACTTATCTTTATTGAAAGATTTCATGTATCCCCACATAAGAACATACACATTATACAGTGTGCACACTTAAAAAACTTAAGAAGAATAAAAGCAAAACATGAAGCTATGTTAAACAATGACAGTAATACCTTATATGTTCTTCATGATGGGTCTTAAAGTAAATGTTTTGAAAATAGTTAAGAAAATTAAGTACACACTGTCTATTCATTTAATTGATACAGTAGGATGCATATCTGTCATTCCCTCTTTCCACTTCTTTTATAAAAAAAAAGAGTGAAATAATGAGATCCAACTCTATATGTCCTTAATTGTTATTGAATTTTGTTGACCAGGTAGGGCTACTGAAACTAGAAGTCTCTTTTTCAGGGGTAACCTGGGGGGGATTATAACCAACTGAAATTGAACCAGATTAAGCTATTGGTGGTATTTTAGTAACTAGGGGAAATTTTGCCAGGACAATGGGGAAATTCCCCTACTGAACTGTAGGGGGATCCCTTGTTGGCCATTTTACAATAAGGCAGACAGGGAGTATGCTGGTGACAACACTGAGGTGAGGAAGGCAGGGGATGCTCTTTCTAGTACATTGGTAGATAATGTTCCTACTACAGAGGTCGACAAGGAATGTAACGATTCAGACATGAAAGATACTGTGGATTTTTTACTGGATGATCCTTCTGAAAATGTTCAAGATCCTGCAAAAGTTCAAACTTCTGGGCAAGAACAGTTTCAGGAGCCCAATACATCTTCAAGGTTGGTGTCTGATGTTGTGTCTGATTTAAACCCCCTAACACCTCAACAGGAGGAACAATTGTTACAAAATGCTATCCTGAATAATAAAGCCTTACTGTTAAAACTGTTGGTTCAGTCAGCTAAAACTCCACCTCTAGCTGAACCAGGAGTTGAACCTCTAGTACTAAAGTTTCAGATAAAGGTATACATATTCCAGTTGTTTCATTCCAAACTTCACAGGAAATACCTTCTCCACTGAATTCCCTTGCGCCTTTTCTAAATGCACCTCAGATACAATGCACTATGAATACTGTGCAGGATAGCACTTCTGGTTTTCCTTCTGGACCTCCTATTAATGACATTAACTGGCCTCTGGCCTCAGTGCGTCATGCTGCAGGTTGGTTACATAATCCAAATAAAGGCTGGTCTTCACCCGGGCCCAATTCAGCTGTAGAAATCATCCAGACTGCTCAAATTACTTTGCAGCAATCCGCTAAGGCAACTTCTCTGATACTTCCCTTAACTACATCAGTGGATGTTACTCCATTTTCTACCCCTTCACACTCTACAGTAAACTTACCTAATGCATAGGCTGCTACAACAGAATCTAAAGGAAATTCTGACTCTTTTCGGCCCAGTGTGGTTTTGTCTTCAGAGTCTTCGCAACAGTCTGCTATGCAGCCTAGTTCTGAGGCTACCTCGGCAGCACTGCCGAACAAGGGTGTGCACACTGAAGATATGACCGACATTCCTCTTCTCTAACTTTGAACACTTTAAATTACACTCCTAATAACCCTAATACGGAAACTTCTTTTCATATGGCTGATCTATTTATAAAAGTAGGTGAACCTGCTCAACAGTGGAACACGGTCCACGAAAGTACACAGGGACAAATGAAATTTCTCCTGACAGAAAATATGTTTTGCATCAGCTTTTAGTGACTTCCATGGGTATACCAGCATATGATTTATTTGCCTTTATTCATATAAAGGGCAAGAACATTTATGACATTAGTTCTGAAATAATGCTACTTTAAAAAAAGTTTTGGCAGAAACATGAAGCACTTAAGCATTTACCTGACTGGCAAGATTTTCTTCCCTAACCCCTTGACCAAACCCGTTGTTAAAACTATGACCCTGTTATTTAGAAATAAGGAGGTCAATATAGAGCATGTTCAGTACTGGCTTAGGCAGAAATGTGAAATTTTACAAAGTCTGGTTCCTATTCTTGATGAAGATTTAGTGTGGACAGGGGGTTGGCGGATCAAAGTAAAGCTACAACACACTGACACAGGGATCTCACACCTCCCTAGTAGCTTCCACATAGGCAGGGATAGGGGTGTTTGTTTTTATCCTGGCCAGCCTAAGATGTGTCATAAGTGTGGGGCCCGGACCCACCTCAGTTCTACTTGTAATTTACCCAGGTGTAATTTATGCCTCGAATACAGCCACTTTAGTCTTGGGTGTCCTAATCCCCTTCGTTGCAACCTGTGTGCCCCTGGGCTGCTTGGAACAGATTAGACAAGGCCTTGCAAGATCAAGATATCTTAATATCTGCCCAACAGTCAAAAGTCATGCAAGCTAGGCAGGAGGCAGGACTCAACACTGAAGGCATCCCTCCCCCACAATCAGACCAGAATCCTGACATCCCTATTGCAGTACATACAGCTTCCTCTACTGGCCCTAAACCTGCTCCTGATAAAAGGGAAGAGATGGCTAGCATGTCCATAGCCCATGAGAAGTCTGGGGAACCCCCTTCTGAATCCATGTTACCCCCCCAAAGAAATGCCTATGGGAGTGGTACCACCTGGCATGTCTAGGTGAACCCGGAAAAAAATGGATTCACATACCTCTGAATCCCCCATTGTTACACGGAACAAATTTAATATTTTATCTAAACATAAACAATGGAGTGATATGGTGGAGGATGAGGCAGAGTCTGATACCTCATCTGTTACTTCGGGGATTTTAGATGAGGTTCCTGATTCTCAACAGGATCCCTCCAAATCAAAAAAGGCCAGAGGAAAACACAAGTTCAAACAGAAACTGGAGAGATGACACATTTATTTACATTATACTTCTGTTTCCTTTTGTTTTGTTTGGTTATGGATCATATCCTACGCCCCTTAACTCTTAATGTCAGCAGTATTAAGTCTTTTAAAAAAATGGGTACTACTTTGCATATACTGTCACAGCTGCCAAATAATATATTCTGTCTTCAGGACACACACATCCAAACTTCATATGAGCTACAACAAGCTAAACAAATGTGGTCCGGGGCGGGGGGGGGGCTGTCATTTTGGTCCCAAGGACAGGACTTCTGCTATTGACCCTCTAATTCAGAAGATTCGAATGTACAGTAGTATCCCAGGTATAAAAATTCCAGGACTTCCCGAATTGACTACCATAAGTGCATATGCTGATGATCTTTGTCTTAGTACACAATCTACAGAAGCGATTCCCATTATAGAAAAGACACTGCAAGCATATGGAGCTGTGTCAGGAGCTAAATTAAATTATGATAAAAGCCGTTATTTTCAAATTAACCCAATATCCAGACAACACTGCTCTGCCCCCCAGTCCATCATACCAGTACAGACAGACCCCATTTCAATTTTAGGACTCATATTTGGCACAGTGAATGACACTGCTTATAACTGGGAAAAAGCACTTGACAAATGTCAAGGTTTACTTCAGCATTGGAAGAATAAAACTATAACCAAAAAGAAGAGAGTTTATTTAGTGAAAACATTAATAACACCACAGCTTTTACATGTGTCAAATGTTTACCCTATTCCCTTTCCCTAGAACCACGTGTACTACAAATATATTTTCAAGGACTATGAGGCAGTTGCTTAAACCCCATTAAGTGGGTTTTCACATACTATGATTATACTCTAGGAGGGATTAGAATGCTTAACCCCATAGTATTTTTTCATAGTATTTTTATTTATAGAAACTTGATGAGGCTGATAACAGACAAAAGGTTACAGTGGTTTAATTTTGGTTTTCATGGTTTTGACTTTACAGGACAAATGGGGTGTAGGTCTTTGAATGTCCCTATGCTTATTCATACTAAAGGGATCCCTGGGTTCCTGAAACCTTGCCTAACAAAATTAGAACAATGGAGGGTTACTTTGGCATTACTTAGCTCTTTCTCACAGAAAGCTTTTATGTCCATATCATCTCAGATATCCTTTTAAACAACCAATATTTCCGGAGTGTTCAGAAATGAATATGACAGAAACCTGGTGTCAGTGACAGACAACAGAATCCCAAAACAGATGTGGGATATACTGTAGTTTGGTTATCCTGTCACAGATGACTAGGGTAAGGAATAACTTGAAACACAAGGCATTAGAAGAATGATGATGTCCTAGGCCTTCATGCTATCAAGTTTTGGAGACCTTAGAACACTTTCTCATAACATGTCCTTTTGCTGAACAAGTTTGGCTCATTTTACAAAATATTTGGAAAAGACCCTCGACTGACTTCCATAACATATGAGATTTTGATCTTAAGTATATACCCCCATGTTTTCTGGAAATTAATAAAAGTACTCAGAGTTATTTTTGCTGCTTATAAATACTACATGTGGCAAACGTGTTGTGTCCTTTTACTGCAACAAAAAGAAGTCTCCCCAAAAGGGGTTGTTCAACAAATATTGATTTTTTTGTACACTTTGTATGTAAGGGAAAGAACTTCTCTTTCTACAACAAAATTTAATACATTATGGAAACATTGTGACTGGGTAATGCAGCAGTTAGTTTAAATCTGACGGCTGGCCAGCCACATAAGGGTTTTATTTGGTATTGTTTTTTTCTCTTTCTGTTTTTCCTTATATTCCACTGCAATACCCATGACATGAGATGATCCTGTTTTTCTTTTCTCCTTATGGTTTTCTACGTATTTTTCTTTTACAATTTTTTTGTACTTGATCATGTGATATAAGCATTGTTTTGTATGATTTTGTTTTTATGTTTAAAAAAAAAATTTCCTCTACTGTTTGGTAGGGGGTGCTGTTGTTCATCTTGCATGATGGCTAGTTTGACCGGTGAACTGAGGAGGATAGATGTGGAGGAGGCTGGGGTCTCGGTCTCTGCCCCAGCCTTGACTGTCCAGGAGACTGAAATATTTTTAATGCCACAGATTTAACGGATGTCAGTTTTACTTCAAATGAAAGAAATGTTTTAGGGACACAGAACATGAAGACCATTTCGGAATACAGTGATTGCTAAAGTCTAATGTCAATCAAAACGGCAGACAGTCTACAGAAACTTATTCCAAATGAGGAAGCATAGTATCGAGCAAAACAGCAAAACCTGCAGAGAACTATGGCTTGAGTCACCAAAGAACAAAAAGCACCACACCCATATGAAGGCCTCCACATCAGCAAGACCAGCTGTAGCAGTTCCTCCCTAGTTAAGGATGCCACATCTGGTGCACCACACCACGGATCCCAGGTACAGCATTCTACAACTATTTACCAAACAACTCCTGAAACTAATGAGATAGCTACTGTATTTACCTTTTCTGGGAATAATGTGGTAAAAGCAGGAGCAGGGGGAGTACTCGGCCTCTCATTAGTCTCCCAGATATCACCTTCACTCCTCAATCAAACTCAAAGGTTGCAGCTTCAAAACTTAGAATTGGGGTTTCACAACAGCTCACCACAGTAGTGTACTCACAGGGCAATAATGAGTTGGGTGACAGCAGGGCAGGACTGCAGGTCAGCACACAGCCATCCCAGGCTGTGAATACCTTGCCCCAGTCTGAGACCATATTGAAACAACCGTCTGAAACTCTTGGATCACCTGCACTGGTGGAAATTGAGGCAGGAATGGCACATACAGTGTGTTCTCACTGTGGCCTAAGACCTCAGTCAAGGAGCAGATGTTCACAGATGCCATTTCAGAAGCACAGCAGCTTTAGCAGCCCTCAGACATTTCTGATTCTGACTTGTCAGAGAGGAAAACTGCCTTAATAAAAAATGTTGTCAGAAGATGAAGGGGGGTCCTAAACAGAGTATGGATGATTCCAGAAGGAAAAGAGACAGTGTGGTGCTTCAGCACAGACATCTCTTGACTGAAAATACAACGGAAGTCCAAGATGTGGCAAATCAGTTGCTAGTGACTTTCCAAACTTCTGAGACTGCAGCAATGACTATCAAGACTGCCTTTGGAATTTCACAAACCAATGACACAGATAAATCCTGGGCTGATTATGCCTAAAGGGCAAGGTAGATTCAAGACCCATCCGGAAGTAGGTCCCCAACCCACTTGGGTCACACGTCCTTTTCCCAAACATCAGTAACTCTGGAATAGCACCCTCATGTGGTGCCTCATGGCAACATCAGCATGGACAGTAATACCCTACCTAACAACCCAAGCACAAGTAGAACTGCAGTCTCAAGTTGTTCAACCTTCCTTCCCAACAGACACAAGCATGCCCAAACCCTTGAAGGTGGGCAATATGAACAATATTGAGACCGATAGTTCTCAAAACCAAAATACAAGATGATTTTCCTCACAACAACACAGCAGCCTCAACCTTAAATGACAAACCATCACCAAATGCTACCAAGGAGTCACTACCCCATAAGAAAACAGAGGCTCCTCAAACTCCACCACCCAAGAACCACCTCAGTAACAACCTCAAAGACCCTTACTATCTGAATTATTCAAAGCAAATAAAACAGAACTGCTGCCTAGAAGACATGCTGTACATCTCAAATATAAAGGGTGCTGGATCCTTGCCCAGATAGACAATATATTGGCAAAACACTTATAAAGATTCCTTACTCTTTTCCCCAGCAGACGATTTGTATTTATTCATATCTCTGGAAGACAAGTTCGATATCAGCTTCAGGACAGCACACCTTCTGGATATTTTTGACAAAATATAATCAGTTGACATTTTCCCCACTTTGGATTACTTTTTTAGCCATCTCGCTTACAAAACCACTAATCCAATCTGTGACAATCATGTTCAGAAATTAAAGTGTGCCAGCTGGGGATATCTACAATTGTCTGCAACAGAAAAGTGAAGTTTTGAGCCCCCCAGAGGCTATACTTGATGAAGAACAGTTCTGGATGGGGGGGGGGGAGATTTAAAGTTAAACTTACAGAAACAGAAGATGGCATAATACATATTACAAACAGTTTTTTTCTGGGGAGGGACCAGGGGGAGGTCTGTTTCTACCCTGGACAGCTGAAGGCATGTTATCACTGAGGGTCCAGGACACACTCTCCAGTGTCTGTGACAAACTCAGATGCAGCCTCTGCAATGAGGTAGGACATATTAGCTCATACTGCAAAAATCATTCCAGATGTAACCTCTGCAAAAGAATATGGCCATCTTTACAAAAACTGCCCATGGGCATCAGCCAATAAGGCTCATGATTTTGATCTGAAGACCTAATTAACAAATCACAATCTGAGGTCCCCACAGAGGTGAATCCCCATGAGATTCTGCAAAGACACCTGGAACTTGAGGCCACAACACCTGACTTCACCTCCACCTCTAGCCCTATAATTAAAACAAAAGTCCTTTCTGCTACAGACCCAGACAAGAATGTTATAGACACAACATCAGATCTGGTTTGCTTTTATGGACCCTCCAGAGAAGGGTCCACCTGAACTACCCGCTACCTCCCAGAACTTTATTTTATCAAAAAATTGGAGATCTTCCAGATTACAGAAAAAAGAAGAAACAAACCAGCCTTTTGATACTGACAATCCATACGAGGTTCTTGCAACCCTGACTTGGGGTGAATCAGAAATGGAGGAAGAGATTGTCAATACAATGGATTTGGAGGTCCCACTATCACAATAACCAAATAAATTGTATTGTGGAAAGAAGAAAAGACAGAAAAGGAGATGAACCGGATGACCCTGGTTTGTAATCACTGGCTACCATAACTATACCAAGGTGGCATCTCTGAATTGCCACAGTCTCATAAATAATGCCAAAAGACTAGTCATGTTTCAGTTATTGTATGACTTACATATTGATGTTATTCTCCTACAGGAGACACGGATGGGGTCAGTATCCCAACAAGCTCAGTTTTGATCAGAGTGGCTTTGGGGTCAAACCTACTGGTCTTTTGGGACAGACAAGGCTGATGGGATAGGGATGTTGTTTTCTGGGCACAAGTTCTGTCATTTTAGATTAATAGATCTCTTCCCAGGAAGGGCATTGATTTTAAATTTTTATTAGGACAAGGTCCCATGCCGTATTATCAATGTTTATTGCCCACAGCTCAAAGCAGACAGTGTTGCCTTGCTTGAAAACATTCAGCCTTATTTGGCTAGAGCAAAAATTGTCATACTTGGTGGGGACTTTAATTGTAGATTAAACATCCCAAGGGGTCATAACCCCCCTAAAATGTATTGTGATTCCATTGCATTAAGGAAATGTGTTACGGTAGCAGACTTAGTAAATTGCAATGACGGGATCACACCAATCCCATACCTCACGTATAAAAGAGCACAATTTACAACAATCATCGACTATGTGTTTGTATCCAAAAACCTGACAGTTGGAGCTACAGTATAATGCCTGGTTGAATTTTCAGACCACCAGATGATTATTTCCTCTTTAGGCCCAGACCCTCCCTGTCGTATCGCCAACACGAGATGGAAACTGAATACTCAAGTACTCTCAAATCCCAAAATTCAATCAGCAGTTAGACATCTTCTACTAACTTGGGCATCAGTACTTGACCTCTATGAGAATATAGGAGCATGGTGGGTGCAAACTAAAACACGTTCAGACATATTTCCCCCAAAGATTGGAAAATAAAAGCTAAACAAAACTATTTTTGATATTTTGCACTATGGCACCATCTACAACATCTATTTTCTTTAGCTCCTGCTTCCAAGAATGATTTGGCTCCCCAAATTGAAAATATTAAAGCAGAAATTAAAACCCTACAATATGACAGAGCTAGTTCTATCAGAGTAGAATTGTCCTTCGGCACCCAAAAAACCACAGTCTTTGACCCATGTGCAGCTTGTAAGGCTAAAAGACAGGCAGCCTCTATCTCTTCCCTACAAGATAAAGATGATTCCCTGGCATCCTCTTTCCCAGACTTGGTGAAGGTAGTCATGGACTCCTTACAGGACCATGCAGTAATGGAATAATCAAACACTGCCACTATCTCCCAGTATCTTTCACAGATCACACCAATTGCCTTATCCCCAGAAGCCTCATAAAACGTAACAAGTACCATCACTGTTCCTGAAATCTCTACAGTAATTCAGACAAGAAAATTAGGATCAGCTCCAGGCCCAGATGTCCTACCCTTTGAATTTTATAAAACATTTCTCCCGATATTGTGTTTTTTTTAACAGTTAATCTGTTTTTTTTACCAACAAAAATAAAGTCCTGGGATATTTTTCGAAAGGTATAGTAATTTATTTATATGAATCTGAGATAGAACTTTGCTACAACATGGATTTTAAATATTATCCAGATTTTAGATCTCCATTTAAGATCGATAGCTACCTGGATAATCTACCCAGCTCAATTCTGTGGGCTACCAGGCAGAGCAATACATCACCCCTTATAATCTTATGAGAATTATGGAGTTCTACCAAAATCCTAGAAAACAGGTTAGATTATTTCTCTAGACCAGCACAAAGCTTTTGCTAGAGGAACCATGTCTTTCAGTTCCAGGTATTACGGACATAAGACATATCTAGGGATTCATTGAAAAATTTGAATGCTGTATACCCATGCCTATTGTAATCCACTCATTTCTGTAAATTGGGGGTCCGATTGTGCAATAACAGCAGGGTAAGACAGGGCTGTCCTCTCAGTCCTTTATTGTACACATTTTCCCTGAATCCACTTTTGGAACATATTGTCCATAATCAGCAAATACAGGGACTTTCAGGGGATACACAAGGGGACAAGGTGAAGGTCCTGACCTATGCTTATGATATCTGTCTGACCTTAAAGGACCACAGGAGTATCATAGAAGTGGGCATAGAACTACAGGACTATTCTAAAGTCTTGTCCATTAAACTGAATATGGGGAAATGCAAGGCAATCCCAATTGGCCTCTTAGTAAACCCCCAGAGGCAGTGGATGGCTTTACAGTTATCATAGTTCTAGTAAACTTATTAGGTATCACTTTTGGGACACAAAACCTAATGACATTAAATTGGAACACGGTACTACAGGTGTGGGAGAATAAAGTCAATGTATGGAAGGGGTGGAAATCTCCAAAATTAAGAGGATACATAATATTAAACAATTTCTGATACCCAGTCTGATATATACTAACATACTAAAATGCCAGCAGAATAGGCCTAATGGTCTTCGTGTCTGCTTGCTTGGTCAGCCCCCACCTGGGTGCTGACCTCTATGTCCCTTCTCTGGCTTCTCCTTCCCAGTTCTGGATATTCTTGCTGCATTGGATTTTGCTTCCAGAACCCTTCCCTGTACCTGTCCCACCCCTCTTGAGCCCCTCCACTGTCTCTGCCTCCACCAGCCCCTAGGCAGTGCATTCCATGGCTCTACCACCTCTCAGTGAAGAGCAGCACCCTCCTTTCCCCTGATTCTTCCCCTCCAGCTTCCACCCATGCCCTCTAGTGGCCCCTTCCTCCTTCCTTTAAGCACCTCACTGTTCCTCCCCTATTTACCCTCTTCATGTACCTGAAGACCTCTATCATGTCCCCCCGGTCCCTTCTCTCTTCCAATGTGTACATATTTAGCTCTTCGAGCCTCTCCTCATAGGTCCTGGCCCCCAAGCCCCAAATCATTTTGGTTGCCCTCCTCTGGACCCTCTCCAGGAGGTTAATGTCCCTCTTTAAGTGTGGCCTCCAAAACTGCATGCAGTACTCAAGGTGCGGCCTCACCAAGCAGTTATACAGAGGGAGTATCACTTCCCTCCTTCTGGAGGTGATCCCCCTAGCGATGCATCCCAGCATCCTGTTGGCCTTGGCTGCTGCCCTCCTACAAGTCTCAGAGTTGTTCATCTTGACATCCACCACCACCCCAGGTCCCTCTCAGCCATTGAGACTTGTAGTATCTCCAGGGGTGTACACTTGGCCTGGGTTTGGGCCCCAGGTGGAGTACCTTGCATTTCCCTGCATTGAACCTCAGCTTCCACTTTCTAGACCATCTTTCCAGAGCCTCCAGGTCCCCTGCAGGGCCACCCTCCCCTCCTCCCCATCCACCACCGCCCCAGTTTGGGTCATCTGCAAAGAGACTCATCTCACTCCTGATTCCTGTCCTTATGGAGGCAGTATAACGCAGTGGTCTAAGGCTCTGAGCTGCAAATTTGGTGACATCCAGCAGGCCAGACCTGGCTCTGAATCCCACAGCTTCCACTTGCATACTGTGTGACCCTGAGCAAGTCACTTAACCTCCTTGTGCTCCCAGGTCGCCCTGTAAAAAGCTTTCAGCTTAGTGTGCTATACCTGGTTAAACAACTAAATAAAAAAAAAAAAAAAAATTATGTCAGATACATAGGCGTTGAACAGAAGAGGCCCAAGGACTGATCCTCGTGGGACCCACTAATGACCCTCCTTGGGGATGGGACTATCCCATCAACTCACGACCCTCTGGGTCCGTCCTGGAGCCAATTGCCTATCCATCTGATCATCTGGTTTCCACCCCATTTCTCCTAGCTTATCCAACAGGCCCACGTGAGGAACAGAGTCAAATGCCTTGCTTGAAGTCTAGAAAGAGGACATCCACTGGTCTACCCAGGTCCAAGGCACTTGTCACCCAGTCATAGAACTCCACCAGGTTTGTCTGACATGATTTCCTGGTATGAATCCATGCTGTCTATCGTCCAGGCACCCTGACTTATCCAGGTCCCCCTAGCCTCTCCTTGACAATGCCCTCCATCACCTTGCCCACCACCGATGTCAGGCTGACAGGCCTGTAGTTCCCTGCCACCTCCCTTGATCCCCTTGTGGATAGGCACTACATGCGCCACCTTCCAGTCTTGGGGCACCCACCTGTCCTCAGAGATGGTGAAAAGCTCTGCCAGGGGTTTTGCCAGGACATCTGCAAGTTCCTTCAGCACTCTAGGATGTACTTTATCCGGCCCCGGTGCTTTCTCCATCTTAAGGGAGCTGAGGGCTTCCCTCACTCTCTCTGCTGTGATTTCCACTTCTGGTACCTCTTCTCCCTGCTTAGCCCTCCCCCACCTGCCAGTGATGCCTCCCCCTCTCTCCAGACCTGCTGATTGGTAAGGGTCCCCCCCTCCTCATTATCTCTGTCTCCTCCCATGTATGATGCAGCACCCCATTTCCCTGAGTGAAAACTGGTGGAAGTACTCATTTAGTGCCTCAACCTGCTCCCCAGGTCTTGTGCCCACTCTCTCTGATTTAATCCTGCTAATCTGCCCCTTCACCCTTCGTCTTTCCCCAATGTATCTAAAGAACCCTTTCTCCCTCTCCCATTTCCCTGGCCAGGTTCTGCTCCTTCCTTGCCTTAGCCACCCTCACCACTCTAGTGGCCCTTCTAGCCATCAGCTCATACTCCCCTCGATCCCTTTCACTCCTTGAGCACTTGAATTTCTTATAGGCTGCTTTCTTTCCCCGCACCACCTCCTGGACCTCCCTGGTCCACCAACAGGGTTTTTGGGCTCTACCGCATTTTCGTCTTACTCTTGCACAGGTGCTGGTAGCATCCTGCACCCCTCTCCTGATGATTTCCCACCTACTATCAGCGTTCATGTCTGACCCAATCCCATCCAAATGCTCCTTAAGGATCCTTCCCATTTCCTTAAAATCCACCCCCCTGAAGTCGGTTACTTCCGTCTTTGTGCAGCCTTCTACCCCTCCTAGGTCCAGGCAGCACCAGACTGTGGCATGGTCACTCCCCGCCAATGGGTCCCTTACCTCCAGGCCCCCAATCTGGTCACTGTCTGCCAGGACCACATCCAGTACCTGTGCCTCCCTGGTGGTTCCCTCACCTGCTGAGTTAGAAGCGCCTTGAAAGACATCCAACAACCTCTGTTCCTGGTCACAGAGGATGTCATAGTCTCCCAGTCTGTTCCTGGCATGTTTAAGTCCCCTAACACCACCACCGTTCCTCTGCCCAGTCTGCAGTGTCTCCAACATCTGCCACCAGACTGTCCTCCAGCTCCTCCGCCAGGCAGGGGTCTATACACCACTCCTATTTTTACTCTCTTGCCCCCTTGTTATCAAGGTGACCCAATCATCTCCACGGTTCCTTCCGCCTCCTCTACTCCCCTATGCCAATGCAGTTTTGACTATCATTGCTACCTCCTCCCTTCCCTCCCCTGTCCTTCCTGAACATAGTGTAACCCTCCAGGTTCAGGTCCCAGTCATGTCTTGCAGTGGCCCAAGTCTCAGTGACCACTGCCACATCCACTGCTCCCTCAGTTAACATCGCCTGAAGCTCAGGCATTTTATTGCCCAAGCTCCTGGCATTTAGCAGGACTACCTTCCACCCTTTCCCTATAGTTCCATTTCCCATGCTCGTGTTCCCATGGGGATTCTGTTTTCTCCTGGTCTGCACTTTGCCAGTTGGCCTTTTCCTGCAATCCTCCTGGTCCCCAGAGGGCTGGAGACAGAGCCCCTCCTTTATCGGCACCCCTTGACAGCCTTTTCTCCCATCCCACCCCCTTCACAAGTTTAAACCCCACTTTTCACCAATGAACTCCTCTATTTTCAACTTAAGGATTCCCCTCCCCTCCAAATTGAGATGTAGTCTATCTCTAGCATACAGCTCCTTATCCTCCCAGGTCTCCCCCCAATCCCCCATCAACCCATACCCTCTGGCCTCACACCACTCCCTGAGCCACTGGTTTATCTCCTTAATTTTCCTTTTGTGTTCCCCACTAGCCCTTGGCACTGGCAGGATTTCTGAGAAGGAAACTGTGCATCCTATGTCATGACAGACCCTGGCAAGCTCCCTGAATCTTGCCTGTATCTCTAGCTCGCTATTTCCCTCAATATCATTTGTACCCAGGTGGACCAGTATGTCTGGGGAACCCCCACAATCCTTTGCCAGCTGATATACCTCGTGCTTAGCCCTGTGCACTGTTAGTCATATGTCAGAACAATATTCCCACTGCCAATAGCATCGAAGACTCGCATGTACAGAATTTGTTTTTTGTTTGTTGTGGGGCAGCCGCCTGAACCTAATTAAAATATGCTATACATACTGTATATCCATCTCTAAAAAGGTGGCTTAGAAGTGATAGACCCAGTCGCCTTTTTTCACTCCCTCTTTTTGACTCGCTCCATCAAGAAACATGGCAGCTGCTGCCTTCACTGGTCAATTTATGGTTTATGAACAATTGACGGGTTTTTCTGACTAAATTTGAGGAAACACCCCCAAAAGATTCTCAATTTCTACAGGTCCCAGACTCCATGAAATCCTCAGTACAAAAACTTAATAACTGGAAGATTTCAAAATCTTTTTTACAGTCAGCATCATGGACATAGTTATATCAACACAGTTTGGAGATGAGTGGCTCCACATATTCCAAATTCAAAAAGGGTAGACACCAGCATGTAAATAAAGTATTAACTATGCTTAATGAGGAAAGGAGCCCATATCACATATGGGAAACACCTGGCTTTGTGCTTATGGTTGACTTAATGTCTGTGGCAACTATAAGCACAAACCACTCGAAGAACGATCATGCCCATACACAGATTGGAGAGCCCCGAATGAATCCACGGAACATTTTGTTCTTCATTGTTCCTATTCCAGTAACCTATGGATATTCCTAGCCCAAGCCTGGAAACTCCCTTGGCTGCAAAATATTACTTATGAAGCTTTGATGTTAGGAGAATATGCATACTATTTAATTAAATATAGGAGACATGGTGTGGACAACAAATAACTTCACTCATTCTGGGTTTTGCAAGCTATTTTGAGGCAGTCACCCATTTGGGCAGGCATTGCTGCTATAAATCAGGTCTAGCAGTGTATGTTAGAATAGCATTAAATCTTGAAATTAACATTTATCATGTGATATAAACACAGTTCTTCCCATTTTGCATAGAATGGAAAGTGTAAGATTTTATTGCTTAATGTCTATATCCCCCATATTCCAGGAAGAATCTTGGGATACATGACTGGGGCAAGTTTGCAGACTTTTTGGAGGAAGCTACTAGCAAATATATTACTTATTCCTTTATAATTTTGGGTGGCTTCAATGCTCAAATGACTCATAAAAGTATAAAGGAATGGGAGAGTACACTCCTCCCTCTCCTCAAGGTATCTTCCAATAATAACCTGAGAAGAGAAAGACATTCAAAGGATAGGAACTCAAATAAACAAGGACGGGCCCTAATGCATTTTATGTCTGATGTAAACCTTTGTCTTATGAATGGGAGAGTTGAGGGAGACTTGGATGGAGCTTATATATATGCTGGCCCATTAGGATCATCTACAATAGATTTGTTATAGGTAAATCTAAAGGCTGTAGAGAAAATTTATTTATTTAAAATCCTCGAACGTCCAGAGTCTGCCCACTTGCCACTATCTCTAAAATATGATAAGGTTGTTAGATCTAGCAATTCTTTGGTAGACACTGCTTTGGCACTAGGATGTGAAATTAGAAACACTTGTAGATTAAGATGGTCATCTACGTTAAGTGCTTCCTTGGGAGAAATTTTGGATTCTGATACACTCAATGATTGGAAAAACAGTATTATAGAGCATAATGGTAAATTTAATCAAAATGCTCTTAGCTACAATATTGAACTATATGAGACCATTTTTATATAAGACAGTTATACCATCAAGGGCAAGTCCAGGTTCAACAAAAACTTGCAAAAACACAAAACAACAGCTAAATAAACCGGTTCATCATGTTAAACAGAATCCAAACAAATATAATATTAAGCAACTAAACAAAGCTAGGAAAGTTTATAAAGAGGTGTTGCAGAATGAAAAAAGTAACTTTCAGACCATAAATTGGGAAAAGTGAGACAGTCAATATTTGAAAGAGATAGTAGAAAGTTCTGGCTGTTGGTAAGCCAAGGCTATAAACAATCCGCTACTGGTATAGAGGCCTATATTACATCTGATGTATGGACAGCCCTCTTTGAGTCTTTGTTCTATTCTCCTACTGAGGTAACTGAAGAACAACATGAGCTGCCTCAGTTTTATCCTAGGCCAATCCTCATTACTAGGGAAGAAATATTGTATGCCTTATTGAGACTTGAACTGAAAAAAGTGGGAGCACCAGGACTGTGTGGTGCTGTATATTCAAAACAATCACTGCATACAAATAAGCACCTACACAGCTTAAACAGTACTGACAAATGCTATAATAATATGATAAGCGTTTAATATCAAAAGTGCAGAATTCTGATGAAGCCTAGCAGAGTCTGAGTGAAATGTTAATTTATCCGTTTAGCCTCCATTTGAATTCTTGTTGCACTTTTGATATTAAAACACTATCATTATTATAGCGTTTGTCTGTACTGCTTAAGCTGTGTGGGTCCTTATTTGTATGCACTTATTGAGACTTAAAGATAATAAGGCTCCTGGACCAGACCAAATAGTGGCAGAACTATATAAATATAATTCTGTCTGGTGGATTCCACTATTGCATGTTCTTTTTATTAAGTTTATACAAGGTTCAGACATTCCATCAAGTTGGAAGGGCAGCATCATTTGTCCAATTTATAAAAAAAAGGGTAGTTTGATGAACCCGTTAATGTATAGACCTATAAGACTTATTGATACACTTCAAAAAATATTTTGTCATATTCTATTGGACAGATTATAGTTGTGGGCTGAGGAATCTGGTTTCATGAGTGAACTCCAGAATGGTTTGAGACCACACAGATCAACAGTGCAGCACTGCTATGCTCTGACACATATGATCTGGAATTATGTCAAGGTTAAGAAGTCACGTCTCTACTGTTGCTTTGTGGACCTGAGGTCAGCGTTTGACCTGATTAGTTGTGCCCTTTTATGGGAGAAGTTGCTATCCTATAAAATGGATACCGTCCTTTTGAACACCTTGATCAGCTAGCACAAAAAAACTGGAAAAAAGTTAAAATTAACCAAAAGGGAGATCTTACCCCCAAGATTAAAACTAACCTTGGAGTCAGTCAAGGCTGCTTTATAGCCCCCCCTATTATTTAACTTATATATAAATACAATTATAACACAGATTTTGAGTTTCATTCTCCTGTTATTGGAAATAAAAAAATCTCATTTTTGGCCTTTGCAGACAAGCTAGACCTTTTATCTGCATCCTTTCTAGGCTTACAATGGAAAGTTAATTTATTTGCTACTCTCTGTAGTGCCCCAAAACTATCTATTAACATTAGCAAACCCCAAATGTTGACATTTGGTAATAGGTAGAAAATAAATCCTACTTTATTTATAAACAGACCCAAACTAGAGACAGTTAAAACATATACCTCTCTAGGTGCTAACTTTTCTCAATCTACCAAGTGGAATTTTCACCATGATTATGTAAAACATATTGCAACTACCACCTTCAATGTCTTTAAGTGATTCACAGCCCAGATGGGGAATGGATCAGTGAGGGGGTCTCTTGGAGGCACTGGAGGATAAGGAGTGTTCAAGTTTATTTTACGTTTCAGAAATATGGGCACCAGCGGCCCCAAAGCAGTTGGAAGTACAACTAAATATATTTCTTAGATATATTCTTAAAACATCCCAATCAATTCCAGTCCCAGTTGTAACAGCAGAACTGGGCCAGCTCCCAAATTGAGGCCTATATAGTGGAAAAGAAAATGTAATTTTTACTCAAGTTATTTCTGTATCCGGAGTATAGAATCCCAAGAATGTGACTGGAAGAGGAGATTGGGTATACAACATTGGGTTATAAATTTCCAAGTATAAATTGCATAGCAACATGTCTTTATCCATTGGGACTGGGACATCTGCTTGATCAAGTTTACTCCTTCCCATTTAGTGACATAAAAATTCCAGGTGAAAGAAAGAGTGAGAAATATTTATAGTAGTAAAGATATGGAGAAAATCCAATCTTATAAAAACTGTACATGGTTCAAAAAATTAAATCATTTTATACAATAGAACCCTACCTATTGCTTCTGGATAAACCAGACTTAAGAAGAGTGATAACCAGATTTCGAATAGAATTATTTGATTCACACTATGTACACCATGCTCAGAAAGAGTGAATAATGATAAATGTAGATGTACTTTAAATATGGTAGACAACCTAAAACATGTTGCCTTGATATGTCCATCATAACAGAAACACAGATCCTTTTGGTTAGGATCTATTTAAGGACCTTGGACTCCCCACCGACCAAACATGGACAAAATTGTTTACATCTAATGATATAGATATTGACAAAACTGGTGCAGTTTCTAAAGATTTTAAAGTTATAGGATCATATTTGGAGGATTGTCTGTATTTTGATATTCATTCCAAAAGACTCAGAGCACTTTATTGAATGTTTTCTAAGTAAATACTTGTTTTTATCTATTTTAAATGTTTTGTAATGGCTTATAGTTGAACAAATAAATATGATACCAGAACTAAATATCAGAAAAGTTGTTTATCTGTTTCTTTGTTGTGTTAAAATTTTATTTATGAAATGCAAGAGTACAATGGGTGCTTAGGCAACAGAGAATGCTGTATGCAATATTCAAAACTGTTTGTGAAAATGCCCTTTGAACAATTGTTGATAAGAAACTGTTAACTCGTGACGTACAGGTAGTTAGATCATGGTGGAGAGGCCTCTCCTTTTTTATAAAATTTAAATAAAAAAAGGGCTAAAAGACTAATTAGGATTATATATGAGCAAAATACAGAATACTGACGTGATGGTTTTCTTTAAAATATGTAATGGATTATGGCAGGCTATTCGGGGTACTTTAATTCTGTTTGTCTGTATTGAATAAGGGCTTTAATTTTTTTATTGTATGATGTCTCATGATTTATGAACTTTTCTGTATCTTATGTTCTGATTTTGCTTCCTTGACTGCATTTCCATTTTTCTTTGTATTTGTTTTGTAACCTTCAATAAAAAGCTCTCCATCTCACCTGTAGGGGAATTGCTGTCCATCTTGCTGATGGCCACTCTGCATGAGACTCCAGAAGGAATGGACATCTCTGAGGCAAAGGAGCTGACCTCCTCTGTTCTCCCTTCTCAAGAGGTCTGCAAGCTTAAAAATAAGGATTTTGATCTGCATGAAGAAGATGAACAAGGTGCTGATATTTTTGTTTTGACTGAAGATTTAAGTAGCGGTGAAACTTTGCCACCACAAACACAGGGACAGCTATGTATAAATTCAGATATACCTTTAGAAACTGTAGAAATTTCAGAGGAAAACATTAAACAACAGATGTTACTGGAACTTGTTGCAGAAGAATGCAGACACTAGCAATTCAAAGCTGAACTACAAAATAAACTGGAGAAATTGAAAACAGACAATGTTCTTGTCAGAACTGTCAGCCAGAATGACACACCAAACCCTGTACCTGAGGATGCTACAGTTTCAAAGACTGCCTCAGGCGGGGCAGCTCCCAGTGCTCTGGTGCCTCAGGTAATCCTCACCCTTAATCACTGAGTTGTTGAATGTGGCTGGCAGTGTGAGCGCTAAAACTAGCATGTGCCAAAAGCTGCTGGGTGAGGTGCAGGGGGAATGAGTTGTTTTGGATGTTGAGCCACACCTTCAGGCTGGCATACAGCGGCCACCATTTTCTAATTCTGTACCTCTGCCTGTGTCTCAGAAAAATAACTACGGAGGCTCTCCACAAGGTTCTTTTCCAGTCCCCTTAATCACATCACACATACCTTTTGCTCTGCTTTCTCTTTCTCCTTCTGGTGTTTCTCTGTCCATCCCAGATGCTGGCAGTGATGTTTGAGCATCTGGGACAACACCCCTTCCACATGCAGACCGGGTTATTTATCAAACCAGCACTACCAGACAGGCTGGAGCCAGGCTGGAGTTATGGTCTTCTCTTTCTCTGCAAAACCAACTCCTTCTAAAACAATATCAAAAAATGACAAATAAAATAAATGAACTGCCTTGACACTAGCCAAAAGGATTATCCCAGTCACAGTTGACCCCTTTGGACAAACTACTCCTGAATGGCAACCACCCAGTCAATCACAGGTTCCTATTTCCTTGGATATCTCAATTACAAGTAAAACTGAGTCACCAGAACAGAATACTATTGTGAATGACACCACTATGGCTGTTGGAAAAAAACTTTTCTACTCAGGACACTGTGGAGATAAAGGTGGATTCAGCTCCCCAATCCCTGGATGGAGCAAGTAGAAAGGTATACCCAAACTCACTTAATGAAGGCTTCAAAACAATAGAAACTTTACAAAATGGTAATTCACAACCATCCCAGAGGCCATTGTTATCAGAACTGTTTCAAAAAACAAAACATGAGGCAGCTCCCAGGAGGAATGCAGTACGCATTAGGTATAAGGGGGGTTTGGATGTTAGACCTGATAGGCAGTACATTGAAAAAAAATCACTTAAAGATTCTTTGCATTTTTCTCCAAAGGAAGTATTTGACTTTATCAATATTTCTGGAGAGGGTAATTTCAACGTGAGTTTCAGGTACCCGAATGTGTTGGAATTATTTTGCCAGTGATATAATCAAGTGAAATTTCCCCACTTTGGACACCTTTTTGGTTATACCGCTGAAAAAACCACTGATCAAATTTGCAACCGTCATGTTCAGAAATGAGAGGGTGCATGTTGAAGATATTACATATTGGTTAAATCAAAGGTGCAGTTCTTAGTACACCTGAAGCTATTCTAAATTCAGAACTTTTCTGGATGAGGGATGAAAATACAAAGTAAAGTACATCAGATGGAGTAAGGATAAGTCACATTCCTAATTCCTTCTTGTTAGGAAGAGACCATGGAGTCTGTTTCTATGCAGGCCAACCTCGTGCTTGCTATAAATGTGGCTCACGCACACATTTGTCCAGCGTGTGTGATAAACCATGTTGTGAAAATTGTGGTGAAGTCAGTCATATTAGTCACCAGTGTGTGAATCACACAAAATGTAATTTGTGTGAAGAGACAGGAAATTTTTTTCAGAATGTGCTTGGGTGGCAAAAAATAAATCTACCTCCATCAGCCCTGACACCTTCATTCAAAAAGTACAAGATGCAGCCTCTATGCCAAAACAATAAGCTTCTATGGAGGAACCTTTAGAATTTCTCCACACATAGGAACCTCCACAGTCCTGATCATCAGGAAACCTGACACACACCTCAGAATCTGATCTCAAGTAGCAAGGATGGACTTCCATCTATGGCTAGTGTATTAGACTTCCCACCTGTTTGTTACCAGGATCTGCCAAAAGGGAATCAGAAGGAATTAGCCCCCTGCCTCCTCCTTCTAAACCAGCCCCTTTACCTAGAGGATAATCCACTAGGAATTTGCTACAGCCCCCCCTCCCCTCACCTTGAACCCCCTGAGGTGGAAACAGAAAATTCCTTCTCAGTTCTAGCTTCAAAGTGGGTTGAGTTGGATATGGAAATTGGGGACTCTGACTCAGATCTTAACTCAAGCAGCATAACAACTAGCACAGATATGGTTGGTACAAGGGGAAGAAGAAAAGAACGAAAAAAAGAGCTCCTAACTGCTGTGAGTCTAATCTATGGTAGAATGCTGTTTTATCTCTTTAAACATATGCAGTTTTATACATAGCTACATAAATATTTAGATACATGGCTACATAGATACATAGACACTGTTGGAAGATAAGGGTCTATGACCCACCCAGTCTGCCCATTTGAACTTATAAGTTCCCTTTATGTTTTCTAGAAGTCTGTTGCCACATACCCATGACATCCAGAATTCCCTTAAGTCTATCCCATGCATTCTTAAATCCTATAATTGTTTCAGCCTCCACCACTTCCTCTGGCAGGGTGTTCTACTTGTCAACCACCAGTTCTGTGAAAAAATTCTTCATCATTTTTCCTCTGAATTGCCATCCCTCCAACTTCAACCCATGCCTTGTAGTCCTGGAACATCTTTTTTGCTGGAAAATAGTGTATTCCTGCACCCTGTTTCTCACTGTAAGGTACTTGGATGTCTCCATCATATCCCTCTCTTCCTCCTGTCCTTCAGGAGTACATATTTAAGTCCTTTAGCCTGTCCTCATAGGACTTGTGATGCAATACCTGTACCATCTATGTTGGCCTTCTTTGAACCTTCTCTACCTTGTCTATGTCCTTACATAGATAAGGGGCTGGATTTAAAAACCTTTCAGAAGGTGCAAAACCTTCATTAAGTCCTCAAAACTGCCATAGCTACGGAAAAAAGTGGAGATTGCTCTAAGTGCTATTTACAAAAACCTCCACAGCTGCAGAAAAAAACCCTATGGACTGTGGAAAAAAGTGCAGCTGCAGAAGTCCCTGAGAGAAAAAGGTGTAGGATAAGTAAAACACATCCCTGAAGGGCTATTGTCAGTTGAGGTTTGTTCTGCAGTTGCAGAACAAATGTTACACATAGTGGAATGAGGTGTAATTTTCCCCAGCATACTCAGTAGTGCCCAACAATTGGAATCAATTAAGGTGAGATAAGGCACAGGAAATAGCATCCCAGATAGTACAGTAGTGGCTGATGTTACACCAAAAAAGCACACATCACTATGCTATGGCAACAGGCAACAACCAACAGACCCAGTGCAGCTCATAATGAAGCCCCACAAGCAGTAGAGCCTGATCAGCCTGCAGCGAGTGCTACCCCTGCAAGCAACAGGAACACCCCAGGGAGGGATGACCAGTGGTGGCAGTCAGCCACTGTGGTGACATGGTATTGCTGGTACCAGTGGTACTGCAGTGGTCCTAGTTGAGGGACTGGTTGCTGGTATCTTTGTGGGTGCTGTCAGCCTCATACTATGACATCAATGTTAATGTCTGCTGCTTCAGCTACTTGTTGAACTATTGCCATGTCTTCCTCATCCATTTTCACAGCTGTGGATCTGCAGCTGCGGATTCACTGCACTTGTAGAATTCCCACAGCTGCTGGAATCCTGCACCTGTGAGACCTTTGTGGAATTTCTACCTGTGGGATTTCCTTTAAGGATAGCATGCAACTGCATTTCTGCAGTGCTGCAAGCCTTTTTCCTGAAGCTGAGGGATTTTTACTGTTCTTTTAGAATCCTGCCCAAGGTCTCCAGAACTGTACACTGTACTCCAGGTGGGGCCTCACTAGTGTCTTGTATAGCAGAATTATGACTTCCCTTTTCCTGCTGGTGATGCCTCTGCCTAGCATCCCAGCATCCTGTTTACGTTACTTGCTGCCTTGTTGCACTGTTTCCCTACCTTGAGGTCATCAGAGATAATAATCTCAAGGTCCCTTTCCTGCTTGGTGCATGCTATCCTCACCCCCAACTGATAGGTTGTTCCAGGGTTTTGTGCCCCATAAGCATTATCTTGCATTGTCTTGCATTGAATTTCAACTGCCAAACCCTTGACCATTCTTTAAGCTTCTATAGGTGCCTCCTCATTCTATCTACACCCTCTGGCATGTCTACATTGTTACAGAGCTTCATGTCATCAGTGAACAGGAACATTCTGCCTTCTAGGTCCTGTGCAATGTCACTGATGATGACATTGAATAGGACCAGTCCCAGCACTGATCCCTGTGGTACAGCACTGGTCATTCTTCCCTCTGCGGAGTGACAGCCATTTATCATCACCCTCTGTGTCCTGCCATTAAGCCAGTTACCCACCAACTGCACTACTGTCCTACCCACTCCCATATTCCCCAGTTTGTTTAATAGCCTTCTATGTGGCACAGTGTTAAAGGCCTTGCTGAAGTCCAGATAGGCCATGTCCACTGCCTCCTCTGATTCACCTCCCTTCTCACCCAGTCAAAAAATTCAATGAGGTTGGACAGGCATGACTTCCCCCAGGTGAATCCATGCTGCCTTGGGTCCTGTAGTCCATTGGCAACCAGATGTTCCACCAATCTCTCTTTCAGTAGTGCATCCATTATCTTTGCAAAGTAGAGGTAACTGCACCCGGGTAAATAGTAGTGCCAGGTTTAAAAGATCAATATTTGCTTGTTTGGAAACCGGCACCTACTAAAAGAAAAAACACATTGTGCTTCTCCAATTATAAGAATCAGTGCTTGCTTCTAGTATTTAAGTGCAAAAAAATCTTTATTCTTTATATATGCACCAAAGCAATTAAGCACTCAAATAACATATCAAGGAATCAAAGAAGCCCATAAATAGTCCATAAAAGTCCATAACAATTCAAGCCAGAAACAAAAACTGGCTGGTAGACTCACTTCAGTAGCAAGAGAGGCTCCTCCTTAGATACATAGATACATAGATACATAGACAGTGTCGGCAGATAAGGGCCTATGGCCCACCCAGTCTGCCCATTTGAGCTTGTAAGTTCAGTTTGTTTTCCTAGAAGTCTGTTGCCCCTTACCCTGACCTCCAGAATTCTTTATGTCTATCCCATGCATTCTTAAATCCTGTGATTGTTTCAGCCCCCACCACTTCCTCTGGCAGGGTATTCCACTTGTCCACCACCTGCTCTGTGAAGAAATTCTTCATGTTTCCTCTGAATCGTCCTCCCTCCAACTTCATCCCATGCCCTCTAGTCCTGGAACATCTTTTTCACTTAAAAATAGTGTTTTCCTGTGCCCTGTTCCTCCCTGTAAGATACTTGTATGTCTCTATCATATCCCCTGTCTCCCTCCTCTCCTCCAGGGAGTACATGTTCAGTTCCTTCAACCTGTCTTCATAGGACTTGTGATGCAATCCATGCACCATCTTTGTTGCCCTCCTCTGAACCTTCTCTACCCTGTCTATGTCCTTACATAGGTATGGTCTCCAGAACTGTACACTGTACTCCAGGTGGGGCCTCACTAGTGTCTTGTATAGTGGAATTATGATCTCCTTTTCCTGCTGGTGATGCCCTGCCTATACATCCCAGCATCCTATTTGCTTTACCTGCTGCCTTGTCACACTGTTTCCCTACCTTGAGGTCATCAGAGATGACAACCCCAAGATCCTTTCCTGCTTGGTGCATGCTATATCCTCACCCCAACTGATATATTGTGCCAGGGTTTTGTGCCCCATATGCATTATCTTGCACTTCTTTGCATTGAATTTCAACTGCCAAACCCTGACCATTCTTCAAGTTTCTGCAGGTCGCTTCTCATTCTGTCTACACCCTCTGTCATGTCTACTCTGTAACAGAGCTTTGTGTCATCAGCGAACAGTGAAATTCTGCCTTCTAGGTCCCAGAATGTCACTGATGAAGATGTTGAATAGGACCCGGTCCCAGCACTGATCCCTGTGGTACCCACTGGTCACTCTTCCTCTGTGGAGTGACAGCCTTTACCACCACCCTCTGTGTCCTGCCACCCAGCCAGTTACCTACCCACCACACTACTGTCCTGCCCACACCCATATTCCCCAGTTTGTGTAATAGTCTTCTGTGGCACAGTGTCAAAGGCCTTGCTGAAGTCCAGATAGGCATGTCCACTGCCCTCCCTGATCCACCTCCTAGTCACCCAGTCAGAAAATTCAATGAGGTTGGTCTGACATGACCTCCCCTGGTGAAACCATGCTGCCTTGGGTCCTGTAGTCCATTGACAACCAGATGTTCCACCAATCTCTCCTTCAGTAGTGCTTCCATGATCTTCCCCACTACCGAGGTGAGGCTGACTGGTCTGTAGTTCCCTGCTTCCTCTTTGTTCCCACTTTTGTATAAGGGGACTACGTCTGCTGTCCTCCAGTCTTTGGGTACCTCCCCTGTTTCCAGTGATCGGCTAAACAGGATAGCCAGAGGTTTAGCCACCAACTCTCTTAGTTCTTTAAGGACCCTGGGGTGCACCCCATCTGGCCCCATTGCTTTATCAACTCTTATTACTTCCTTGTTGGATCACCTGACATGTTTCACACTTAACTTTTTCAAAGGTAAACCCACTAGGGCCCATTACAGATTTATAAAGGCAGCATTTAAAGTGACAACGCACAATTTTCCCAACACCAGTGTTATGAGTTATTAAATACTCAAACAACATTTACAACAGGAATAATATTATGTTTACAGAAAAAGCTTGAGAGGAGGAAAGGAGAAAAGGGAAAGGGGAAAGAAAAAAGAAGAAAGGGGAAGGAAAAGTAAAGTAAAAATGGTGGAAGGGGAAGAAGAAGAAAGGGAAGAGGGAGGGGGAGGAGAAGTTAGGTCATAATAGGAAAAAACTGTGCCTTCTATACATAACAGGGCACCAGTTTAAAACTGCACATAAACCAAGAAGAATATTGCACTTTGCCAAATTCAATTGGTATATCAATAAGCCACAGACCACAAAGTGTAAAGCTGAAAAGAGAAGAAACATCAACATAAATACCACATCACAATATTAAAAACATCAATGAATCATTTTCATCTTTTTTCCAAAAATGGCTTAATTTCTATTTTATCATTCAAACCTAGTGTCTGCATGGCTTTTGTAGGAAAAAAAAAAACCAATACTGTTCTCTCCTTTTTAATAAATTATCATAATCCAATTCTTTCTTTGTCATTATTGGTTTTTCGATTGCTGTAAACAAAAAACTGTGCTCGGTTTTGTTTTGTATTTTCGATATATGAGCTACCAAAGCATTTGTTGCATCAGCATTCAAGATTGCTCTTGAATGTTCCCCTATTCTTATCTTGAAAGAATGTTTAGTTTTTCCAATATAAAACCTTTGGCATCTACACTCTGCCATGTAAATGACTGCAGACGTTCTACATGTAATTAGTCCTCTCACACTCATTTGTTTTCCTGTGGCCTGATTTTTAAACCATTTTGTTTGTTTCACCATGGGACAGTACTTACAATTACCACACCTATTACATCCTCCCCCACTATTTGTTAACCAATTCTGAGGTCTCTCAGGACCTGGTTGAACCGAGTGTACAATAACATCTTTCACATTTTTACCCCTCCTGTAAACAACTTTAGATTAACATTTAGAGAAACCTTTAGTCTTGCATCCATAAAATCAAATGCCAATGTTTACAGATAATCCCAGCTATTTCATTAGATTGTGGACCATACGTAGTAACAAAGGACATCTGAGAATCACATTTTCTAACAACTTTTTTGTCCATCAACATTTCTATAGGTATTAAATCAACTTCACTTCGTGCTTCATTAATAACCCTCTCATTATACCCTCTCTCCTGTAACCTTGTTGTTAAGTCATCTGCTCTTATTTCATATTTTTGTGACTCACCACAATTTCTTTTCATTCGTATGTACTGACCCTTAGGGATGGCATTCACTGTATATCTGGGATGATTACTATTTGCCATCAACAAAGTATTACGATCAGTACTTTTTCTAAATAAGTCAGTTGTCACACCACCATTACCATCTTTATAAATTTTAAGATCCAGAAAGGGTATCTCAAACAAGCTAAAATTCACAGTAAAATGTAGATTCTTATTACTATTTTCCAGGTATTTCACAAATAGAAACAAATCTTTCTCACTACTCTTCCAAACAAGAAAAACATCATCGATAAAGCATTTCCAGATGTCTATTTTACTAAGGAAGGGATTATTTTCATTTCTCACTATCTCTGTTTCCCATTTTGCCATATAGGTTAGCATAATTGGGTGCCATACTAGCACCCATTGCTGTACCCATTTTTTGTAAATAAAAGTCATTTCCATAAAAAAAGTGCTAAATTCTAACACAAACCTGGTCATTTCCAAAAGAATCTCTGTTGGAGGTTCCTTCTGTTTCCTAGTTTCCAAATAAAATCTAGGGCTTGTAAGCCATCCTTATGCAGTATATTAGAATACAGTGATGTGACATCTAAGGTCACTAATAAACTATTGTCTTCTTAGCCAGATCTTTCAAAATTCTCAATATATCTCTAGTATCCTTAATATATGATGGAACCTCTCTAACCAGTTCTCTACTAAAATGAACCACAAATTTAGCTAATGGTTCTGTAAGACTACCATTACCTGAAACAATAGGCTCCAGGAGGGGTCTTCAAATCTTTGTGTATCTTAGGAAGCACAAAAAAGGTAGCACGTGTGAGGTAATCAACAGTTAAATATTAAATCAGCTTCTCTCACATTTTGTAAAAAAATACTAATTTTCTTAAACTCCAATGTTTTATCACTTTTCAATTTCTCTTAATATTTAACATCTAACAACTGATGTTGAACCTCACATTCATATTGGTCAGTATCCATTACAACAATAGCCCCACCCTTGTCTGTAGCCTTAATGGTGATTTCCTTATTATCACCTAATCTCTTAATACTTCCTGTTCAACTTTATTCATATCGTGAAAAAAATGCATATCTGTCCCTTCATATAATGTTGTTACGTCATTTTCACAGCATTTAAAAAAAAAATTTGTAAGGCTGCAGACAAAGGTGGACAAAAATCTGACTTTAAATTTATCATGAAATATTGTTTGCTCACCTGTATTATGTTCCAATTGTTCACTCCCATCCCCCTCCTTATGAAGAAATGCTTTCAAACTGAGACTTCTAACAAACCTGTTAAGGTCCAATATCGTCTCAAAGTGATTAAACTTTCTTGTAGGAGTAAACTACAGTCTTTTATTTAGAACACTCAATTCTAATTCACTCAGTTCATGCTTAGATATGTTGACAAAGTTTACTGGAATCTCCCTTGTCATCTCCTCCCCCCTTCTCCAACTGTGATTGAAGCCTCTTCCCTTTATTCCTTCTTCTTCTACCTCTCCTATTCCATTTCTTCCCATATCCCGATCTTTCAGTCTCTGACTCCTTCAAGGGACAAACTGTACTGGATCTTGCAAAACACATGGTTCTTCCTCCTCTCCTAAAAAATGCTCTTGTTCCTGCTCCAATTCTTCTCTTCTGGTCAGTAGTAAAGTCACGCTACTACTAGAAGGGGTTGTTGAACTTTGCTGTGGTTCCGCAACTACAGTGGCCGATGAAGTCCAATTAAAAATTCGCCCATCCCTGTAGTCTCGCTCATCTCTATCAAACTTCAGTTTCTTTATGGCCATTATTTTTTCCTCATATTTAAACAAATTCTCTGTAAATTTCTCCAGTCGTTGATCATATTGGTTTATATTACTGAACTTTTTAAATGTTTCTTCATTATGACCAAGCTCAGTCTCTGTTTCATTTTGTATTAAAGCATTCTCTGATAGAACTAAGTCTATATATTCATGACTTGCTTTATGACGGATTCCTCTCCATTACTCTAGAAAACCATCTCTGTTATGACCACAGGTAGGATTTTTTAAAATACGCTAGCCACGTGGTATACAGTCCTCTTCTAAATATGCTTTAAGGGATATTTCTTCCCATTGTAGGCATTCAAGTTTGTAAGCTGTTTTTTCAAATGTTGCATAAGCCTGTTTATACTGACTGGACCCAAATTTTGTGCTTTCATTGTACAATAAATTGAATAATTCATATCTGCTACCATGTTCTTTAACATTAAATCCATTATCTTCCACACTACCAAGGTCAGGCTGACTGGTCTGTAATTGCGCTTCCTCTTTGTTCCTCTTTTTGTATAAGGGACTACATCTGTTGTCCTCCAGTCTTTGGGTACCTCCACTGTTTCCAGTGATTGGTTAAACAGGATTTCCAGAGGTTCAGCCACCACCTCTCTTAGTTCCTTTAGGACCCTGAGGTGCACCCCATCTGGCCTCATTGCTTTATTGACTCTTATTCCTTCCAGTTCCTTTAGGACCCTTTCCCATGTAAAGGGACCTGTGTCCATTTCTGCACTGTTCCCACCCCTTGTACTCCCTTCAGACCCATTACCCTCCTCTTCCTCAGTAAAGACTAAGCAGAAATATCTGTTCAGTATGTCAGCTTTACTGTTGTCATCCTCCACATGGTCTCCGTCCTCCCCCTTCAGCCTCACTATCCCCCCATTGCCCTTTTTTTCACTTATGTACCTGTAAAAGGTTTTGTCCCCTCTACCCACTGATTTTGTGATGCACTCTTCTGTCTGAGCTTTGGCTTCCCTTACTGACCTCCTTGCCTGTCTTTGCTTCTCCTAGTACTTCTCCCTACCCTCTTCTGCCTGCGTCTTTTTGTATTGCCTGAATGCAATCTTTTTGGCTTTCACTTTCTCTGCTGCCTCCTTGGAAAACCATAATGGCCTCCTCTTCCTTTTCCACTTGCTAATCTGCTTAATGCATAATTCTGTTGCTCTTGTAATCCCTTTAGTTTAGTTTAGTAAATTATTCAAAAAGACAGGCTGTTTTTCAGTATCTACATAATAAAAATGTGATATTTGCTTTCTCCAGGAAACATTGATGTCCTCAATTGACCAGCTAAGCCTATACCAATCTGAATGATGCTGGGGACCTTCTTTTTGGTCTTTTCGGCCTAGATAGAGCTTGACAGAGTTGGAATACTTTTCCATTCCTTTTCATTTTGTTTAACTAAGTTAATAGATGTGATCCTGGGAGACTATTAATTATTGATGGGTTCTATAATAATTCCCTCTACAGGTTTTCCACTGTTTATGGCCCTCAATAAAAAGCAGACAGAGTAGCTCTATTCTCAGCTTTTGCAGCCATTTCTTGTATCTTCCTCCACTAGACACATTTACTCCTCCACTAGACAAATTTACTATCCTTATATGAAAAGTCACCCGAAATGGACCAGGAAGCTCAGAGGACCTTGTGTTCCTCGATTTTGCAAAAGCATTTGACAAACTACTACACCCAGAGCTCATAGACACTTTGGAGGCCTTTAAACTAAAAACCTAATATTGCAAACTGGATTGCCAGCTGGCTGAGGGAAGGAAACAGAGGGTTATTATTAATGGGAATACTCTAAATGGGCACCAGTCACAAATGGGTGCCCTAGGGTCTGTTTTAGGTCCCTGTCTTTTCAATATTTATATTTCTTCTCCCGCTATTGATATTTCCAATTTATGGATACTAAAATTTGCTGATGACTGTATAGGTACTGCAGGGAACAAGAAAATAATACTGCCTCCAACTAGCTCTGATAATATATTAACTTGGTCCAACAATAGTAAACCAGTCCTGAACACCACTCTTGCATTCAATGGAAATGGTTGACTTTTTAACTCACATTTTGGTAAAGTCTTCAATTCTGGAACTAATACAGTTAACTATACAGTTCCAGATAGCCAGTCTACTTATCATATAGATATACCTATAGACATTATTAAAACAAAATTTAATGAAATAAAGAAAGGTTCTTCTGCAGGTCCTGATGGTATTTCTGGTAATTTAGTATCAGTAATGAAACATCACCTCTGTGTACCACTTAAAATCCTTTTTGATAAAAGTTTAAACACAGGCACTGTTCCCATTAAATGGAAACATGCGAATGTGATTCCTTTATTCAAAAAGGGAGCCAAAAGCTCTCCAGATAGTTATCGTCCTATTAGCTTAACCCCAATCTTTTGTAAGATGCTGGAACGAATTATCAAAGATAGATTGACCTCTTTTTTGTCAGGTTTAGATCAATCCCAGCATGGGTTTGTTGAAGGTCAATCTTGTACAACTAACCTGGTGAGTTTCTACAATTTTATTAGTGAAAATCTGGATAAAGGCAAACCCTGTGATGTTATCCTCTTAAATTTCAGAAAAGCATTTGACTCAGTTCCTCACTGGGCTTTAATCCAAAAGTTACAATTCTGCAGCATTAAGCATTCATATATTAAGTGGATTGCAAATTGGTTATCTGATAGGAAACAAAGAGTCATAATTGATGGACACACATCTATATGAAAATGTAGAAAGTGGCATTCCACAGGGATCTGTCTCGCTCTCGTAATTTTCAGATATTTATGTCTGACCTATCCAATAATATTGAAAGTAATATCACAAAATATGCAGAGGATTGTAAAATCGCTAACATCTATATGAGTCCAGAAGATCATAAGGTTATTCAACAGGATCTGAATAAACTGGAAGCATGGTTCTTAAATGGAATTTGTGTTTTAACTCATCCAAACATAGTGTTTTACATTTTGGTAAACACAATCCAAAAATGACATATCATCTTTATAACACAGTGCTGGTTAGCAAAGATAGTGAAAGAGACCTGGGGATTTTGGTTGATTCTCATTTAAATTTTGACAGTCATATCACAACTAACATTAGTAAAGCAAATAAAATATGGTGGGCTATCCGCCATAATATAACATCAAAAAACCCTGACATCTTGTTGCCCTATATAGGGCATATGTAAGGCCCTATTTTGACTATGTCTCACAATTATGGAGTCCCTCCAGAAGGAAGGACATTGGTAGAATTGAAAAGGTACAGAGAAGGGTGACTAAATCTATGCTTTCTAATAAATCTCTTTCATATGAGGATAGACTTTCCAAATTTAATCTGATGTCATTAGAGAACTGAAGAATCAGGGGTGATCTTCTACGTGTATGGGACATCATTCATGATCCCTACTTGTCAGAAGACTGTGGCCTAGACTTTAAGCAAATTCATGTTAATACCAGAGGACATCCATTGTAGCTTGCAAGAAGCAAGTGTAATTCAAAAAGAGGGCTTATTATTTTTCTCAGAGAGTTGTCAGACCATGGAACATGCCCCTTTGGAAATTAGTGTCAGTAACAACAAGAAAACTTTCAACAATAAACTTGATAACTACATGAGATCAGGAAAGCTTCTAAAATACTATGTAAGCCTTGAAGCAATATGGGCCTATCAGCCTTCTGCTTCTTTCAGTTCTTAGTATGATTCTTAGTAACACTGCTAAGTGCAAAGTTATGCACCTGGGCATACACAATAAACATCATCAGTACAAATTAGGGAATGATGTCCTATTAGTAACCATCCAAGAAAAGGACTGAGGAATAATAGTCAGCCCAGACTTGAAATTCAGATCCCATTGTAAAATCCAAATTAAACAAGCAAATCAAAATTTAAATTGTATATTCAGACACATATCTAACTGTAAGAGTGAAGTGCTACTCCTGTTATATATTGCCTTGGTCAGGCCACACCTTGAATACTGTGCCCAGGTGTGGTCCCCATACATCAAGGAAGACATCTTAAGGATTGAGAGAGTTCAACGCAGAACCACTAGAGCCATAACAGAGATGGGTGATAAATCATATGAGGATAGGTTAAAACTGCTCAACATGTATACTCTCCAATATAGAAGACTGAGAGGAGATATTTGTCTCCTTTCTAGAGCAATAAGCAATCCTACCCTCAGAAACAACTTGGGAATAGTTATAAGTGACAACAGAGTCAGTAGCAGAAGACAGTCTAAACAATTGTTTCTGGATAAATGGAAAGCCTTGTGTAGGAAAAACTGGTTCAGTCACAGGGTAGTCTCAACATGGAACCATCTTCCAACTGAAGTAGTGGACAGATCAAATATGGATTCCTGTAAACTAAATTTAGATCTAGCACTTGGGGACAATGTTAAATTGTGTCATAGATAAAACTATTAGCAAGCATCACTGTTGCAAGTCCATACTCCATACTCCATAGAGAGCAGTATAGCGCAGTGGCTTAAGGCTCTGAGCTGCAAATCTGGTGACATTCAGCAGACCAGACCTGGGTTTGAATCCCACACCTTCCACTTACTTACTGTGTGACCCTGAGCAAGTCACTTAACTTCCCTGTGCTCCCAGGATGCTCGCAAAAGCTTTCAGCTTAGAGTGCTACCCCTGGTTAAACAACTAAAAAAAATACTAGCGTGAATTACCTATGAAACCTATTGTGGTTGGGGTGATTTTAACTGTGACTTACCTAAGTCAGGTAGGTGGTTGGAACATAAAAAAACATTCTGTGATTCCAATGCTTTACAACACTACTTTGAGGCAGCTGATCTGATTGATTGTGCTAAGTCCCAATTGGATGGCCCCAGATATATGTACAAAACAGGAAGATTTACTACAGCCATTGACCATTTTTTTTGTATCTAAAAGCATCCCCTTTGTAGTGCTGGAAATTCATCTTTTAGAATTTTCAGACAGCTTATTGTTAAAACTTAAACTTTAGGGCTGGCCCAGTGGTGCTGAGGGCTGAGGCACTGGATGCCTCTACCTCGTGCTGTGCCAGTGACCCATGTTCTGGAATGAGCATGGGTTGCTTGGGAGGTTAGGTGGGAGGAAAGGATTGAGAATCTGTTGGACTGCTCTCTTTTCTCCGGGAGGGGGTCTTATTCCCGACGCCTGATTTCCCCTAGTGGAGGCTGGGGTCATGGCATAGGGTGACAACTTAGGGTGAAGTCTGGGCAGATGCCTGGGGGAGAAGCATGTGGACGCATGCACCTCTGCCCCCACTGGTGTCACTGCATGTCCAAGACTCTAATACAAGGGTGGAGGTGGAGTGAACAGAGGAAAAGTGGCACCTCTCATGCGGCTTGATGGCCATCCATGAGTGTTCATCGGGTGCTGGCACCCGAGCTGGATCCATGAAGGAAAGGGAGTTAGGGGGCTCCCTACAACCCTGCTGCAGGGGCAAGCCGCAGAAGTTTCAGGATGCCTGTGGTCCCAGTTGAGACTGATGGTGGCCGGATCTCCGGCAGGATGCGAGGACAAAATCAGGGCGTAGAAAGGTGGCCAAGGAGGATAATTAGTAAGTTAAAAAAAACAACTTAAACTTCATTAATACCCCACTGTCAGACAAAAAAGGAATAGGTGGAGACTAAATGTCTCCATTTTAGATGATCCCACAATTCATAAAGGAATTCAACACCTTTTATGGGCAAAAACTTCTGTGTGCAAACTTTATGAAGACATACTGTAGGAGACTGGTGGGCAGACACAAAACAGGATATTAAACAGTGGTTCCAAAACTTTGGGAAGCAAAAAGAAAGGTCCAAATTCTTGAAGTACTTACAGCTGCATAGTCATCTTCAATATTTGTTCACCTTAGCCTCCGATTGTAGGTACAATTACGCAGGTCAAATTGATCAGTTAAAATATGAAATGGAGGTTTTCCAATACAATTGGGCTAAAACCATCAGGCAGAATTACAATATGGCACACAAAAACACCAATTGGGACCCTTTCGAGGCATGCAAGGCCAGGATAGATGCAATGGTATTTCAAGAACTAATGGATGATTCTGGGAATTTAGTGGACTCTGAGGAAGGGTTACATAACATTATTAATGCATATTTACAGTCATATAATATGAGTCAACCCTCTTCACTTTACAATTTAATCTTATCTGAATAAAATCCAGCTCAATTCACCTCCAGTAGATATGTCACTACTGAACCATCCGATAACTACATCTGAAACTGAGAAACTATAAATTCATTCAAGTTAGGTACATTCCCAAGTTTGGATGGTCTACCCTATGAATTTTATAAACACTTTTCAAAAGAACAGGCAGCTTGCTTGCAAGTAGTATATTCATTTTCCTTCAAGGAAAATTAAATCCCAGCATATTTCACTATGGGGCTAATAGTTTTTTTTATTTAAGTCAGGTGATAAGTTACAAATCCAGAACTGGAGGCCTATAACTATCTTGAACTCAGATTTTAAAATTATTTCCCAAATTTTAAACAAAAGATTTAAGGGGAACTGTCATCTACAGGATTTCTTAATGTCTGAAAGCCCATGAAATGTTGATTTGAGTGAGCCATTGTGTTTATCTGTGAGTCTTTGCAGTCCAGATTTATTCATATATAAATCAGCCTGTAATTAAGGGCTGGGGGCAGCCATGTGTTTTAGGCATCTGACAGGAAATGATGTCACTGAGGATCTTGGCCATCCTTTGACTGTAGATAATTGAAAAGGTTTAATAGGAAATCGTCTGTTTTATTAAGTGTGTTTTAAGGTGTTATTACAACACTTTCTGCATTTATAATAATTGTTACATTCCAACAGAATGGAGTTTGATTCGATTCCAACATGCTTTACTTGTATATTGTGTCACCAGAGCAAGTCACTTAACCTCCCTGTGCTCCAAAAACACACCTGGGAACAAGCTATAGCTCAGTGTGCCTTTCATGTACAAAGATAGTAAAATCAATCAGAGTTATGTTATGATTCTGAAAATATTATGCTCTTTCTATCCAGATTTGACTTGTTTATTAAATGCAAAAACACATACTGTAGATGGACAACATTGTTAAAAAATGCATAACCTGAAATGCATTATTAACAGAGTATTTTACTTCTTTTGATGAAGTTAAAAGTATAACAGTTTCTTCTAAAATACTTTGGATTGAATGGGATTTTCTAACATAACAATGCCAGACTTCTATTGGATTATTTTTACTAACAGTTTGAAATGTAAAGGTGATAACTGACAAGTTTCAATGCACATACAAAACAATTATTATAAAGGTAGAATGGGTAGGGCTATGCTGATGAACCGGGACTTTCCAGAATGCCACTCCTATTGTAATGTAAACAAAAAAAAAGAAAACAACACAAAAGAAAAGAAAAAACAAAAGGGAGAGACAGGCAGTATGTGTGTTTGTGTTTGTGTGTGTGTCTATCTCTGAAAGAAGTACTGCACTAACTGAACTGTGCTGAAAGGGAAAAAATGATCACCATTAATTAAATAAAATAATTTGCGTGTGTGTGTGTGTGTGTGTGTGAGAGAGAGAGAGAGAGTGTGTGTGTGTGTGTGTGTAAAAACAGAATTTTACACACACCTGAGGAGTGGGATGCATTTATAAATCCCTTGGGCTTCGCCTTCTGGGTTTTTAGGTAGCATCCCACACCTCAGGTGTGTGCAAAATTCTGGTTACACACACCCACCCAAATATTATTCTATATTTTAATAATGCATTTAGGTTGCATGTTTTAAAAGTGTTGTCCATCTGTGCATTTTGCAATTAATATACAAGCAATTGTGTCCTGTGTTTTTCCTTTTCAAGTCAAATCTGGATAGAAAGAGCATAATATTTTCAGAATCATAACACATGCACAGATTGTTTTACTGTCTTTAGTCCAGGAAATGCACACTGAGTTATTGCTTGTTCTCAGGTGTGTTTTGGGAGCACATGGAGGTTAAGTGACTTGCTCTGGTCACACAATGTACAAGTAAAGCATGTTGGAATCAAAATCTAATTTGCTGGTTGATGAAGCTTGATCACAGCTCTTTGCTTTAACCTCTAGACTGTACTGCCAGCTGATAATCAAAAACTACACATTTCAAGGCTGGCCCCATGATGCCAGGCCATAGGTATGTAGCCATATTTGTATATTGTAGACCTGAGTTCGCACCTGAAATTGTAAGAGAAAAGGCTATAAGAGAGGGAACAGAAAAAGGCAGAAATTGGTGCTGTGGCAGGCCCAGAAATCTGTACTGACATGAACACAGCCAGGGTTTAGAAATCCTGATATGGGGCCCCAGTACCTGTTGACACCTCAGAGCCAGCCTTGAGATGTGTAGTTTTTGATGATCAGCTGGCAGTATAGCCTAGATGTTAAAGCAATCCTGAAGATGGATTATTTTTACTAACAGCTTGAAATGTAAAGATGATAACTCACTAGTTTCAATGCACATAGAAACATAGACCTTGATGGCAGATAAGGACTGCTTGGCCCACCTAGTCTGCCCATTTCCTATATACAGGATAAGCTGCAGACCCTAGTTAACCAACAGCCTATTTCTTCCTACACCCCCACAAAAATTGCCTTATGTCTGTCCCATGCATTCTTGAATTCTTCCACAGTTTTAGACCCCACAACCACCTCCGAAAGGTTGTTCCATGCATCCACCGCCTTCTCTGCGAAAAAATACTTCCTCACAATGCCCCTGAACTGCCTCCCCTCTATCTTCAAATTGTGTCCCCTTGTTCTTGCACATCTCTTTTTCTGAAAGATGCTACCCTCTTGGACTTTGTTGATTCTACTGAGATACTTAAAAGTTTCTCTCATGCTCCCCTTCCCTCCTTTCCTCAAGGGTATACATATTAAGCTCCTTTAATCTCTCCTCATATGGCCTCTCTTGCAGACCCTGCACCATTTTAGTTTCCCTTCTCTGGACTGCCTCCATCCTGTCTATGTCCTTGCAGAGATGGGGTCTCCAGAACTGGATGCAGTACTTCAGACGGGCTCTCACCAACTGTCTGAACAGAGGGATAACAACTTCCTGTTTTCTACTGATGATGTCTCTCTATACATCCCAGTATCCTCCCAGCCCTCCCTACTGCCTTCTCACATTGCTTGCTAACCTTAAGGTCATTTGATATGATTACCCCCAGGTCCCTTTCCATTATTGTTGTTGTTGTTACTACCTCCCTCCATTGTGTAATCTTCCCCTGGGTTTTTGTTTCCCAGATGCATTATTTTGCACTTCTATGCATTAAATCCAGGCTGCCATACTTCTGACCATTCTTTCAACCTTGCCAAGTCCCTTCTCATCCTTTTCACACCTCCTTGTGTATCAACCCTGTTGCAGATCTTTGTGTCATCTGCAAAGAGGCATACTTTTCCTTCCAGTCCCTCTGCAAAGTCACTTATAAAGACATTAAAAAGGACTGAACCCAGTACTGAACCCTGAGGTAGCCATAGTAACCCCTCTTTCTTCATAGTGGACTCCATTTACAATTACTTTCTGTGTCCTGTTGTCCAGCCAATGTTTTACCCAGGCTACCACCCTGGGACCCACTCCCAGGCTGGTTAATTTGACTATTAATCTTTTGTGTGGGACTGTGTCAAATGCCTTGCTAAAGTCAAGGTAGGCCATGTCCACAGCCCCTCCCTGGTCTACTACTTTGGTCACCCTGTCAAAGAAATCAATTAAATTCATCTGACATGACCTTCCCAATGTGAACCCATGCTGCCTTGGGTCCTGTGTCCCACTGGTCTCTAGGTACTCAACGATTCTTTCCTTCAGAAGTGATTCCATCACATTCTTTACCACAGAGGTCAAACTGACAGGTCTGTAGTTTCCCACCTCTGCCTTGGTCCCACTGTTGTGAAGGGGAATCACATCTGTCTTCCTTCAGTCCTCAGGTACCACACCATCCTCCCATGATTTGTTAAAAAGGGTAGTCAGTGGTTTTACTAGTTCTCCCCTTAATTCTTTTAGAATTCTGGGGTGAATTCCATCTGCCCACATTGCTTTGTCCACCTTCAGTTTTAGGAGTTCTTTCAGAACCCTTTCTTCTGTGAAAGGACTGGGATCTTCCCCCCTATCCAGAGTACTTCTGTTAATTGGATTAGGCACCTCCCCTCTTCCTCATTTGTGAATACTAAGCAGAAATATTCCTTCAGTATCCCTGCTTTTTCACTGTCCCTCTCTGCCCACCCACTGTCCATTCGATTCAGCCTCACTATCCCTCCCTTTGTCTTTCTATGCTCCCTGATGTGCCTATAAAAGGTTTTATCCCCCTTCTTAACTGAGTTGGCTATCTTTTCCTCAGTTTGGGCCTTTGCTATTCTGACTTCCCTCCCTGCTTCTTTCTACCTTAACTGGTACAGCTCTCTGTCCTGCTCCTTCTGTGTTTCCTTATACTTCCTGAATGCTATCTTTTTCTCCCTGACCTTCACCGCCACCTCTTTTGAGAACCATAGTGGCTTTTTCTTTCATTTTGATTTGTTTTTTTGTTTCACACAAAGGTTTGTTGCCTCTGTGATGGAAGTTTTGATGTTTACCCATTGTGGCTCCATCCCTCCTTCGAGCCTGTTTGCTAGTGCTTTTCTAAGGCACTCTCCCATCTTGCCAAAGTCAGCCCTCCTGAAGTCCAGTACCCTCACTTTTGTATGGCTTGAATCTGTAGCTGAGTTTATCGTGAACACACAGTTTGGTGGTCACTTGTTCCCAGATGGCTACCCACTTCTAGATCTGAGGTCCTCTCACTGTCCCCATTTGAGAGTACAAGGTATTCGATTACTCCCTCATGAGTGTGTTCCAAAACTAGCTGTCTCAGGGCATGCCACCTGTAGGGCATCGAGAATGGCCCTGCTCTTGGATGTGGCTGCAGAAAATATGCTCCAGTTAACATCTGGCATATTCAGGTCTCCCATCAACAGTATCTCACTTTTCTCTGCCATCCTAAGAATGCCTTCTATCATATCCTTGTCCATTCCCTCTCCCTGACATGGAGGTCTGTATAAAACCCCTGTGTAGACTGTGGTGACATTTCCAGTCTCTAAGGTGACCACAGTGCCTCCTCTCCTCCCTGTTTACTCTTTTGTTCAGCTGCTTTTATCCCTTCTCTTACATAGATAGCTACTCTTCCCCCTCTTCTCCCTTCCCTGTCTCTCCTGTAGGTTGTTTAGCCTGGTATGTTAACATCCCAGTCATGGTTCTCTGTGTACCATGTGTCTGTGACTGCTATGATATCCAGGCATCCCTCTTCCATCAAGGCCACCAATTCAGGGAGCTTGTTGCCCAGACTATGGGCATTGGTACTCATTACCCTCCATTTCCTGATGGCCTTACCCCTTTTTTCCCCATCCCTGTCCTTATTGCCTTTGTCATTTTCTCCATTTACCACTGCCCCCTCCCTATTGACATCTCTAACTTGGTGTTTACCTCACTTACTACCCTGACTTTTTGGGGTGGCTAGGATTTCCCTGCTCCTTTCCAGTGCCTCCCCCCTTGGCTAGTTTAAATGCTTGCCAATGAAGCATTTAAACCTATCACTTAGGATCCTGGTTTCACCTTCTGGACAGATGCAGGCCATCACACCAGTATTGGCTTGCATCACTCCAGGTGATCCCCAGTCCCCAGTGAAGCCATGCACATACAAACAATTATTATAAATGTAGAAAGTGTTGTAATAACATCTTAAAACACATTTAATAAAATAGATGATTTCCTATTAAACCTCTTGGATTATCTACAGTCAAAGGATGGTCAAGTCCCTCTGTGAAATCAGTTCCTGTCAGGAGCCTAAAACACATGGCTGACCCCAGCCATTAATTACAGGATGATTTACATATGAATAACTCTAGATTGCAAAGACTCACAGATAAACACAATGGCTCACTCAAATTAGCTTTTTATGGGCTTTCAGACGTTAAGAAATCTTGTAGAGGACAGTTCCCCTTTAAGAAAAATTGCGAACTCCATCATCCACCCAGACCAATTTTGTGGTATCCCTGATAGGAAAATACAGCATTCTCTAATGATTATTAGAGATATAATAGATCATTTTAACCATACAGAGAAACAGGGCGGTATCATATCACTAGACCAGTGCAAGGCCTTTGATCAGGTCTATCATCCTTTTCTTTTCCTCATATTGAAATGGTATGGCATTCCAGCAGAATTCATTACCTGGATTAGACTACTTTATTCTTCAACTTTTGTTAAACCAGTCCTTAATGGATTTATTACCCCAGGAATAAAAGTTTCTACAGGTGTTTGACAAGGGTGCCCATTAAGTCATCTCCTACACATTTTCACTCTTGATCCTTTCCTTAGGAAACTAATTCAGTATACTCCTTGGGTAGGCCTGTCAGGCACAAATGGTCAAAATGAAATTAAAGTCCAAGCTTATGTGGATGATGTCTGCCTATTCTTCTCTGATCATTTCCACATTCCTTCCTTTTTTTAAAGAAATGTCTTCTTATGCAGCCATGTCTAATTCCAAGCTCAACTTAGATAAATGCAAAGGCTTATTTGTAGAACATCCAGACCCTCCCTTTGAGCTTGTTTCAGGTATTCAGATCTCTACAGATCCAATAAGGATTTGGGTATTGTATTTGGTCTCAAAATCTCCCACTTCTAAACTGGGAAAAACCTTGAGATCAGTGGAAATTAAGGTACAGAGATGGAAGGTGGAAGTTGTCCAAAATCAAAAGGTCCATATTATCAAGCAATTTCTCATTCCAGTCCTATTATACACTGTCATGATTTTCCCCACCACCAAGCCTAGAAACCAGACTATACAGTTTTTTTTCAAATGTTGTGGGGAAGCAGGCTGAATCCATTAAACATTGTTTTACATGTCTGACAAAATCTCTGGGGAGTTAGGTATGGTAGACCCATTAATTTTCTTTCACACCTTATTTTTGTCACAGACTGTAAAATTGGGTCTTAGTCCTCCCATGGTTTACATGGCAAATGGATTCAAATAATTTTGCAATTTATTTTCAGGAATGGGGATTTCACCACTGAAAGTCTCCCTCATCTTCAGATTCCAAAATTTTTAGGCCTGTAGCTCTAAAAATTATGTAAATGGGGTTAACTAAATTTCAAATCCTACAGAATTCAGGGCCTCAACTCTGTAGAGTTACTATGGTTAAGATTTATCTTGAGGAACCTGAATTTAAAACTTGCCCCCCAATTTTGAAGAAAAAGGTGTTAGCCCAATTAAATAATGATTGGATCCCCATTCATATGTAGGAAATACTCTGGCTGTCAGTGTACGGTAGATTAAATATTCATGGGAATTGCAAGCATAAGGTTCAAGAGGAAATAAACTGTCCTTATAATGCTTGCCATGCCATTGAAGAGACAATAGAACACTTTTTATTCAACTGCTTATATGTGAAACCCATATGGGAATTTGTGGCAAAAAAAATGGCAGTTGGGATGGTTAAATAAACTAACCTATGAGATATTAATCTTAGGCAATTATGTTTCTCTTAGCACTAAATATTATGAAGGAACTTTAACATACAGAATAATGTATGGGCAACCATACACAACAAGGCTGTGTTTCCATCGAGGGGTTGAGATGACAGCATATGAACCACAAGAGCAAAGCTCGAGAGGTCCATGCTGTCATCTCAACCCCAAGATGTAAACACATGCTGAGTTGTGTGTGATTGACCATATTTTATTTTATAGTATATGGTTTTTTACACTAGAGTGACAGACCTCACTGAAGTGAAAACAAAAATATTGCCATTTCTTTGTTCTCTCACTTAAAATCAAATTTCCAGACTTTTGAAAGGTAAAAGGTATGACTTTGAGCACTGGATGGTTAGTAAATAGCCATGTGTAGAATAAATGAGAAATCTAAAATTGTATGACCTTTGAACTGTGCATAAAACTGTTCAGAATGTGCATAACAGCACTTTGGAATGTCATAATGGTTTAGAAAGTGCTTAACAAGGATTTTGAGCAGGCTTTTTATCCATAACAAAGGTAACCATGTACTATAGTCTTGTTTTGCTGCTTGAAGTTTTATTTATGGCAGGCCAGCTGTCAGTGGGTCTTGCAGCAAAAACTAATGTCTTATGACTCCTTTAGTATTCTAGGTGAACAGGCTATGTGTGCTGTGTTTAAAAAAGATTTATCTTTTCATCCATCAGACAAAGTTATGAAATGGTGGAAAGGCTTTTCCTATTTTCTTAAGTTCAAATAAGGGTGCTGTTGAAAAATAATTTAAGAATTTATTGAATTACAAGTATATGTCTTTTCTTTAGGTGTAATTATGGGCTATTGTGCAGGTTAATTTGTATTTCTGTTTGTTTTTTATTTTCCAACTGATTGCCTATTTCTTTTTACAGATGTTGTATAATTTTGTTACCTTTCTACAGGCTTTTTGCATTATCACTTATGTACCAAATGTTATGATTTGTATAGAGCTTATTTCAAAATAAAATTCCCCTACTCATTGATAGGTGGAGCTGTTGTCCTGCTTGCAGGGTGGCAGTCAGTGCCAGGCTGGAGGAGGAGGAGGTGGACGTGTTTCCACTGCAGGCTGGGTCCGTCCCCAACCTCAGCTGGCAAAGTTGTTAGGATGATGAAGAAATGGAGTTTTCAGTGAGTTTGGAGACTGGTGTAGCCTTGCAAAAAGTGAGTTTCAAAATGTATCAAGGAAGAAATGAAGATAGGAGATTCCCTTCTGGTTAATGACAAAGTGACTCAAAATGGTGATGGAAAAAATTGACCTGCTTCAGCTTCTGCAGCTTTTGTAAATGTCAATGCCACTTCAGAAAAAAAATAGTGGATCTGCTGTCAGCTTCAAGTGCCAACGTGTAATTACTCAGCTGCTTCTGACACTCAGCTGAATGGAAATGGCACTCCCTTTGTCAGTCACATGGCTACTACAGTATTTTCTGGGCAAAATACAGATGAGTGTATTAGAGCGGCATTTTCTTTACTGGAGCAAGAGGCTCCATTTTCTGAGGAAAACTGGTCAGCAGAGGCTGCCTTGGAGAACTCTGGGTGGATTGTACACCCAAAGGAAGATGGATCCCAGATTCTTCATGGGTGAATTTCTCACAGGACAATGTCACTACCCAGGGGGCCCCCTCATCAAATGATTCCCTACCTGATTCTGTATCAAGGAATACTCCACTACAAGAACAGGGTGTGGCACCAAAGCAACATACAGCTCAGGTGGGTGCTAGCAGTTCTTCAAACATAAGCTTACTGTTAGGAGAATATAGCAGGGCATGAGAGTAGGATGCTCTTTCTTCTCCCCATCTGCAATCCCCCCAATGAAAGGTGAAGAACAGGAACCACCATTTCTGAACTTTTTAGGAACAATAGACTGGAACAGGCACCTAGATAGAACGTTGTCCACCTAAGGTGCAGGTGGGACTTGCAGGACCATCCAGACAGAGTGTATGTTGCTAGGAAACTTCTAAAGGAATCTATAAACTTATAAGCTTCAGACATCTATGCATTGATAAACATCCAAGGGGAGGACATATATGATGTTAGTTTTTAAACTTTTGCTAATTTAGACAAATTTTGGAGAAGATATAAATCCTTAAAATCCACTCCTTTGTAGGTTCCTTTCTGGGCAATTCTGTAACTAAATCTCTATTTAAAATCATTACAATTATATTTCGTGAATGAGGGTGTTAACGTGAGAGATATTCAATTTTGACTTGAAAAAGATGTAATATATTAGGCCTCCCAAAATCATAATTGATTTTGAGGGTATATGGAATGTGGGATGGAGGTTTAAGGTGAAGTTAAACATTATTGAGAATGAGGTCATACATGTTCCAAATAGTTTCTTTCTGGGAAGGGACGGGGGTATGTTTTTATCCCAGCCAACCTATGATCTGCTATAAATGTGGGGACTGCACTCATTTGAGCAGCGCTTGTGACAGGCTGAATTGCGCTTTGTGTGGGGAATTTGATCATATCAGTAATATCTGCAGAAACATTTTTAAATGCAATTTATGTGAGGAGCAGGGGCATGTGTGCCATCAGTGCCCTTGGGCTGGCTAAAATAGATATAGAGGCCCTTCCCAGGAACATCTGATAGATCAGGCAAAAGAGAGAAGAGGCCCCCAAGGTTCTAATCCCCTCAGGAGCACAGAGCATGAAACAGAGTCTACCAGGGAAAACACAGAGCTAGATAGGACAGTACCAGAAGAGAAAAATCCCCCCCAGAAGCTGAGGACAGGGCCCCCCACCCGTGCTGCAGAGTCAGAAATGCCATTGCTAGACACAGAACAAGAAGAACCTCCGTGAGTTTCAGGTGAAGTTCAGGTAGATAAAACAATATCCCCCCCCCACCAGAATTTCAACTCTGTTGCTCTTGCAGACTGATTAGATCTGTTAATAAACATATAGGCCAGGTTGCTCCTATTTCAGTACAGAATAATTTTTCGGTCCTGCAGGATGAGGAGGGAAGGGATTCAGAACCTGAGTCTGATTTTTCCTCAAGGTCAGAGACAGTTTCAGAAGTTGAAATAGAGGGGGATTCAGGTTCTAGAATCCTAGAGATGAAGAACAAAAGGATAGGAAAAGAAAGATTAAAGGGAAATAAGACCAATATATCAGTAAATGGGCTCACTGCAGTTAGCCTCCTTAAATGTCTGCAACATAAGCAGTTATAAAAAAATATTAGCCCTTTTATCTTTTTTCAGCACCATTCTGCAGATATTATTTTTCTTCAATAAACCAGGCTAAATTCACTGTTTGACATCTCTCAGGCTAACAGAGGCTGGCTCTTAACATCTTATTGGTCATACAGTCCGGACGCGGCTGATGGGTTGGGAAATTATTTAAACAGTCACACTTACAACTTCAAAGAATGGTGAATATTTTACCAGGCACGGCTTTTTTGTTAGACTGTGTATATAGAAGATTTTGTCTCAGATTAATTAACACCTATGCTCCACAAATCAAAGCAGCTAGAACAGACCTTTTTAATACAATAAGACCTTTTTTATAATACCAATGGTTATGATGGATACAGCATTCATATTGTGTCTCATGCCCCCCCTTTTTTCTTTTACAGTTTTCAAAAAATGTTTTTGTTTAGATATAGTAACATTACTTTGCTTGTTCATTTTGGATGGTATCACTAGACAAAAAAAAGATTAACAGTATTTTATGAATTTAATACATTTACTTTAAATTGTTAGTTATATTGTTCTGTATGTAAGAACTGCTTTCCAAATTACTTATATGGAAATAGGTCCTAACTTGTTATAGGAGTCATTATGTGCTTGACTTGAAAGTATATTAACTATGGTGTAGCAGTTTTCAAAGAAAATGTTTTTTCTTTTATTTTTTCACCTAGAATTTGCTATTATTGTTTATTTATTTGTGGAGTCTTGTTTTGATCTTTATCGGGCCAGCAGTGTTTTCATGTCTGTGGAACCTGGAATTCTAATTTAATTAATTATAGAGATGTGAACACTAGGTAGAGCTGACCTGGTTTGGACCGAGAATCAACCCACAATAAGCACTTTAGCACTTTAATTATAGTGATGGATTTGAGATCGTTTTATTAGTGGCACCTGTGGTTGTATTATTAAAGCACTAGAATCGCACTTTGGTCATGCCTCGTGATGGAGTGGTAGCATTGCCCAAAGTGTCAAGGCTGAAGTGATTGTTACAAGCCCTAAATCTGAAGTATTGACACTCTGATTTTGTGCTTTTTGCTTTCATTTTGTACATATCTTTATTTATTTTCATTAAGTAATTAAATAATATTCTCCCTGAATTTATTTTTGACATGACTCATGGTTGGCAAAATGGCTACACTGCGTGCTTTGATTACAGGTGAAACTGTTGTGCCATGACACATGCTGCAATAAAAGAGTCTTGAAGACAGCATTTTGGCACCACAATTTCAGCTGAAATGAAAGCATGCAGTGTCCACACAGTTGGTGACCACATGACATATTACATAAAATAAAGTAATGAATAAGAACCAAAAGATTTCTATTGCAGAAAGCATAATGGCATGGGGGGAACATTTTGGGGAGGTGGGGAATCATATTTACCATTATGAGGTCAAGAATACAGTATTAAGAAAATCCTCCAAGCCAGCCCATCGCGAGCAGTTGATCTTAGTTACGCCCGGGCCACTCCAGGTTTGGGAAAGGACCTGGTCACTAGAGAGGGCCAGCTGGGAAGAAGGATGGAGCAGCTCTTGGACTGCTCTCTGGGGAGGGTGGGGAGAATGTCTGGTGTTTATAGACCCTGGCGGAGGCTGGGGTGCCACAAGCAGCTGGTGTCCGGATGCTTGTGGTGGGGCAGATGCGGACATCATTGCACATCCCCGCCCCCAAGAACACAGGGGAAAAATCACAGTGGCCAGCATCTGCATGAAGCCCCCCCTCACCACTTCTTCATTAGCTCTCAGGCTGACTCTCCGACCTGATCAACATCCACGGGACCTTGGCCGGTGCCGTGGCCCCACCCTGGGGGGAAAGCCAAGGGGACAATGGAGAGTGTGGCTTATATGGGAGTGGAGGGTGGTGAGGACCATGACCAAGGCTGATAATACCGATGCTGGTCATGGCCAAAAAGCAGAGTAAATAAAAAAAAGAACCCCCCCCAAAATCCTCTTCTCTGCTTTTAATTTTTTCTTAAGCCATATTTTTTTTCTTAAAGAATAAGTATGACATTTATGTTCAGTTAATGTTTTCTTTGTGATGTTAATTTTGTTAATGCTGTATTTCTTGACCATCATAATGGTAAATCAGATTCTCCACCTCCCTCAAATGTTCCCCCCACACCGTTCGTTACTTTTTTTTATGCAATAAGTCATGTGATCACCAACTTCGTGGACACTGCGTGTTTTCATTTAATTTGATATTGCGATGCCAAAACGCCATCTTCAAGACACTTTTATTGCAGTGTGCATAGCGGTACAACAGCTTCACCTGTAATGAAAGCACGCAGCATCCACCATTTTTGCCGACCATCAGTCATTTAAAAATAAAGTAAATTAAGTAACACCTATGATAATACTTGTTACTTTTCTGAACATTTTTATGGGATTTTCTTCAATGTGGACAATACCACATGCTGAATGATGTAGCAAGATATCAGTATAATCCAGCCACATTCATATCATAATATAGTAAATTATGGTGGGTGGTTGATTGTCATGGTAGGTGACTTGATGGTATTTTGATTGTAGTTGTTCTGGGTATGTATACTGTGAAAATACATGTAACACATTAAACAGTAATCCAAATGTAAGACAGCATGAGAATTAAAGTATCACTGCCAAAATGTGGTTACAATTTTGACCAATACTTTTTAATTCTATTTTACATTGCTCCTTATCTAATAACTTGTGTATACACATATGCTACCCTTCTTTCAACAATGTGTGTTATTCTGCATTACTCCATTTTTTTAAATGATAAATAATAGAAGTAGTGTTTATTGTAATGTTACACTGTGACCTGGTTTGCACCAGTATTCCCAGCTGTTTTTGAATAGATACTGTTCCATTATGTCATGTAGCACTGTCTGCTACAAGCGACTTCATTGTAGTCGCAACAGAACTGAATTTAAACAGTTGCTGCCCAAGAGCATGTGAGAATACTGATCCCAACCTGGTGCAGGGCTGATTATAATGAGCGCCCATTTATTACTTTTGAGTCTGAAAAATGTAGTGCTGCATACCTAAATGTTGAAAGATGGGTATTGTTCTTATACACAAGTTATTATTACACCAGAAATTAGTCACAGTGTCCCAATTTAAGTGAGAGCATTGCCTAATGGTGATGCCAGTTGCTACTGCTGTTGTCCTACTGCTTTAATGTCATGAAAGTCCAGATGAAGAATAAGGCCAGAAATGCATCACAGTGTCCTAACTTTAGTGAGACCATTGCCTGGTGTTGAAAGTGACACCTGCTGCATCACTGATACATGCTGCCCTTTGTGTGGGCCTTCATACCAGAATGGTGAGTCATTGTTCACCCCAGTGAATTTTTTGGGGCATAGGCACAGCCATTTAATTGTTATTGAATCTTGTTCTGTGTTGTAAGCAGTGCTCATGTTGTTCCTTTTCAGGGAATCATAATATATGTAATGATTCCACTTGACCCTAGTGGATATGATGTTCACATCCACATGCCAGACATATGTTACGAGCCCGACACCGATTGTGCTAATGTAACATTTAATTTTTATTCGGGGGGGTGGGGGATTAACGCTGTGTTTGACTGAAATATTATAATTTCTGATTTTGTTTTCCTCAGGTTATATGCACACTTGTGTTCTGCACATTTGGGATGGTTGATGACTTTGGCTGAACAGAAACTGGCAAGCCAGGTAAGATAAGTATTCATTTTTTTAAGGGGGCTCCACATTTGAAAACAAGTTTCATTAATGTTTTTGTTTTCTTTCTAGGTCTTCAGTGTATCTATTCCTAACTATTGTCTGTTTTCAGATTGGAAGATACCACCTATGGCAGTCCACAGCACCTCACTGTTACCTGAAAACAGATGATGAAGAAATTACTACGAGTTAATTGCACCACCACATTCAGTTCCCATCTTGGCAGTTCCTGCCTTCTGTTACATCCAGCTTAAAATACAAAGCTATTACTAAACTCCTTATCCAGCTTAAAATACAAAGCTATTAGTAAACCCCTTATCCAGCTTAAAATACCAAGCTATTACTAAACCCCTTATCTAGCTTAAAATACCAAGCTATTAGTAAAGCCCTTAAAAAAATTCTGATGTTTAGTGAGTGACACGCACTGGCCCACTGTCATACTTACATTATATCATGTGTTTTCAGGACCAGGATAACACGTTGTACAATCCTGGCATACTGCAGTATGCATGTCCCATCTGTGAATAAAAAATATATTATCTGGCCTGTATGTCACCACTGCTGAATGCTTTACACCAGCAGAAAACATTAGATAAAACATGAAAGCAGAAACAGGAGTGATACTTACCTGTAGATGTTATCCTTTGGGTGGTAGGAGTACTGAAGTCCTGCAAAGTTACACATTCTGTAACCTGTGAAAACAAAATGAAAATCATTTGCCAGTATCTGGTGATGTCACAGTGACATCTTTAAAATGGTAAAGGGAGGACTCACACCACAGTGCAAGTCAAAACCATAGTACATGATATTAGTACATACTTACTGTAAATTAATGATAAGAAGCAGGGTGGCTGTGGCTGGCTGAGCATTCATAGCTTGGGCACAGGTACAATGTCTCTCTCTCACTCTCAAGAAGCAGGTTGGCTGGCTGGGGTGCATTACTATTTTTCAGTGTCAGGAGGATATCTGTCATTAAATCTGCAGGATTTAAGTGGCTACAAGTTGACATTTATGTTTAGAGGACTGTGGGTAATAATGACTGCATGCATTATGTGAACTGTACCCTCAAAATCAAGAAAGGGGAAGTCAAAACCAGCGGAGAGCTACAGGGGTCCGTACTCGCTCTTGCTTTGAAACTCCTTCCCACCCGCCCTGGGTCAGAGGGATGTTAAATAGGACGCTTTCGGCTGTAGCCCTTCCCATCTTACTTTATCCTCCAATTAAGGTCCTGAGGCTTACCATCCCAGGAGGAGCTCCCTGGTGACGCCTGCAGTCCGGTTTTGCCCCTAAGCTATGACCTGCAGTACTAAGATCCTGCCATAGGGGTACCTGACTCTCTCTTCAACTGCAGCTGCCGGTCTCACCACAGTGCGCTCCTCTCTAACCAAGGGCAGATTTCTACAAACATAACTGCTAGCCCGATCTTGAGGCAGCTGGCCACTCTGGGCAACTGCCTTTGACTCTGACACTTATCGACTCTTGTTTCTACCTAGCTGATCCTCTGTCACTCCTGCCAACTAGCCTCATAGCAACTGCTTCTAAGTACTGTTACCCCACTGTAAGGTTGGAAAAAAAAACAAAAAAAAAACCTGTGATTGTGAAGCTTAATCTATAGCCAACTGGATTGCCGCCTACTCTTAACTAATAATAGGAAATGTGATTGCAAAGTTTAAATCCCACCTACCCATGCTGATAGTTAAGTCTGGTCATAGTGGTACCAACACCAAAGTTAATTAATAAGTATGCTAACAGATCTTTGGTACTAATATTTGTCTCATTGGGATACTCCAGCTGCACCCCTGCCTTTGACTTGATCTCGGTGTCTCCCCTCCAAAGATAACTGTCCTAAATAACAGTTGATTTGACAGGGAACTGTTAGCCCAAAGGTTGTGAACCGGGCTTGCCTAACACATCTAGACTGGAGGCTGAACCTCCTCTGGTATCCACAGCTGACGCTGCTGCTTGCGCCTGCTACCGCAGGGATTGACCCCAGTTCCTGGTCCCTCAACCCACTAGGTCAGGGACCTGAGATCCATGCGGGTGGCCCTGAAAAGCTTCAAGATGAACCCTGGGAACTGGAACAAGGGCGTCCTCTTGGCTTTGATATATATTCTGGCCCAACTAGGGATGGATTGGCTCAATAGTAAGGCCAACTGCCCCCTTATGCCCGTAGAGGGAACGCATACTGTAAGACACTACAGGTGCCCCTCCTCCAGGTGCAACATCCTCTCCTGGTGGCATATGAATTCTCTAGGAAAGGGATCCTCTATCTATCCCTTTCTCCTCATTAGGAGCCTCACCCCATGCCCATCTACACTGGTTCTATCATCACTAACCCTCCTCTTTGTTTGCTAGCTGCGCTGCTGCACTGGCAGGAGACATCCAGCCTAATCCAGGCCCAGGGACACCAAACATAACTATTTCTTCCCATCAGATAAGGCCTGGGATGGAGCCAAGGGTCTGTGGTTGGTACATATGAACATCCGCAGCCTGAGACCCAAGATTCACAAAGTCCAAGCATGGCTAGCTGTCTACAAACCAGACATACTAGCAGTCTCAGAGACCTGGCTAAAGCCCCACATTCTGGATCACGAGGTAACTGCCTCTGGATATGCCTTTTACAGAAAGGACAGACCCTCGAGAAGAGGGGGTGGGGTTCTGGTATATGTAAGGAACACAATTACTTCCTCCCTCGTTAGTATGCCTCAAAACATGACCCCGGACATTGAAGCAATCCTTATACGGATCACTCTAGGTGGGGCTACACCTCACAATAGGCTGCATAGCCCCCCACCAAGGCGCCCGGCCTCTTGATGCGCTTTTGAAGAACCCAGCAGTAGAATCTGCTTCTGAGCTTATCTTAATGGGCGACCTCAACCTAAACTGGGCCCTAGAGGAGAAGTCTGCCATCAATGGTATTTTAAATGACTCCGCCTCACCCAAGTCATCTCCCTACCGACCAGAATGAACCACGATCAGGAAAGCATACCATAATCGACTGGGTCCTGGCTTCTGCCCCTAGCAATGTAAAAATGGCAGGGACCTTGGCTGATGCCCTGTGTGACCACTCGCCGGTTTTTGCCATCTGGAAGAACTGTGTGAATAAAGTCCCGCCTAGGATTATTACTACTAGGGACTTCTCTAACTTCCTCCCTGACCAATTCATTGAGTACCTAAATGGGATCGACTGGAGCAATATAAGACACCTTCCTAACCTGGAGGATGCCGTTGAATTTTTCCTGACATCCCTCACTAGAATTATTGACCTCTTAGCTCCTATGAAAACCCACAGAGTAAAGGGAAGCTGCTACAAGTGGATATTGCCTCCTCAAAAGCTCTGATGTCCACCCGGGACAAGGCCTGGAAAAAATACAGGAAATCAATGCTACCAGGGGACTTAACCAGTTACAGGGCCCTCAGAAACCAATGTAAAAAGGCCATAAAGTTAGCAAAAAAAGATTATATCACCAACCTCCAAAAAACTAACCTAGGCAATCCCAGGTTTTTCTGGTCGCACATTAATGAACTCCTCAAAGGGAGCAAAAAGACTACACCCAGCCCAATCTTGGCTAATGGGCAATTAATCAATGGGGGATCTCTCATTGCTGAGTCCCTCAGTTACTTCACAAATCTGATGCTTACAAGACGGGACCCCCGGACAGGAGGAGTGAGCTGAACGCTCAACAGCCCCTAGACCTTGACCGCCCTTTGTTTCACCTGAGGCTAGTCAGGGAAAAGGAGGTTTTGATTATCCTTAAATCCCTACACTCGAGAGGATCTGGGGGCCCCGACGGGATCCAAACCAGAATACTCAAGGAGGGGGCTCCAGCCTTAGCTAAGCCCATAACCTGGCTGATAAACCGGTCTATTAAGGAGGGGTCTGTACCCAAGCTTTGGAAACAGGCCCTAGTGATTCCTATACACAAGGGAGGGCCAACTGAGCCCATTGAGAACTACAGGCCCATCTCTTTGCTGCATTGCCAAAGTACAGGAGAAGCTAGTCTACTCCCAACCCGAGAATACCTAGAAATCCACCGGCAATCTCACCTCACAGCATGGCTTTAGAGCCAAGCATGGGACGGATACTGCGCTAACTAAACTCTCAGCAGAAGTACTGAGCAATAACGACTCAGGGGTCAGCACAGGGGCGGTCTTTATTGACCTATCTAAAGCATTCGACTTGGTAAACCACAACCTCCTACTACAAAAAATGCGCTCACTTGGCCTTGACACCCATTCACTGGGTTGGTTCAAGAGCTATCTCTCTGGATGCACCCAGAGGGTCAAGTGGGAGGATAAAGTCTCAAGCTAGCTTCACTCAAAGAAGGGGTACCTCAAGGGTCAATCTCGGCCCCTTCTCTTCACACTGTTCATAAATGATCTGCATACACACTGCGGGAGCAGTAGCGTTATCCAGCACGCGGATGATGCGGTCATTTACAGAGCTTCCCTAATATACCTGAGTTGAAGACTTCCTCCAAGAAGACATCCTTCAGATGGAGGACTGGCTCACTCTTAACAAAATGGTTTTAAACACCAACAAAACAAAGGTTATGCTCTTTGGTCCTAGATCCCTGGATCTGAGAGGTCACATCTTCTACAACTCCAGTCCAGGGAGGGGCAAAACTTGAGGCTGCTCACCTCCACCAAATACCTTGCCCTAACCCTGGACCAAGGCTTCACACTAAAAAATCACGTAGACCAAATCACCAAAGCCATCCACGGGAAACTTGGAATCCTTTATAGACTAAAGGACCAGATTATCCCGGAAGCTAGGGTAGCCATTGCCGCTAGCGTACTCCTCCCAAAGCTCACATACGCGGCCCCGATTCTCCAGGGCGTGGCCGTGACGGAGTTAGGGAGGCTGCAGACCTTGTACAACAAGATAGTCCGCTTTGCCACTATGTCACATCCGAGGACTCACCACTGCGAGGCCCAATCTAGGCTCAGGTGGCCGTCTCTGGAAGCTCGCCTCTCCTATCCAACCCTCTGCCTTACATTCAAGCTACTGGGTCCCTCCCCCAGCCTGAATGGTCTCTGCCAGGGTGAAACCCAACCCACGGTGCCTGCGCTCATCAGGCCAAACTCTCCTCATGGTTCCCAAGACTAGGACTAAAGCAGGGTCCAGGTCCTTGCATACACCGCCCCTTCCACCTGGAATAACCTCCCTTGAGGTACGGGAGGCTGTGTCCATCTCCAGCCTCGGACAAAGCTCAAGGGACACCTGCTCGACAGGAGCACATGTCTTTGTATCAGGACCTGACCATGAACCACCATCCTGGTAGCTTATTAGACCCTACCTCCCCTGATGAAGGTGCACTTATGTCCTCTTATCCCCCTTCCAACATGCCCACTAAGAAGTTAACCCTAGGTCTTTAGCTACTGCTTGCCTACCAGAGCACTCTCAACCTAATCACTAACTTGGGATGCAAAACGGTCTCATTATGGTGGCCTCTATGTCCTTACTGTCTGTATGTCTTACACCTCCTGCCGCCTGTAAAACTTTGTATTCTTACTGATAAATACCATACAAATACATAACTGTACTGATCTGTTACCTGTAATTTGTTGTTCACCCGGGTTGCCCCTGAAAAAGGGACCTCCAGGGCCCAGTGGGCCTACCCGGTCATCAAAATTCAATAAATAAATAAATAAATAAAATATAATGACGTCATTATTTATCAATTGTCATATGATAGTCAAGGCCACCATTTTTCTTTTCTTAATGCGAAATGGTAACATTAAGGAACTGCAACAGCCTTCAGCCCGGTAATTTTGCAGTTATTCCCTTCCATCAACATCCTCCTCCTCATCATCATCATCATCAAGGAGGAAGCAGCCCTTGCAATCCTCAATGCCGGAGTTGTACCCACTTGGAAATTCTTTTCCATGACTGCATCATCAACCTCAATGGTACACCATTTGACACTGCCACCAGGATGGTCTGCTTTACCTGCATCATCATAATATCTGTAACAGAGTAGACACATCAGAGGGTGTAGACAGAATGAGAAGGGACCTGCAGAAACTTGAAGAATGGTCAGGGGTTTGGCAGTTCAAATTCAATGCAAAGAAGTGCAAGATAATGCATATGGGGCACAAAAACCCTGGCACAATATATCAGTTGGGGGGTGAGGATATACCATGCACCAAGCAGGAAAGGGATCTTGGGGTTATCATCTCTGATGACCTTAAGGTAGGGAAACAGTGTGACAAGGTAGCAGGTAAAGCAAACAGGATGCTGGGATGCATAGGCAGGGGCATCACCAGCAGGAAAAGGGAGGTCATAAGCCCACTATACAAGACACTAGTGAGGCCCCACCTAGAGTACAATGTACAGTTCTGGAGACCTTATTTATGTAAGGACATAGACAGGGTAGAGAAGGTTCAGAGGAGGGCAGTAAAGATGGTACATGGATTGCATCACAAATCCTATGAGGACAGGTTGAAGGAATCGAATATGTACTCCCTGGAGGAGAGAAGGGAGAGAGGGGATATGATAGAGACATACAAGTATCTTACAGGGAAGAACAGGGTGCAGGAATACACTATTTTTAAGTGAAAAGATGTTCCAGGACTAGAGGGCATGGGATGAAGTTGGAGGAGGACGATTCAGAGGAAACATGAGGAAGAATTTCTTCACAGAACTGGTGATGGACAAGTAGAACACCCTCCCAGAGGAAGTGGTGGGGGCAGAAATAATCACGGATTTAAGAATGCATGGGATAGACATAAAGAAATTCTAGAGGTCAAGGGTTAAGGGCAACAGACTTCTAGGAAAACATAAAGTAACCTTACAAGCTCAAATGGGCAGACTGGGTGGGCCATAGGCCCTTATCTGCCGACACTGTCTATGTATCTATGTATCATCAGCATCAGCACAACCATCATCCTGATGGGGTGCAAACATAGATGTGCTTGTCCTACTTGGTTTGTGACTTTTAGTCATTTTAATAAATGTCAACATGCTGACATTTGTAGGTGATAGTCTAGTATGATGGTCATGCACTGTGGCCCCACAGAACTAAATACCCTCACCACACTTACACTGGAGGTGGGCAGGTCAGGTACTTCAGTGCTACTAATGTCAGCGCTGGCCATTCATTCATCTTGCCACTCCAGTACACCAAAGGATCATCCAATACTGTCAGATGCCTGTTTTCTGCCAAATAGGCCTCGGCCATGGTCTGTGATACATGCATGCCTGATGAATCATCCACCTGTTCACAAGATTCATCTAGGTCACAAACTCCTACTTGGAACAAGGCACACCAAAGTGAATTAATGGACAATTGTGCAGCTGACACCACCTCTTGCCCCTTAGCCACCTTACTGAATGTGCTCAGTCCACAGTGACCTTTAGCCTTGTTATGCTGTGATTTGCAGAACTTTGCATGTGACTTCTGTGCTCCATGAACCAATTGGACCTGCTGTCCAGTAACATTTTGAACCTGATCATGCCATCCCTCCAGTATGGATGCAATGCCATGCTTGTAGTGTGGGTCCAGCATTATGGCTATTCCAAATTCTGGTGATTGCTGAATAGTGGTGATGTGTAAATTGCTATCTAATGTTGTAATCATATGTTTCAGTAACACACAGCTTGATCTATCTCCGGCCACATCAAGGCTAGACTGCAGATTCAACACAGTCTTCCCCATCACCCACAGCAGTGGAATGGCTTGACTAATGGATGCAGTGTCACCGCTCACTGCCTGTGTGACATGTTCAAATGGCCTCAAAATGAATATTACCAAGTCCATGAGTCTCTATTGTTCAGTTGTCATAGACATTGAGACCCCTGAACTGTCACGGCTAATGTGCATAACTAGGTACTCAGAGATGGTTTAGTACTGCTAATACAACCACTCTGCCATGTAAAAGGTCAAGTTCCATCTCATTGCAACTTCAAGCTTGAGGTGGTGCTGAGGGAATCTACAGCTGCCTAAGTTGGTCACGGGCCTTTCCAGAGTGTGCAAAGTGGGCACAGATGTGGCATGCAACAGCCAGCATTTGCTTTATTTCAGGGTACTGCAGAAACTCCTCTACCACAAGATTTAAACAGTGGGCCATACTGGGAACCCTCACAAAGCCTCCATTGCTGATACATTTAACAATGTTTGATCCATTATCACTAGCTATGAAGCCAGGTTTTAGGGACAGGGGGTACAGCCACTCATCAATTTATGTCAGTGGCACATCTAGCATGTTTTCACTTGTATGCGACCCTGCTACACTACACATTGCAAGTGTGGCATGCTGTCTAATGCCATGAAGGTTGCTACCACTATAGTCTGACTTATTACACTGGTTTCTCATTCCACCATCACAGACGACCCCAGATAGCTGTAGCTAATGTGCAGTAATACACAGATAGGAACTACCCACATTTTGCCACTTGTCCACATACTGTATCCATGCTTAAGTGAATGTAAGGTAATGCAGAATATTGAAGGGCATGTCTTACAGACTCTGCCATCATCCGACATAACTCAGGGACAGCACAGGTGGAAAAGTATGTCCTGGATGGGATCTTCCATTTAGAACAGGCATGTGCCAAAGCACCACAATCCAGCATTCTCTACAAAGGAGAAAGGCAAAGGTCAATTGCCAGCATTTCTGCTACTGCAGTATGGGTTCACGTGCAACTATAATGATTTGGTGGGTATTAACTGTTTCCATGCCAAAGGCTGTGCAACGTGGCCCACATTGTTCAGTGTTTTGCATGTGGCATGCCAAATGGCTCTCCTCTGCAAACTGACATGGATGGGGTATCTTTGACATATGATGGTGGGTGCACAGGTGACAAGCCAATAAATGCAGTTATTTTACCTGTTTTAAGCACAGGGGCTGATGTATTAGAATTACTACATGGACCACTGCTACTCTGACCACCACTTGAACATTCAAAATCCTCCTCCTCCTCCTCCTCGTGCCTGTAGTAATCCTCCGGTGTTATTTTACCACTTTTACCAACATGGCTACTTACACTAAAGAAAGGGGATACCGTGCTCACTAAGGTGGATGAGGGTGAATGCCCCACTATTGCATTAGCTCCCCTCTGGTGCCATGTCCACAGTGCCATGTGCCTGCTTTTGAGATAATGCTGGCCCCAGTGCCCAGATGGCTACCCTTTTTACCATGCTTTACACACGCTTGGCAAAGCTGATAGATTGCCACTGTTTCCATTATGTATGAAAAAATCCCAGACTAGGGATTTTGATGCCCTACTCTTCATATTTCACTTCAGGGCTTGCATACGGAATAGCAGTTTTGGTGATGATGAAATGGGGGGATGTACCGAATGATTTTTTTTTTTTTGTGCACACTTGGACTTTGACCAAACATCACAATCGATGACTATTACATCAGGGTCAACAACATAGAAACATAGGACCACAAGGCCCATCCAGTCTGCCCATTTCTTTTTCTACCTTATGAATGTGCCATAGGCCTTTACTCTGCCAATGGCCTATCTATTCATACTCATCTGTACTGCTCCCTTATGCCTATCCCATGCCTGTATGAAGCTCTGCACTGTATTCATATCCACCACTTCCTGAGGTAGGCTGTTCCATGCATCCACCACCCTTTCTGCAAAAAAAGAACTTCCTCCCATTACCCCTTAATCGTCCTCCCTCTGCTCTCATGCTGTGTCCTCTTGTCCTGCTGTTTTTCTTATATTGAAACATGTTGGCCTCTTTCACCTTGTTAATGCCCTTAAGGTGTTTGAATGTTTTGATCATATCACCTGTCTCCCTCCTTTGCTCTAGAGTATACATATTGAGCTCAGTTAATCTGTCCTCATAGGTTTTCTGATGCAGATCCTGTACCATTTTGTTTGCCTTTCTCTGGACTGCCTCCATTTTGTTAATGTCCTTGTGAAGGTGCGGCCTCCAGTACTGTATGCAGTACTCCAGATGGGGCCTAACCAGTGTCTTGTAAAGAGGGATTATTACCTCCCTCTTACGACTTGCAATACCCCTACTAATACACCCCATCATCCCCCTAGCCTTACCTACTACTTTAGTTGTCTGCTTGGATGATTTCAGGTCATCCGTGATGATGATGCCCAAGTCTCTTTCTTCCCTTGTGATTGCCAGCAACTCTCCTCCCCACTTATAGGTGGCTTCAGGGTTTCTCTTTGCTATGTGCATGATCTTGCACTTCTTTGTGTTAAAACCCAGTTGCCACTCTTCCAACCATTTTTCCAGTTTATCCAGATCTCTTCTCATTCTGCCCACCCCATCTGGATCATCTACTCTGTTGCAGATCTTGGTGTCATCTGCAAACAGACAAATCTTACCCTCCAGTCCCTCTGCAATGTCACTGATGATGAAGATATTGAAAAGGACTGGCCCCAGGACTGATCCCTGAGGTACCCCACTTATGACTTGCATCTCTTCTGACTGTATACCATTTACCACCACTCTCTGTTTTCTGCCCACCAACCAGTTTGCCACCCAGTTGACCAACTTTTGACCCACCCCAAGCTTACCCATCATAATAATCAATCTTCTATGTAGAACAGTATCAAAAGCTTTGCTGAACTCAAGGTAGGCAACATGAACTGCAAAAAATGGGCAGACTGGATGGGCCTTGCGGTCCTTATCTGCCGTCAACCTCTATGTTTCTATGTTCTATGTTTCACCCCCTTGGTCCACCACTCTGGTTACCCAGTCAAAGAAATCTCTATGAGATAAGTCTGACAGGACCTTCCTGTCATAAACCTATGCCTCTTTGAATCCTGTGCTCCTATGGATTCCAGGTGTTGCACTATCCTTTCCTTAAGGAGTGTCTCCATAATCTTGGCCACTACTGAGATAACACTGACTGGTCTGTAGTTCTCTGCCTCCTCCCTGCTACCACTCTTGTGGAGCGGGATTGCATGAGCCCTTCTCTGGTCTTCTGGGACCTCTCCTGTGCTCAGAGACTCATTAAACAGTTCTGATAATGGCTCTGCTAGTTCCATCCTTAGCTCCTTTAGTACCCTGGGATATATGCCATCTGGTCCCATTGCCTTGTCCACTCTGGAGCTTAGTGAGCTCTTGTATCACCCTTTCTTTTGTGAAGGAACTTGCACACCTTCCTTTCCCTGTGTCCATAGTGCTGGAGCTGCAGGCCTGCCCTATCTTCTCCTCAGTAAATACTGAGCAGAAGTATCTATTTAGGATAAATACTTTTCCTGGTCCTCCTCCACACACTCCCCCTTATCCCCTTTGATCTTAGCAATACCCCCTCTGGACTTTCTCCTTTCACTAATGTATCTATAGAAAGTCTTGTCCCCTTGTTTTACTGTTTGTGCTAATGTTTCCTCAGTTTGGGCCTTTGCCTGCCTTACTGCCTTCCCTGCTTCCCTTAGGGACACAGACACAGCTACTTCAGAACTTTGAGAAGGGGGGGATTGACAAACAGATGGTTTACAAACAGCCACCTTCACTTTCTTTTTCTCTGGTTTCCAAATGGGGTTGCTAGCATCATTATCATAGTCATCATCCACAAATTCACTTTGGATGCTGTCCTCCTGTGTTGATATTACAACCACAGCCTCAATATTATCATCCACACTTTTCTCATCAACATCTGAATGTTTGGAATGGCCTAACCTCAAGATCAGTGGAAACAAGAGACTGCGAGTCATTAGCATGAGCAGGATCATGTTCAACTACTGTGGGAGTGGGACATCAGCTACACTCAAGTCTACGGATTCCAGCAATATTTTCCACCTGACAAGCTTGCTCAGGTAGAACTTGTAGCAATACCATACTGTTATCAACCATGCCACTAACTTTACTACCAGCATGGACAACAGCATCTCCAACCAGCATTGAAATAACTGATTACATTGTAAAAACAGAGTTAGAGAAATCCCTTACTTGCAGCAGCTGCTACCTTCCCTTCTGCTGCACACCATCATGGTCACGATCACTACTCTTAACATTGCTAGGTTTGCTACTAGCCCCTGATGAACCTGCCTCATCATCACAACAACTTCCACTGCTTACAGTCTTATTAGCAGTAGTGCCATAGCCAGAAACAGCTGTGCATGAACATCTCTTTGCAGGCATTTTAAGATTACATAGACAATTAACAGCAACTCATTATTTCGGTTGTTTTGGGGGGTGGAAGTATAAACGAAGTAATGCAGCTGCACTGGCACAAGTAACACAAGACCTGGAACCAGTTTTCAAAAATCCCAAAGTCAAAAACAATATATTGTTTTGCGCGGGGGGGGGGGACAACTTTAGCTACACAGACAGAAGCAGGGAAAACAATTTCAGACAGGCTGAGAAATTCAGAGTACTGCTATTTGGACGGTGCTACAATAAAATGTGTATCAATTTACACAATGCACAAACATTGTAGGTCAGTCGGAGAAACTTTAACTGTTCAGTAAACTACAATGCACATAGTCTTTGAAAACGACTGAAAACATGCCCAACAAACAGGTAAAAAAATGGTAAAAAATTAAGTAAAGCTGTACTGTGTGTACCTGAACACACACACAAATTACTAACCAACAAAAGTTGGAAAAACTGCCTTTCTCACTAATCTCACTTCTAAACTGAGGCTGTGCAAATATAGAGCCCATGTGACCTTAAATCCAATGAATCACTGCAAAATTCACATTAAAGAGCAAAACACACGGATAATGTGAAGTCCACAATGAATAATGGGAACTTTGTGTTACTTCAGGATGTGAAGTTTTTCACTTCGTTATTTGGAAAATTACTCAAAATTTGGGTTCTATGCAAAATACTATTTGTAGCGAATTTTAGCCACTTCACTCACCTCTAGTCCTGTTGGTAGATACAAAATAGAACTAAAAGAATTGTTTGTTCAGTATGATAAAAATAAAGATAATACTGATTATTTACAATATCTAGACTTCAGAAATCAATATTATAAGTTAATGTCTCTCCCAGTGTTCGGATTCCAGAATCAAAGTGCAAATTGATAACATAAAATCTAAAAGGTTTAAATTTCAATATAACCAGGCAGAAACAGTACACACTGAAATGAAATTTGACACTGAGAAACAGCCATATTCAGACCAATTTGCAGCTTGTAAACAAAAACTGGACCAGAAATTAATGGATGGACTGTATAACTCTTCAGCGGTTCTTAAAACTTTGGATGTAGATATGCTTGAAGTTATTCAGGAGAACTTAATGGAAATATTTAACTCTGAATTCCACCCTCAAGCAGAATGGGAAAGTCCCGAAATCCCAGGTAGAAAGTATTAAAAGTATGGAAGCTCCTATTTCTTTTGAGGAGGTAATTTTAGGCCTAAAATCAGGGGTATCTCCTGGCGAGGATGGGCTTACAAATGAATTCTATAAGCCCTGAAATACAGATCTGAGTGAAGTGCTTATGAACCTTTATAATGAAATGTTACTTTCTACCTCTTCATTTCAGAACTTTGCTAAAGCTATTGTGATCTTTTTACAAAAAAGTAGATAAATGTGATTTGAATAATTGGAGATCTATTAGTCTCATAAATTCGGATTGCAAAATTCCATCCACTATCTTATGTAAAAGACTACAAAAAGATGCTGGGGACCTAATTCATCCAGCACAAACTTGTTCTATGCCAAACAGAAATATCAAACAAAATCTATTATTATTAAGAGATATGTCTGAATTTAGCAATCAGGGTAAATTAAATGGTATCTTACTACTGTAGCTTTAGATCAAACAAAGACTTTTGATAATGTTTCTCACACATTTTTCACAAGTACTCGAAAATGATGGCATACCAAACAAATTCATATCCTGGACTAACATTTTATATGGGAATACCCTAATCACTCCATCCATAAATGGGTTATTGGGGAATGCCATCTCATTAAAATGAGGAGTTAGGCAGGGCTGCCCCATTAGCCCTTTGTTATACATATTTGTTTAAATCCAGCAATAAGGTATATTTTTGGGGGCAGAAAGGTACAAAGGTATTTCCCATCTACAGATGTAGTGCCTTAAAAATTACAGCATATAGCAGATGATGTGTGTCTTTTGGTACAAAACCAAGAATCAGGGTAAAGACTCACAATCTTTCAAGAATTTTGCAAAATTATCAGGGCTGAATTAAACTGCAGTAAAAGTACTGGCAATCAGTTATGAGAAAGCACCATGCAGATGTATTATTAAACAGAAAGTACTTTCCAAGAACCCCATTAAAATTTTAGGTATTATGTTTCCAATGGGAATTTGGCCCAGTTAAATTGGAAAGAAAAGCTTCAGCTAGGGGAAAGAAAAGTCTAGCAATGAAATTCATGGACTTTTCCAAAAAAGAAACGGGTACTTATAATAAGGAAATTTGTATTACCTATATTTTTATATGTTAGTCATGTCTCCCCCCCCCCATACACCAGGAAACAAGACTTGTTAGTTACTTTTTCCAGATGGTATGGGGAAGAAGACTAAACCCAGTAAAAAGGGATTTTACTTATCGGCCCCTAAAACAGGGTGTTTTGGGAATGATAAACCCTCTTTTTTTCTTTTTTTTATAAACTTATCTTTTCAAGGGGGTGGAACTGGGCCTCAGCATCCTTGGAGGCAATGGACACCGGCTTTGTTTGAACCTCCAATGCTAAAACGGGAATCTGTACCACCTAAAGTCACTACTGCTTTAAAAATTCCCAAACTTGCTATTTCTTCGGTTAAAAAACTTAGAGTATGGAAAATAGAGAGATCTACAATACATAGTTCAAACAGGCAATGCATTTATACATCAATATTGGGCAGGATTTCAGCTGTGCAAGTAGATTTCCCTAAATGCTCTCCTACAAAATTAAACTTTGCCTTGAAACTTCTTACAGGTGGCAGAATTCCTCCAGAAGTATGGGATGTTTTGTGGCTTAGCTATCATTGTAAGCTAGGGGTGAAGGGTAATCTGAAACATAAACCTCTAGCAGAAATACAATACCTGAGACCAGAATGTAATGCAGTAGAAGAAACCCTAGGACATTTATTTATAAACGGTGTCTTTGCAGTTCAATTTTGGGCTTTTTTAGCCACTAGGTGGCAGTGGCCTTTTGCTAATTATATGAAATATGAATGTTTGATATTACAGGACTACTCAAGTTCTTTAAGCAGGCATCATCCTAGTACATTAAATGTGATCTTTGCTTGTGTTAAATATTTTATGCGACAAACCAGATGTCAATATTTCTTTCAACATGTAAACACTCCAAATATTGTAATCATGAAGCAAATAGAAACATCAATACAAAAAGTTAAATTTCACAATTGCTTGAAACTGGATAAAAGGACAGTCTATTTGTTTTGGAAAAATATAAATGGGATACCTTGAGTTTCTTTATGGAATTTACATAAATATGTAATTAGGTTTTCCCTTAAATAGTGTATTGACTTTTGTTCCTTCTGGTTGCTTAGACCTTGAGCATTCCAGACTTTTTCTTTTTTCTCTGTCTGTGTGTTTAGCATAGATATAAGGGGCAGAACAGGGTATATAGAATTTCTGTACATATTTCTTATTATCTCCTTGTATACTGGATGTACTCTTTGTTTTTCATTTGTAAACATAGGGCAGGATTCAAAGAAAGCCAAAAATCCTGCAGCTGTGGGAAAGGCCTGCAGCACTGTGAGAAACACAGCTGCATGATATTCATAAAGACATTTTGAGCAGGTGCAGAATTTATAAAATCCCTGCAGCTGCGGAAATTCAGCAGCTGGGAAATTGAGCAAGTGCTGAAAATCCACAACTTCAGAGCCGCAGCTGCAGAAATAGCTTAGGAGGCACAGCAACAGTGAACCTAATTAGCTGGAGCAGCAGACTTTAATATTGCTGCCATAGCATGAAGCTGAAAGCAGCCACAAAGAGACCAGCAACCAGTCCCCAACTGGGACCACAGCAGCACCACAGGTACCTGTGATACCTTGGCATCACAGTGGCTGACTGTCCTTGTTGGTCGTCCCTCCCTGGGGTGTTCCTGTAGCCTATGGGGGGGTAGCACTCACTGCAGGCTGGTCAGACTCACCGCCTGTGGGGCTCCATCATGGGCTGCACTGATCACGTCGTTGTTGGCTGTTGTCATATCATGGCAATGTGTGCTGCTGTTGCTGTAACATCAGCCACTGCTATACCCACTGGGATGCTATCACCTGTTCCTCACCTCCACCCTAATTGTTTTCAATTGTTGGGGCACTGCTGCAGTTTTCTGAGGTGGAGTTAGACCTCACTCCAATGTGTGTAACATTTTTTCCACAACTGTGGAAAAAAAAATGGCTGTGACTAGCCTTCGAGGGGCTGTGCCATCTCCTTTTTTCCTCAGGGACTTCCGCAGCTGCACTTTTTTCCACAGTCCATAGTGTTTTTCTCTACAGTTGTGGAGGTTTTTGTAACTAATTCTCAGTGCAAATTCCCCTTTGTTTCCATACTTATGGCAGTTTGGGGGACTTAGGGAAGGGTTTGCACCTTCAGGAAGCTTTGTGAATCCTGCCCATGATGTTTTGTATTTTTCTATTAATAAAAATTCCTCTACTCTTAGAAGGAGGCGCTGTCAGCCAGTTCCAAGATGGAGGATCCTGAAGCTGCAGAAGCTGGAGAGCTGCAACAGGCTGAGATTTGGT